>JAESUZ010002164.1:0-656911 GCA_017311185.1 Proteles cristata cristata
ACTGATACCTACTACACTCTATTGCTGTGAGCAAAGCTCATGCATACACATATCTAATATGACTTGTATGTACACGTGTTTATCATTTATATACATAATGTAACTATATTGTCATATGAGTTTTATTTGCTTATTGTAGATCGCAGAGTATTTTCTTCCCTACTAGTACGATTCTGCTACACAACTCTTCCGAGTTGATTTCTTCTCCTAACTGCAGGGGTTCTATACATCCAGCACAATGTGATTAATAATTCTTTTTTCAACCTTAAAAAAAAAAAAAGAACTTTTCTTTTTAATCCTGGAAGAAATTAATTTATTTTTAACAAGACTGGAAGGAACCAGCTGCCAAGAAGCTCCAGGACTTCTGGGTCTCCTGCTCACCCTTCTCTTCTTTCTTTACACCTCTCAACCCTTTCTTTGTTTGAAGGGATGTTTCTGCTTCAGGCTTGACTGCCTCCTGCCCCCTGCCTGCCACTTCTGGTATTCATGCAGAAGTCATTCTCAAGCCCTGGACAAAAGCCATTGTCCGCTGGGCTCTGAGTCTCCTTGTCACATACTCTCTGTGTTTCCAGGTACCTAAGGCTACTTTGGGTCCTGGGTCTGTCCTGCCGGAAGATAAAGGCTCTGGGCTCAGCAGACCTTGACTCAGGACGTAACAGTCGGGAGTGCGGGAGCCAGTGTGCCTAAACTTGGGGAAAGGATGGGGGACCCGTGGGAGAAAGGCTCTGTTTCTGTACTTCAGCACCCCGAGGTGCTACAACGCGCTTTTCTTTTCCTGAACTGAAGATCTGTCACATGCAACTGTTTCTTTGTAGGTCAAACTTTGCTACCTATCTCAACGCCACACACACACACACACACACACACACACACACACACACACACGAGAAAAGAGTTAGGAAAATACTTAATGTTGTAAGTGCTTGAAGTCAGAAACAAGAAAGGCACTGCCAAGGCACTTCCTGGTTTGGTGCATGCGCAGGTGATTAAGGCACTGTTTAGGGAGGAACTGAGGTCTGGTGGACAAACATGGAGTTCTAACCACACAGCCCAGTTATTAGTCCACAGGAAACATCCTGTTACTATTATAAAGATGAAGTGCTACTTTTTTTTTTTTTAAAGAACTTTCTAAAAGTCTTCCTTTCCATTCTGATTCAGTTCAAGTCTGTGAGGCAGGAAGGTCTCAGGGCAGCCATGCCTGCAACATTAGCTAATCAGACTCCCAAGAAACATTCCATTCTGCTTAGGAGGGCTTTGGAGAATGGTTTGCTCACGGTGGCTTTTAAAATAAACTGAGGGTTGCCAGGCTGAATGGACTCCCTGTGGGGCTAGTGACCCGGTTCCAGGCTGGCGCCCAACAGGCTTGCCTCTTGGTGGGATGCTGGATGTGTCATTGAACATAGTTGCTCTGTCTATTCCCCTTTCTATGTGGATGAAATAGAAAGTCTTGTGGCCTCTGTCCCTTCCCATTTCAGATTGGGGAAACTGAGGCCCAGGAGAGTAATAATAAAAGTAGCAGTAACAGCCCTTTCTATTAGTTTATCTGTAAGCATCAAGGGGAGGGGCACCCTGGCATAGTGGTAAGAAAGATCTGGTTTTGGATCCTGGTTTTGCCACTCGGAAGCTGTGTGACCTTGTGCAAGTAACTGAACCTCTCTGAGACTCAGTTTCCTGGCTTGTCATACATTGCTAATGATACCTATTCTGCAGGGTTTTTGCACAGAGTAGAAATAATGGATGTAAACAGTGCCTGGCACCTCCTAAGGACCTGACCGGTGGACTTTATTATTATTAGGGACACAATGCAGGCCAGTCATAGGATAAATAATGTTTTCCAACCCTGCTTGACAGCAAGAATTACTCAGGGAACTGGTTGAAAACAGATTCCCAGGCCTCATCCCAGGCAGTCTGTGGAGAGGCATGGGAATCTTGAGTGCAACCGGTCACCAGGTGATTCCTATCAGGCAGTTTTGGAACACATCCAGGAATCCTCTGCTCTAACCTATTGCTTTGGCTCTTTTGTTCTCAATGCACCTGGCCCCATATTCAGTAAAACTTTAGCTTTTGTTTGAAGGTAGACATGATTAAAAGGTCAACTATCATTATACACTCTCAAAGAGAATGTGCCTTGAGCTTTGCACAGTAGATTTATCCCTCAAAACCTATTTGCAAATGGAATTTGGTGTGTGTGTGTCTGTGTGTGTGTGTGTGTGTGTGTGTGCATGTGCGCGCATGTATATGTGAGAGGAAGGAAGGGAGAGAGAACAGGCATGTATCTAATGCCTTAGTTGCTATTCAAAGGAATGCATTCAATTCAATCAAATAAATATTATTTGAGGGGATACAATGATAAACGAGATGCAGGTGCTGTCTTCAAGGGGCTTACTTAGGGTCCACTGAGGAAGATGGTCAGACAAACAGGCAATTACAACACTGTGGTTGCCATAAGGTTAGAACAGGTCGCTACGAGAGCGTGGAGGGGAAAGTGCGCCCAACTCAGGGCTGGGGCATCTGGGAAGTTCTAGGGGAAGTGACATGTGAAGAGGAGACCTATACAACGGACTCAAGTCTCAAATCCTTTTGAAAAGTGAATGATCCTTCCTTTAATGTATCCATGTGGAAAACTGAACTTTCCCATCATGGTAAGCCTGGGTGCACTGATATCACCACACCGCTGCACAAATACTGAGTTCCTGCTAAGGGAAAGGCACCCAGTGAGGTGCTGGAGGGCAGCGAGAGTGACAAAGGCCCAATTCCTGCCCTGAGGATTCATTAATTTCTCATATGGGTCACCAATCCAGTGTGATCTGTAAATGACTGAACAGGTAGTTTATTATTCAGGTCTTTTTTTTTATGTTTTATTTATTTCTGAGAGAGAGAGAGAGAAAAAGACAGCATGAGCAGGGGAGGGTCAGAGAGAGAGGGAGACATAGAATCTGAAACAGGCTCCAGGCTCTGAGCTAGCTGTCAGCACAGAGCCCGACGTGGAGCTCGAACCCACCAATCGTGAGATCATGACCTGAGCGGAAGTCAGACACTCGACCGACTGAGCCACCCAGGTGCCCCAATTATTCAGGTCTTAACTCCCTTGACCGAAAAAGACTGTTGATTCCCTCTCATCACCATGCGTCAAGGAATCCCATGCTAACCAGCACTTCATCGCGGGCATACATTTTACCCTGGAGAAAACCAAAGTGCATGCTGGAGTTCAAGTGCTGTTTGCAGATCCAATCATGAAGCTGTGGAGACCTGGCTGGATCTTGAGGGTCTGTAGAGCCCGTATCTGGGGCAGCCTCCAGACCTGGCAGCACCCGGAGAAAGTCAAGCTTTCCTTCCCTCTGGGCCTCATGGACACTATTGCCTTTCTCTGCCCCAAGAAGGGAAAGATGCAGGGAGGAACAGAACTCCTCATGAGTTATGATAATCACATCGTGTTTAAGCAAAAGATGGCAAGGGGTTTAGGTTGGCAGGTGGGGCCCCCATTCCCACTATGCTTGTCTGAATGTACGGTCTGGTAGGAGCTGCTTGGACCTCTTAAGTTGAGGTGTGTTCCCATCTCGCAGGTGGGAAACCTGAGGCACAGAAGGTGCCTGGAGGCAATGTCGGACACCTGGGGGTTTGCACCCTGTTGCACACACCCTCCAGCCCGAACTCCTGATTCAAAATCTCCCCTGAATACCAACCCTCCCCCCAACCTCCCATTCCCTGCTTCTCCAAAGAACAAGCCTAAAGCATCTGCCTCCTGTTTTTTTGCCAAGTTGCTCCCACTTCCTGAGACCCTACCCCCCACTATCTGCCTGGTGAAATTCAACCCATCCTTCAAAGCCCAGCTCAGGTGTCACTTCTCCTCCTGGCTGGAATTCATCTCTCCCTCCCGGGCACTCCTTGGTTTGGCCCTTTCTCTCATTACTTCTCCTAGGGCAGCAGGCTCAGCCTCCTAGACCCTGAGTTCTCTCCTCTGTGCATGCGCACAGTAGTAACAGCACAGTTATCCTGAACCCCTTTGAGCTCGCGGTCTTCTTTGATGATGTGATGAAAGCTGCCAGAAGAGCAAATGCTGACTGAGGCCCATTATGCATCAGGCTGGGTGTTTAGGACTTTTCTGCCCATTGTGTCAGGTAATGGCCAGTCAAGTCTCTCCAGGCGGGTACCAGTATTCTCTCCATTCCCCAGAGGTGTGGGAAGGCCCAGAGAGGTGAACCGCCTCTTCGGAGGTCACACAGCTAGTACTACTGGCAGAGCTAGGTTTACCATATGCCAGAGCTGGGGCCTAACCCCTGGACCCGCTCCAGTGCCGGCTCTCTGCCCTCCTGGCCGGTGAGTGGGGGCGGGGAGACCACAACACGCAGCGCGTCGCCCACAATTTAGGGGTTCCGCCACCCTCAAGCGGACCCACGGGCCAGGTCAAGCAGGCCTGCGCCGGGTCGTTGTCTATATGCAGGCCTGGCTGTGCCCTCGGCTGGGATCTCGGTCAACATCTGGTGACCCAAACCCCGGGCCACGGAGCGGGGCCAAGGCTGGGGCGCCTGTACCGAGGGGTGCGGGCTCGCGGCGTGAGAGCCGCGGAGCCGGTCCCGGGTCCCGAGTCCCAGGAATGTGGGAGGGCTGGGCGGAGAGGGCGGGCACGGCGGGGGCGCTTCCTCTGCCCGCCGGAGGGGACCAGCGCGCGCGGGGCGCGCCGCCGCCCTCTCCGCCACCCGGCCGGCCGGGCGGGGGCGGGGCTGCAGCGGGAGGGCGGCGAGGGGCCGCGGTGCTCTGCAGCCGCCTGGCCGGCCGGGCGGGAGGAAGCGATGAATATTCAGAGGGGGAGGGGGAAGGGAGGGGGCTGAGCGCTCGCCGCGGCTCCCTGCAGCCGGAGCCGCATGACGCGCGGAGGAGGCAGCGGGAGCCGCCGGAGCCGGGATCAGGGCGCCGCGCGCTGGGGGTGGGCGCCTCTTGCTCCGCCCCACGAAGCCCCTGCGCGCCCAGGGACGCGTCCCCCCCGCGGCAGCCGCGCCAGGCTCCGCCGTGTGGCCGCCGCCGCCGCCGCCGCTGCCATGTCCCCGGGGAAGCCCGGGGCGGGCGGAGCGGGGACTAGGCGGACAGGCTGGAGGAGGAGGAGGAGGAGGCGGCGGCTGGAGGCGGCGACGAGGGCGCCCGGTCTCGGGCGCACCGCGGGGCCCGACTCGCGCGTCCCGGGCACGTTCCAGGGCGCGCAGGGCATGAAGCGGGCGGCTCGGGAGGCGCGGCCGCCTCCGAGCTCGCCGGGGCTGCGCTGGGCGCTGCCGCGGCTGCTGCTGCTGTTGCGCCTGGGCCAGGTGAGCGGCCGGGTGGGCCCGGGCGGTGTGTGTGCGTGTGTGCGTGCGTGTGTGTGTGTGTGTGTGTGTGGTGGGGAAGAGCGCGGAGGGTGGGGGCGGGACTGGCATCCCTTGCACCTGCCCGGGTGTGCCCTGCCTGCAGGGTCAGCGGGAGGTGGCAAGGGGCCCGAGAGCTCGGAGCCCCCCCCTCCTGGAGGGGGCTTGTCGGAGCCCAGCCGGCCTCGCGCGCCGGCGACCGAGCCCCTGCCCCGGCTGCCCAGTCCCGGAGGTAGCGCGGCGGGATCCGGATCCCGGGGTGCGCGTGGCCTCCGTAGGGAAGCCCCCGCGCGGGCTCCCGGCCGTCTCCGGCCCGGCCCTTCCCCGAGCTGGTCACATCTGGGCGGCGCGGGCCCGGCTAGCCCGCCCGCGGCGGCCGGAGGGGGCGTGTTTGCGAAGGGCTCGCGTCGCGGAGCCGGGCCGGCCTGGCCGAGCGCGGCCGACCTCCGACCCGGCCTGCAGGGGCCCGAGGGGCCGGGCCGGAGGGCAGCGGCGGCGGCCCTGGGGGAGCCCCGGCAGGGCCGGGCGTGGGGCCTCCCGGCCCAGGGCACCCACCGCTTCTGGGGGGAAAGGCCCCGGCCCCGGCTAAGGTGGCCCCTCGCGAGCGTTCGTCAAGGCGACGGTCCCCTTCCCGGAGAAGCTGCTTGCTTCCCTGGGCGTTTAATTCGTGCTTTGTGGGCGCAGGCTCTCCCTCCCCACTGCCCTGTTTTCTTGCTTCGCTTTTCAGATAATGCTGTGCCTGGCATTTTGGCGACCGACCTTTCTGAAAGCGCCGTTTCCCCTTCATAGTATTCCCACTGGGCGCGAGGCAGGGCAGCTGGGAGACGTTCCCATGTCACAGAGAGGGAACTTAAGGGGGAGAAGTGAAAGAGCAGAATCACCCAGCCCTTGCTGCGGGAGTTGAGCTAGCAGGTTGGTCCTCACCGCCTTCCAGGAGCCTCCTCGGGTCTTTGCACGCGGGTCCCAATGTGGCCTGGTGAGACCCCTGTTGTGCATTTTTGTTAATGAAAATCTTGCTTGTTTTATACAAACAACGGCTGTAAGGAGATGATGTTTGAAGCCTGGGAGATGAGTTACTTACTGGCTGAGGATGGAGTCTGATTTCAGGGAAAACTTTTTAAGCACAAATACAAGACTGCCTGACAGCAGAAACACAGCCTTGGGGCCGCAAGGAAGCTTAGCAGGCGGACTGAGAAGGGATGGGGGGGCCTCGGGGCTCCAGCAACTCTCAGCACCCAGGGAGTTGCTTCTGGGTGCTCATGTCCCCTCCCAGTTTTCCTTAGTAGACTTTGGAAAGGGCTGTGTGGCCTTCTGCAGAGAATACTGGATAGGGTGTCAGAAGACTAGCCCCAAGGACCAGGCTTCAGGGCCGGGCAGGCTCTTTGCTGTGGGGTTTCCCACACCTTCATTAACAGCATTTGTAGGGTGGGTTCGCCCCACCGGCCGGAGAATTGAGGAGCTTCCACTGGCCAATGTCTGAAAGAGCTTTGTAAACCTTAAAGGGGGTCCAGATGGCCTTGCAGTAAGGTGCAGTGTGAATGGACTGTCTAATCCCTGTCCCTTTAAGGAAATTCATGGACAGCAGTCCATGAATTAGGGGCAAAATATTGCCTTATAATCGAAGATCTCTTGTACCAAAGTTTATACTAAAGAAACACTTGATCTTCATTTATTTTTAGTTTGACACACATATATTTTGTATTTTATTATTATTCTTTACTTTGTCTATGATGGTTGCTATGCTCTGAATCAGTGAAAAATTTCTTGGGTGAATTTACTGCTTGCCTAAGCCTTCCTTCCATTGCAGTAGCAAACTGCTGCTCTATGCATGTCCCCTATTCCGATATTTCCTTCCTCTCCAATTTGTTCTGTGGAAACTCACAGGGAATCTTTTTTATTTCTTGTTTTTGGATACACTATAAAATAGGAAATGTGAAAGGCTCTCTGAAAAAGCATTTTCACAATCCACAGTCGACAGTTCATTTTGATATTGCCTATTTCAGGGAATTTTGGAGCCAGACCAGACTTTCAAGATAGCTCAAACCCTTCATTTTTTTTTTAGATGAGAATCTTGAGGCCCAGAGAAGACAGGGTTCAGGCTGAGGTTACCTGGCAAGAGCATGGAGGGGGCAGGATGGGCATCTGCATTGCCTGGTATTTTTCATGTTGCTTTTTTTTTTTTTGGCCATGTTTTCACTTCACCGTTACTTTTCACAGTGGACACAGCCCTACCTCACAGTGTACTCCCAAAACTGTGGATGTATATTGAATCTTTCAGGATTGAAACGTATTTGAGATCGGAAGTCACGTTTGAGATTTCTGAAGTTTGTGCACTTAGGAAATGTGGGTGAAGGTATCAAACTACCTCCCTAACATTCGATTGGTTTTCTGAGGCCTGGATTGTGTGTGTGTGTGTGTGTGTGTGTGTGTGTGTGTGTGTGTGTGTGTGAAATGGATTCAACTGTAACAGGTTAAAAAAAATGGGCAGCTCTTGGAAAAGGCACAGCTCCGGTCGGGAGTTAATGAGGATGGGTGTGGAGGCTGGAAAGTGGAGATGCTGGAAGATTCAGTGCTTAGTAGGCCCGGAAAGGCCATTTTTGACCCTGGGATCTCTTTCCCCTTCTCCGAGACAGGAAGGACGGTCAGAGATGATTCCAGAATCAGGGCTGTGCCGGTTGCAACGTCTGACTCCATCCATTTTTGTAGCATTTTTGCACACTAATTTTGGTTTATGTGTATGTTTGAGACACAATGTGACGAAGCAGTTTTCCCCCACCCTTGCCTCCTTTTCTTCGGAAATATAGTCCTGACAGAGTTTTTAAGAAATAGCTTGAGTATAGTATGGGCTGCTTTAAAATGGGAAAAAAAAAAAAAAAAAGCTGGTGACTGATAGCTGTTTCGTTGGTCTTATAGTGTTTGGGATTTGCTTTTTCTTTGCTTTCTTGTTTCCTGGTGAGTAATAGTGTTTGTGTCTATTATCAATAATAGCTAATCCTTAAGCCTGCTTACCTGCCTGCTTCATCTAGACTACAAAAATATTTTGACTCCTCCTTAAGTTGCTTGTAAAAATCTCTTACGGGAGACTTTAAATATTTTTGTTTTGCTTCGGAACAACGGCGGAAGAACCGACCGATGATGTTTTGTTTGCAGACAGTTTAAGAAAACAGAGCGGACTGGTTTATGGTTAGACTGTGTCTTTGAGTTGATTTCAAGTTGAGTGCCACAATAAAGACCACCACGGGTACCCAGGCTTTCCCGAGCAGAGAGAATCCTGGCTCCTGTGTGAGCAACATTGGTCAGCAAAGAGGTTATTTAGCTCCTAAAAGTAATCCTTACTTTGGGGTTGAGGCCGAGGTAGACTTGCGGAGTGACTGCAGGCCTGGGTTTAGCCAGCACATCATCTGCAATTACTTCTTAGTCCATCCACTGCTTGGCCAAGGGAATTATTTTGAGTCCAGGGTAAGAGGCAATTTTCTGTGTGTTTCCTTTTTAACCTAGTGCTGCTGGTAATATTATAATTAATAGGTAACATTATATGCGCTAAGGGTTTGGATGCATTAAATCATTTGACCATTTCAGAAGTACTAAGAGGTAAGTGCCGTTCACGTCCCCATTTTGTCTGAGAGAGAAGCGAGGTTTAGAACTCACCAGCGATTCGTAACCTGCTTGTGGTAGAGCCGGGTTTGGTGCCTCCAGTGCCCCAGTTTACTGTCCTGTGCTGTACAAAGTCATGTGTTTTAGAGAAGGTCTTCAGTGTACAGCCAAGAGGTGAGTTGATGGACTTTCGGGGCGAAGGACGGGCTTGTGGGCCCTTGAACCCTGACGGGGCAGGGCGTCACTGTGTCTTCTCTGCATCCTGTACTCTATAGGATCTGCTCCATTTGTGACACGGACAACTCAGGTTCTTCTTTACTGCTCACGTTGCTTTGAGACCCTGAGTCTTGGTGGAGACAGGGTCTGGAGTGGAAAGACCTGGGTTCGGGTCTTCACTCTGCTGCTTAGTAGCTGCATAAACTTGGGCAAGTCCCTCAGCGTCTGTGACTCCTCATCTCCTTATCTGGAAAATGGGACTAGCACTTCCTGTTTCACTGGGCAGTTGAGAGGATCAAATATGATAGAAGAGGAACTGCCGTATAAAATCGGGAGGCACGATCAGTTGCTGGTCGTGGCTGGTGCTGTTATTGGGGACGAGTAGAGTTTCGCATCATTAGTTTATATAACAAATACCTACCAAGCGCCTCTCACAGTGGTACCTGTGGACATGCATGATGAACTTAACACATTTAAAAACAAATTATTTTTACTGTTTTATTTATTTCTGAGAGAGAGACAGCATGAGCAGGGGAGGGTCAGAGAGAGAGGGAGATACAGAATCTGAAACAGGTTCCAGGCTCGGAGCGAGCTGTCAGCACAGAGCCCGATGCGGGGCTTGGCTCATGACCTGAGGCAAAGTCGGACGCTTAACCAACTGGGCCACCCAGGAGCCCCATATTTTTTTAAATATTAAGAATTATTTGTTGTAGGGGATGTTAGTGAAAAAAATAGTTGCATATCAAGTCCATGATTTTATTTATTTTTTATATTTTAAAATTTTTATTTTAAAGTTTTAAGTTTATTGATTTATTTTGAGAGAGAAGGAGAGAGAGAATTCCAAGCAGCCTGCATGCTGTCATCATGGAGCCTGATGCAGGGCTCAAACTCAGGAACCATGAAATCAGGACGAAGTGAAAGGAAGGGTTGAACACTTAACCGACGGAGCCACCCAGGGTCCCCTTAAATCCATGATTTTATAGGTACAGTGAGGCTAAATGGAGTGTTGTGGTATATAAATTTGTTTAAATTTTTTCTTAAATGTGTATTTATTTTTGAGAGAGAGTGAGCATGAGTGGGGGAGGGTCAGAGAGAGAGGGAGACACAGAATCCGAAGCAGGCTCCAGGCTCTGAGCTGCCAGTGCAGAGCCCAACGTGGGGCTTGAACCCACAAACTGTGAGATCATGACCTGAGCCAAGGTCAGTCACTTAACTGACCGAGCCATCCAGGCACCCCCACATTTGTTTAAATTTAATGAAAAGAAAAATATTGGGTGAATAATTACGTAAGGATGATACGGTTATGGCAAACTTGTAAAGGTGAAACATTGCTTAAGTTTGGGAGATACTGGGTATGCAGCAGGCACCGAATGAAGGCCTGTGGGTGACTAAGAAAGGGAGCCTGTCTTTGTGACTTACAGCCTTTGGGAGGGAGACATTACTCGGATCACCCCCAGCTAACCAGGGACAGCTGTGATACAGGCTGTGTGTCTGATGTCCTTGTTGTATTCCACCCACCCACCCCACCCCCGCCCCCACCACCCTTTCCAGGGATGAGTGGGGCAGAGGGTCTCTAAGTCGAGATTCCTGGAGGTGGCAGATCTCTGAGACCAGAGAAGTCCACAACAGCTTTGCCACCACTTTGTGTGGCTGTCCAGTGGCTTCTCTGGTGACTCCTATGGGGACAGGAGCTGTAGGGAATTTGTTATTACTTCCTTATTAGCCATAGCTGTGGTCTTCCCATTGTCTTAGAATTTCCATGGCATGTAAATGCCTGGGTGGAGGGCTGGTGGTGGTACTGAGACAGAGGATAGGGGGCATTTTGAAAGCGAAGTAGTGTCGGCTCCCACAGAAGGTCTAATTTTAAACATGCAAATAATTTTCAGTTCCACTTTTCCTTCTTCCTGTTGGAGGAAAGCTGTACCCTGTTGCCATTTCTGAGTTTCGAGCAGACAATGTCGTCATTATGCCCCAGACTATCTCCTTCTCCAGGGCAGGAATGGGGTGGTGGTTTTCTGGGTGCCTGTGCTGGGCCCCAGCCCAGTGTTAGTTTGTGGCTTCTGAGTAAATAAGTGAATGAGTATTAAAACATAGTCCCAAGGTGGAGTCTATAACACAGTGGTTCTTTTTTTTTTTTTTTTTTAAATATTTTATTTATTTCTAGGAGAGAGAGAGACAGCGTGAGCAGGGGAGGGTCAGAGAGAGAGGGAGTCACAGACTGAAACAGGCTCCAGGCTCTGAGGTGGCAGTCAGCACAGAGCCCGACGCGGGGCTCGAACCCACGAACCACGAGATCATGACCCGAGCGAAAGTTGGACGCTTAACCGACTAAGCCACCCAGGCGCCCCTATAACACAGTGGTTCTTAATCTTCCTGGGGAGGGGAAGGTATACGACCCTTACAGAGTTGGTAAAAGGGAAGCATTCTCTCCACAAAAGGTTGCACATATTTACAATTTTGTATCCAATTTCAGGGGTTTCATAGACTCTTCAAAATAGCCTATGAACCTCATTCAGGTTAAAAACTCTCCAGTGGAAAACTGTATAATGTTAGAAAAATATCAGTCTTCTTCAAAGATAATCATTGTGCCTGTATTCATCTTTTTAAAGTGTCTATATTCATCTTTTTAAAAAGTTACATTAAGAAAACTTTATACATTATATTTTACTTGGCCTTTTATTTTGTTGTCTTAGAGATTATTTAATACCCGTGCCTACAGCTTTAACTCATTCTTTTAAATGACTTTCTGGGATTCTGATGTGTGAATTTATCATGATTTATTAGACCATTCCGCTATCAATGGACACTTTAATTGTTTTTGCACCCTGCCCCTCGTGACCCCCCCCCCTGCGCCCCGTCTTTTGCAAATCATGCTTCAGAGACTGCCTTTGGTGCATATTTCTTGTCACTTTCACAAAGATGTCCGTAGAATAAATTTCTGATTTAAGGATTACTGTGTTAGAGAGTTCATGCATTTAAAATTTGATAGCTATTGTTAAGCTGTCCTATAAAAACATTGCCCTAGTTTACACCTGCAAGCATAGGTTTGAGAACTGAGGATTGGTAAATTTTTATTTTTTAAGTTTTTAAGTTTAAAAAAAATTTAAGTAGTCTTTACACTCAACCTGGGGCTTAAACTCACAATCCCAAGATCAAGAGTTGCATGCTTTCCTGACTGAGCCAGCCAGGTGCCTGGAAAATTGTTAATTTTTTTTTTTTTTAAATGTTTTATTTATTTCTAGGAGAGAGAGAGAGAGAGAGAGAGAGAGACAGGGTGAGCAGGGGAGGGTCAGAGAGAGAGGGAGTCACAGACTGGAACAGGCCCCAGGCTCTGAGCTGGCAGTCAGCACAGAGCCCGACGCGGGGCTCGAACCCACGAACCGGGAGATCATGACCTAAGCGAAAGTTGGATGCTTAACCGACTAAGCCACCCAGCCGCTCCAAAATTGTTTAAGTTTTAAATCTGAGAGATGAAGAGATGTATCCTGTTACTTTTATTTATAACTTTATTTGATTTAGTTGAATATTTTTTCTTATGTTTTGGGGTATCTGCATTCCTTCCTTTATTTTTTATTAACTCCTGGTTCATTAAAAAAAAAAAAGATTGCTATTTCGTTATTGATTTGTACAGGCTCTTTGGAAATTAAAGAAGTTAGTCCTTTGGTTCTCATTTGTGTTGGACACATGTGCATTTCCCAGCTATTTTGGATGTGGCCCTTGTTCCTTAGCAACTCAGAGATAAATGAGATCCCTGAGTGGTGAGGAGAGGATAGAGCATGGGACCCGACTGCCTGATCCCACCTGACCAGCTGTGATCTTGGGTAGATACTCCTAACCTTTCTGATCGCCGGTGTTTACATTTCTGAAGTGCTAATAATAATAATAGTAGTGCTTCTCACACAGGGTAGTTGGATAAGTTGAGATCACATTATGTTAAAGGTCTTTGTAAATGGATACGGAATTAGAAGAACAGTATTTAACAACAGGGCCCCTGCTTGGCTCAGTCAATAGAGCTTGTGACTCTTAATTTAGGGGTTGTGAGTTCCAGCCCCACGTGGGATGTAGAAATTACTTAAAATAAATTAAAAAGAAAACAATATTTAACAAAAACATCCAATTTACGAAAGAGTTAGATTAAAAAAATTTTTTTAATGTTTATTTATTTTTGAGAGAGAGACAGAGTGTGAGCCAGGAAGGGTCAGAGAGAAAGGGAGACACAGAATCCAAAGCAGGCTGCAGACTCTGAGCTGTCAGCACAGAGCCCAACGTGGGCTTTTGGCGGTAAATATAATTGAATTATTAAGATTGAACGACTATGAGATATGACTGAAGACTGGCCAGTGTGGTCCTGGCCCCAAAGGGGCACAGCAGTATTGACCATGTCCCTTAAAAAGACTGAGTTCTCCTTGTATTGACTTGAGTATTTGTATTTTGTGACCTGGCCAGCTCTAGCTGTGGCTCGGTATGTTTTCTGTAAGGACGAGAGGAGTTATTTAATGCCACCAACTGAAAGTTTAATTTTTTAAAAATTGTAGATAAGGTCTTTATTTTTTTTAATAGTTTATTGTCAAGCTGGTTTCCATATAATACCCAGTGCTCATCCCAACAAGTGCCCTCCTAAATTTTTTTTTAATGTTTACTTCTTTTGGAGCGAGCAGGCGAGAGAGACAGAATGTGAACCAGGGAGGGGCAGGGAGAGAAGGAGACACAGAATCCAAAGTAGGCTCCAGGCTCCGAGCTGTCAGCACAGAGCTCGATACGGGCTCTTTCCCATGAACTGTGAGATCACGACCTGAGCAAAGGTCAGACGCTTAACCGACTGGGCCTCCCCTCCCCCCCGAAAGTTTAAAGACATAATCCTTGGCTGTAATTACAGGACATTGGAGACTGAGGGAGTCTGGGCTGACTGTGTCACCAGTTTCTATGGCAGCAAGGTGATCCTGCATTTCCTGCTGCTGGCTGAACTGGTTACCTTCTTTTCATGTCCTTATGTCAAGGGCGTTCTCCTTTCCTCACTGAGAGTGGGCCAGGCCCAAGGTCCTGTTCCCAAGGCCGGGAGATGGAGAGCTGCAGGGAGGTGGGAGGAGGGAGATTGCTGCCCAGAGCTTAGTGCACTGGCTTTGCACTCCGACAGACCTGACTCCTCTGATTGCTAGCCATGTGACCTCGGCCAACAATTCCAATGCTCAGAGCCTCCCTTGTTCTCATCTGGAAAATGGGGACGGCAAAGATACCTACCAAATAGGGTTGTTGTGGAGGATAAATGGATCCAAATAACAAGTTCTTAGCATGAAATAAACCTTCAAAAGATGTTGGCTGTTGTTTCATTATCTTCAGTTGTTGAGGTACTGGCATAATTTAGTAGTTAAAAAGGTTTAAAAAGTTGTTTTTACCTTATAGTTTATAAAACCCTTCAGCATGTATGAGCTCATTCAATCCTCACAACATTCCTGTGAGTTTGTCGTTGTAATTTATGTTGTGGCTAGGTCTGTCTCTAAATGACTTGTCCAATCCAGGTGTCATCTGTCTTTTGCACATAGTGTAGCCTAGTTGTAAAAATCAATCAAATATATAATTAGCTTACAAGAGGCAAATTGGGTGGTTGAGTCCCCTAGTTTGGTTCTTACATACTTCTTAGGTTGAACCACGTGAAATTATGGTTTCTGGTCCCTTGAATATAGGTAATTATATATGGCCCCCTCTAATATAATCTAAAACATTTGTAGAAGTTTGGAAAACCAAAACATAGATATAACTGCTGTAAAGCAGTGTGTTTAAAACGGTGGGTCATAAAACCAATTTAATAAGTTATGAGCAGCACTAAAAAGCAATGGACTAGAAAATATAATTTGCTACATGTAGAAAAGGTAAGTATTGTGTCATGAAATTTGTTTCAGTTATGTAGACTGTGTGTGTCTTCGTACCGAATTACGTAGGAAGTGAATTTCTTTTTCTTTTTTTTAAGATTTTATTTTTAAGTGATCTCCATACCCCAGGTGGGGCTTAAACTCACAACCCCAAGATCAAGAGTCACATGCTCTACCCACTGAGCCAGTCAGGTGCCCTGAAAATTAATTTCTTATTGTGGCTTTCGGCATTGTAAAAAAAAAAAAAAAGGCTGAAAGCCACTGTCACAGGGAATTGAGTGGCAGAAGTTGTGGGGTTGGAGGTGGCTTCTGTTTCCAGAGACAATGGAAAACCAGTATCAAGTCCCCAGTTATGCACTGTAAGTGTCCCCATATATAGCTGAAAACTGTCTTACAGTGGCTGGTGCCAGAAGGACCAGCTTCCACGGAGGTCTCTAGGAAGGGTGAGGTCCACTGAAAGCTTAGGCCTACTCTTAAGGAGCTGCCCTTCTAGAAACTTCAGAGGGACCACCTCTGTAGAACAAGCTATCGGCTATACTTTGTGTTCTTTGGTTCATGGGTTAGGTAGAGAGCTACCACTGCCACCTATGTTGCGTGCTTTGGAAGAGAACTTGGGAGTCTCAGGTGGTCTGAGGTTCTGAGGGATCCTCACCCAGCTCGTGGGTTGTGGGGGACTCACCCTTGGCCCTTCCTAGCCTTACAGCCCACAGCGTTTACCTGCAGCTTGTGCTGTCCTCACTCCTCTCATGCTGATCATCTGGGGGCCCTTAGTCCCCAGTGGGCTGGAGGGTCCCGATCCAGAGGTTGGTGATTCAGTTCTGACATGAGTTAGTTCTGGTTGTTGTTGTTGATTTTAATGTATGCAAATTGGAAATATAGATACATAAAAGAAGAAAGCAAAATTATCCATAATTTCCACTTCCTAAACTATTTTGATGAGTGATCTTTGTCTTTATTTATACATTTTCCTCTTCCTTTCTTCCTGCTTCCCCTTCCCTTCCCTTCCCTCTCTTTCCTCTCTCTCCCCCCGCCTCCTTCCATCCTAAATTAGGACTACCTGCTACATGTGTTTTGTAACTTACATTTTTTCCTGTGTGTATATGTAAGGACTGGGGGCAGAAGCATCTCTAGGGGACCCCAGAAATCTACAGCATAAACATGAGGCTTTTTCCTGGAGGGTCGCAGTTCTTCAGTGGAAAAGTATTTTGAAATGTTCTTCGGGAACAAACGAATATGGACATAGGATAGATTAGATACCAAATGCACATCCAGAATGTTTTCAGCGAATACAAGAGACCACAAAGAAATCTCCAGTTTCTGGGGGTGTGAGTCTACTCTCATCTGGGTTCTCGTGGACAGTTTGTGGCAGTCTGTGAAGTAGTGACAATGTGTTGCAAACATTTTCTCCTGCCAGTAGATGTTCTCCTGTGTAACTTCAGCGGTTGTATCTTACTGCATTATACGGAGGTCCCTGATCTCATTTCTCCTGTGATTTATCTTCTAGTTTGTATTTTTAACTTTTTATTTTTTTTCCATGATCAATACTATTCAGATGAGTCCATGAAATCTCTGAACACACATCTGATGAATGTCTTAGGATAAATTGAGATAATAGAAGTAACAGTAGCAGCTACCACAGGTTAAATATTTATTTTGAAGTATTGTCAGCATACCTTACCTATTATCTTGTGTAATCCTAGGATGTAGGTACAGGGAAGGAAACTGAGGCCCAGAGAGTAATGATCTGGTCCATGGCCACTACCTCAACTAGCTAGTTGTGGGCTTCTTTGGGGGCACAAGAGGGGAGCCGGACAGGATTACCTCCCTGAGCCAAGACATGTCAGTCCCCTAGATGGATGGCTTGACTTGAGGGCCATTCTCAAAGGTAGGAAGGCCATCCTCTGTGGGATGGGTGTTGCCCAGAGTCCTGATGTGGCAGAAGTAAAATGCTTCCAAAAGCCACAAAAGATAAGGGTATCATTGCTATGGATGTGTGATAAAGACTTCCTGAAACTTTGGGACCTTGGCTCCAGGCAAATGAATGACCTAATGGCATCGTGTTGGAGTCCTTGGCCTTGCTGTTGTGAAAGAATTTGGGTTTCATAGAAGCTGAATTTGGGCATGGATGACCTGGTTTCAGAGAGTCCTATAAACAGAGGAGCATGGCCTTTGGTATCAGCAGGAGTGTGGATGCAGATCCATGCTCTTGTCCTGCCCCATGTGACCCTGCTGTCTGCCTGGGTGCTTATGCTTCTTGGAACCTGTTGTGTCATCTGGAAAGTGACAGTGCTTGCCAGGCCATGAGTTATTAGGGATAACTGGGGGAAGGTGTATAAGGCGCCTAATCCAGTTTGTGGTGTTCATGAGGTACTTAATTTCCACTTCCAATACACCCCTCTTTGTTAACACAACGTCTCCTGTTTGGGGGGGATGCAGTCACCATGTGCCCAAGATTGGAGGAGAACTTCTCTGAAGGTGTTCATCTTTTTTTTTTTTTAAGTTTATTTATTTATTTTGGGGGGGGGAGAGGGAGAGAGAGACAGAAAGAGAGAGAGGGAGAGAGAAGAGAGAGAGAATCCTAATCCTAATATTTATAATTCTAATCAGTGCTGTGAGCACAGAGCCCAATGTGGGGCTTGAAGCCATGAAGCCGTGAAATCATGACCTGAGCCGAAATCAAGAGTCAGAAGCTTAATCAACTGAGCCACCCAGGTGCCCCTGGAGGTGTTGAACTTTTGTGAACCTTGATGCCCGGGAGTATTGTTATCTAAAGTGGCACCAGACCCTACTGCATGAAGAGAAACTGTAGGAGATGTAGGCATAAGAGCTCTTCCTTAAGATGTTGGCCTGTCTGAAGATGCTCTTCTATACTCTGAATCTTAACTGTCTCTAGAAAGGAATGATGTTAGTTAAGCTACAGCAAGAGATCACATACAACCGAAGTGAGCCTTTCTGGGAGGAGAATGATGGTCCTGCTTGCCATTTCTCCCTGCTGGCGAGGCCATCCCAGTTCATGAGATCCTTCCTCCGGGAATTATTTACAAAGCATTAACCACATCTTTTAGACCTAGCACTTGCCAGCGTAGCTCATCTCCCTTATGTTGCTGTACACCTGCTACATGTAGCTTGGCCTCATCGCCAAATGCCTGTGTCAACCTATGTCTCAAGCTCTTCTCATCCTGCAAACCACTCTTCCTGCAACCCCCTCTTTCCTTGTTCTCTGATCCTGCGTTCTCATTAGAGTTTAGACTTGGTACTGAAATGGTTTCATAGTTTAGATCTGGGCTCCTCTGCAATCACTGATAACCTCCAATTTAGCTTTCTAGTATCCGTCTGGTTGCCGGGAGTCCGTTCCTGTGATAGTGGACATCAGACAACATGAAGTCACCTTTGTTGACAGTCTTACTCTGGGCTTGCTCATGGGACTGAGAGGCAGGATAGTGCGGGGGTTAAAACCTAGGGCTTTGGAGCCAGATGCCTGGATGGGAATTCCTTGCTTACTTTGACTATGCCAAAACCTTTCTGGCCTCAGTTTCCTCAACTATAAAATAGTGGTGATAGTATGACTCAGCTCTCAGGTTGTTACAGGAAGTATGTAATGTAAAGTATGCATCACAAAGATTTGTATAGCACATATATTAAACATTAAAAAAAAGGGGGGCGCTTGGGTGGCTCAGTCAGTTAAGTGTCCAACTTGACCTCAAGTCATGGTCTCGTGGTTCATGGGTTCGAGCCCTGCATCGGACTCTGCGCTGACTGCTCAGAGCCTAGAGCCTGCTTCTGAGTCTTCCTCTCTCACTCTGCCCCTCCCCTGCTCATGCTCTGTCTGTCTCTCTTTCTCAAGAATAAATAAACATTAAAAAAAAAAAAAAAGGAGAACAGACATATTGGGGGAGGGATGAGACTCAGACCCTCAGCCTCTATCGGACCACTGAGTTGGCCAGCAGTCTTGATTTCTTTTGGAAGATGTGCACATGGCTCATAGCCTTTGCTCACCCCTGGAATCTAGCCTTTAGGCTTTGCAACTTTCAAATACTGTGGTTGGGGTGAGTGGGGTCTTCTTTTCCTCTAGACCAGGGCTTTTCAACCTCAGCACTATGGAAGCTTGGGGCGCGTTGTTTGGGGTGCTGTCCTGTACATTGTAGGATATTTGGTAGCATCCATGCCTCTGTTAGATGCCAGACCTCCCCGTGCCCCCGCCCCCACTTGTGATAATGAAAAATGACTCCAGATACTGCCAAATGTCCCCTGAGAGGGAAAGTGTCCTGGCTGAGAGCCACTGCTTTAGGCAATGCCTGTTTGGAAGGAAAGGTTAGATGGCCCGTACCTGGCCATCTCAGTAGTGGGGACTGGCTGGTCTTCTACTTCCACGAGATGCTGTTGGTAACTGACTTCCTCTTCCCCAGTGATGTAGTAGCTATAGACCAACCGGAGCTTTTACAGATGGGACAAACAGCCACATTGCTAGGCCTCAAGAGAGGCTTCACATCTGACTCCCTGCTTGTTCAGGGAGTGCTTTTCAGGGATGCTGTGGTAGAGTGAGCACTGTTCTAGGGGTCTTGGCAGCTGGGTGTTGATTCCTATGCAGCATTTCTCCCTGCGTTCACAGCCCCAGTTTCCTCCTCTGCAAAACGGGGATAATGGACATTATTCTCATCCTCTCCGGGGTGGGAAAGGAGGCCAGTGTTAATGCGGTATGTGTGGTGCCAAGGTCTGCTGCTGGGGAGGTGAAGTTGAGGGAAAGGCCCAGATGAGCTAAGTTCCACACCAGAGGTGGACTCAGTCAAAGGGAGATCCCATTACAAAGAGATTCACTGCCAAGTTCCCCCTCCCACTAGCTCCCTGGAGCTATCTTCAGCTTTTAGAGTGTTTAGAGGCCCCAGGGCATAAACCTAGAGACAGTACTTTCCCAGCTGAGACCTGTGCTGCAGGAATGAAGCTGCAGGAGGAACCCAGGAAATCCACTTGAACTTAACAGTGCTGCCAGCCAGCCGCCAGGAGGGTTGGCTTTCTGAAAAGTCGATGTGCACACAGCCTTTCAGGAAAACCTCACTTTGAGAAGGTGAACAAGTACCCCAGCTCAATGTTGGTCAGACCTGGTCCGGACATACTGTTAGCTGGGGCTCCATTTTCTTAAATTAAACATTAAAAAATTTTTTTTTAATGTTTATTTTTGAGAGGTAGGAGACCGAGCACGAGCAGGGGAGGGGCAGAGAGAAAGAGAGAGAGAGAGAGAGACACGGAGATACCGAATCTGAAGCACGCTGCAGGTTCTGAGCTGTCTGCACAGAGCCTGACGTGGGGCTCAAACTCAAACCACGAGGTCATGACCGGAGCTGAAGTTGGATGCTCAACTGACTGAGCCACCCAGGCACCCCGGAGCTGCATTTTCCTTTACCTAGATTCCAGACAGTTATTCTGAGATGTCCTCAGTGCTGCCGTACACTGGGTGCTGGACCCCTACCTCAGCCTTAAAACAACCGTATCCATCTTAGGAGGCACAAAGAGATGAAGGGACCTGCCCAGGGCCAGAGATGCGGCTGTTCCCCATCTTGCTTCCACAGCTTTATGACGAACATCAACACCGTACTTCTAAAGGCCCGAATTTTCTCATGTGCCAAATGGGGATAATAAACACTTCAGAGGATTGTGATCAAGATCCCACAAGAAAATGTATGGAGAGGCCCCCGGCATGGCGCCTGGCATACTGAGAGTGCCCCACAAGTGCCAGCTGCTGTCCTTGTTGTTACAAGTATCAGTGATAGCACGGACACCTGCTGTGATGAGCCTTCCCAGCAACAGCCTGGCTGGCCCCCGACCCACTGAGTCTGTCTCAGGCCCTGTTTGGGGGTGCAGCTGCTTGGGGCGGGGTGTCACCTGGGGAGGACAAAGAGTCTGAGAGGAAATAAAGGAAAACCTGCCCTCGGGGATGGAACGTGTGATCTCACAGGCTGAGCTCATTGCCATGCAGCTTGGTAGTTAATCATTACTAGTAAGAAGATAAAAGGGATCAGTGCCTCAAAGAAAGAGTGAGAAAGGACCTCTGGGAACATTAGGCCTGGGAAGACAAATGGGTTCCGGTGTGTGTCCATCTTTAAGTGATTGATACTGGCTGCTCAGGATCCTGCGTGGAAGGGGTCTCAGACCACTGGGGAAGGCCTGGCTCAGCAGGACAGGGTACTGGGATCAATTAGTGATGTCTGCCGTGGCCACACGGAAGGCAGGGGGCTGTATACGTGCTGTTTTATTTGCTCTCTGAGGCTTAAGACTTGCTCACTGGAGGGTCACCGAGCAAGTCATAAAACCACCACAGTCTCTTTGGAAAAGATCTCTGGTGTCTGTTTCTTGAGTTTCATCTCTGAGAAAGTGATCTTTGCTTGACTGTGCTCAGTGAGCAGGAACTTGCTATCCCAAAAGGCACCCCGTTCTGTCTTTGGTCACTTCTCCCAGTTAGGACTTCTATCATAGAGGAAGAAGGCCTTCGAAGTCACTCGACGTGGGCCCTTCTCAGCCATGTCTAGGAGGAGCTTTTAGGAAATCTCGATTGGAGGCCCGCAATCCTGAGTCGTGGGATTTGAGTATGTGGATGGGTGGCCCCCCTTGGTGCTGTCGTTTGTCTTCAGACTCCTCACAGGATGTTAATAGCCAGGATTGACAACTATTGAGACCACTTTTTTTTTTTTTTTTGGAAGTGTTTTAGAAACAGAGGCCCAGAAAGGACACGATCGTCCAGGTTTACAGAGGGTTACCAGGACAAGGACAGGGAAACTCAGGAGGAAAGATCCTTTAGAAAGTGCCAGCACGGCGTGAGGCTCTTTTTCTTTCACATCGAGACACTTCTCGTTGCACAAAGTCACGTTTACTCTACTGCTCGAAACCCTCTGTGGCTTTGCGTCACGCTTAGTATCAGTCCAGGTGGTGACCTGGTGGCCTGCAAAATCCTGGACCTGGCATCTGGATGTGAGCAGACCCCTCCCTTCCTTTCCCCTCCTGCCTGCCTCTCCTTTCTACTGACTCTAGTCACAGTCGTGCCGTGGATGCTGGGACCCACCACATGTGATGGGGCTCCCTCAAGGGGCACGTGATGCCCCCGTTACCCGTGGCCTCCTGGCTGCTTCTCAGACCCTTCTCTCCCGTTGTCCTCCCTCATTTCCTCTGCCCTTATCGCTGCCTGAAACTCTCTTATTAGTTCACTGTTTCTGTTTGCCCACCCGTGGAATCAGGACTTCAGGAGGGAGGGACCCTGTATAGTTCTCTGCTCTGTCCTTCATGCCTCCAGCAGAGACTGCCTCCAAAAGATGTTTGTTGAAGGGATGCATTGAAAGAACAGCCCGGACACAAAACTAGTATTTCTCCAAGTTACAATGGACTGGAATCCAGGCTTAACTGCCTCCTAGTCCCATATTATTTCTAGTTATTTCATAATATTTTAATCTTTAAAAAAAGTTTATTTATTTTGAGAGAGAGAGTGAACGAGCAGGGGAGGGACAGAGAGAGGGAGAGAGAATCCCAAGCAGGCCCTGAGCTGCCAGCACAGAGTCCGACACGGCTCGAACTCACGAACCTTGAGATCGTGACCTGCACCCAATCAATAGTCCGATGCTTAACTAACTGAGGCATCCATCCAGGCACCCCTCATAAGATTTTAATCTTTTGCTGTGACAGCCTTAAATGTGAATCATAGTGATCCTGGGCGGGGGCGTTAGCTTGCTTCAGAGAAAGGAGTATAGATTTTTAAAAAAAAAGTAATCTCCGTGCCCAATGCAGGGCTCGAACTTATGACCCCAAGATTGATAGTTGCAGGCTGTACCGACTAAGCCAGCCAGGTGCCCCAAAAAGAATACATATTACGAAGTCCCCAGTACTGCCTCTTATTAGCTATGTGATCTTGGGAAATTTCTGAACCTCTCTGAGGCCCTGTTTTTCTTGTCGGCAAAGTGGAATCACAATCCTAATGATTAGCTGACACTGACGGAATGCTTTCCATCTGCCAGGCCCTGTGCTAAGTGCCTTGTCTGTTTTGACTGAATGAATCTTCATAACCATCTGATGAGGTGGTTCTCTTCTTGCTTTCATCTTACAGGAGAGAAAAACGAGGCACAGAGAGGTTAAGCAGCCATCCTGAGGTCACGTAGCTAATCAATCAAGGAACCAGGTTCAAGCTTTGGCAGTTTGTTTCTATAGTCAACATGTTAGGAATTTATGAAATCTTGTCCCAATGGCCCCCCCAGCACAGGTGGAGGTGTAGAGAGGCTCAGGAAACATTAGTTCCCCTCCCCATTTTTTTGGCCTCACTTCTACAGTGACATTTAAATTTTCTTATCATTTTGTACTCAACTTGGTGACAAAAGGACCCATTTCCTGTCTCTTGGAGGTACTGGCCCTCAAGGGCTCACACCTTGCAGGCCCCCATGGGTGTGCACAGTGTGTATGCATGGTGTGCAAGGGGTGTGTGGGAGTGCACGGTGTACACGGTGCGTTGGGCTCTGACACTCACAGAGTGTGGGTGAACAAGTATGTTTTCCCACCTAAAAAATTTCTGCCTCCAAGACCTATCAAGTGCCTGTTTGTGTGCCAAGCAGTGTGACCGTGATCAAGAAAACAAAGCAGTAATTCTTGGTCCTATGGCCTCAGCTCATCAACCTTCTGACTAATGTGCCCGATGTTACCAGGGCCCTTTGCTGGGCTGTGATCACTTTCACTGGCGATGTAGATTTATGACCAGGACAGGCTTGGCTTGCGAGTCACCTTGCCGAGGCATATTCTGGGAGGACTTGTCCCGTTGGGAGAAACAGAAGAATGAGTGGCCAACACCCCATTTCCAGTGGCTGATTTATTTAGGGGCGGGCAAGCCTCTGTGTTAATGTGGGATCAAGCAGTTCCAAATGCGTTTTAAAATTTTTAAAATTTTTAAATGTTTTCTTAATTATATAAGAGTGGTGTAACAAGATTGGAAGGAATTTAGAAACTAGAGAAAGGGAGGAAAAAAGCTGTGTATTGTCTCTCACCACGGAACTATAATTTTAAAGTAGTTGTGGCTATGATTTATTCCAGGTGGTTTGTTATCTAAATTAATTGTGATCACAGAGCAGGGACAGTTTCAGATTCTTAAATGCCAAACAGCGAAATGAAGACAACGGTTTTTCCACGGTGATACATGGACGACAGGAACATAATATTGGAGCGCTGCAGGATGCCGAGCGGAGTGGATGTGCTGTAATTCACTCACCCTTTTTCCTATTTAGATGTGTAAGCAGCACCCAAGTTTTCGCTATTACAAGTAGTGCAGGGATGAATGTTTTCACACTTACAGCATTTTCTTTGAAATGGAAATCATTTCTCTAGGGCAGTTTCCAGGCACCTTTGTGACCTTTGACATCCCTCACCTTCCGTGCCATTGTAACGTCTGAGGCTGCCTGTTTCGTTATGCCCGCACCGGCACTGTGTGTTCTCGGTTTTTAAAAATGGATTTTAAATTTAATATTTGCATCCGTAGACATGCCATCTGGGCCGTGTGGTGGCTGCCTCACACTGCTTTTGGACTATGTGTGAGTCCCGTAGAACCTGTTTTTTACGTGATCTTTAAAAAAAATCATTAATTTTTTTTTTTATACTGAGGGAAAATGTCAAGTCACGGTGTTTTGTGCTGCAGCTTCCACGTGTCTGTTGGTACCCAGAAAAATTCTAAGTTGGGCTGAATTGTGTATTCTTACTTACCTGACTGCAAAATCAACCAGGTATATTTGTTTCATTTTTAGAGCTGATTTTAGGGATACCTGCTCTCCAGTATGTAGTGTTAAGCTCAAGTTACGTGGTGGTTGGATGGACATTTGTAGAATGAAAAATTACCGAACACCTTCTAGATAGCTCGCCACTTCCTGATTATGTCTCCCACGTGTGGGAAGACCAAGTTAACTTCCAGATCCCAGGTTTGCCCTCCTTGCACCATGACCTTGATTAGCCTTCCTCCCTACCCCTCCTCCATCACCTGCCTGCACGTTGATCTTCGTGTTATCAAGGATTTAGCACAGAGCAGTCAGGCGATTCCGCAGTGGTATTGACTCGACAGTGGCCTGAAGGGTGAGGATAGAGGGGAGGCAAGCAGCCTGTCAAGAGCCTTTCCTTTTTTTTTCCCCTTTTTAACTTAAAAAAAAAAAAAAAGTTTACTTACTTTTGAGAGAGAGAGAGCTCAAGAGACAGAGTGCGAGCAGGGGGAGGGGCGAAGAGAGAAGGAGACACAGAATCCGAAGCAGGCTCCAGGCTCTGAGCCACTTGACCGACTGAGCCACCCAGGCGCCCCTAGATCCTTTCCTTTCGGAGGTTCTGGTTTCATTGGAGAGACAAGGTGGGCCTTCTGGAGACTGATGCAAGCTGCCTCGGTTGGCAGCCTTGGGGTAACAGCCTGGAGACAGGAGGAAGGCCACACAAGTAACCTCAGTCGTTCTTTTGGATGAGTGCTGGCAGTCAGGCCTGCAGTGTCATTCTGGGTAGAGAGAGAGAGAGAGAGAGAGAGAGAGAGAGAGTGTGTGTGTGTGTGTGTGTGTGTGTGTGTGTGTGAGACAAGTGGCAAATTCGGTGTTTGTCTCCAGTAGGCTAGGGCTAGACTGGGAGGTCTTGGATGACTGCATGATTTAGACCCTGTCTCATAGAGGTTGAGGTATTGGGGGAGGATTTTCTTTTCAGATTTAGTTAACTAATTAATTAATTTTAAAGTTTTCCTTTGTTCCTTCGTTCCTTCGTTCCTTCGTTCCTTCGTTTGTTCGTTCCTTCCTCCCTCCCTCCCTTCCTTCCTTCCTTCCTTCCTTCCTTCCTTCCTTCCTTCATTTATTTACTTAATCTCTACAGCCAGTATGGGGCTCAAACTCACAACCCTGAGATCAAGAGTCACACTGACTCTTCTAAGTGAGCCAGACAGGTGCCCCTCTTTTCAGATGTTTTAAAAGTTTATTTTATTTTGAGAGACAGAGACTGCATGGGAGGAGCAGAGGGAGAGACAGAGAGAGAGAGAGAATATCCCAAGCAGGTTCCTTATTGTCTGTGTGGAGCCTGACATGGGGCTTGAACTCGTGAACCGTGAGATCATGACCTGAGCGAAAACCAAGAGTCAGACGTTTAACTGACTGAGCCACCCACGCGCCCCTCTTTTCCGATTTTAAATATTAATCATTTTGTTGTTTTGTTAGATTTTTTATGGCAGTTAAAAAATAACAGCTTTTTTGAGATAATTCACATACTATAAAATTCACTCTTTCAAAATGTACAATTCAATTGTTTAGGCATGCAACCATCAGCATTGCCTAGTTCCAGAAGGTTTTCATCACCCCCAGGAAGAAACCCCACAACCATTAGCAGTCATTCCTGACTCCCCTCCCTCCAGCTCCTGGCAACCACTAATTTGCTTTCTGTTTCTAATAATCTGCCTCTTGTAAGTTTTTCATATAAGTGGAATCATACAACATGTGTCCTCTTGTATCTTGCTTACTCCACACAGCATAATGTTTTCAAGATCCATCCTTATTAGAATGTGTATCAACACTTGATTCCTTTTTATGGCTGAATAGTGTTCTGTCATAGACTTATATCATGTTTTACTTCTCCTTTCGTGAGTGGGTAGACATTTGAGTTAACTCTACTTTTTGACTATTATAAATACTGCTTTTAAAAAAAATGTTTATTTATTTTTGAGAGAGAGAGAGAGAGAGGGAGAGGCAGAGCATGAGCAGGGGAGGGGCAGAGAGGGAGACAAAGAATCAGAAGGAGGCTCCAGGCTCTAAGCTGTCAGCACAGAGCCCAATGCAGGGGTCGAACCCATGGACCACGAGATCATGACCTGAGCCGAAGTTGGATGCTTAACTGACTGAGCCACCTAGGTGCCCCACTGCTGCTACTTCTCTCTTTTTTTTTAGTTTGTTTATTTTTTGAGAAAGAGGTAGAGACAGGACATGTGCGCGCATATGAGTTGGGGAGGGTTAGACAGAGGAGTGAGATTCCCAAGCAGGCTCCATGCTGTCAGTGTGGATCCCGATGTAGGGCTCCATCCCACGAACTGTGAGGTCACAACCTGAGCCAAAATAGAGTCAGATGATCAACTGACTGAGCCATCTAGGCGCCCAGTAGTACAGCTTCTGTGAACATTTGTGTACAGGTTTTGTGTGGACATATGTTTTCAACGTGGGACGATTCTGAAGTGGGGAGTGTGTTTGGAGCCTGTAAGGCAGCGTGGGCTATGGGGAGGCCCATGTGTGCATCTTATTTTACCAGGCCAGTCCAGGACAGCCCTTACGTGCTTCATTTCTTTCAAATAACCCTACAAGGCAGGGTGTGTTATTTTCCCCCTTTTTTACTCAGATTCAGTGAAATTAAGTAAGCTGCGCAACCAGGAAGTGGGAGATCCCAGCTGTGTCCAGCTCTTGTCAGCATGTACCTGCTCCTGGGAGCCCACGTGACTGCGGTGGCCTCACTGGAGGGGAGGCTGGACAGTGCTGTGGAACCAGCTTACTGCTGGACAGAATTGTATGTGTGGGTGCGCACGCGTGCACGGTGGGAGTGCATTGTGGGAGCGAGGGGAGATATTCCAGAGGCAGCACTGGTGGGCCCTGGTACGTAGATACGGCCGTAGAAAGTACGCTAACTTGGAGTTATCACACTGGGTTGGATTCTTGGCACAATCTTCGTGACCTTGGGCTGATCTTGTCTCCTTCTAGCATCACCTTCCTTTCCGGGAACCTGAGGCTCTTTTCCTAGCCTCCTGCCTCCCTCAAGGCAGGTACGACTAAGGGAGGGAGGGGAAAAGGGAGGAGGAGAAGAGGAGAGAGAGGAAGAGGTTCTAATAGAACCTGTTAGAAATGCAGAGCTGATGATCTGGGAGGAAAGAAGGGCCAAGCAGCAGGTGCAGGCAGGTGCAGGAGGAGAGAGCCAGCTGGTCAGGGAGCACATCCCTGTCCATCTGGGGATTCTGAACCCTGTGAGAGCACCTACGCGGAGGCTAATGAGCTGGTTATGATCCACAGACTATTGATTTTTCCTAGTAGTTGAATCTGAGCCTCCGTCATCTGGAAGAGTCTAGCGTTGAACCGTCTACAGCATCAGCAGCCTCCCCTAGCACATCCCTCTCTTATTCTGGTTGGGTGTCACCTTAAAAACAGTGAGGCTTTCCTGGGTCTTAGAGGTCACTTGGGTGGCCTCTCCTATCTGGGCCTGTCTCTGTTCCAGTGGCAGGGCCGACTGTCCCCTTTATCAGTGACTTGCAGCTTGCCTGAGTTTTTTGAAAAGCTTGTCATTGTCAGTTAGAAAATAAAGACAGAAACCTCTCCTTTGGATTCCTATTGCAGTGACTTGCTCTTGTTCTAACTCCAGTATTTTGCTGGGTTGTTATGAATCAGTCACTTCACTTTTTTTTTTTTTTTAAAGCATGACAAGCACATTAGTCTTACTATGAGAAGCGAGGCTTATGGGATGCAAGTCAGGTGATTTTTTTTCTAAGCGTAAGTTGGAATCCTGCCCCTTCCCCCCATCGGGGAGCGATCTCGTGTGTTCTTCTTTATCCTGACTTAGGAGGACATGTGGGGACAGAGTTGTGAGATCCTTCCTTTATATATTGCTGGTGTCTGGTCTCCAAGCAGCAGCTGTTGCTCGGGGCTGCACTTACCAGTTTGCATCACGTAGTATAGTCACCGTTCATTATAAAATGGGTCAGCTCCAAGTGTCTCATTCTTGGAGAGAAGGGACCTTAAGGATCATTTGATCCAAACCTTTCACTTTGCAGAGGTTGAAACTGAGGCCCAGAGAAGGGAAGTCACTTGCCTAAGACCACACAGCTAGTTACAAGGTGAATCCAATTTCTTGGCCCCACCACCCTGGACTTCCAGATAGTAAACTTTCATTAGTGAGCACAGAGGGGATTCAGAGACTGTACCTGGCTTTGACCTGTGGCGAATGGATATGGAATCAGTGTTGGGGGGTTGAGTTCTGATGTGTGTCTGCTGGATTCTGGCACCTCTACTGTTTTTGACCATTTGAGGGAAGGGTGCGTGTGCTTAGCTCACCCAGGGTGTTGGCTGCCAGATGGCCCCTACCTGCCACTCCCATTTATTGCATTTACATCAAATAGAGAAATTAACCCAGTAACCAGATGACCTAAAGCTGGGAGGCTGAGTTTGGGAGGTGGGTTGGGGAAGAACAAGTGCAGGGTTCCTTCTATAATAAAACTTGCTGATACAACGTTGAAAGTCACTGTCTTACTCATCCTTGTCCAAGATAAGTCACACAATGGCTGATATCGGAGGTGCAGAGTTTTCCCTTGAGAACAAAGAGACATGAACTTTGTGTGGGCTGGTCGTTAGAAGAAAAACAAGAAGCCATTGGTCGGAAGCCCTCTAAATGTTAAGAGGTGGGAGATTGCCAGGCTACTATGCGGTCAGTGAGGCTTGACAGTGCTTAATGATAGGAGCGAATGTTCATAATATGAGACATTTAAAGGTGTGGAGTACAACATAACATAAAGTCTAAACCCAGTTGGGTCAAACTATCAATTTAGGCTTCAAACTCAAAAATGTGTTTTGTATGGATATGTGAGTATGCTGTTTAGTATGAGGTTTAAGAAGCAAATAAGGCTGACGTGGGCCAAGGCTGGGCTCTCCCACATCATTGCTGTGTGCTCTTAGGCAAGTCTCTGGACTTTTCCACACTCAGGCTTCTCATCTGTAATATGGGAATAGTACCTTTCCTCTGGGTTGTGAGAAGCGATGAGGTGCCAGGGACAGGCCTTCATGCCGTCTGTCCTTCTTGGACCTCCCCAGTGGGGTCATTGCATGGTGGCTGAGCGTTCAGACCACACCATGTTATCTGCTGCTTCGAGCAGCTCCGAGCACCCGGTGCCTTCTGGATTCTGGACATGCACGCTCTCTGGGCCCGCCACACCAAATTGTAGTTCCTCTAGTGTGCCATGCCCTTTTTTGTCACTAGGCCCTTAGGGTGAAGTAACTGTTGTTTTATTTTTGTTTTTGTAATCTCCCGAAATAGGCTAGCTTCCCCAAGGGCACCATGTCACAGGGCCTGGTACCCACGGGGTGCCCAGTACATGTGTGTTAAAGGAACTGAAGAGGTGGGCCTTGAATTGGGTCTTTAAGTTCAAGGTGGGGCTTGGCGAGCAGCAGGGGACGGGGGGGTGGGGGTGGGGGGTGGGGTTGGGCATTGTTCTAGAAGGCAGGCAGGGCAGAGGTGGGGACTGTCACTCACAGCAGAGATTCACACAGGCACCTCCTGACTCTCAGTGTTCATGGCCCACCGGAGCCACCACACTGTACGACGTTTCATCCTTAAGGCTTGATCAGTCTTGCTGCCTTTTGTAGTTTGGGGCTGTGTGTGCTCCTTTAGGAGAGAGACCCATCAAGGCCAAGCCCGTGCGGTGATAATACACATACGTAAGGCTGCTGGCATCCTGTTGACGTACGGCAAGAGGTGGACTTGGAGGCAGAAGGCAGCCGGGATTCTGTTTTTGGCCTTCCCGCTTGCCAGACTGGCCATCTTAAGTGGAGGGACTTAAGGAAAGAAAGCAATGCTTACCAGAGTGTTCCAAGTGCTGCGACACACTGGGTTCTCATTCAGTGTTCAGAGCAGGGGTGCGGCTCAGAATGTGATGGGCTACACATGTGTGATTGCTGTTGATGAGGCAGTAGCGAGTAGGACAGCAGGACGGTGTGCCCTGTTCGAAGGGGAATGCCCCCTCCCCCATCTTTCAAAATTAGCACATTCTTTTTTTTTTTAAGTTTATTTATTTTCAGAGACAGAGAGAGAGAGAGGGAGAGAGAAAGAGAGGGAGAGAGAGAGAGAGACTATGCGTGCGGTGAGGGGCAGAGAGAGAGGGGGAGAGAATCCCAAGCAGGCTTCGCACTGTTAGTGCAGAGCCCAACACGGAGCTTGATTCCACGAACTGTGAGATCATGACCTGAACTGAAATTAAGAGTTGAACACTAAACCAACTGAGCCAGCTGGCTGCCCCAGCACATTAGTTTTAAATGTGTTAAGCACTATTTGTTTGTTTGTTTGTTTGTTTGTTTTAACTGTAGTAATATGTACATAACATAACACTTAGCATCTTAGCTGTTTCCGGGCGTAGAATTTAGTGGTGTCATGTGCGTATTCTCTGTGTTGTGAACAAATGTCCATTCAGGCACTTTTTTTTGTGCTTTGCAAAACCCATTTAATCCTCACTCCTACCTGGTGAAGTAGCTCCAATTTTTAATCCTTATTGAAGAGTCAAGGTATCTGAGGTACCTGGCTGGTTCATTCGATAGGAGCGTGTGACTCTTGAATCTCGGATTGAGAGTTCGAGCCCCGCGTTGGGTGTAGAGATTACTTAAAAACAAAATCTTAAAAAAAATAAAAAAAGGAGTTGAGGTACCTGACAGGCAGAGAGGTTAAACAGCTTGCCCAAAGGCCACGCGAGTGTTGAGCCCAGGACTCTTAACGCGCAGGAACCCAGAGTTGTCGGTTATTCTTTTTTTTTTTTTTTTCAAGAAAAGCTGGAAAGAGTTTTTAATGTTATATTTCCTGCTTTAAAAAAATATTGACTCAAATTAACCAAACAAAACACTGTTGAGGCCAGATAACACCCATCTCCATTGTTGGCTGGGTGTACTTCTCCCACCGACACCCACCCGCCTGTCTCCAGGAGCCGGTGGGAGGGCCCAGGGAGATAACGCACGGAAAGTCTTTTGTAACCATGAAGAGCAATGTAACTGTCAGACGCAGCGTTAGCGCAAGTGGCTGGCATGCATGTTGGGTGCTTCCTATGTGCCAGGCCCTGTTCTGAGCACGTTAGAGCCCTCTGAGGTGTGGGTATTGTTCCTTCCTCTTGTAGATGAGGAAACTGAGGCACAGAGCCTGCTGCTTCCTCTGAGGCTGCGCATCTGGGCTTCGTGGAGTCAGGCTGGGGAGCGGGGCTCTGTCCACTGTGTGCTTGTTGCCTTGGTTTGGGCCCGGGTCCCGAGAGCCGCTGGCCAAGGGGCAGGGCTGAGCCTGTATGAGTCCCCTGACAGTTGCCAGACGCTGTGTGCGGCTCTTGCTCACTGGATTTCACCGGCCCTCGTGACCATCCCGAGGGGAGGCCGTGGCTGGCTTTCTCACATTCTGGACGTGGAAACTGACACTCAGCAAGGTCTGGTGACTTGCCAAGATCACACCGGCAGGGAGATCACACGCCAAGATTTGAACTTGGATCGGAGAGACTGCAAAGCCCACAGTACTCTTTCCTCCACGTGGAAAAGTAGTAATGAATGATTTCCAGTTTATTTTATTTTATTTTTTAAAAATAACCATGGAGGGGCGCCTGGGTGGCTTAGTCGGTTAAGCGTCCGACTTTCGCTTAGGTCATGATCTCGCGGTTCATGGGTTCGAGCCCCGCGTCGGGCTCTGTGCTGACTGCCAGCTCAGAGCCTGGAGCCTGTTTCAGAATCTGTTTCTCCCTCTCTCTCTGACCCTCCCCTGTTCACGCTGTCTCTCTCTATCCTAGAAATAAAATTAAAAAAAAATATTAAAAAAAAAAAAATAACCGTGGAGGGGCGCCTGGGTGGCTTAGTCGGTTAAGCGTCCGACTTTCGCTTAGGTCATGATCTCGCGGTTCATGGGTTCGAGTCCCGCGTTGGGCTCTGTGCTGACTGCCAGCTCAGAGCCTGGAGCCTGTTTCAGAGTCTATATCTCCCTCTCTCTCTGACCCTCCCCTGCTCACGCTCTCTCTCTCTCTCTCTCTCTCTCCTAGAAATAAATAAAAAATATTAAAAAAAAAAATAACCGTGGAAATGGAGAGAGCACTGAGAAGTGCAGAAGGGAAGACTTAGGTTAACTCTGCCGGATGGACTGAAGCAGTTTCCCTTCTTGTGCATTTAGTGGCTGCTTGGTGGGTGGGTAGGTGTCTGCGGGGGTTGCACAAGTCTAGGTCTAGAGCCGCGTGGGGGCACGGATGGGTATTCCTGGGGTGAGTGTCCCAGTCTTCCCATTCCTTCTTTTATGAAGGCTGTTAGCAACAGCCTCGTGATTCTGCTTGTTTTGATCCACACCCTCTCTGTAAGTGTCGTTAATTGAATTAAAACCACAGTCCTGACACAAGTGTTTTCATGGTCGGCGTCTGGGAAGCGTTGTCAGGAGGCCTAGCCAACCAAAATGTTGACTGCCACCCCGGTTCATTCAGTAGGTTCCTCTTACCGCCTGCTGTGTGCCAAGCAGGGGTGGGGATGGAGGGTGATATCCCTGTATACAAGGACCTCCCGTTGGGGCTGGGGGCGGGGCAGAGAAGGGCAACTGCCCCACCTGTTGTAACAGCAGAAACAGCCCTTAGGGAGGGAGTTCCTGGCAGAAGGAGCACGACCAGCAGACGGGGGCAGCTGGGAAGGCAGAGACACATGCAGAGGGGCCTCGGGAGAAGAGGGCTCACGAGTCTCATCTGTCCTCCTGTTCCCGGCACCTAACTCAGGAGCCTGTACACACCGGCCGCTGAGAATGCATTTCAAGGATGCATTCAAGATCCCGAGCCCTATGGGGCAGAAGGTGAATGACAAGTGATTTTCAACTCTGTTTGGGCCACTTTCATTTTTTTTCAGACATATGGACTTGACCTTAGAATTAGGAGGACCAAGGGGCGCCTGGGTGGCTTAGTCGGTTAAGCGTCCGACTTTCGCTTAGGTCATGATCTCGCGGTTCGTGGGTTCGAGCCCCGAGTCGGGCTCTGTGCTGACTGCCAGCTCGGAGCCTGGAGCCTGTTTCAGTCTGTGACTCCCTCTCTCTCTGACCCTCCCCTGCTCACGCTGTCTCCTCTCTCCTCTAGAAATAAATGAAACATTAAAAAAAAAAAAAAAAAAAGAATTAGGAGGACCAAGAGTCTGGTGCTGCAGAGGCCCACGTGAGGTGTGGACAGCAGGCCTAGAGTCCACAGCGTGCAGGGGTCTGAGGTCAAGGCCAGTGTTCTGGTTTAGAGCCCTGAGCCGGTACTTGGCGCTTGTCTTCTTGACACCGGCTTCATAGATGAGTGCATGTGCAACAGGACCTGGGGGGTGAGGCAAGCGGAGGCTGGGAGCAGCCCTCTGCTGCCTGGAAGTGCGCAGTAAACACTTGTTAATCATTTCCTGCCTGGCAAGCCCTGCGGTGTGCCCAGGGGAGCCCTGGTTCATGTGGGGGAGGGGCTGCTAGTCATTCAGCTGGCCTGACCTCCTGCCCTTCTGGCGCTCTGGGAGCTGGGGTGCTGGCTCCGGGCTGGGGAGGCGGGCAGGCAGTGAGATGTCAGCGAGGGGACCTCACTGTTGCCAGGTGGCCTCTCGGCTTAGTGAGCTAAATGGAAGCATGTGACATACTCTGCAGGTGGCCACCCAGGGACTCTGGGATTCTGGGGGCCTAACTTAGACATATACTCAGATCCCTCCTACCCAGTCCTCTTCAGAGGAAGGGTCGTCCCGCCTGGGAGTGGCAAGAACCCTTCCCGGCCTAGCCTCTGGGACTTTGCTTTGACATTTGGGTGTTTCTCTGCATGCAGGTGGCCCTGAGCCAGGAGGGTGGGAGCTAGTCTCGCTGAAGTTGAGCTGAGCAAGTGGGTTCTGGAATGCTCAGGGGCAGGCATTGTGTCCATGTGTCCAGACAAAGGGGGCTGTTTAGGTCTGAAGGATCTATTTGATTAAAAACAACAACAACAACAACAACAAAAAACAACAAGGTTATGTTCCAAGGTTCACGGGTGGTGGTGGTGGAGGGGTTGCCATGGAGAGTGGGGTGTGGTCTCTGTCCCTCAGCTCTTACAGGATTGCTTCTTATCTCTAGTGGCCTCCTTTCCATCTTAGGACCAGTTAGAGTACCCCTAGGGTTGTGAGAACACTTGTGGGTCTACCTTCTGAGAGAAAAAAAGGCATTTGTGGTCAAGCAGATTTGAACTCTGGGCTAACCCAAATCAGACAGATGTCTGTCTTTTTTTTAATTTGAAAAAAATTTTTTAAACATTTATTCATTTTTGAGAGAGAGATAGAGTGCGAGTGGGGAAAGGGCAGAGAGAGAGGGAGACGCAGAATCTGAAGCAGGTTCCAGGCTCTGAGCCATCAGCACAGAGCCCAATGCGGGGCTCAAACCCATGAGCAGTAAGATCATGACCTGAGCCGAAGTCGGACGCTCAACCAGCTGAGCCACCCAGGCGCCCAAGACAGATGTCTTTCTTGCAGGACTTCTAAGAACCTTTAGTATGCTTATGAGGAAGTATAAAGCCCTTATTTACTCCAGATTTTTATTTTATTTTATTACTTTTTTTCAAAGTTTATTTATTTTGATAAATAAATATCAACTATTTTATCGAAGTATTTATTTTGATAAATATTTTGAGGCAGAGCCAGCGTGAGTTGGGGAGGAACAGAGAGAGAGAGGGAGTCAGAGAATCCCAAGTAGGCTCTGTGCTGTGACTCAGGAGCCCAACGACATGGATGTGGGAACCGTGACCCATGAAGCCGTGAGATCGTGATCTGAGCCAAAACACAGAGTCGGGTGCCTAACTGACTGAGCCACCCAGGCACCCTTTTACTCCAGACTTTTGTCTTCCCTCCTGTTTGTCTCCCTCGTGAGCCTAGTGTGTTTGAGAACCTGCTGCAGGAAATTCATTCATTCTTTCAACAAATATTCACCGAGCACTCACTATGTATCAGCGACCATTCTAGGTCCCTGGGATACGTCACGACTGATTCAGACCAAGAGCCCCCCCAGGTCCCTGGGATACGTCACGACTGATTCAGACCAAGAGCCCCCCTTGGAGGAACTCCTCTTGCAGAAGCAGTGAACTCATCTGTGTGGAGCACCTACTACTGTGTGTCAGGCTTGTGAGTTCTCACACGTTTTCCTGTCGAATCCTCACATCACCCTGGTTGGATAGATGGACCATTTTACAGATTAAGCAGCAGGCACTAAGGGATAAGCCGGCTTGTCCACTTTGGCTGAATTGTCCTTTTTGGCCTGTGCCTTTGAACGGCAAGAGGGGCCGGTCAGTGAGGAGCTGGAAGAGACGTTAGGGTCTGGGGTGGGGATGGCACAGGCTGTGTCGCTCTTCCGTTATGTCCCTTTGTGATGGTCCAGTGAGGAGGTTCCTCTGAGGCTCTGAATCAGGCAGGAAGAGTTGAGCAGCTCCAGAGCAGCTGGTGTGTTTTCATGTTCTGGGCACGGGAGAACCTCGTGGCCGATCATGTTTCCCTTTGGTTTTGGTTACTAAGCACCCGAGAGCCTGATGTGTGGCCCATCTTGACAGGTCTGCAGAAGGGGAGGAGTTAGTATGCGCTGATCTTTCTGCTGCCTTTATTATTTCCCCTGCACCTCTTCTCTCTTGGCCTGACTCCCTCGACTGTTTATTTTACCGTTTTGTGTTGTTTGCATTATTCCAAGCCACCGTAAATACTTGGTGGATGGAGCTGGGTAGAACTACATTTTAAAAATAACGCTGGGATGATTTGTGTGAGATCCCCCAGTGAGTCTGTGGGGAGGCGGGCTCCCCCTTCCCACCACACTACGTGCCTGTCCGGATTGGGATCCACCAGCAGACAGGTCTGTTTGCTTTTGCAGCCACTGAGTTGTAGGTCCCAGCGGAAGCAAGGCTGGCCGGATTGGAGGTCTCGAGTGGCTTGAACTGACCTGAATGTCTCACGCGTGGTTTGAACTGTGGGCTGTGGATTCCTTCTTGGTACTTCTTCCTGCTTGTGGTGCAAAGGACTCCAAGCTGGGACACGCAAGATGACCACAGTATGCTCTTTGCAGCTCCCTGCTGTTTTTTATGCCCAAGGCAACTCTGGGGAGAGAAGAGGAGGAGCAGGTGGTATTGATGAGGAAACTGAGGCCTGGAGAGATTGATTGACTACCTCCACTGGGGGGTGGGTCAGCCTGCACCCTAGCATGGTGCAGACATGGTGTCCAGTGCAAAACAAAAAACCCAACCACACAAAAACCCAGACAGCCTAGTGCAAGCTCACCTCTGTGGGGTAGAAGGTAGCATGGGAGGAGCTTAGGATTTGGGATTTGGACCCCGTGAGGCTTGAGTCCTGGCTACAACTGTGTGCATCTGGGTAAGTCACTCTTCTGAGCCTCAGTAGCCTCATCTTTAAAATGGGCACCCTAATTCATGTCAGCCGGAGAAAAGGAAGGAGAAGATGGGCATGGAAGTGTTTATCTGGTATTAAGCTCCTCTGTGCTCCACCTTGTGCTAATGATGGTGATGATGATGATGGCGAACATTAGAGGTACGTTGACTTCTGTTATCAGTCATTGTGGTCAACTTTATATACATTGTCTTTTTTTTAATGTTCTTTTTTGAAAAGTTTATTTCTGAGAGAGAGAGAGAGAGAGAGAGAGAGAGAGAGAGAGAAAGCATGAGCAGGGGAGGGTCAGAGAGGGAGGAAGACACAGAATCTGAAGCAGGCTCCAGGCTCTGAGCTGTCAGCACAGAACCCAATGCGGGGCTCGAACCCACGAACTATGAGATCATGACCTGAGCCGAAGTTGGACGCTTAACTGACTGAGCCACCCAGGTGCCCCTATATACATTGTCTTAATGAGTACACAGAACAAGCAGATGAGTAGGGACTGTTACATCCCCTTTTTACAGATGGAAAAGATGAAGTAGTTTACTTGAAAAAGTTCATGTAGTTTGCTCGAAGTCGCAGAGCTATTAAGTATTAGAGTCAGGATTTGAGCCCAGACAGCTGACCCTACAGATGAACTTACCATCACTTTCATATAGAAAAGGGCAGAAGCCTGGGACCTTTTTGGGCAACAGTATCTGTGCATATCAGCGGAAAGTCACCCTGGACCTTCTGGGGCAGCGACTTGGTGTGGATAGTCTCTGGAGGGCTGTAGAATGGGGGACTTCGCCGGGTAACAGCTCTGGGTGACAACTCATCTCTGAGGTTCAGATTTCTCAATGGTAAGATGGGGTATGATAGTATGCCTCAGGGGGTTAAATGACACAGGGACATGTAGATGCTTGTACGTTGCCATAAAAATGTCTGATATGTAAATGACATTGTGCAAACCAGGAGAGTAGATGTAAATTAAATTAGATGGACTAGCCACGCCTGGGTTTTAGAAACCTATCGCTTGCCAGACGGCTTGATCACTGCCAGAGCTCTGCCAGGATGCAGCATTGGGTCCCCTCCTGGCTGGGGAGCCACGGTTGTGTGCTAGCCACGTCAGGCAAGCCACCAATGCTGCAGGTTCTCACCTGTGAGGGGAAGACACCCTGCGCTCCTACCTGTGTGTGCCGTGTCTGCGCATGCGCTCTGTTGGACCCGCAGAGCACCTTGCAGAGCCCCTGGTGGCGGTTGGTGGTGGTGGGGGGAGGGGCAGGCGGGGGATGGACAAGGACAAGGGACGAAGGTGAGGACCGGGTCAGTGTGTCATAGTTTGCAGAGAGCCCTGAGCAGAGATGTCAGGAAGCAGAAAGTCCTAGGACCACCATTGACTCCTGGGAACTTTGGTGGCTTTGAAAGTACTTTGTAAACTGTAAAGCACTTTGGAAGTGTAAGTTCGGAGGTTCCTGTACTACATGGAACAGAAACAGAATGCACCGAAAATGGTAGATCTCCTGGGCGGGGGTGGGGAGACAGACACACATGTGCTTTATTGTGTGAATGTGATTTCTTTGTGATCTTAAAAACACTTTATTTATGTGGAACTTGGAAAATAGAGAACAGCCTTGAATATAAAAATCATCTGTTGGGGCGCCTGGGTGGCTTAGTCGGTTAAGCGTCCGACTTTCGCTTGGGTCATCATCTCGCGGTTCGTGGGTTCGAGCCCCGCGTCAGGCTCTGTGCTGACTGCCAGCTCAGAGCCTGGAGCCTGTTTCGGTCTGTGACTCCCTCTCTCTCTGACCCTCCCCTGCTCACGCTGTCTCTCTCTCTCTCTCTCTCCTAGAAATAAATAAAACATTGAAAAAAAATCATCTATTGTCCTACTCAGTAGCTCCATCATGTAGTATTTTAGCCTCTATCTTACTAGTGTTACTTTTGTTTTGTACCTCTTTGCATACAAAAGGGGTTTTATAATCCTTCACATTCTGGAATCTGTTGAACACTAAGTTCTCTTTGTTGAGAATCCAGTGTTGCAGAGTCCTAGCCTAAGGCCAGGTGCAAGTTGGCCCCCCCGCATGTTGCTGGGGTTGGGGGCTGGGTTAGGGGGGGTCACGAGTGGCATGAAGCTGTGGGGCCTGCCTTGGGAGATGTGGGAGAAATTTAAAAAAAACCGTCCCTGGGACCAGCCGGTGGGATCCTAGGGGCTCTGAGGCGGGAGGGAGATTTCCCTCTCTTCATTGTTTAGGTCTTTTTTTTTCTTACTACCACATACAAGTAACAGCAACACTTTACAAATTATGTACAAAACTGCTAGTTAAAAATACACATACAGTCGCCTTGGAGACCAGAAAGGGGCACCGGAGAAACAGGTTGAGGGAGAGCAAGATCCTTGGCCAATGCCGGCCAGTGGGGGAGGGGGAGCAGGAGCAAATCCCTCCCTCTGAAGGTGGGAACTGGCCGCTCCCTTTAGTGTGTGACCTGAGAAGCTTTAGATTTGAGTGAGTGACAGCCCTTTTATTATTTCCCGCTTTGTTCTCTTCCTGGTACAAATTGAGCCCAGTCTTCATTCATGCAAATGACAGTCGCCAGAGGGAGGGAAAGATACCTGGGTCCTGTCAACCTCTCTCTGCCGGCTTGCTTGGTGCGCGTGCGCGTGCGTGTGCGCGCGTGCGGGGATGGGCAGGCCCTCTCACAGCAGGGCCTGCAGGAATGTTGGCGTGAGTGAGCCAAGGCTATTCGTTCTGCCCTTCCAGGCTGCTGGGAGTTTAAAATCCCCACCTCCTGATCTCTGTGTTCTTTTCCTGCCTTTGGACACCCTCTGCTTAGGAACCGGGGGACGGCAGGGGGAGGCGGCCACTTGGCCTTCATGAGAGCAGCAGAGGGCTCTCGGTGGAAAGGAAACCGCCTCCTGGTCCTTCTGAGCCCACTGCACAGATGTGCAGGGACAGGCCTGTCCTGACCCGGGACCTCCTGCTTCACCATCTAGAGACACCACCCCCTCCCCAAGCACCCCCCCCCCCCAAAGCCTACCTGAGCCCGAGAGGAGTTAATTGTGTTGAGGGGACCCAGGAGCCTTCAGGAAGGGGCCCTACTCCCTGAGTTGACTATTCAGCAAACACATTTGCTCGGGTCTAAAAGCAAAATACGCCGGGGGCCACCTGGGTGGCTCGGTTATTAAATGCCCGACTCTTGGTTTCTGCTCAGGTCATGATTTCAAGTTTCATGAGTTTGAGCCCTGCATCAGGGTCTGTGCTGACAGTGCTGAGCCTTCTTGGTATTCTCTCTCTCTCTCTCTCTCTTTCTCTCTCTCTCTCTCTCTTCCTCTCTCTCTCTCTCTTTCTCTCTCTCTCTCTCTCTCTCCCCCTCCCTCCCCCTGCCCGTCTCTGCTCCTCCCCTGCCGTCTCTCTCTCTCTCTCTCTCTCTTTCAAAAAAAAAAAAGTGACATACACCAATCCAGGTTAAGGAGTGACATAATGTTGTGCTGGGCATTTTGCTAGGATGCCAAGTGTGCGTTCTGAGGCATTACCCCGAGACCTGGAATTAGGTTGTTTTTTTTCCCATTGTGGTGGTGAATGCTGTCAGCTCTTCCTTCCTAATTATTTAGCCTGACCAACGGAGAAAAGTTGATGTGCTGCTGACGTCGGCGTTAAGCCTGTCCTCTCTCTCTGCACACAGCTGAGGGCTGAATGCGGTTCTAGAGAACTTGTAGTCTGTGCTCTGCACGGAGCCGTCCTCCTGGGTGCTGGTCACGTGTGCAGCTGGTAACAGAAGAGGAACCGTAAATTTTGCAGGAAAGAATTTGTTTTGGTGCCGTGTTCTATTGACTTTGCATCCCAGCTTGTTTGAAAGAGGGATATTTTTGTTAAAGAAAAAGGACCTGTATATCTGAGATAAGAAGTAGCATGAGGTGAATAGCCGAGTTTTGTCATGTGGGTATCAAAACGGCATGGTTTCCTGAGCCCCCGTCTGTGTGCTGTTCTAATATTTATATGAGAAGTAGAAAAGACAAAGTATGGGCAGGTCCCGAGATCCTGGTTAGATTCTGATTTAGAACGGCGTTCCTTTTTGTTTATTTTACAAGAGCCGAGTTTGGTGAAATTTCAGGAGGTTTTAGCCAGTGGTGATCCAAAGACAATAAATATTGCTCTGTGGAAAGGTCTCCACCCTGTGTCTTATTTGGTGACCGTTAAATGGTAGCCACATGTCAGAACCCATTATGCAAATGTAGAAGCGGCCAGATTTGAGTCAGTTAGCTTGGCCCGCGGCGTGAGACACCCTAGGTTTTGGTGCTGGTGGTGAAGGGTGTGGGCACAGAAAGTGGGGATGCTGTTTGTTCCTTGCTACTGTGGGAATGTCTCTTGTCTCCTCCAGTCCCTTGTTTGGTTTGGTCCCTTCTCAGGCCATTTGGTGTTCCCTGGGTTGAGGACCTTGTGCACGTGTGTCACCTATTAAGCTCACGCTTGGAGGTCTTGTAGCTGAGCTGATACTATCTGGGTGCCGAGGGAACGCTCCGTGAATGCAACCATTGGAGCCCAGGTGCTCGATGGGGGTCAGCATCCTAGTGGGCAGAGGTTTCAAAACCCTCTAAAAATCCATCCATGTGTTGGTTCCGCCATTGCCAGCCGTTAGTGTGGAGCTTCTGGACGAACCATTGACTGAGTTCGGTCTCAGGGCCGGATGCCCCTACTCTTGATCCTGCTCTTCTTCAGTGTGGCTGTGCCAACGATCTGTGAACAGGGTGTAGGCAATAAAGAAAGGAACAGTAAAGAAACAAGAGATCTGGACAGTTCACCCCCGGCTTATCTGACGTTATTTTGAGGGGCATGTGCCAGAGCTAGGTGAAGAAAGATCCCTGGATAGATACAGAGAAAGATCCCCAAAGGGCAGGCTGGCCACTAATGATTGATTGATTGATTGATTGATTTAAAGAAAGAGCCATTTCTAGTCATGGTTGTGGAAACACCAGCGTCTAAGGCTTCAGGGATGGGAATGAAGCCAAAATGGGTATGTGCAAAGGACAAATGCATTGAGAATAGGTAAAAACATGTGGGCTGCCATGTAGACTACCTTGTGATTACACTGCACCCCAACCCCTCAGGCATGCAACACCCGGAGGAAAACAACCAGCAGACAGTGTAGGTGGGCTTTCAGTGCAACCTCCCGTGCTGTTTCAAACATTTGAACAATTTTTCCTTTTTATGGGTCTTTGCTTTGAAGGGGACTCTGTGTGTATTTCCTTTGTCCAGGAACATATAGGGATCACTTTTCTGCCTAAGGGTGGCAAGTAATTCCTTCCAGCAAACTGAGTAAGAACCCCGGGTATGGAGCCAGGCTGCCTGGGTTCAAACCCCTGCTCTGCCCCTGAATGCCAGCTCTGTGAGCTTGGCCAAGTTCCTTAACCTCCGTGCCTCAGCTTCCTACTCTGTAAAATGGGGAAAAAGGAAGAAGCTACGTCACTACATTGTTGGGGGGATTAAACATGTAATCCGCCTGGAGGGCTGAGAGAAATGCTGGGCACGTGGTGAGTTGTGTGTGAGTGTGGGTTATAGAAGATGATTAGGACCACGCAGGGTGGTAATAGAGCCCTGGTCTGCTGAGCCTAGAGATCTAGCTTCCGGCCTGATTCTAACAGCCTGTGTGCCTTTGGGTCTGGCACTTTCTCTCTCTGGGGTTCTGAATTCACATCTGTAAAATGAAGAAATTTGACTTCAATAGTGCTGTTTTTGGACTCTGTGGTAAGGGGTGGAGGTCAGGGCAGCCCCAAGACACAGTGGCAGAGGCTTCTAGATTTCCATCTTCACTTCAGCCAGAGCAGCTGACGCTCCTTCACTTATGGATTTTGGTTTAGGGAAAAGAAACACGTGCATGCGTGTTTGTGTGTGTGTATGAGAGAGAGGCGGAGAGAGAGAGAGAGGTGTGGAGGTAGCTGAACTTAAGGACCCTTCCTAGGGAAGAGTTGTGGGGGGTGGGTGAGCTGAGGGGAAGTCAGTGGGGATGGGGCCTAGGAGGGGGATTTGAAGGCCTGTGGTCACATGGGACAAGAAAGGACTAACTAGCAAGGGAGCAGAGCATTGGGGGAGACACTGTTATCAATTTTGTTCACGTGTACGGGCGGATTTACTTACTGGGGACGTGCAAATGCCTGTGTGTTTTAAGGTAGCCAGAGTTTTGAGGAGACGGGAAGGGTAAGAAAACTGAGAAAGATGACTAGTAAAAGTGTAGAAATTCAGTGTTGTTTTAGCTTAGTTTAAAAAAAATTTTTTTAATAGTTTATTTATTTTTGAGACAGAGAGACAGAGCATGAGTGGGGGAGGGACAGAGAGAGGGAGACACAGAATCCGAAGCAGGCTCCAGGCTCTGAGCTGTCAGCACAGAGCCCGACGCGGGGCTCGAACCCACGAACTGTGAGATCATGACCTGAGCTGAAGTCGGACGATTAACCGGCTGAGCCACCCAGGCGCCCCAGTTTTTTTGTTTTGTTTTGTTTTGTTTTTTTTAAAGCAGGCTCCACGCTGAGCATGGAGCCCAATGCAGGGCTTGAACTCACAACCCTTGAGATCAAGACCCTTGAGATCAAGACCTGAGCTGAGATGCTTTACCGACTGAGCCACCCAGGTACCCCTTTAGCTTAGTATTTCTTGCTGGAGGTCACCCCAACTTGAACAAAACAGCTGTTGCCTCTGCCAGAATTTAAACCAGAAGGTGCCTGCTGTTTGTTAATACTCTTGCTTCCTCCTTCCTCTTTCCTTTCTTTTCCTTTCCTTTCTAATAATCACTAGGAATTTCCCTGATAAGAAGTCCCATTCATTCCTTTGTATTTTCTTTCTTTTTTTTCCCCCATTCCTTTGTATTTTCACTTAGTGATGAGGGACTGCCTTGGCAAGTGGGAAACCCATTCACAGGCAAAATCTGTGTCTTTCTGGAGCATTCCCTGGGATTTTGAATTTCAATGAATGTTTCCTACCATTTCTTCAATTATAGTTTTATTAGATCCACATTTTTTTTTTTCTAGAGGGAAGGCTTTTATGATTGGTCCAAGACAGGATTTTGAGTATTCGTGCCCTCCTAGGCCATCTCTTTGGTTCAAAAAGTCTTTCCGCCCAATTTCTAGCATACGTCATCCGGTGGGCCTCCCACCCGAACCCAGGCCCAGGTTCACATTCCTCTCTTAGTGACTTCATAGCTCTAGGGTTTGATGTTTTGATCCCAACTAGACTGTTGACTCACTGAAGACAGGAAACGTGCTTAAATTTCTTTTCGGTTTCTCTACTGTGACCAGCCTTTTTTTTTTTCCCCCCTCTCTCAGTCTGTCTCTAAGATCGAGGCAGTGGGGTAAACTTCCTTGCATGTGCCGGAGGTGTTGGGGACCACGCATCCCACCTTGTTTGGAAACACTGTGCTGCTGCCCTATTTACTGGCCAGTGAGTGCTGAACATTTGGTGGTAGGATGTATGTGGATCACTAGGTTTCATGCATGAGCTGTGTTGTTATTTCATTCATTCAGAGTGGAATCAAAGCCAGGGCTGCTTGGGGTTTTTCCAGGTCCCCTAGACCTGGCCAAGGCAGCAACCCCATCTTATTCAGCTGTATTTCTTGAGCCCTGCTTGGATGGCCTGACACACAGCGGGTAGCCAGGAAGAGCTGAGTCAGTAATAGAAGGAAAAGTAAAGGTATATGGAATTTCTTCCAAGCTTGCTGTCCATTGTTCCTGAGGGGCCTTCTGATTTCTTTCAGCAGTGCTCTCTGCCAGGACCCGGGAGGGTATGGAACGAGAGAGGAGCCAGGGCTCGTGGGTGGGCTGTGTGCCCTTGCTGAAGGATTAGTACTTGGGACTGAAAGGGTCAGGACTGCTCAGCCTCATAAATGTAGGCTAAATGTGTGTGGGGGGAGGGGAGGGGACTGTCACAGACTCAGAAGCCTTTGGGGGTGTGTTGGGCGGCCTGGTAGAAGATAAGTGGGCAGTGGATTATTATGGTCAGTCTTGCAGATTAAAAAGAGGTGACAGGGGCACCTGGGTGGCTCAGTCAGTCAGGCATCTGACTCTTGGTTTCAGCTCAGGTCACTATCTTGTGGTTTCGTGAGTTTGAGCTCAGCATTGGGCTCTGCTGATAGCATGGAGCTTGCTTCGGATTCTCTGTCTCCCTCTCTCTTTGCCCTTCCCCTACTTGCACTGTGTCTGTCTCTCTCAAAATAAAGAAACTTAAAAGGTGACAGGCTGGGAAACTGGGGGTTGCAGTTCGTGCCCCAGGGGGCCCACTGCCAGTCAGCGTCTTTGTTGCCACATGAAGTGGAGTCCTAGAAAAATCCAGATTAAAAAAGTTTTTTTTTAATGTTTATTTTTGAGAGAGAGAGAGACAGTGTGAGTCAGGGAGAGGCAAACACAGAATGCAAATCAGGCTCCAGGCTCTGAGCTGTCAGCACAGAGCCTGATGTGGGGCTCGAACTCACGAACTGTGAGATCATGACTTGAGCCAAAGTTGGACGCTTAACTGACTGAGCTACCCAGGTGCCCCCCAAAATCCAAATTTTTAAATGTGATGTCTCCTAATTTTGAAGTGTTTTGGCAACAGATTCAAGTAAAAGTCACGTTCTGCTGGCCTATAAGTGGAAGGTGAGGCGAGTGAATGTCAGAGGCCACCAGGGGACATGCACACACCACGGGGTCAGGTTAGGTGGGAGCTGGTCACCATCCAGATGGTCAGATACCGGGATCGCCACAGAAATGGACATGACATGCAGAGTGGGTAGAGCAGATGCCAAAAGTTGGCATCCAGGAGGCGTTGGTGACAAAGGCCAAGTTCTTTGCCCACCCAGAAAGCCTTCTGTTCCTTGTCTCCTTCCCTCCCCCATGCCTTCAGGGGCTGCTCACTGCTCCCCATAGCATAAACCCGAATTTTCCGGTCTGCATCCGAGGGCTTCCATTGGCTCTGCTGTGACAGTGCCCCCACTTCAGTGGGTGACCTCAGTTTACCCCTCCCCTTGCTCCGTCTGGACTTCCCCGGCTGCTGCCTGAGTCTGCTGGGGCTTCTGAGACCTGCGCATGGTTTCTTCCCTCCTGGCTTAACTCCTGCTATTCCCACTTCCTGGAATGCTAGTCCCCCCAGTTTACGGGAATCCTACTCTCCATTCATCCTTTGAAATCTGCTGCCCTGCCCAGTCTGTAAATTTGGTTTCCATAGCATTTTCCCTCCCTCTGTCTCTACCACGGGGTCTGAGTCTGGTTGTTCAGAAGTCTGCCTTCCGTGGTAGATGACGATAAAGTAATGGTGGGATGGTTCCCAGCTTACTCATCGCTGGATCCCCTCATTATGTGGCTCAGGGTGGTAGTCAACAGAGGTTATTGAATTTAGACTGTTATGTTGGGGTCTACAGAACTGATCTTCAACAGAGAGCTGCTCAAGGCCTATGATGCGCATGGAAAAGGGGCTGTCGGCTGGTGCGCAGGGGGTGATGGGAGCAGGTAAGGCTGGATCTGAGTCCTCTTGAGCCTAAGGCGATACCATTGCCATACCTCTGACTTGAGAGGCCGCGTCCTGCATGTCTTCTTCATGTGGTGGTGAGCCCGTGTGGACCTGACTTGAATACTGGGATTTTAGGTCTGTCCTTGGTATCCACGAGAAGCTGAACAAAACAGATCCAAGCCATCCTTCCCCCTACCAGGATGGCCTCTGCTTTCTCCTGCTCACCATGGCAGCCATCCTGGTGTCCTTGGAGGTGGTGAGGAGGTGGGAGGAGCCTAGGGGCTGTGAGCAGGTGGAAGGCTGGAGGAGGCCGTGTGTCGTAGGGACAGCCCTGGTTCTGGAGTGTGGAGAAGTGGATTCTAGTGCCAGGTCCGCTGTCTCCAGCTGGGTGACTTTGAGCAAGACTCAGAACCTCGGAGTTTACTTCCTCACCTGGTTTAAGCAGTTGCTAAGGTCCTTTGGGCCCTGACATCCCATGACCCAGGATCTGTTGGGTCAGGTGGCTTTATCATAGGTTCACAAACCCTTGTGTTATTCCACATCTTTGTGGACTTCAGCTCAGGGGCTGTTGGCCCTCAAGTGGACACTGTGGCATTGTCAGATTTTCTACTTTTTCTTTAGAGAGTGCTCAGGGTCCAGGCAGTGAGTGGGAATGAGAGGGGCTCTCCAGGTGAAAAAACACGCTAAGTTGATAGTATTCACTGTTGCACTTGGCTCGTGTATTAGAAAACAAAGGTCTCCACTACTACGGAGTTATATACTCTCTCACCTTTTTTTGAAACCCAAGATCTTCTTTTCTTTTTAAATTAAAAAAAAATTTTCATGTTTACTTTTTTTTTTTAATGTTTTATTTATTTTTTTTAGGAGAGAGAGAGAGACAGCGTGAGCAGGGAGGGTCAGAGAGAGAGGGAGTCACAGACTGAAACAGGCTCCAGGCTCTGAACTGGCAGTCAGCACAGAGCCCGGCGTGGGGCTCGAACCCACAAACCATGAGATCATGACCCAAGCGAAAGTCGGACTCCCAACCGACTAAGCCACCCAGCGCCCTATGTTTACTTATTTTTGAGAAAGGGAGAGAGAGAGAGAGAAAGAGCATGAGCAGTGGAGGGACAGAGAGAGAAGAAGACACAAATTGGAAGCAGGCTCCAGGCTCTGAACTTGTAAGCACAGAACCCGATGGGGGGCCGAACTCACAAACCACGAGATCATGACCTGAGCCAAAGCCAGATGCTTAACTGACTGAGGCACCCAGGTGCCCCTCTTTTTGGTTTATCTTACCATTTGTGCTTTCAATAGGGGCATGGCACCAGGAAACGTTTCTCTTACTTACTGTGGCAAAGTGGGTGTGAGGATGGGTGGGGTGCTGGGAGTGCCCCCTCAACCCATGCCGTCACCTCCCCTGGTGGCCAGCCTAAGCACGTGGCCACATCACCAGTTCTTCATGACACACTAGAGATCGGGGCTTTTAATGGGAAATTTATTAATTGCCGAAGTTGGTTTAGATTTGTTTCCAAGCATCGTATGGGGCAACCAAACTCATTCAGTTCTGTAGTCCAGAAGCTACTGGAGAGGGAAATTAAAACTGCAAGTTAGGACTCCTGCAGTTGAAAGATAGTTTGGAAGTGAACCTAAAGCAAGAGAGAGCATTTTACTTATTTATTTAGAAAAAGATTTTATTTACTTTTTAAGTAATCTCTGTACCCAACATGGGGCTCGAACTCACAACCCTGAGATCAAGAGTCACATGCACTACTGACTGAGCCAGCCAGGTGCCCCAAGAAAGAACATTTTAAATTGTGGATGAATGGTTTCTTTTATAACATGCTCTAGTGCTGTATAACATGGGCTTGTCCCTGTGTGGTATGGTGGCTTTGGGCCCAGCATCGGCGGTGGGCTTGCTGTGTGGGGGCCATCTGCTGAGAGAGGGGGTGCTGCAGGAAGTGCAGGGGACACAGCCTGCCTCATTCAGCACCCCTAACTGTGCCTTGCTGGTGTGAACTTGTCTTCTTGGGTGAGGTGAGCCTCACACCTGTGTGTCTTTCTTAGACCTTGTGACCTCATGCATATTGGTCCAATGACCTCTTCCTTTATAGAGCCATGAAAAATAACATTATTTTTAAAGAATTTAATTTTTTAATGTTTATTTATTTCTAAGAGAGAGAGAGAGAGAGCAAGCAAGCAGGGGAGGATCAGAGAGAGGGGGGACAGAGGGTCTGAAGCAGGCTCTGTGCTGATAGCAGAGAGCCTGACACAGGGCTTGAACTCGGGAACCGCGAGATTGTGATCTGAGTTGAAGCTGGACGCTTAACTGACTGAACCACCCAGGCTGCCCTATTATTTTTTAAATGGAAGAAAATTGAGAAATATTGCATGTACATAGTTATATAAAATTTAGGTTCTACAGGACGATATGAAGAGGGGACATTACTCTTTGCTCTTTCTTCCCCTTCCACTTATTTTTACAGGAAGAATGTCTAACTAGTTTTGACCTCAGACAAGTCCCCTAACTGCTCCAAACACAAGTTTCCTCTATGTTAAGGGATAATAGTAAAACTTAGCTCATGTTATTATTTCTTTAGCGTAGGTTAAATGAGGTCATATAAATCCCCCAAATCCTATGCACATGTTAGAGGTGTTCATAGAACTTTCTTTTCTCTTTTGTGTTTTCAGGATTTCTTTGGCAGTCCCCTTTGTAATTATTGCACAGTTTGTGCAATACACATTTGAGGAACATACATATTTATCTGCATAAAGGGAAATAATACAAATATTAAAGGAAATAATACAAATATTCAAGTTTTCATCTTGAAGTCCCATTCTGTCCTTCGTCTTTCCATGTGAGAGCCTGAAACTGCTTTCTGCACCCTCTCGTCCCCTGGACCCATGAAGACCTCTGATGAGTGCCTCATGTTAAGACTAGGGGAAATTTCTCTCTTAATTAGGAAGGAAATAGAATCTTGATTGTATGTGCTTTGGAGCCAGTGATGGAGATGATAGTGTAAGAAGTTCTGGACATTCAAATGTAAAACAGATTAATTTGTAGGAATGTTGGATTTTTATCTGGACAGATGTTTTGCTTTTTATGGAGCGGGTTAGGAGTAAAGATGGTGGTAGGGCTTTGTTGGTGTGTTACTTTTGCTTTGGGCTTATGTTAGGATTAGCTCTTGCTGTATATAACAATGACAACGGAAAACCTCTCAGAGGAACAGTAATTTAACAGAGGCTGAAATGATATAAAGGATAATTTCTCTTTCGCATAAAAGTAAGTTGGAGGTAGCAGTCCGGGTCTGTGAGAGCTCCCAAGCTGAGACCCAGGCTCCCATCTCCCTGCACAGGCTTCTGCCAGTGCTTCATGGTGCAGAGTGGCTCCCGGAATCCAGTTTTCATGTCTGAGCTGTATGCTGGCAGAAGGAAGAAGGGCACTGTCCAAAATGGAGGTCCTTCTCTGTGGGATCAGCTCTGTCTAAGCTCTTCTCTGGAAGTTCCGTGCAACATGCCTGCTTATGTCTCCCTGCTTGTAACTTAGTCTCATGCATATACCTAGCTGCAAGGGAGGCTGAGAAACATAGCCTTTTAGTCCTGGGTGCAATATATAAAATAGAAATATTTTACTAAGGACAAAGAGGAGACGGGGGGTTGTGGATGTGGGTAGCACCCACTGTTTTAAAGGACTTGAACAGATTGTAGACATTTGTAAACTGACTTCCTCCCTATTCCCCGGCTTGCCTCTGACCAAAAGAACCATCTGATCCTCTGCACAGTGACCACTGCCTGTTGGAGTCTTGGTGTGCAGACTTCTGGCTGCTTGCTCTTTTTATAGATGGTAGAAAGAGGATGCGGGGAGCCTGAAAAAGTATGTGTGGGGGTGCTGAATGTAAACTATCACAGGAGCATTTGAGATGTAGAATGAGCTCGGACCCTGGCATCAGTTGACCTGGGTCAACTCTGGTCCTCCTCTGGGACTCTGTCATCTCTTACGTCTCTGAGCTTTGTAAACAGTGAGATGGGGAGAAACACCACCACAGGGCTGCCCACATGGAGCCCGTAGAAGTCCCTGGTGGACTCTAAAGCGTGTTGCAGATGATTCATACTCAGCAGGCATGTGGGAAGCACTGATACTGTGGAAGGAAGATCTAAAAGATGGAGATCTCTTTCTTTGGGATTACATTGCTGGGTACCATCCTTGGATTGAAAGGCCCATGAGGACAGATCTGAGTCTGGCTCAACATGTTTATTGGGTGGGGTCAGATTCTGGCTCCGCTCCTTCTAACTCTGTGTGTAGACTTGGCCTGGACAGGATGTGGGATTGGAAATACACATTTGATCTTTCTTTCTTTCTTCTTCTTCTTTTTTTTTTTAAATTATTTTAATGTTTTACTTATTTCTGAGAAAGAGAGAGACAGCATGAGCAGGGGAGGGTCAGAAAAAGAGGGAGACACAGAAACCGAAGCATGCTCCAGGCTCTGAACTAGCTGCTAGCATAGAGCCTGACACGGGGCTCGAACCCGCGGACCGCGAGATCATGACCTGAGCTGAAGTCGGACGCTTAACCACCTGGGCCACCCAGGGGTCCCATCACTCGATCTTTCTTGTTGGCGTCCTGGTGCCTCTCATACGATGGTTATCTTGCCATGGTGAGTATGGTTCCAGGGATTAAAGATATACAGTTTGTGTATAGTGGGGTTCCTGAAGACAAGCCCATTGCTTCTCCTGTTCGTGCTGAGCTCAAGGGGATGGAATGTTCTTCACTGTGTTGTCACACTTCAAGAGTTATACTAATGCCTGAGCCTGACCCCTACCTGTCCCCAGCCCAGTGTTAGAGGCAGCATCCCTGTGACTGTGTCATAGGATTGTCATAAGCCTGAGTGTCCAGCTCAAGTGCCTGGTGCTGGGTCAGCCTCAGTAAGTGACTGCTGTCGCTGCTGTGGCCAGCTGGCCAGATCAGGCCAGGTGGCAGAGGGTGACTCAGTCCCCAGGAAAATTCCTCCTCTGTGTTCCCCCAGGGCTAGTTCCTTTTTCTGTGAAATTCTCATCCCTCAGCTCCGAACTTACATGTGCCACCAGTTTCAAAACGTTATGAAAAAATACATAGTCGGGGAGGAGGAGGGGAAGGGAGATAAAAAGAAGGTGAGATGCCTGATCTAGCTAAGCAGCCTCAGAGACTCCTTGGCTTGGCTTCAAGTGCTTTTTAAAACTTCCTTTTAAGTTAGGTCCCCGATGTGATTTTGTTTTTTACCTTCTCTTTGACTACCTTGGCCTCTGGCTAATTAAACCAGTTAACTGATCGTTCAATACTTACTCTTTGCCAAACACTATTTATGTGCAGAGGATGTTGATAAAACCCAAACAGACCAAATCCCCATCTCATGGAGCTTATGTATAATGAGAAGACAGGTAGACCTCAGGGCTATGAAGAGAGATGAAATAGGTTAAGTGTGTGAAATAGGATAAATAGTGTGATGGGGGCAGGTGCTGTTTTTACATATGGTGGTCAGGGACTGGATGGGAGATCACCATCATGTTGGATCCACGGTACTGGCCAGGTGGTGTGTGTACCCAATCTTAGTACATGTTCTAGGCATATAATGCCTGCCTACCTTGTTGGCCTTGGATTTACATCTGGGCAGCATGACCAAGGACCAGCCACTGAGCTGCTCCAAACCTTGTGTGGAAATCTCTCAGAATGCCGAATAGAGCTTGGGAAGATCGTCACATGTGGGTCTGTATGTGAGATCTGCCCTTGGTAGCTGTGTGGTGGGTGGTCTCGCTGATTGTGGCCCAGTTGTGGTTGGTCAGCAGATACAGAGCATTTGACCTATACCAGCCAGCTGAGCGTTCAACAAATGCTTCACTTACTAAAGGGCTCATCTCCAAGGCCAGTTGGGGCATGTGTGAAGCAGAGACTTGGGACAATTTCTCAGTTTGAGCTCCAAAGTGCTGACAGTGTTGACAGTGACTGAGTGGAGCCCTTAGTGCGTGGTCAGAAAGCAACTATAAACTTGGCCCCAAGTTTACTTTCCCTTTCCTTCAACCCATCGTGTCTGGTGCTAGGCATTGGCTTGGACCTTCCCGTTGGTCTTCCCCTTGGCCTTCCCCTCAAGATGGCATGTGAGAGGGATGTGCTCTGTTGGGAAGAACTTGGCTGTACAGGCAAAGACTTGCGCTAGAAAAATAACAAGAGGTCATTCATTTGGTGCTTCCCATTCACCGGGGCCCTCCTTTTTTTTCTATTTTCTTTGAAGGAAACCTTTAAGAAATAAAGATTCCCAGACCTTCCTTAGAATTTAGACCCCAACTTCACATCATAGGATTGTTTTTCTTGGGTTTCAATGAAGGGCTTATGTAACATAGTGGATATGAAAGCATAATATAGATATTAGTAACCATTGCTGTTACTGCATTAAAGGACACTTCTGGTTCTTCAGATCCCTATTGATTAATTTTATTTTTAAACTTTAAAAAAGTGTTTATTTATTTATTTTGAGAAAGAGAGAGAGAGTGTGTGCGAGCGAGAGAGTGTGAGCAGGGGAGGGGCAGAAAAAGAGAAGTCCAAGCAGGCTTCTCATTGCCAGTGCAGAGCCTGACACGGGGCTTGATCTCATGAACTGTCAGATCATGACCTGAGCCAAAGTCAAGAGTCAGACGCTGAACTGACTGAGCCACTCAGGCACCCCATTCTTCTTATTTTTTATGTAACAAATCATTAGAGTAATGCTTGGTACGTATATGTGTGTGTGTACACACACACGCACATGCACACACTGTGGAAATGCTTTTTATATACTAACTCATTTAATCCTCGTAGCAGCTCTAGGAGGTAGGTACTATTATTTCACCCATTTTACAGGTAAGGAGATAGGTATAGAGATTAAAGAAGGTCAGCCAAGCAGCAAGTGGTAGAGCCAGGAATTGAATCCTGGGAGCCTGGCCCCAGGGTCTAGGCTCTTATACATTATACCCCAAGGCCTATTGGTTTTCCCACAAACCTTTACTGAAGAATAATGATGATGGCCTTGCCAACAAATGTTGCTCGTTATATGTTGTGCACCGTGTCCTTTATTTCAGATGACAAGTGAAAATCCTCATCCTAGCCTGAGGAGGAAACAAAGGCTCTGAGCGTTTGAGTAACTGTTCAGAGTCTAAAGACTGGAGCCAAGAGGCAAAGCCTGGTCTGCCTGGCTTCTGAATTCTGCTGTGTTCTCAGCACAGCGGCCTTCCTGCAAGGCTGTAACATTCCCCTTCCCTGGTGACTCATGGTACCTGGTTACCTTCTTTCACACTCACTTTGTGGCCCGTGGCACTGGGTGGGCCACAGGATGGGACAGTGGCCTGTGTTTCTCCAGGCCTGAATCCAAGGCCACAGGAGCCATTCCAGGCAGGCTTGCAGTCAGAGCTTGGATTTGAAAGCTGTTAATCCAGCTGGGCCCCTCCACATCCCTTACTCCATTTTATTAAGCCCAGGGTATTCCCAGAGCACCCAGATCTGCTTTTCCTGTGCGAGGAGATTAGGCCAATGTACACACACGGTCGTGCGCAAGCATCCAGTTTCTGGTCAGCGTCAGGGTGAGCAGTTTCTAGTGAAGTGCTTGGGCCTGGCGAGCCCTTGGGAAGGGTGGGGACCATCTGTGCTGTCCTGTAAAGGAAATTGTGGTTTCTTTCTTTCCCTTTCTTCTTCTTCTTCTTTTTTTTTCCTTTTTTATGGGAAAGGGAGACTTGTGTCTCAATTGAGTCTTTGTGGCGTTGTATTACAGAGAGTCACAGAAAATGTTCTATGTAAATGACTGTGTGCCCCGATTAGAGCCTCAATAGGTGCCATTGTGTCATATTGCTATTATTGGCGATTGCAGGATACTAAATGATATTCTCATCATGCTGAAAAAGCTCAGTGTTAGCAGCGAAACTCGGGGTTAATTATACTGCTCTGAATTAGAGCATAGAATTAAGTTGTAGAGAGAGCAGGGCTCTTGCTCTCTCCCCCTCTGTCTTTTCAGGGTTGTTGCTGGGGGTTTGATCCGAGTACCGTTTAACCCATGTTCTAAATTTGTACTTACTGGCATTTTGCTCTGCGTGAGTTACTGCCCCTTTTGGCGTCGGGAAACACAGGACCAATTTATAGGACAGTTGGAGAGGGGAGAGATGGTCGACTTAATAGCGCATTCTTCTTAGTCAATAGCTGGGTAAAAAATAGCATGAAGATGTAAGTCTTTGGGGAGTGTGAGACTCTCTGGAGGGGCCTCTTTAATTGAGCTCTTCTGGTCTCTTCTGCCTTTGAATTATCGGCTGCTGTGATCCTGACTCACCTCTTTGAAGAAGTGACACACTGACCTACATCTCGGCTAAAACCGATAGAAGAGTCTATCTCTGCTCTGCCCCATCTTGGCGTCCCCCACACAGCCTACGAGGGAATGTGCTGAGGGCTGAGGCCAGCCCTCTCGAGTTTCATGCCATTGACTGCCCTGCCTTGTTTTAAGCGCCTAGTCGTCCCAGATTGTAAACTTCCTGCATTCCTTTTGCTCATTCATCTGTCTGTAAATTTCATGTCACTCGCATAGGGTCTAAAGCCACATCCCCTCCCTCCGCCCCCTTTAATGTTACATGAACTGTGACTATAATTACTATCAAAAAAATCTTCGAAAAGTTATTTTTAGTGGTGCCCCCTTAGTTTATCATATATACTTATCATTACTTATGTAATCACTTCATTGTTCGGGGATGTTTAGGTTGATAGTTATTTGTTTGTTTTTTTTTGTGTGTGTAATTGTAAGTCATATTACATTGGCAGCAAGCCTAGGACTGATTCCTAGAAATGAGGTTACTGAGAATATGATGTTGAAAATAGAGACAGGATTTAAACCCAGATCTGTCTGCCTTCAGCTCTAGGGCTGTGACTTGTTCTCTTACCCGTCAGAAGCCCAGCGTTCTCTGTGAGAAACCAGGCACGTGGTGCCTTCTGGGAGTGAACAGCTTCCTGCCTGCTGGTCCAGGGTGATGTGGCTTCTTCTCTTTTTCCTTCTTCATCTTCCTCCGTTGACTTGTCAGTGGCAAACCGTTCTCTGCAGCAGCCCCAGGGAAGCCGAATCATACCACAGAGTCCTCTCCTTTACCCGGTGTGAGCACTGCACCTGCAAAAGCACCTGTTAAAAAATAGCATGCTGTTTAAAAAATTGCATTTATTTATTTATTTATTTATTTTTAATATTTTTATTTATTTCTAGGAGAGAGAGAGACAGCGTGAGCAGGGGAGGGTCAGAGAGAGAGGGAGTCACAGACTGAAACAGGCTCCAGGCTCTGAGCTGGCAGTCAGCACAGAGCCTGACGCGGGGCTCGAACCCACGAACCGCGAGATCATGACCCAAGCGAAAGTCGGACGCTTAACCGACTAAGCCACCCAGGCGCCCCTAAAAAATTGCATTTAAAGGAGTAGATATGTTTGGTGACCATGGTGAATGCAATTCAGTCTTTCCAAATTCAGGCCTCTTGCACGGGGCCTCATAGATCCTATTTGGAAATAAGTTAGCAGTCTCCATCGGGATGGTAACATATTTTCTATATTTGTAATATATAAAATAGACTTTAAAAAATATTTGTTTTTGGCAGAGTGCAAGCAGGGGAGGGGCAGAAAGGGGGACAGAGGATCTGAGGCAGGGTCTGCGCTGACGGGCTGACAGCGGCGGGCCGGATGCGGGGCTTGAACTCTCAAACCACAAGATCATGAGCTGATGTCAGACGCTCAAGCAACTGAGCCACCCAGGCTCCCCTAAAATAGACTTCCTGAAGCAGAGCCCTGATTAACAAAACAGTCTTTTCCACACTGTGCACTCTCTCAGACTGTGAAAGGGGGGAAAGGGGCCGTTTGGTTAAACAGGCTGGGAAAAGCTTCATTCCAAGGAGATTCTCCAAGCCCTTCAGACTTTTAAGGGCTCAGATCCAGGCTGTGGTCAGGAAGCCTGTTTGATTCTGTGGAAGCCGGTTTGTCCCACAGGACACCTGTTGATGTCCCGTGGAATAAGCAGCTTGTGGAACGATGCTGAGCTACGGATTAAAGTCCAGACTCCTTGCTTTTAAAAAACCTGCACCATGGTCCCTGCCACCCCCCACCTGCTGTCCCCTTTTCATTTCCTATTCTTTCTGGCCTCTGTGAATCTGCATAGAGCATTGTCTGCCTGGAGCGCTCTTCTGATCTCCATGTGGCTAAATTCGACCCTTTCTGCAGGGTTCAGTCCAGACATCTTTCCGTGCTTTATCACTACTCATTCTCCATGTAATTGGCCATTGGCCACTTGTATTCTAACAACTGGCCCTCTGTACCTGCCTCATGGCACACTTTCCTGGGTGGGAGCACAGATACTTGTATCCATGTCATTTTGATTGATTTGCCTCCTTGAAAACAAGGCTTCCTGGCCTTGCTGCAATATGGACTGTGGCAGTGGCTTGTGCATAGTAAGTGCCCTGCAGATGGGTGTTCATGGCATCAGTAAGTACCTTAGTGGAAGGAGGGCCTGGCAACAGGACCAACAGTGGCCTTGTTCCCACGGCAGCTTCCACACTGACCTCAGCCAGGTCACTGCATGAGACCCGGAACTTGCCTTTTGCTCCATTCAGCGCCTCTGGGGAGGGCAGCTTTGCTCCTGATTGCTTTCTGATCCGTTGCACGAAGGTTTCATCTGCAAGATTGCCGGTGATGGCCTTTACCTTCTTGAGTACTTACTAGGTCCCCAACTGCTTCCTGCACATTTTCTCTTTCATTTTTATTGACCCAGTGAGTTGGGTTTTGTTGTTCAGGCAGCGTCAAAAACTGTGGCCCAAAGATGTTAGAAAACTGGCTCAAGCAAGGTCATGTAGCGCTGGGAGCGAAGCTCGGGTCTGGAGTCGTGACATCACATAACTGTGTTGCCCTTTGCGCATGCGTGTGGCATGTGGGTATGCACTCCTGTGTGTGGCATTTACTGACTTACTGAGTTGATGCAGGAGCCCTCCCTCTCTGCTTCCCCACTCTCTTTCTCTTTTTTTTCTTTAAAAAATTTTTTTAATGTTCATTCATTTGTGTGTGTGTGAGAGAGAGAGAGAGAGAGAGAGCACAAGCAGGGAAGGGGCAGAGAGAGAGAGAGGGACATGCAGAATCTGAAGCAGGCTCCAGGCTCTGAGCTGTCTGCACAAAAAGCCCGATGTGGGGCTTGAACTCACAAACTGCAGGATCATGACCTAAGCCCAAGTCAGACACTGAACTGACTGAACCACCCAGGCACCCCCTTTCTCTTCCTGAATAACATCGTGTAACACCATTTCTTTTTCTGTCCTGAACATGGTATTTGTGGAGTTACAAATGTGGCTGATTTGCCCAGTTTTACAAGCTCTCTTAATTCTGCTGTTTTCCTTCATCCCTCTTATTTTTTTTTTTTTAATGTTTTATTTATTTCTGAGAGAGAGAGAGACAGCATGAGCAGGGGAGAGTCAGAGAGAGAGGGAGACACAGAATCTGAAACAGGCTCCAGGCTCTGTCAGCACAGAGCCTGACACGGGGCTCGAACCCACGAACTGTGAGATCATGACCTGAGCCGAAGTCAAACGCTCAACTAACTGAGCCACCCAGGTGCCCCATCCCTCTTATGTTTGAAGCTTTACTGAGAAACCGGCTGATGGGAGGAGGCTAACAGGCTTGCAATGTCAAGTTTGATGTTCAAAGTTAAGTATCTCCCTCAGTCTGCTGTTTGCCCCTTCTTGGCATAACTGATGCATCTGGTCCCTGAGACGTTCTAAGTCTCGGAGTTGTGTTCTCTGGAGAACCACTGCAGGTAGATGTTGCTTCCCAGATAGCACAGGCTTTGCTAAACAACATGGCGCCAGGAACTCCATCACTGGACCCCCAAGATGCTGGGTGCGTGTGTGTGCAGTCCTAGTGAGATGTAAACATTTACAGAGAATAAAAGAAATTCCTTCCCCAGAGCCAAAATGTGGATAATCTCCTTATGTACACAGCTTTGACAGTGATTCCATATGTTACGCTCATCTTTGCTTTTTTGTAGCCTCTCCAAATTTATTTTCCGTGCTGCTACCACTGACAGGAGAGATGTTTCCAAAATGCGAGGCATTCCGTGGCTGAAAGTCCTCCTTTGGCCCTTGGAGCCCTCAGAGTGGTTGGCCTGTTGGCCACTCACCTCTCCAGCTTCTTGTGTTCTTCATCTGTATTTGCTTCAGCCGTGGTGGACTCCGCATGGTTCCTGTGTGTGCGTGTGGTTTTCTCTCTCTTCTCTCTCTTGTCTAGGCATTCCAGGCTGGTGGCACCCTCTGTCCCTGTCGCCTTTCTGGCTAATTCTTGTTGGCCGCTTCTGGAAATCAATGTTTAGCCAGGTCCATTCTGGGTCAGCCCTTGCATTGCATCTGTCTCCTCACTGTGCCCCGTTTTGTGTCTCTGTGTCTCCCTCAACCAGACCATTCACACCTTGCCTTCTAATTGTCTCTGTACCTCCCAACTCAGTACCTGGCATACAGTAGGAGCTCAGTAACTGTTGAATGAAGGATTAGTCACAGGTGTTCATTTCCTGTGGAAACGCAGGGTGGTGGAAAATCTGAGCTTTACTTGTTCCTCGTGCGTAATAACGACAGGGTTGCATAATAACGATAATACACACTGTCATTTTTTGAGTGCATTCCATGTGCGTTCTGTAGTTCAGTGCCATCCTTGTAGGGCTCCCCTGAACATGGGGTTATCACTTACGTCATCACGAGGAGGAAGGAACTCGGGTTCTGTTTCTCTTTGTTTCTCACTTAAGAAGTCTTTGCTCCAGAACAGACAAGGGCTTCTGAGCATTTCAAGGTATTTTCCAGATTTAAAGCTGAAAGGCATCACCACCGAGACTCAGGGAAATGTCGTGACAGTATTTCAAGCAGAATTTTAGGTCCTTGGGCCCTGAGAAGTTGCCAGTTGCCAAATTCTTGAGGGAAAGAGGGAGAGAGAAAGAGAGTGGGCTGGGCTTTCCTTCTCAAATCGTTTACATTGAAGTGAAGGCCAAGTTGGATTTGTTTATTGATCCCATGAAGATACTCTGTCCCTGTAATTTAGAATCGAATACCCCTATTATAGTGAGATCACCTCTTTTGAGGGACACCGGGCTGCCGGATTGCCGAGCTGGGGAGTTATAAGGGGTGTCTTCAGTGTCTTCTTGGTCATATGAATTTTATTTGCCCAGTGGAACATCACTGAGGCTCTGAATAGTCAAAGAAAACATCTCTCTTATGTTTTCCTCATGAATAGAACACTCTGTGTCCTGAATTGTTGCTTCACTGGGGCCAGCACGTGGTGTATTTTCCTAATGTTGGAACCATTAGGCTTCTCCATTTTGGGGCAATCCAGGTAAAGTTTCTGGTGCTCCCACGTGGCAAGGAAAGCCTGTCTTCTCTCCTCCTCTCCCTTTCCCTCTGTCCCTGAGTTTGAAAAAGTATCCTCTGAGTTGCATGACTAATTTTTAGCTTATTTACTAGAAATTAATGTTCTGCCAATGATCAGAAATTCTTTCCTCTCTTCCTTTCTGCCAAATCGCTACAGCTCTGTGGTTTGGGACTGTCGGGCATTTAAAACTGGAGGAGAGCAGTTCAGCACATTGGAGACATTTGCAAGAATAAATCTATTGCCCTGACTCTCTTTTGTCTATTGGGTGTGTGTGTTTGTGTGACAGAGATAGAGAGCTGGACACACACACACACACACACATACACACACACACACACAGGGACTCACTGATTGATTGGAGGAGGCTGTTACACAGAGAAGAATAGGGCTTTCTGAAACCTAGGACCCAAAGAGGTGCCAAAGAGACATCATAGATACTCATGTTTTCCAGCCCTCGAATTAGGCTCAAGGTTTATAAAAGCTTTTCTTATGATTTGTGAATCTGTTAATAGGAGGAATCTTATCAAGCTGTAAAAATGAGACTGGTAGATTGCCTTATGAAAAAGAATAAAGCCCTACAGAGGGGGCATTGACCTGTGAGATCTGGAACCTGGCACTAGGGCAGACAGTGGTTTTCTTAAGTCTTTATCAGCTCTGTTTTGGGTGGAACCTTCTCTTGTAGCCTAATATTACTTTTTTTTAAAAAAAGTTTTTTATTTATTTTTGAGAGAGAGAGACAGCATGAGCAGGGGAGGGTCAGAGAGAGAGGGAGATACAGAATCTGAAGACAGGCTCCAGGCTCTGAACTAGCTGTCAGCACAGAACCCAATGCGGGGCTTGAACCCACGAACCATGAGATCATGACCTGAGCTGAAGTTGGACACCTAACTGACTGAGCCACCCAGGTGCTCTTAGCCCAATATTCTTAAACAGGGTCACACTGAGTCTGAGTTCTTATTTTCCGACAAGAACAGAACCACACCCCTCAGACCAGAGAGACCTAGGCAGAGCTCTGGAAGATGTACACCTCTTGGCTAGAGGGCTGGAGAGCTGAGGATAGTGAAGTGCAGGAAAGCAGTGGATTCTTGTCTTTAGAAAAAGTTCAGTGTTCACTTGACTGGAACAAGTACCACCTGTCGGACACTATGGAAGGTCAGAGCAGAATGGGGAAGGAAATGGCTGAATAAGTTTTTTTTCTTGAAAATTGTTCCTTCCCCTCCTATTAAGAGGGCTATTTCAAAATTGGCAAGGTTCAGTGAAACGGCTCTTGGGATCCATGAGGGGTGGGATTGCTGATGGGCTTGGCCAGTTGACTGCTGGAGGCTGTTGATGGAGTGCTGCCTTGTGCCAGCACCATGCTTAACCCTCAAAACATCCTACCAGTTGAGGAAGTAGAGGCTGAGAGGGTGAGGGCCTGGTATCTCAGAGCTAGTAGGTGCCATTCAAATCCATGCTGGTGGACAGGTGACGTGTTCAGAAGGGCCATTGGGCAGCCCCTTTCCCCACCCTGTGAAGGGAAGCTTAATCCTTTGCTTTGCTGCCCTGGAAGGTTCCAGACCCAGGTGATCAATTCACTCCAAGGGCTCCTGGTGCTGGGCTCATTTTCCTCCTGAGGGGAAGGGGTGGGGGAGACTGCCCATGTGGGAAGGTTAGGTGAATCTGATGTGCTGGCCTTGGCCCACACGGGCTTCTCTAGGGTGGGGAGGTCCATACTTGGGCTTCGCGTTTGTGTTTATGTTGAGCCATTTGTGCTGCTTGCTCGAGTGGGGTTGAACTCATTCTTTTGCCCAGCTGAATGTAGGGTTGACTTCTTAGGGGATCCCACCTGGGCAGTGGGAAGTGTGATCTCTAGTGGGGGGCCAGGCATGGTGGGAAGGGTTCACAGCTGCTCTGAGGTCAGGCCTGATGGCTGCTGAGGGCCTGAGGGAATTGGATCACCCAGGGGCCAAGCTGGGGCCCACGATGGTTGCTCGTGATTGTTAGCATCACTCTCTGTGGGCTCTCCAGAGCTGGTTGTCTTGCTAGTGACATTGGACGAAGGAATAACCACTTTGCATAATTCTTTCATATGCATGAACTAGATTTTGCTTCTCAGAAGACACTGATAAGGCAAGTAAGTCTATTCCGTTTCATACCTGAGAAGATGGAGACTTGTTTAAGATCATGAAGTAGTTGGAAATCAGCTGCGGTTCCCAAGTCTGCTACTTCCTCCACTACCCTGTAAAAAACCCATGTCAGGCCTTTGGTGACCAAAGCTACAGGGGAGGGGAGGGCCAGCTGGACTCAGCAGTGACCAGAGACTGAGTGGATGCCCTCATGTCTGGGGTTTGTCTTGCCCACAACTATGTCTCTAGCTCTTGACAGGGCCTGGCCACAGTAAGTTCTCAAGTATTTGCTGAGAACATGAAAGAATTTGTTAGGTGTAGGGAATAATCTCACTCACTTGCTCAGCACCTTCCAGAATATTCCCCTTCTCTATTTGAGTCCCTCTTCTTCTTCCCTGGGTATCACTTCTTACCCTGGGAGTGTGATGCTCTCTAAGACACACATCCAGCCCTTCCCCTCCCCGACAAATTATGGGATTTGGGATTGCTTTCTGGGAGAAATAGGTAGCTATTAGGTTCCGTGCATTAACATGAGGTCTGGATTTTGTAGCTTCTCATACAGATCGACCACCTTTGATCTGGAAGAGTGTCCTTGTAACCTCTTTATTTTGACAGCTGGTAAGAGTGGGTCCCAGAGAGGTTTCGGGAGCTGCTGGGGCCTCCAGTGAGTGGTGGCAGAGCTAGGCCTGAACCTGCCCCTTTGCCAGGGTTCTTTCTCTACTTCCGCTCCAAATCCCAGTGGGGGACCGTGCACATCTTTTGAGATGTAAGTCTCTCTGGTTTCTGCCACTCGGAGCTGAGCAGGAGACCTTCTCGTCAGTGCTCAGTGCGGAATGATGGAATGATCGGAATGATCTTGGAGTTGTCTCTGTCCAAGTTAAAGCCTGGGGCTCTTCTCTCAGGACTCTGGTGACTCTCAGCTTAGGACTCCCCAAGGGTTTTTTTTTTTTTCTCTTGAGTTTGGTTTTCTCCCCTTCCCTCTGCCTCCCTTGTCTCTCCCCAGCCTCTCATGGTCGCCCAGGCAGAGATGAGTGGAGGGAAACTGGAGGAGTATTTGAGTGTGGAGCCGGCCTCTCAGACCCTCTTCAGGTCAGTGGTGGTGGTTGTGGGCCAGGTTGATCGGCCTTGTGGTCTGAGGTCTGCAGGCCGCACCCTGCCCCGCCTCTCCCCAGGGGAAGGGGCCAGACACCTGGCACTGATGTGTGGGGTTCCACATCTCTTCCTGTGACTGGAGGGGAAACTAACGCCGCCTGAGGATGTGCATATAGCTTGTGACCGTTTCAAAGCTTCATTTTGTTGGTGGTCTTGTTGGAGCCGAATACGCTGTGGATTGGTGCTTAGCAGGCATCTATGTCTGAGAAGGTCTTGCACAGGAGGCCTTCTTATACATAAGCCCGTTTAAACTTCACAACATGTAAGGGGATATCTCTGTTTTACAGATAAGGACACAGAGACTTAGAGCCCTTTGCCCAGGGTTACTTTGTTCATTCCATAAGTAGTTACTGAACATCTGCTGTGTCCTGGGCCCCACCTTTAACTTGGCCTTGGTGGATAGGATTGACAGGGTCCCTGCTCTCAAAAAGCCGAGCGCCCCTGGTGGTAGTGCGGTTTGGAGGTGGATTGTGGGAGCAGGAATTAGGGGCTGTAAGAGAGGGTTAGGATTTTAGCTTATTTTACTCAAATGCTTTATATTGTTCCATTACCCCCCCACCCCCACCCCCTTGTCCCTGTGTGCCTCCCTCTCCCCTGATAGGGATTATTCGCACAGTTTATATATGGTTAAATGTAGGCTCGGAGAGGCTGGGTGACTGGTCTCACGTTGCACAGTAGATGACTGGAATAGACTCTAGACTGACTTCTGTCATTCTATGCCTACCTGCGAATAATGTGGTTTTGTTTTCTTCTTCTTACTGCAATTGGAAAAAAAAATTGAGATATAATCGATATACAGTGTCGTATTTTTTTTAGGCGTACAACAGTAATGTGTTTTTCTAAAGATAAAAAAATAAGCAGTTTGCAGAAATATTCAGTCCTTCTGGTAGCATTTTGGTGAACTCTCAGACACATTAAAAAAAACCTTCAGAGCTGTTAATGAGCAAAAGGGAAGACCTGAGTCTCATTTTGCAATCTGGACCCAGCAGCGTGGCACATCTGTGGTCTGAGGGCTGGGGGTGTGCCCCACGACCTGGGGTTGGCCATGGCTCGGTCGTGTTCCACTGAGGGTTTGGAGGGAAAGCTCTTAAAAGAGAGCCCTCACATTTGTTGCCAACATTAACCTATAGTAATTTGTAACCCCAGCTCAAACTTGAGAAAGCAGAAGTCTGGAAATTCCAAGCTAAGCCACGGGTGACCTTCTGCTACCCATGAGCATGAGTGTGACATGGGATCGGGGAGGGTGACGTGGCCCCAGGGCACATGCCTTTTGTCGTTTTCTTTAAAAACGCAAGTCCACGGCACGCAGAGTCCTTCCTCATCCCTCTGGGAACTTTTGTGGGGGCTCTGAGCCTCTCTCGTGATTTGATTCTGGTCATTAATGGCCTTCTGGGGGGGGGACACCTTGCAGCAAGTGGGCAAGGGACCTCTTCCCACTGCCTTTATGTGGCAAATCATTGCCCTCACCCAGAACATCGTTGGGGGCACAGGGGACTCCATGACACCCTGTTCCGTTGCCGGTGTGTCTTCTCAAAGAACCCTGAGCTGCCCCAGACCTCAGCCTCCCAAGTGGCTCTGCTCTGCTTCTAGAAGACTCGTCTGCTTGCCCGATGCTCCCTCAGGCCAGCAGCTCCCAGTTCACGGCAGCAGCGGCCGTCACGGTCCAGAAGTTGTTTCAGTTTTGCCAGTTAGTCTCTTGTGCATTTTGTGTTTGCGATGTGCAGGGTGCGGGAGGACCTGGAACCTTTTGCACACGTAGCCTCACTCCGTTTGCACCCAAATCTTGGGAGGCAGGTGTTTTTATTGTCCCCGTTTTACAACCCAAGGAAAAGGCCTGAGGAGACGGGCTGATGCAGGGCACCCCTTCCCAAAGGAGCCCAGTTCGGCTCTGGAATAAACCTTCGGGTCCTGAGGCAGGAGTTTTATCGTGAGGCTCCCTGGACTTCCCCGGCTAAGCGTTCCAGCTGTGGGAGGGCCCCTTACCATGGGCCGACGTGGGGGGCCAGGTAAGTCTCTCGTGCGAGCTGACCTGTGCCTTGTAGGCTGTGGGGCGGCACCTCTGCCCTGTACCCACCCGATGCCAGTGGCACCCCTCCCCTGGCCCGCACCCTGCCTCCCCTGCGCAGCGGGGACCGCCAGAATGTCTCTAGATGCTGCCAGATGGCCCCCAACGGGACAAAACTATACCCGAATGAGATCCACCGAGTTCTGGTGACCGTTTCAAACTCTTAAACCCAGATGTAAGTGTGTGGGGACAGGAAGGTAAAACATTTAAAACCAGACGTGTCTTAGAAAACCCAAAACTGGGGCTTTTAGCTACAACCCTCTGTGTGGGAGGACAGACTGACAACGGCCTTTATGTGCGGATGACCTTTCACAGTGAAATTTAAATTACACTGCCTGCCTTATGGAGGCCCCTGAAAATATTTTGTCTTTATGCACTGGAAGCTCACGGGGAAAAGTCAGAGGCTTACAGTCACTGCAGTTTTGCGGTCGACAGCACTTTCTGTTGGAAAGAACGAGGTGTTGGGGCGCCTGGGTGGCTTAGTCGGTTAAGCGTCCGACTTTCGCTTGGGTCATGATCTCGCGGTTCGTGGGTTCGAGCCCCGCGTCGGGCTCTGTGCTGACCGCCAGCTCAGAGCCTGGAGCCTGTTTCAGTCTGTGACTCCCTCTCTCTCTGACCCTCCCCTGCTCACGCTGTCTCTCTCTCCTAGAGATAAATAAATAAAACATTAAAAAAAAAAAAAAGGAAAGAACGAGGTGAAGAGGAGAAGGGCCTCCTTTGAGCCCCTTTTGACTTTTGGAGCATCTACAACAATGGGGAACATTCCTGTGCCTTTGGTAGAGCCCTTGGGGAACCCGCTTTTCAGGTTTCCTCGCCATTCCACTGGGTCAGATGATTTGAGAAATGTGCGTTTTGCGGTGTGTGTACACAAGCCTGCATGAGTTTGTTTTCACACTCACGGCTGGCAAACCCGTCGTGTTTCGTCAAATCCGATCTCTTTTCCTCAATGTATAGCTTCTGTTTGTTCACACATTCCTCCCTCCAAAGTGCTTCAGTATCTGCAATGTGCCAAGCTGTATCTGAAGCCTCTGAGCATTTCTTTATTTTATTTTATTTTATTTTAATTTATTTATGAGGGAGCGAGCAAGAGTGAGCGTGAGCACCAGCAGGGAAGGGGCAGAGAGGTAAGGAGACAGAGGGTCTGGGGAGGGCTCTACGCTGGCAGCACAGAGCCCAATGTGGGGCTTGAACTCAAGAACTGTGAGATCATGACCTGAGCCAAAGTCGGACTCTTAACGGACTGAGCCACCCAGGTGTCCCCTCTAAGCATTTATCCTAGAGAGTTAATAAAACATTAGAGCATGTAGTTTGCTGAGATGTCTTGTACTAAGAAAATCTAATCTAATTAGGGAAATTTCTTTTTTTCTCCTGATGTTAGAGGTTATAAATCCGTTTCTTGGATTTTGTGAAACAGAGCTCCCTCCTGGTATGTGATAAATAGGGTTCAATTTGCAACATCCCTTTATATGGGCTTTTTCAGCAACACATATGTGAGGCGAGGTGTGGTGGGCCCCCTTCTACAGGTAACCATTGGGGGACATGTTTGGTACCTCTCAGCATGAGAGTGGCTAGTTTTCAGGAAATGATTCACTTGTTGGTGTTAGTAACTCTAACAGAAGACTTTTGCAGGGGCCTCTGGGTGGCTCAGTCAGTTTCAGCTCTGGTCATGATCTTGCAGTTTGTGAGTTCAGGCCCTGCATTGGGCTCGTACTGTCAGTGTGGAGCCTGCTCAGGATTCTGTCTCTCCCTCTCTCTCCGCCCCTTCCCTGCTTGCTCACTTCTTCTCTGTCTCTCAAAAATAAATAAATAAACCTAAAAAAAAAAAAAAAGACTTTTGCAAAAGTACCTGGTGAACATTTCTATCTTATTGCAGTTCTAACATAACTGCTTCAGGGATGACAGCTAATTAACTGCATCTTTTTATCCTGTAATGTCTCTTATTTTTTATTTTTTATATATTATTATTTATTTTTGAGAGAGATAGAGCATGAACAGGGAAGGGCAGAGAGAGAGGGAGACACAGAATCTGAAGCAGGCTCCATCCAGGCTCTAAGCTGTCAGCACAGAGCCCAACGCAAGGCTCAAACTCATGAACTGTGAGATCATGACCTGAGCTGAAGTCGGACACCTAACCAACTTAGCCACCCAGGCGCCCCAAGAAATAGAAATACTTTAATCTGCTATCTAGAGATCAACATTGTTAACATTTTACTGTATTTCCGTATGTTTTATCCCCTGTAATACATATCTTACAGCCTGATCATACTGCACATACTGGATTTTGTATCTTGTCTGCCTCAATTGTCTTATTGTGGGCACTTTTTCATGTTGATAATTGTTCTTTTTTTTAAATGTTTATTTATTTTTGAGAAAGCAAGAGAGCGCATGAGTGGAGGAAGTACAGGGAGAGTGAGGGACAGAGGATCCAAAGTGAGTTCTCTGACAGCAGAGAGCACGATGCAGGGCTCGAATCTATGAACCATGGGATCATAACCTGAGTCAAAGTCAGACACTCAACCAACTGAGGCACCCGGGGGCCCCTATTCTTTTAAAACATTGTTAATTGTCTAATATTCCAGCATTTGTTCTAACATTTTCTATAATTTTTCTATTGCTGAACATTTAATTTTTTAAACATTTTTAATGTTTATTATTATTATTATTTTAATTTTTTAAAATGTTTTATTTATTTCTGAGAGAGAGAGACACAGTGTGAGCAGGGGAGGGTCAGAGAGAGAGGGAGATACAGAATCTGAAGACAGGCTCCAGGCTCTGAGCTGTCAGCACAGAGCCCGATGCGGAGCTTGAACCCATGAACTGTGAGATCATGACCTGAGCCGAAGTCAGACGCTTAACCGACTAAGCCACATAGGCGCCCCTAATGTTTATTATTTTTAAGAGAGAGAGAGAGAGAGAGAGAAAGGCAGACAGAGGGTGAGTAGAGGAGGAGCAGAGAGAGAGAGGGAGACATAGAATCCAAAGCAGGCTCTAGGCTCTGAGCTGTCAGCAGAGGGCCTTACATGGGGCCCGAACCCACCAACCTTGAGATCATGACCTGAGGGGGAGTCTGACACTGAACCACCTGAGCCACCCAGGCACCCCTCTTTTTTTTTTTTTTAATATTTATTTATTATGAGAGAGAGAGCAAGCGAGCAAGCAGGGGAGGGGCAGAGAGAGAGGGAGGGAGAATCCCAAGCAGGCTCCATGCCAAGCACAGAGCCCGACACAGGGCTTGAGCTCATAACTGTGACATCATGACCTGAGCCGAAATCAAGAGTTGGACATTTAACCAACTGAGCCACCAGGCGCCCCTAGTTATTTCTGATATTTCAGTATTATACACGGCTGTCACATCAGGGCTGCTCTGCTTGTGACATTTGTGCATGAACATGCCTGTGTGTGTTCACATGTATGTGTTTGTGTGAGTGCTTGTGTGCATGTGTGTGCAAACTCACAGCATTATGGCTGTAAGCCAGGCCACTGGGATCCAGGCTTGAGCTGGAAGATTCTTTTTTTTTTTTTTTTAATTAATGTTTTTATGTCTTTATTTTATTTTGAGAGACAGAGACAGAGGACGAGTGGGGGTGGGGCAGAAAGAGAGAGAGACACAGAATCTGAAGCAGCTCCAGGCCCTAAGCTGTCAGCACAGTCTGATGTGGGGCTCGAACCCATGGACTGTGAGATCATGGCCTGAGCTGAAGTTGGATGCTTAACTGACTGAGCCACCCAGGCGCCTCTGGAAGATTCTTATATGTGACTTCTAGGCTAAGTTGTTCGTAGTTTTCTTCCTTTTCATTTCATTTTTTTCTTTCCCTCCCTCCCTCCTGCTTCCTTCCTCCCTCCCGTCCTCCCCCTCTCCCTCCCCTCTCCTCCCTTCCCGTTCTTCCCCACCCCACCCCACCCCATCTCTTCTTTCTTTCTTTCTTTCTTTCTTTCTTTCTTTCTTTCTTTCTTTCTTTCTTTCTTTTCTTTCCTTCTTTCTTTCTTTCTTTCTTCCTCTTCCTCCTCCTTCCCTCCCTCCCTCCCCTCCCTTTCTTTCTCTTGCTTTCTCTCTTTCTCTCCCTCCCTCCCTCCTTTCTTCTTTCCTTCCTTCTTTCTTAATTTATCAATTTACTTGATCATATTTTCCTCTCTCTCACGGCATACACAGAATGGTGCTTCTGATGATGGTGCTTATCTGTGAATGTGGAAAAACCTGCTGGTCTTCAGAGAGGGTTTGTAGGTCGCCGTGAGGTGGGTCTCATCTGGACATTATGCTGACAGTAACTAACAGCGGTTGAACGCTGACTGAGCTGGCCACTGGCCTAACTGCTTTGGGCAACTAGTGTCCTTTCCTCCTCACACGGGCCCCGGGAGGCAGGTGCTGTACCACCCCCATCTCATATAGGAGGAGACCAAGGCATGTGCCAAGAGCAGGGCTGGGATTTGAGGCCCATCTTACACTCAGGGCCCTACCAAGACTCTGTGTCTTTCATGCCACACAGTCCTGGGCCCCGCCTTTGGCATTCTGTGTGACTCACAGCTGGGGGAGAGGGCAGGTGATTTTGCCATCCGTGGGGCATTTGCCAATGTCAGGAGATGGTTTTCGTGTCATGACGGTGGGGGGGGGGGGCAGAGGATTCTGAGGGTGTTATCGGCATCTAACGAGTAGAGGCTGGGAAGGCCCCACTGTGCACAGGACAGCTCACAACAGTGAACCTCCAGTCCCAGATGTGGAGGCCACGAGGTGCCATTAGGGGAGATAGCAAAGAAAACAACGAAGACGTGAGCAGCCAGAAAGGGGTGGAAGATAGAGGGCTTGTGAGTGAGACCCCTCCTTAGTTTTGCTGTCTCGCACAAACTGCATGAACTTTGTGGGGCTCAGCTTCCTCATGTGAAGATGAGGAAATGATGCTTCTCTGGCATTTATTTTCAGCATGGACTCAGGTGTCAGACTTCTTGGGTCTGGATTCTAGTTTCCTCTATGAGCTTGAGTGAGTTACTTTAACTTTGCTAAGCTTCGGTTTCCTCATCGGTTAAACAGGCCAGCAACAGTCATACTCAAATGTGTAATGAGAGTAAAATGCATAACATATGAGCTGAGACGTGGTGAGCACTTGATGAATCTTAGTGCCTTGAGAAAAGCATTGGTGGTGGGGGTGCTTAGCCAAGTAAGAAGGTCAAGTGTCTGTGCTTCCTAAGGGCAGAGTTTTGTCTGCCTTGGGCACTCTCTCTAGTGTCTACAGTTGACTGTAGGTTTGCCCCTGGATCTATCAGGGTGGGACTGAGTGTAGAAAGACATGAGATAGTACGTCTACAGTGATGCTAACTAAGTTTAGTGTTTATTCTTGGTCTGTGATGTAAGGGAGTCATGATTCAACTGTGAGTGGGTGTTGGGAGCAGAGATGGGCAATTTTCAGGTTCTTGAAATGTGGGGATATGGTTCCCTTGGGGCAGGCACTTGCCATTCCTGGCCTCAGCCTGGACTGTAGGCACTCATCACACCAGCCCATGCATCATTGCTGTAGCTGTGATGGCTTCGGCACCTCCACCCTGCCGTTTGACAAAGACTCGTGCTCTCTGGGTGGTGGAAGAGCCTCTGAGGCCAGGGGAGGCTGGAGATGTCACGTGTCTGCCCCCCTCCTTTAGGAGGAGGAGCAAGAGCCCAGATCTTAAGGAGCAAGACAGAAGGATTGGGGGGGGTAGGGGGGTGAGGTGGGGGTTGGGCGGTTGAGAAGAGCCTTGGGGAGCGTCAAGTGTGCTTGCTGGAGAGGGCTGGCTTCACATTGCTGGCTGTCAGTGACACATCCTTCATGGGTCCCCCAGGTAACAGGAAAGTGCTACCAAAAATCTTACAACGTAGTAGACTTGGCAGCATTGTAGAAACGAGTGAGTGCTGACGGGCTGCACCACCTCATATCACCTCACCTCACCTCACCTGATGCAGGGCTTATTTACTTTATGCAATGCCTGGGCCACCAGTCCACAGGGGCCTGGCAGCCACTTGCATGAGAGAAGTCGGCTGGGGACACTGGGGTTGAGTTGGAAAGGTCAAGTCCCTCAGAAGGCAGCTGCTCCTCCAGCCCTGTCCCTTGTTGTAATGTGAGAATTTGGCCCAGTGTTGAAGCTCTTCTGATTTGTTTTCCCCCCAAGAAAAGCAGGAAACTGTATTTTTACAGGAGATGTTCTCTTTTACAAAGGCCCTAGCATGGTACCTGGCGCATGATGGGCACTCAACAGGTATCCCTCCAGAGTCATCAGGACTTGCTCTATGTGGATTAGGGATTCTTCAGTGGCAGTGGGCTGCATTTTTTATCTGGCAGATTGCCTTTCAGCCTGGAGCTTTTGATACAACAGTGATTCTCAGAGTCCAGGAGGCCCCACATTCTCCCGTCAGATCTCCAGGGTTAACATATACTCAACTTCTTGCTTTCTTTTCTTGGCCTCTGTGTCCCTCCCTCTCCCTAGTGCGGCAGATATATCCTCTCTAGAATGTTTCTGGTGAGTTCTGACCTTGGGAGGCTTGAGGGCTGGTCTTGTGATCAACATGTGAAGAACAGTCGTGCCTTACCCCCAGTCCTTGAAAGGGCCCCTAGGCCTTGTACATCAAGGCAGATTAGCTTCCCAGACATGCTGACAGATGCTCCTTCTGTCATTGCATGCACAGGCCTTGGGGGTATGAGGGTTCCATTCCACTGGTAGGTCTCAGGTGACAGAGGTAGGTAGGTCCCTGAAGTCGGGTCAAGAAAAGGCCACTGGGGCCAGCTTGTCTCTGCTCTGTGACACTGACCTCACAATCCAGCAGGATTCTGCTAGCTAGCTTGGCTCAGCCTTGCAGCATTGAAGACGCAATGCAGTTCAGTCCAAGGTACTCTGATCCCTTTCCGGGCGTTGGGAAAATGTTTTTCCAGCTTGGTTCCTTGCTGGCATGCATAGGTCAACATACAAGGTGTTCTTGGAGAAACTGAAGCTGGATGTTGACTTTTGCTCCCCGGGATGTGTTCTGGGAGGAAGTGGGTTTTTAGGTTGTGGTGGGTATAGGATGTGGTCTGGAGTGATTAGAATCACACACTGTGGATGAAGTTAACAAGAATCGTGGAGCTTTTCTTTCCTTTTGTACTTTTGGGCTGGGGCTCTTAAAAGGAGCTCGCGTATCAGAGAGGCGCCCTTGATTCTGCAGATATTTTAAACATTTATGTAGAACTTAGAAGCATTCTTGTTGCTTTATTTTATTCAGTAAGTATGTTTCTGGCAAGCAACTTGCTCAGTAAGACCTGGGTTTGATTTCTGATTTTGACGCTTAGTAGCTATGTGAGCTTAAGCCAGTACACTGAATCTTGCTCTCCAAAGGCTTGGATTCTGGAGTGTTAAAGAAGGAAGGGACAGAACTCATGGACTCGAAAGGTTTGGATTCCAGAGTGTAAAGGGGGGAAGGGACAAAACTCATGGATTGTTGTAAGGGTTCAGTGAGCTATTGCATGGAAAGCACTTTGTGTACGGTACTTGGTGCAGCGTAAGTATTTAGTAATGGTAGTTATTATCCTAATTAGTAGAGAGGCAGCTTGGTAATAGTAATAATAATGGTGATGATGACAGTTATTGGAGACTTACTCTTTGTCAGTTATTTTTCTAAGTATTTTCTATCAGTTAACTCCTTTCAGCCTCACAATAACCCACCAAGGTAGGTACTGTCATAATCTCTGTTTTATAGATGATAAAACTCAGGCACAGAGAGGTTAAGTAACTTACCCAACATCACCTAGCTCATACATATGTTTTTTTTTTATTTATTTTTTTATTTTTTACAAATAGTTTATTGTCAAATTAGTTTCCACATAACACCCAGTGCTCATCCCCACAAGTGCCCTCCTCCATGCCCACCCCTCCTCCCCCCCCACATCCACCAGTCCTCAGTTTTTGTCAGCATTCAAGAGTCTCTCATGGTTTGCCTCTCTCCCTTTCCCCACCATTTCCGCCCTCCTTCTCCCCCTTGGTCCTCTGTTAAGTTCCTCCTAATCCTCCTATACGTGCACACATATGATATTTATCCTTCTCTGCCTTATTTCACTCAGCATAACCCCCTCAAGGTCCATCCATGTTGCTACACATGGCCAGATTTCATTGTTTCTCATTGCCATGTAGTATTCATGGTATAGATAAACCACATCTTCTTGATCCATTCATCTGTTGATGGACACTTAGGCTCTTTCCAGGTTTTAGCTATTGTGGAGAGTGCTGCTATGAACATTGGGGTACATGTGCTCCTATGCATCAAAATTTCTGTATCCCTTGGGTAAATTCCTAGCAGTGCTATTGCTGGGTCATAGGGGAGTTCTATTGTTAGTTTCCTTAGGAACCTCCACACTGTTTTCCAGACCTAGCTCATACATATGAAAAGATCATGGACTTGAGAAGCATGGACTGACTGGCATGCTTGCATGTCACCTCATTATTAGGAAGTTCCAAGGAGCTGTAAATCTCTGGACAAAAAGTAGTTGTTATTTTAAATGCCCCGAGGCACTTATTGCTGGGGTTTAAACACCGTGCCTATTTTTTAGATTTCTGAACCACTTAAGAGAAGGTTACAAGTTAAGAAGGCACAGATCAAAATATCACCTTTGTTACTGATAAAGGCTTGGTTGGAGGATGTGGCTTAGGTGTGGGGTTCCTGATAGCAGCTGTTATTAGATGTGCCCACCCAGTCTCGGGCAGCCTTGAGCGCCCAGAGGCCACCTCACGCAGCATGGTGAGGTGGCCATGGCTGTGGTATCCCCCCCCCGCCCCCACCTGGGAAGCTTCTGGGTGCAGGAGCAGACCACCAGAGCAAGATGAATCACCTCTGCATGGAGGAGGAACTGGGTGGAGAGGCAGGAGTTTTGAAGGAAAAATCCTTTTTGGAGACCAGAAGTAGGGAAGAAGCTTATTACTGGCTACAATTACTATTTAAAGAACCCCCCTCCCCCCATAAAACCCCTAACAACCAAAAAGCCACTTTCTTCACCTCATGATGCTACCCACTTTCTTCCCCGCACCGTTCAGGGCTGTTTCACACTTCCACTTGCTCACACCCAAAACCTTTCAGTCGTCTTTGTTCCCTCAAACCCTGTATCTGTCCATCTGACAGTCTGTGGGCTTGAGCTGCAAAGCAGATCCAGAGTCCAATGACTTCTTCCACCCGCGGACTAACCCACTGGGACAAGACCATTGCGCCCACCTGGGTGATTGCGGGGTCCTTCTCACTGCCCTCTTCACTTCTCTCTTGGTCTTTTCTCAGTCTGTTCTCAGAGTGGCAGCCAGAAGGATGCTTTTCAAAAGTGAAGTGCTTTAGGGTCACCTGGGTGGCTCAGTCGGTTAGGCATCCGACTTCAGCTCAGGTCATGATCTCGCTGTTCGTGAGTTTGAGCCCCGTGTCGGGCTCTGTGCTGACAGCTCGGAGCCTGGAGCCTGCTTCAGATTCTGTGTCTCCCTCTCTCTGCCCCTCCCCTGCTCGTGCTCTCCCCTTCTCTCTTAAGGAATAAATAAACATTAAAAAATAAAAAAATAATAAAAATAAAAGTGAAGTGCTTTAAAAACTGAAAGACCATGTCCTCTCTCTGCTCCAAAGCCTGCAGTGATTCCTTGTTTCATCCAGAGGAAAAGGCAGGGTCCTCCTGAGAGCCTGTCTATCTGACCCGACAGCCCCCTGACCTCCTTACCCCCTCTCCCTCCACCCTCAGCCCTGCTCTCTCTGCACAGCCACATGCTCCTGCCTCACAGCTTTATGCTGCAGTTTTTTGTTTTGTTTTGTTTTGTTTTGTTTTGTGTTTTGCTCAGAATATCCTCCCCAAGTGTTCTCCGTCACTTCCTCCAGCCTCCAGAGAGGCCTGCCCTGACCTCCCCGTTTACAGCAGCGCCCGGCGCTCCTGATCTCCCCTCCTCTGCTCTACTTTTTACCCACAGCACACACCACCTCCGAGATACTGTATTGTCCTTCCCTCACCTAAAATGTTGGCTCCCTGAGGAGCCTGACCTGTTTTGTTGACTGATGCCTCTCCAGCTTCTAGGGCAGTGCCTCTTAGAGCAAAGAAGATTCAGAAGATGGCCCTGTAACAGGAGACTGGGCCAGGTGCACTTGGGACAGAGCAGGAGCAAGGCACGCAGCCCCAGGGGTCATGGGGCTGAGGTCCCGTGGGCAAAATGACAGCCCACCACTCCTATAGCTCTCACTGGCCAGGCCCTGCACCAAGTGCTCCCTCACCACCACCCGACAAGGCAGCTCCTGCTGTCATCTTCATTCTCCAGCTGAGGAAACCGAGGCAAAGGAAGGAGGAGTAATTGACCCTAGATGACGCATCTGGCTTTAGCCGTAGGCGACCGCTCTAAGAGCCTGCCCTTAACCACTGCACCTTCCTTCTGCTCCCACTGACACAAGCCCAAATCACAGCAAGGGCTATCGAGCCTGGTTTCGGTTGAGGCTGTAAAGGAGCTTTGTGGCTGGTTAATGGAAGGGGCGGGGGGCGGGTTGTGCTCTATGGTCAAGGGGTTCTGGGAAGCCTTCTCTGTGGAAGGGAAGTTTTGTAAAGTGAAGATCCCTGGTAAATGGATGATCGCCCCCCAGATTAGCTTGTTTTGGGCGTTGACTATACTACATCAGGCTTTCCAAAGTAGAGGGGTGTGTGTGTGTCTGTAGGTCTAAGAAGTATAGATCTTTGATATTAGTAAAATTCAGAATGACTGAGGTTACCGAGAATTCGAGAGGTGCGTTAACAAGACAACATTTGAACGCAGTTTTATCTTTTGAAAAACATTTTGAGAAGTCCTGTTTATAACCAGGAAGCTTCCTGGTTCATGAAAACTCTCTTTTCCATTAAAGTGTGTCTGGTGTACTGTAAACAAAGATTGAGTTCCCGTGAGCTGCTTTCTCATAACTTATAGGAGGTAATTTTTTTTAAAGGATCCAAGCTCATGTTGCCACACAAACAACAAAATAAACCAGTATGTTCCAAGAACAAACATTTGCTTTACCCACCCACAAACTTGGAAAGATGCAGGGTGGAAGGAGAAATCGGAAGCCAGGGAGGTAGCGCCAGAATCTTTTAGCGGCTCCTATTCATTTCAGTAAGCCTGGAAGAAGCTCTTAAGCCCTTTAATGTTTTGATTAGAACAACCAGCTTGGGGAGCCCCGGGGGGTGGGAGGGCTCAGTCGGTTGAGCGTCCAACTTTGGATCAGGTCATGATCTTGTGGTCTGTGAGTTCGAGCCCTGCGTCAGGCTCTGTGCTGACAGCTCAGAGCCTGGAGCCTGCTTTGGATTCTGTGTCTCCCTCTCTCTCAGCCTCTCCTCTGTTCTCTCTCTCAAAAATAAATAAACATTAAAAAAAAAAAAAAAAGAACCACCAGCTTGACAAACGTGATAGGAAAAGTATGATTGTAGAGATTGACTCGCTCTTCATGTCTTGGGCAGCTGGGAGCCCCAGCCCCTTAACAAGGGAAGAGAGCTTCTACCCCTGCCTCTCGTCCTCATCCCCACTTTTGCAGAATAAAGTGGCAGAGGGGCACTTGTGTCATGTGTACCTGGTGGCTTTTTAGGGACCCTCAGGAGGGGCCGAAGCCTGTCTCCCAGGTGCCTTCCTCTGTGGAGGTGTGTGCCTGGGGTCCGTCCCTCCTCTACCCTCTTGTGGTCCCTGCTGCCTTCATTCTCAGCCTCTGGTCTCCCGTGTCCTTCCTGATGGAAGCCTGCTCCTCCGGGTCTCACTCCTCATAGGGGTGGCCATGTGACCCTGATCTGGCAGATGGCTCATGTCATTGTCATCACTGTGGGAAGCTCCAGGGAAAGCCCTGTGCGGGGGGATCGACTCTGCTCTGCTCTGGGGCCGTGTGCCCTGACCCCAGTGTGGATGCTGTGCTTGAAGGTGTGACCTCCAGCTGCTGCTGATCCCAGTGATAACGACCACGACACTGCATCTGTGTGTCCAGGACTCCCCTGAGCCCCTTTTATCGATGCATTTGAGATGGGTAATATGATGATCTCCATTGGATGGATGAGGAAACCGAGGCAGAGGAAGGAGAGTGGACCCTCCCAGAGCCCCACACCAAGTGAACGACTGGACCCAGGCACGAGAATTCATATCGGTCCCCTCTCCGTCATGCCGCCTCTCACGAAAGTGCGAGTCCTGTCCTGAAAGATGTGAGCTGGAGGCAGCCTTGAGCAGCTGAGTGTCCTGGGCTGCCTGCTGCTGGAGAACTTGTTATTCAAGAACAACAGATCCCTTACTGGTTACCAGTGGCTTTACACAAATCGATGCAAGCATTCCGTGTTGTGTGACTTTGGACATGTCCCTTAACTTTTCTGTATTTTTGGCTTCTCACCTGTCAGACGGGGATGATAATGGCACCAAATGACAGGTTGTTGAGAAAAGTACCGGGCATGTACTCATGCTCCTGTGTCATTGTCATATCATCATTGCCAGCAACATTGACAGGGAACTCATCTACTGGTCTCCTACTCTGTACTAGCCTCAATGAATATGGAGACAGGAATAGCCTGCAAGCAATGGGCACGGTCCTAGGGGAGCATCGAGAGAAAGAGAAGTATTGAATAGTAAGACCTTTTATCCTTGGACAGCTTTGTTTCTGAAGCACTTTCTCGTATACATGTCCTTATTTAAATCACCTGCTCCCAGTCGGATTTGCTAACAAGCACATCCCTAGCCAGAGCTATTCCTTACCAGCCTGGGGCTGAGATTTGTGCCTGGTCAGGCGGTCTGCCCGGACGGATGCAGGGGCAATGGGCTGGCACGAATCTTGGGCCACTAGCTAGGCAGAAATGAACAGACAGGCATGAGTGAGGGTGTAGGAGAATGTCTTTGATGTCGTTTCCATTGTGAAAACCAGACAACGGATGCCTTTATTTAAAAATCTAGCTTTGGAGAAGTTAGGTCTCAAGGAGAGAGGTTTCATCTATTTTTGTCTGTTTCTAAAATTGTGACTGGAGCATAGTAGGTGCTCAGGAAATATTTGCTGACCGAGTGATGAAAGGAAGTTGGCCTGCCTTGCTCTCTTGTCACTGAAAATTCTGATTTCCGCATAATGGACAGTGTCCTACACAGTCTGCGTGGGGGTGGCTCTTCGTGATCCCCTTACCAGTCTCCTGACAGGGCGAAGTACACATTTTTAAGCTACTTTTGCTCTGACTGATACACTTGGCTGCCTAACAAAAAGCCAGAGAACTAAAATTTTTAGCATCATTCAAAATGCTTGCCATTCCTCTTGCTTTGCGAAATCATGAGCCAGTTATTTGGAGTTCATATAAAGGTCAGAACTTGATCTGCAGGAAGGAGGTTCCCCTTGGTTTATGCGAGGGGGAGCTTTTTCCCTCTTCTGTTTATTTTACCCAAACGCTTCTGTTTTTCTCCCAAGCTAAAATCTGGCATTTGTTGTAGAAAGTTTCTCAGCTTATGTGTGTTTTTTGGGTTTTTTTTTTTTTTTTTTTTTTAAAGAGCTCATGTGTTTGGCTTCGGTTGTGATTCTCAGTGATTTTTCTGCTGCCTAAGAGTTGATTTTCTGCTCCTTGAAAGGCCAGCTCTTAAGTGGGAGCCTGGAGTTCACTTTCAGTTTTAGAGGGAACTTAAAAACCATTTTCCTAGGCACTTCGGAAGTGCCTCCCCGGGTGTGTGTCTCCTGTTTTTAGTGGTTACGTGGGGCAGGGTCTCTCAGAATACATGGGGCCCTCTCCCTGCCCCTCCACCCGATTTGTGATGTGAGGTTGAGTCCCCTTTGTCCTTCACGTGTAATTCTTTTGTGGGGGTGGGGGTATAGAAGGCTCCTGACCCCTGGTGTTGTGGCCCCTCCTCTGGGAACTGGAGATCTCTCTCCCTAAGGGCTGGGTTCATTTGGAAAGTGGGAAGCGTTGGAACTCTTTGGGGGTGGAGGTGGGGTTCAGATACGAAGGGGCCAAACATGAGATGAAGACTGCGCTGCGATCCAGAGAAGTTTTTGGCTGCAGGGTCAGCCCACCACGGCCCAGGTGGCTACCCGGGCATTAGCTGGTCAGGCAAGGTGGCTCGAACCCTTCCTTCTCCCCTGGGATCCTCCGAATGTTTTCCTCCACCTCAAGGGGCAGAGGATAAACCCTACCAGCAGCCAGCTTAAAGGACGAGCCGAGGGGCGCCTGGATGGCTCAACTGTTGAGCGTCTGCCTTCGGCTCAGGTCATGATCTCATGGTTTGTGGGTTTGAGTCCCACGTTGGGCTCTGTGGTGACAGCTCAGAGCCTGGAGCTTGCTTCGGATTCTGTGTCTCCCTCTCTCTGTCTGCCTCTGCCTCTCCCTCCCCACCCCACCTGCTCCCCTGCCCAAATAAATAAACACTAAAAACACATTTAAAAAAATAAGAGGAGGATCTGGGTACAGGGATTAGACCTGTTCTCCCAGCAGGCTTGGTTCTTCAGGCCTTTGCAGGCCTCCTGGCCCCCAGGGACTACACTGCATGCCTCTTGTCTTCGTTCTCTCTCCCTGTGGAACCCTCCAGCTTTTTCTCCACGACACAGATTTGCATTTCAAGGTCTCCTACAGCCGCACATGTGCGTAAACTGTGTATCTTCTGGTAGAGTTTAAAACTTTTCCGAGCGAGCGTCTCTCTGTGATGCTGTGACCTGTTTGTGTAGTGCATTCCAGGTCACAAAGTGCGTTCATGCCTTATCTTACTTACGAGCAACAACAACTGCGGACACTCGGGTAGTGCTTACTGGGGGATGGCTCTGTCTTAGAACCCTAGGAGTGCTGACTTAACTCATGCCACCCCCTTGTGCTGTTATCGCCCCTTTTACAAAGAGGGGAGAGCTGAGGTAGAGCTGGTTAGATACTTCTGAGGCCACACGTTTGCCAGATGGAGAGCTGGGATTTGAACCCAGGCAGGTGAGCTCCAGAATCCTGACGTTTCGCCACGATACCATACTGACCTTCGGATCGGCAAGACAGGATTAGGATTTGCCGCTCTTGGTTCTCAAAAGCAGAAACGCAATAAAAAACAAAATGAAACAAAACCCAAAAATCCTTCTCTAAAAATATTTCAGAAGTAATAACTGCAGGAAGAGTTTAAATAATGCGTGAAAGCCGAGAGTGAGACCGCCCCCCGCCCCCGCTTTGCCCTTCCCCGCCACTCCCCAGCACTGCACTCCAGATGCTCACACAGACCGTACTGTTAACACAGGATGTCCGTGCAGACCGTCCGTTTAGAATCCTTATGCATTTACACGTTAAGTAGGAGAACATATATTAAGTACACTAACGGGACCTCTCCAGCATCCTGCAGGTGGTGGGGCGGAAGTGCTCGTGTTAAGTCTACTCGAGGGCGCGCGGTGATGTAGAGGAAGGATCTGGACTTGAACCCAGGTCTGCTCTCTCGCCGTGACCAGCCTCATGGGGAACTAGCCAGTGGCCTGTTTCCTAAGAACTGTCCTGCTGTCTTGTTGCCAGATGGTCTTTGACATAGTTGTGGGCACCTTCCAGGGTCATCGTTAAAAAGGGACTAGGCTTCGGGGGAAAGCTGAATAATGCAAATCTTCAGTTTCGGTTTAGAAAATCCGAAACTTGCGGTGGGGATATAGAAGAAAAGGAAGTAGAATGTCTTTCTCCCTCTTCCTTCTCTCTTCCAGAGAGAGAAGGGGATTTAGGAGGCCTCCTGGAAGCCAGTCCAGGAGCGTCCTTTCCTGGGATAAAACCAGCCCTTTCCCTCCCCCAGTGCAATTACAGAGCCTCAGGCCTGGATCCGTCCTCACCAGTCTGAGGAGACACCATTCTGCGAACAATGGGGGGAAGGAAAGGAAGGCAATGCGTTGACCAATGGTGCCGATGACTTCCTCAAATGCAAGGCTCAGCTGTACTCAGAAAATCCCCGTCAGAGGTCCCTGGTAGTGCAGATAGGATTTGCTTTCACTCTCTGCATCCTATTGTCCAGGGCCCACAATTTCAGACTGTGTGGACAGGGCCCTCTGACTCTGAATTCATATGGAAGTTTGAAAGCAAAGGAATCTTAGTCTAGGGAGCCTTTCTCCTTTTCTGGATTTGACTGATCAGGAAACAGTAATTATCCAAACCACGGCTCTGTACCAAGAGGCAAGCCACAGGAAAAAGGAATCTGAACAAGTCAAGAAAATAGAAGGTCCTGCAAAGCATGCTTCAATGTTTTTCTCAGAGGAGAGTCTCCTTATTCATGGTTTAAAGACTCTGGTCCAGTAAATATAGCTCTTCTGGCTTCCATTCTACAGCAGAGAAGCAGAAAATCGGAGGGAATAGGAGAAGCCCACTGAGTAAGAACGGACAGCCAGGGTAGAGATCAGGGACACTGGAAAAAGAAGAAGCGTGTGGTTAAACACCTCTGTACGCCCCACCCCTCTCCCCTCGGGAGACTTAGGTGCCTGGTTTCTAATGAGAGTGCGGAAGGCCTCTATCTTAACAGGCCTGGGAAATGTTAGTTCAGCGTAGTATATACAGGATGCTTAGTAACAGGACTCGGGATGCCCACAAGATTCAGTGACGATGAGGGTGATATTATTATTATTAAAAAATATTTTTAATGTTTATTTTTGAGAGAAAGAGAGAGGCAGAGCACAAGCAGGGGAGAGGCAGAGAGAGAGGGAGACACAGAATCGGAAGCAGGTTCCAGGCTCTGAGCTGACAGCACAGAGCCTGATGCAGGGTACCAACTCAGGATCCATGAGATCATGACCTGAGTCGAAGTTGGACGCTTAACCGACTGAACCCCCCAGGCGCCCCTGTGAGGGCAATATTATTAAACTCGGAGTACAGTGGACCCTTGAAGGCAGGGTAATAGAGGCACTGACCCTCTCCCCTCTTTTAGTTGAAAACATGCCTATAAACTGAACTACAAACACCCTAGTGTTGACTGCAAGCCTTACCTGATGATACAATCAAGACATGTTTTGTACGTGATTTGTATTATATACTGTCTTCGTAAATAAAGTAAGCTAGAGAAAAGAAAATGTTATTAAGGAAATCACAGGGGAGGGGCGCCTGGGTGGCTCAGCCTATTATGCGCCTGACTCTTGATTTGGGCTCAGATCATGCATGATCTCATTGTCGTGAGATGGAACCTGCTTGGGGTCCTCTCTCTTCCTCTCTCTCTGCCCCTCCCTCTCCCCCCATAAAGCACAGGGGAGAGAAGACCCATTTACAGTGCCATACTGTATTTATTGAAAAAAAAGACCTGTGTGTAAGTGGACCCGTGCAGTTCAAACCCGTGCGGTTCAAGGGTCAGCTGTACTCCGTTGAAGAAAACAAGATGATGTGTGATACATACGGATTTCCATCATTTTATTTCTCATCTGTAGAGACAGCACCAGATTGATCAATCATTGATTGGATAACTGGCATCTTCCAGGCTGTGAGCACTGCATACACATTTCTTAGTCAGCTGGTACAGGTCGAGAAGCCTTCAGGTTGCTGAGGATGGGGGGCACAGACCTTGTCCGCAGGGAGTTTGTGCTTTAGTGGAGGTGAGAATGGTGTCATTAGTACGGAGGTGAGAGGGAGAGCTGAGGCAGGAGAGCCCAGAGCCAGGGTGAGCCGTGCCTTGAAGCTGATTCTGCCAGTTGCCTGAGCAAGGGGTGCTTGGCTGGGTCCCTCTCCTCCCTACTTTTGACTTTGCTCATGTGTGAAATGAAGACCATTAAATTTCTCCCCTTGGAGCTCTTGCAGGAAGATTAAATGAGAAAAGGCAAGGAAACTGTGTTTGCACACAGCCTGGCATATCCCCATAGCCTCTGCTTTTCTTATTTTTATTCTCCTTCATGTTCCAAATCTGCCCTGGGGGAATTCCAGGACACTTTCTTAGAGAGGAAGGGATCTTTGAACCCAATGGTGAAGTCACCCTAGTAGGTGTAAAAGAGGTGCCACCGGGTGAGAATAATTCCAAAGGGCTGTGACACAAAGTGTGCTGACAGTTAATTTGTCTTTATGGAATGCCATATGGCCTGAGGATGGTGGGAAAATGCAGCTTGTCTGTGTAATACTTTGATTTTGGACTGAGGTCGCCATTAGTGATGCCAAGTGGGAGCGCAGTCAGTTGGAGCATAGATTCTTGATGGAAAGTCAGTGATGTGGGAGAAATGCAGTTTAGTTGAAATCATGAATGGAGATTGTTCCTTCCGCCATCCCAAAAGACAAAGCCTGAACTGGAACTTTCCTGTCACGTTAGGAAATACCTCCATTTCTTAGTAAGCCTCCCTCAGCCAGCTACTCCTTCATGGTGGAAAAAGGTGCCATCTATGGCTGAGACTCAGATAAAATATTATATTTAGGGGCTACATGGGTTGGAAAGTCTGTGTCCTGAAGTGTTGTATCATTAGGAGGATGGTGAGAAATGGTGCACGGGACTTGGGACTCGGTGAGGGGAATAGCAGATTTAGGTCCCCCAGCTTAGGCTCAGTCTCTCATATGTGGAATAGCAGTGCTATTTAAACTTTTTTTTTTTTTTAACCTTCTTCCCTTCCTTTAGCAGGTAGAGTTTAATTCACTCAGGGAATAAGCTTATATGATGGGACCCTCACACGGGCTTTTTGTTTTTTTGCTACTGCAGGTGATCGGACTTTAAATAGAGATATGTCATTGCTAAGAGTTTTTGTTTTGATGTGTTACTCTTTGTGGATACCTCATTATTTACCCCCTGGCAATTCACCAATAGCAGCAAATCTCATTCATTGTTTGGAGGAGCAGACTGTTTTTATAGTTTTTTTTTTTGGGAGTTAGACTTTTTATTTCTGGCTTTAAAACAAACATTTTATTTTATTTTATTTTATTTTACAAATAGTTTATTGTCAAATTAGTTTCCACATAACACCCAGTGCTCATCCCCACAAGTGCCCTCCTCCATGCCCACCCCTCCTCCCCCCACATCCACCAGTCCTCAGTTTTTGTCAGCATTCAAGAGTCTCTCATGGTTTGCCTCTCTCCCTTTCCCCCACCATTTCCGCCCTCCTTCTCCCCCTTGGTCCTCTGTTAAGTTCCTCCTAATCCTATATGTGCAAACATGATATTTGTCCTTCTCTGCCTGACTTATTTCGCTCAGCATAACGCCCTCAAGGTCCATCCATGTTGCTACACATGGCCATGTTTTTATAGTTTTTAATTAAAAGTGGCTTTGACATTTTCAACTGCAGAGGGAAATTGGATGGGTTAGTTTCATAGGATAGCTGGTCTGAACGTCACAGGATTGTGCTAATTGCCATACAGGTATATGGTTACCTGTTTTTTGAGGGATAGAGGGACTTGGTTTCCCTGAGATTGCATAATTCTTAGTTCACTAGAACTGCAGACAAGTTAAAAGAACAGTTAGAGAAGACGCCGTTCACCTTCCTTTCAGTGTGGCGAATCGTCTACAACATTCTGTACAGATGTACCAGGTCATAATAACAAGGACTAGAGCTCAGTAAACTCCTTCTACAAAACAGTGTGAAAAATACCAGTGGAGGTGGTAATGAAGCATCAAACCTTGGCACTATGCTTAGTACTGGGGTGACTTTTTAAAATAATCCTAACAACCACTCAAATAGAATGCTACATCCTACCCATTTGCAGATGAGGCAGTGTACAAGAGAGGGTTGGCAGTTTTAACCTAGAGGTGTCTAATTCAACAGCCAGCTGTTTTACTTGACTTTTTCTGATCTAGCCTTCTTTTATTTTTAAAAAATTTTTTCTTAATGTTTATTTTTGAGAGAGAGAGGCAGAGTGTGAGTGGGGGAGGAGCAGAGAGAAAGGGAGACAACAGAATCCGAAGCAGGCTCTAGGCTCTGATCAATCAGCATAGAGCCTGATGTGGGGCTTGAGTTCACAAACTGTGAGATCATGAACTGAGCCGAAATCAGATGCTTAACTGACTCAGCCACCCAGGCACACCTGATCTGTCCTTCTAAACATGGCATCGTATGACTCCTGGTGTATGAGATGATTATAGATGCAACCCAGATGAATATTTACTTTAATAGTCATTTATCTTAATATATATTAGGAAAAGCCATAGAGCAACGAAGTTTGTGGTTTCTTGCATCATATCACATAGGGCGAAGCTAAATTCATTTCAGTAAAATATGTAAGAAAAATATTAAATTGATAAAATGTGGGTGGTTCATGACTGTGGCCAACATGATGGTTGGTGGTGGTACCTGAATAACCAAAGTAATTTCAGCAATGCATCTGTTTGCAGATGCCCGCCTTTTACTAATGCAGCACTGCTGATCAGAGGGCTCTTACAGCTGGTGGGGGTGTGTCCTGGCCCCCACATTCTGTTTGGTGCTCTTGGAGTCACACTCTGGGAACCTGCATGCATCTTTCTCATCCTCTCTGGTATTTTCTTCTCCAGGTTAAACATCCCCAGCCCTCTGAACCATTCCCCGTGTGCCTTGGTCAATTCTGCCCTAGTCCTTCCTTTCTGAGAGTATTTATCCTAATGTGGGCATATTTCCTCCTGGGATCTTGGGCTGTATGACCTCCCTTCCATTGCCCCACCTTTTGATGTTTTTCTCCTGAACCACTCGCCTCTGTTTTTTCATCTTTGAGATGGAGCGATCGCATGCTTGTAAAGTGGTTCACACAGTGTTTACCGTACACAGACCATTGTTGGTACTGTCAAGTCACTTTGCTGTTCCCGGGTCATCTTCTCTGATTATGGCTTCTTCAATATGAAAGAGTCCGCTGTGACTTGAAAATGGACAGACTTAGGACTTGGGGCCTCATAGTGAAAGGACCCCTTCCCGATTCCTTTCATCAGTTTTTCCTTTTTTTTTAAAAAAAGGGATGTTTTACATCTTTTCACTTTCAAGTTCAGTTTCTCTCTTCTGCTTTTTTTGGGGTGATGGTTAAAGTTTTTTAAAAAAATTTATGTGCATGTGCTAGAAAATAAACGTATGTAGCTGCATGTGTCTAAAAGGCTTTCCTCACATTTTTAGTTGACCTGTTCACTTTACAAGTCTTTAGGATATTATAGTTAAGACAGCTTGCAGCATTTTAGATCTGTTTTACACAGAAAAATGATACTTAACAGCATCTTAAATTCTTTTTAAACCATGGAGTGAAATGTGATCCAAATTTTAAGAACTAGGGAAAAAAGTGTTTAAAGTAGTTTGATTTTGAGAATTTGAAGTATCTTCATGTGTTCTGTGTTCTCAGTTTATATTAGCAGTGGTAATGATTTCAGCTATCTTTAGTATTAACATGTTGGAACATGGGACTAATTTGTGCAGAAATATATTTAGAGCCTTTTTTTATTTTTTATTTTTTTAAAATGTTTTATTTTTTAATTTTTATTTATTTATTTATTTTTCAAATAGTTTATTGTCAAATTAGTTTCCACATAACACCCAGTGCTCATCCCCACAAGTGTCCTCCTCCATGCCCACCCCTCCTCCCCCCACATCCACCAGTCCTCAGTTTTTGTCAGCATTCAAGAGTCTCTCATGGTTTGCCTCTCTCCTTTCCCCCACCATTTCCCCCCTACTTCTCCCCCTTGTTCCTCAGTTAAGTTCCTCCTAATCCTCCTATATGTGCAAACATAGGATATTTGTCCTTCTCTGCCTGACTTATTTCGTAGAGCCTTTTTTTAATTAACAGTTTTTTGTTATTGTTTATTTTTGAGAGAGAGAGAGAGAGAGAGAGAGAGAGAGAGAGAGAGAGCATGTGCACGCCTGCAAGAGCAGGAGTGAGGCCGAGAGAGAGAGGGAGGATCTGAACCAGGCTCTGCACTGACAGTAGAGAGTCCCATGTGGGGCTTGAACTCATGAACCGCCAGACTGTGACTTGAGCCAAATAGACCCTTAACCGACTGAGCCACCCACGTGCCCTAGAGCCTTTTACTCAATGAGAATTATGCACATCATGTTTGGATTTGTAATTATCCGTTATGGGCCCAAGTTAATATACAATGTTTAGATTCTAGGCAACAATGCATTGTGTAAACTGGCATCCTTTAATTGCTGTAGGGTCTCTGAATTTAGGCAAAGTATTTAATCTTTCTGAGCCTTAGTCTCCTCATTAATCAAATGGAATAGTTAGACCCTTTTTCCTTATAACTCACAAGGGTGTTAGTCAAGGTAATATGAAAAGAATCTGTCGTTGTACCAATGCAGTTTGGACAAAACCATGTTTGTTATTTTTTAAAAAAATTTTAAATGATTTTTATTTATTTCTGAGAGAGAGAGAGTGTAGACAGCTTGAGCAGGGGAGGGTCAGAGAGAGAGGGAGACACAGAAACCAAAGCAGGCTTCGGATCCAAAGCTAGCTGTCAGCCCAGTGCCCGACGCGGGGCTCGAACCCTCAAACTGTGAGATCTTGACCTGAGCCCAAGCTGGATGCTTAACCAGTCAAGCCACCCAAGTGCCCCTGGGCAAAACCATGTTTGGTATGAACGTCACCATCCTGGAGACTTTGAACCTTAGGCCTTAGGTTAGTGCTTCACCGTTTTTTTGACCCTCTTGTTTGATGGTCTCTAAAGTGCACTGTGTATAGTTTCTAGGTATTTTTGAGAATACTAAAGCACCTTCCAAAATAGTTGACGAGTCTATGGAATGTTACCAAATTAGGCCTAGAAGTCAGTGCTCTCAACACAGAAGAATCTCACGTTCTATATATTTTATGCAGAGTTTGCACTTTAAGCAAAAAGTAAAGGTTCAGTGAGGGGTACAGGGATTGCTGTCAGACCTGGCTTTCTTTGCCAATAGGGGAGCTTGTGAGAGCATATCATGTCAGATTGAGGTGTTAGCTTAAGGAGGAGAACAAAAAAAGAATACTGGAGACTTCTTGAATCTCCAAGATTCTCTGGTCCTTGTTTAGAACTCGCAGCTACATTGTAGCCTCTTATGCCTTTTCCAGAATATTCGAATATTTTGATGTCTGTGATATGCCTTACCTGCTCCGAAGCCCTTGGTGTCTGCTGCTTTCTGTACATTTTACTTTGGCATCGACATTCCCTACTATGGCTCTTTTCCTAGCCTCACTCCCCTACACATAGGTCAAGTTCTATTTACTGTTTTCTAGCCTACTGTTTCCTCACTGAGTGCCAGGGGTTGGGGCCTTCTGCATGGAATGTTCTTTCTTCCCAGCTATATCTACTGAAGCCCTAGTCATCTGGTTTGTTCATGAAACCTTTCATGGTCTTTCCTCAATCCCAAGCAGGCATGCTTTTTCTCTTCTTGGGATTACTCTGTGGGAAGAGCATGGTGGCTTGACCTGGATTCAAATGTCGACCCATGTGTTTCCCTGAGGAATGATCTTGGGTGGGTTAGTTCATGTGCTTAGAGACTTAAAACACCTAACTTCCATGAGACAGGACAGCTGGAGCACTTCATGCAGGGCCTGGGCTTAGATTCTCTCCAAGCTGGTGCCTTACTTTTTCTTTCCCTAATGGTTTTTACATTTGCTCTTGCAATAGACCAGTTTTTTAAAAAATCATGTCTTGTTTTAATAGATTATAATCTTATGGAAAAAGATCATATCTTTTCTTTGTTAGTCAAATAGTGCCTAGCAAAGTGCATTCACAAAAATGGGTGTTTTGCTGATCTCCATAGATTCGACTTGGTCTGGAGTTATTCTGGTTAGGGGATGGTTTTGGAGAGCTCTTGTGTTCAAAGGACCTACTTCCCCTTTTTCATCCTTATATTTCTGTCTTCTCCCTATCTTCTAGCTTCCATTTTTACTTCCTTTAGTGCTGAGAAAGAGCCAAGCTCACTTCAAAGAGTTGACTTCAAAGCCCCTTTGGCCGAGAATTGCTCGCCACTGAAGCCTATAGGAGTTGGCATCAATGGAAGACCTTGTGTTGGTTGCATTTAAAAGTTTTTTGGGACTTCTATTTTTATAATCCTTTTAAACGGGAAAGGGGGGAGGGTTACAGCAACATCTGCTTCTTAAAAAAAAAAAATCAAACATAAGCCAGTGTGAATCCAAAAAAAGTTGAGATATCTTAGAAAAAAAAAGTGATTTTTTAATTGGTGGAAATGAGTCTTTTTTTTTTTCCTTAAAAAGATTACTTTAACTGTTTTGTCCTAGTTACAAGGGCTTGGGATGGAAATACAGCCTTAACTCATGTGCAGCGTTTTCCAAGATGGCTGTGGAGTTGCAGGTTACACAGCAGACAACAGGGTTTGGGCCTAGCCAGACCTCGCACTCACTGTCCTTAGAGCTGTCCACGTGGACTGAAGGAGAGGACAGAGATTACAGAGCAGTGATGTCCCACCCTGCACACTTTGATGCTCTCATTTGTTGACGTTTTGAGGCTTGGAGTGATGGACTCTTCCAGGAATGAGAAGTGGAACCCTCCTACTTTCTATGGTAGTCCCCAAATATATTTGCTGAAGGCCTACTGTGTTTCAGCAGCTTGCCGGACCTCCTGGCAGCCTTAACTGGGCAGGGTCCTGAGCCAACCCTCCAGCCTTACTGCGCGTGCTTCTTAGCCAAGCTTTTCATGATTTCACTTTTGCCACCTGTCCCCGTCACACAGCCACTGCTGCAGCCCAAGACTTTGTGCAGATCTTTCCAGCGTGCTCCCAAACCCTATGTCTTATTCCCCTGATGAATCCTTACTCTCCTGGTTTAAGGGTTAATCCTTTATGGAGCCTTCCCCCAATTTCCCTTCAGCTGGCTGCTTTGTTCTCCAGTGTGACCTTGGGAACATCAATTAGAGCATTTATTTTATTCTTCTGTAATTGTCTGTTTACACTTCTCTCTTTGCAAATTGCAAGCCTTTTGAGGGTTAAGTGAATGGCATAAACAAGCGCTGTAGGAGTTGAAACTAGGTGGAGGTTGGGTTGTTCGGGGAGAGATCTGACTCAAATCTGTAAAGATGGATACAGTTTATTTGCGAAATGTAAGGGGATGGGCTTAGGCAGTTCAGGCTATGAAGAGACAAGGGTGGGAAAATATCTTCTAGTCCAATTGAGACAGGCCTCAAATGGCGCCAAGATGTTCAGCCATTTTTACCAGGAAGAATGAGATGATTAAAGCAGAATTCTTAGGAAGATCTGCCTGGCCAGTAGTGATCAAGATGGATTTACGGGCTACTAAGGGGGGCCAGGAAGGCCAGGCAGGAGAAGATTGTGGAGGTCTGGAAATGAGGCAACAAAGGTGCAGATCTGGCATCACCCAACTATGTTCTACCACCTGTTTCTGTAGAGAGCTAAGAAAATATGTTGTGACGTGTGGAAATTATATGCAATTCAAATGTCAGTGTCCATGAATAAGGTTTTGTTGGAACGCAGCCATGCTTATTCATTTACATATTGTATGTGGCTGCTTTCACACACTCCGATCAGCCTTGAGGAGTTGCAACAGAGACAGTTCAGCCTGCAGAGGTGAACATATTTACTCTCTGGCCCTTTACAGAGTAAGGTTGCTGACCCCGGTGTGGGACAAACCAGGGTGAGTGAGGATGTGAATGGGGAGGAAGGGACAGGCGGGGTCAAGGGACACTTCAGAGGAGGAAGCAGTGTAGGAGAGTTTTTCCAAGTCGTTGCTCTTCCCTTCTTCTGTGTAACTCCATGTCTTGGGGGTGGTGCTCTAGATGGGGAATGGTTAGGGCAGGGGAGTGTGGAAGGGCAAAAGGGTTGTGCTTTTGTGATGCACATGTCCTGGGCCAGTGGTAGAGTAGAGCCAGACCAGCTGGGTGGCTCCAAGTCGAATGTGGCCTCCTCCTGCTTTGACCAAGGACAGCTTGCTGGCTCCTGAGGGGCGTGAGGCCAGAGGGTCCACACCTGACTGACTGAGGGCTTTGGGGGGCGACTGTTCTACAGGGAGGACAGGAGTGGTGGAGGGGCCTGTCAGGGAGGTCGCCTTCTACCCCCTACAGCTTCCCAAGGGTGTGCTTGTGTGTGTGAGCTGGGCTGTTGGGAGCTCTTTGTGGCTGATGTTGACACATCAGCCTGCCTTTGGGGCCCAGAGAGGAAGCTGGTGACTCCCTTTAGCCTGAGTGAGGAGAAAGCTGGGAGGCCAACTTCCCTGCTGTCCTGTGTCTTCCTGGGGACAAGTATCATCCACAGAGCTCTTTGAGGATGAACAGATACAAAGAAGGGGCGTGGGGTGAAAGGGAGGTCCAATGGAAAACAAAATAGCCTGAGGCATGTCCCTAGTGAGGGAAAAGGCACGACTTTCACCCAGCCTTAGGAATGCCAGATGGGCATTTTAGGTATCATGAGTCAGAGACAACGTGCCCATTGGTCCAGGACAGACACTGGGGACTGACTGTGTATTACCACTTTTGGAAAAATGTTTGTTGTCAGAGGAAACGTTGGTGGCGGGGTGGGGGAGTCTGGTCTAAGCCTCTTGTTTTGTAGGTGAGAAACCCGCGGCCCCAGATGGATGGATTTACCACAGCTGGTTGGTGATGGAACTGGGGTTTAATCTCAGGCCTTTTAGGATTATTGCTAAGCAATTCCTAACTTTTTTGAATGTGTGTCACATACCAGAGGCTTTATATGCAGCTTTAACCTTCCTGACAATGTTGGCAAGTAGCTCCCCTTCCTATTTTATAGATCAGGAAGGTGAGGCTGGGAAAGGCTGATTTGCCCATGACCCAATAATGGGAAGTGACAATCAGACCCTCATCAGCCTCACGCCAGACCCTGCCTTCTTAAGCAGTAGGTGTGCATACAGCACGTATCTGAGTGGCTTCCTAGCTCCTGTTTCCATGGCATCCAATCCATTGTTTCTGTTCATTCACTGAATGCTTACTGAGTACTTGTGAGATGTCAGGAGGATACCAGGTTAGGCGAGGACACGAAGGACACCATCTTGGTTTTGGCCAAGCCAAGCCAAGGGTAGGGAATGATTGTTCCATAGCGTCCCACTTCCTACCCTCCAAGCCTCAGCTCCAAGATCCCCTTGTCTGTGAAGCTGCCCCTCACCCCTCAGGCAGGTTGATTTCTCCCAGTTTTGGGCTCCCACAGTGCCCCATGCTCTGTCGTTTAGCACTCACAGTGTACTGTGTCTTCCTGGGACTCTCAGGCTAAGAGCGTGTGCGTTTATCTTCATTGCACCATTCGTGAGCACAGTGCTCAGCATCTTGGGGCACTGGGCAAATGTTGAGTGAATGAATAAATAAATGAATGGATGCAGACTCAACTGTCAGTGGTTCTCTGAGTTTACTTTGCAAACGAGTCACTGGAGGCACTTGGTAAAGATTCAAACTCCCGAGTTCTACCTCTTGCCGATTGCCCCTAGGTTTGCGATAGGACCCTAGAATCTGAAGTTCCCTGTGGCTCCCAGGTGTTCCTGATGCGGGTGGTCCGCCAGCCACACATGCAGCAACTCTGGTACAGGTGCTGAGCTTTCTGGAATAAAGACAGGAACCAGACATTAAAAATAGCACTCCATTCATCTGCTTGTGCTGAGACGCCAAGTGCCCCCTTCTGCTGGTGACAGGTCCGGATGTGGGCCAGTTCTCAGCCCAGGGAAAATGAACAGTGTCTTCTCCGTGGTGTCCAGAACAGTCTGAGTCAGTGGAATGTGCCGGCCAGTCAGGCAGAAGGGAACTTCTACTTCTTTTTTAAAACCTTGGTGGGAACTGTGTTGGCAAGGCAAACCAGGAGGAGAGGAAGCGCCATGGGGGTTTGGGGTTGGCCGACATCGGAGGGCTGGCTGTACTTTGGGTGGCCACTGAGGGCCGTTGCTATATATGCCCCTTTCCTCTTGAAATAGTCACTTCCCCGGCTGGGGTGTGTGTTGGTTGGCCGCCACAAATACATGGCCGTTGTTCAAGGAGGCCTCCTGGGATGTTAAAAAGAGAGAACGGGGCTGGGCTTCGTCCAGGGCTTTCTCGGGAAGACAAGAGAGCTGGCTTTGCCCCTGTCATACCTCTGACTCACTGTAAGATTCAGAGGGAGCGGCTCTGGGGCCTTAGGCTGGCTTTTCCATCTGTAGAATGAGGTGGAGGGTGATGGGGCAGAGTAATAAAGCTTATTTCTTCTCCTGAAAGGGTGTTTCGAGGCCAGAATTCAACACAGGGACTCTGTTGTTGGTCTGATGCTATTGATGAAGGCTCAGGAAGCTCAAATTTTGGTGTTAACTCTTTAAAGGTACACGAGGCATTGAATAGTGCCAAGTCCCCTAGTTTTCTGCCGATGACAGGCCACTAGAATATCAGCTCCTGGAGACAAAAGGGAAGGAGATGGTCTTTCTTTCTTCATCTCTGGGTCCCCACTGCTTAGCACTGGGCCTGTGGCATACAGTAAGCCTCTGTAAATATTTATAGAGCTAGTGGCCACAAACAGTTGGTGCCTACTAAGCATCAGGCCCCATATCTCTCTTGTCATCTTCTCAGATGGGCTGTTGCCGCAGGGGGATATGATGAGCAGGACGGTTTTGAAGGAAGAAGCTAAACTTATACCTCTGCTTTCAACGTTTTACCTGTTTTTTCTCTTCCTTACATGTAGGACTATCAGAGGTGAAGGAAATGGTTAAAATCTTTATGGTGGAATGAACCGAACTCAGGAGTCAGGGGACCAGGGTTCAAGTTGTGAGTGACTGCTTCCTAGGTGCGTCACTTATTAACCTCTCCCAGGCTCAGTGTCCTCATCCGTAAAAGAGATGGATAATACTCACCTGGGCCACCTCTCAAGGATCCGTGTGAGGCTCATGCAAGACAGTGTATGGGAATGTGCCGTAGCTGCACGGGGCTGCCGAGGGGACATGTGTGAGCAGTGAGGGGTGGAAGCCTCTGAGGGAGGTGGCTCCTGAGGTTTACCCCTTGTAGAGCGAATGGAAAGGAATCTAGCTTCAGTGGTGAGCTCTCAGCTCTTCGAGGGCAGGTCACCCCCTCCTCCGCCCCTGCCTGTGTCCGCAAGTATTTTGGTATTAAAAAAAAACCAGCCTATATTTTTTCATGAAACCCTTAAATTAGTGACTCCCAGGCTGGCTGAGTGAGGCTTCCTAGGGAAGCCACATGTCTTCACAGGGCTTCGTATTTCCCCTAGCGCTCAGCACGCCTTGACAGGATAGTGTACGTCCACTTGTGTGTGTGTGTGTGTGTGTGTGTGTGTGTGTGTGTGGTCTGCTGCCCCCAAGTGAGTGTGAGCTGCATGAGGGCAGGGCTCTGTTTTGCGTACTGTGGAATTCCCAGCACCTGGACTCAGGTCTGGCACATAGTGGGGGCCCGGTCAATATTTGTGGGATGAGTGACTGAATCCTCACGTTCAGTGGATGTGAACTTCTTTGACTTCAGTCTTGGCCAGTGTTTCTCAAAGAGTGCTCCTAGGACCTCTGGGGGTTCCCGAGACCCTTTCAAGGGGGTCTGTGCGGTCAGAAGTACTGTCCAAATAGCATGAGACTGTTATTTGTCTTTTCCCTTTTCATTCTCTCACGAGTGCAAGTCCTAGTGTACTGGTGTTTTCCAAGGAAGCAATGCGTGGTGGCACAGGGCCGTGCAGGGGAAAAAAGAACTGTTCAAAGTGCAATGAATGGAAAGGCCCCTGGCTTTTCACGCGACAGAATGCGAAAAGTCATGGACACAGTTTCAGATTCTACAGGGCAGCCAGATTTTCAAAAAAAAAAAAAAATGACCTACCATTGTCCAGTTTTGGCGTGGTATCAAAGGAAAATAGACAAATTACTGAAAGGTCTGTGAAAATATTCCCTTTTCCAACTACATGTTTGCGCGAGGCCAGGATTTCTTCATAGACCACAGGCCCCGAAACAGTCTTCTTGTAGAGTGAATGAGGAAGCACAGTGAGAATTTCGCTGTCTCTTACTCAGCCAGACGTTAAAGAGATTGGCAAAAATCTCAAAGGATGCCCGTCCTCTCACCAGTTCCTTTCCATGCTGGAAGATGTTTTCCATAAACGCTGTTTTGTTAACAGATAATGGGTTTATTATGAACAAAAGTTCTTTGGGATCCTCGGCCAAGTTTAAGGCCGTCAGGGTCTTGAGCCCAGATGGGTTAGGAGGCCCCAGATTAGGCGGGGGCCCTGCAGGCTGTGGAAGGGGGTTGTTGTGACCCTGCAGCTCACACCGGGATTCCTTTCTAGGCAGGTGCCTGGTGTTTACAGAACATCCCCTGTGGTGACGTGTTTGCCTTCTAGTTGCACGGCTCTGGGCACATTGCTGCCTCCCTGGGCCTTGCTCTCCTGGTTTCTTTAAAATTGGACCTGGGAGGGGCGCCCGGGTGGCTCAGTCCAACTCTTGGTTTCGGCTCAGGTGGTGATATCACAGTTGGTGAGTTTGAGCCCCACATTGGGCTCTGTGCTAACAGGGAGCAGCTTGCTTGGGATTCTCTCTCTTGCCCTCTCTCTCTACCCTACCCCTGCTCAGGTGCTCGTACACACACACACACACACACACACTCTTTCTAAATAGATAAACTTTAAAAACATTAAAAAAAAAAAAAGAATTGGGCCCGGCACTGAGGAGGTAAGATAACAGGTGGGGGGCTCTTCCTTCTGTGACGTATTTAGGATTAATTTTTTTTTTTTTTTTTTTTCTAGGAGAGAGAGAGCGTGAGCATGGGAGGGTCAGAGAGAGAGGGAGTGACAGGCTGAAACAGGCTCCAGGCTCTGAGCTGGCAGTCAGCACAGAGCCCGACGCGGGGCTCAAACCCACGAACCGCGAGATCATGACCTAAGCGAAAGTCGGACGCTTAACCGACTAAGCCACCCAGGCGCCCCTAGGATTAATTTTTGAACCCTTCTCCGCATGTCAGCTCTGTTCCCCCTTCTGAAAGAGGTGACAAGTGACTCAGTGATGGGATCCAGGGAAGCAATGAGGCTTGAAGCTGGACAGGGTCAGCCTATGAGGGAGTGGGGACTATCGTGTCTTACAGATGGCAAGTTGAGGTCTAGACCCGAGGGAAGGGACATCGGGGGAGGTTCAATTAACCTTGGTCTGGGTCCCAGACTGTCCCTGGCCTCTAGCCTTACCTCGTAGTCTGTGATGATGGAACTGACCTCACATGGGGCCTTTCCCGGGGTTTATTGAGCAACTGAGGTCAGTGGTCTGGGGCCACCTGTCCTTCCCGACAGGCCAGTGACTCTGCAGGAAGACACTGTGCGTGTGTGTTTGTTTTGATTGCTCCTGTATAACTTCCTGCTGTCTTCTCAGGGCAGCAGCACTTTCAGAAAAAGGCTCTGTGTTTCCCCACGTTGAGCCATGCAATACATTGAAATCTGTTTCTTTCCCCCGCCCAATCTGAAAATATTTCCCTATCATGGTGCCCCTGGAGAACTGTACATCTTGATAGAAAATGGGCGAAAGTTGGATATGGAGAAGTCCATGAACCAGTGGGCACAAAGCACTGAGCACCTTGTTGTCTGCAGAACAAGAGGTGTAATAAAATTAAAGTCCTATGTTATTGTGATCAGTGCTGTTTCTCCTTAGCAATTAAAAAAGGTGTTTTTTTAATGTTTATTTTTTTTTATTTTTTTATTTTTTTAATATTTTTATTTATTTCTAGGAGAGAGAGAGAGAGAGACAGCGTGAGCAGGGGAGGGTCAGAGAGAGAGGGAGTCACAGACTGAAACAGGCTCCAGGCTCCGAGCTGGCAGTCAGCACAGAGCCCGACGCGGGCTCGAACCCACGAACCGCGAGATCATGACCTAAGCGAAAGTGACGCTTAACCGACTAAGCCACCCAGGCGCCCCTAATGTTTATTTTTTGAGAGAGAGAGATAGAGTGCGAGTGGGAGAGGGGCAGAGAAAGAGAGAGGGAGACACAGAATCCAAAGCAGGCTCCAGGCTCGAAGCTGTCAGCACAGAGCCCGATGCGGGGCTTGAACCCACAAACTGTGAAATCATGACCGGAGCCATGGTTGGATGCTTAACCAATTGAACCACCCAGGCACCTCTGTAGCAATTTTGATAATTAATTTGCACATCACACTTTACTAGTTTATTCTGCAATGAAAATGCGTTGAGTTCTTCTATTGTGCCAGGCAAAGTGATGAATTTTATGTCTTGGGATGAATGTGGTTAAAAATGCATAGGACGTTACTTCCCAGACATTGGTCTACAGGATGCAGAGTTTGTGAAAAGTTCCTGTTGTCCATGTTAAAAAGAGAAACTCTCTGCCCCTCCTCCACTTGTGCTCCCACGCTCTCTCTCTCTCTCAAAAAATAAACTTAAAAAAAATAAAAAGAGAAAAATAAGGGTAACTGCCTGAGATTCTCATGACACTAATTCAGTTCAAAGGACCGTCATTTCATCAGAATATATCCTTCCTGTGTCTTTATGGGGAAAGTGTTTCCTTTTGTGTAACGAGAATGACGGTAGGTAGTAAGTACCCTTTATTTGGAAAAGTAAAAAGTTGTAACCCTTGGGTTGACCCTCATGTTTTGAATGTGTAATGTTTGAAACTGCATTGATCTGTGAAATCCCAAAACCTGGTAGATAAAACCATAAACTGTCACAGCTAGAGGGATCTGAGCAAACAGCCAAGGTATGTTCCCCTCATTTTACAGGCAGGGGCCTGAGACTCCGAGAAAGCACGTGACTTGCCCAGTGTCCCACAGCAAATCTGAGGCGAGTCAAGGCTAAGACCCAGAAAGGATGGCTGTGAGCTCTGGTTTTGAGTCAACCACACCTGTATTCAAATTCTACCTTTGCCACTAATGAGCTGATTTCTTTGAAATTGGGCTACCTACCCAAGGAGCCCACGTGAAGATTTAATGAGGTGATTTGATTTGGGAGCGAGTTTGGCTCAAGGGTAGAGGAAACCTTCTCTCTGCCTCCCTTTCCTCGTTAGTAAATAGGTTCTTATGATAGGTCAGTGCATGCCATCCGTCACAAGGGTTATATTTTTAGCCAGGTCCCCGCATTTCCTACTTGTGATTCTAAGTAACACCAGCTGTTCCTTGGCTTTCCAGTCCTCCCTCGGTGATCTCTGTCTTCAACTTTGAATGATTTCAAAACCTCATTTGAGCCTCTCTGCTGCCAGTCCCAGGCGCAGGCCCTGGGCAGGAGGGTGGGATAAAAAGGGTTTGCCAGGGTCCCATGCTATGCACACAGCTCGGGCACTTCCCTTTCCTGGGGGGACCTGCCTCCCTCTTGGAGTTTCGAGTTGATTGGCAAGCATTTTCTTTCTCATCAGGGGACCCGAGAGGTGGCCTTTTAGCAGACATACCACAGAGTAGCAAGCATGCCGAAATTTTTGTGACATGTCAGACTGAGAGACCGAAGAGCATCCCATGCTTTGTCTTGAAGCCTTATAATAACCAACATAAATTATCTGTGGGAATGGAATGGCCCTGGCCTAAGATGAGCTGTACCATGATCTCCTAGTGACAGTTTAGTGACTCCATATGTTCACAGATGAAGGGAGCATGGCAGCTTGGCAAATAGCCCCAAGTGTCTTTGGCTTGGTGCCGTAGGCTTATCCTACAGACCTGGGCAGAGTGATGTATGGAAAATGCCCACCTTTGCCCTTGGCCCTGAGTAGGCCCTGCATAGGTAGCGGTTGTCACCGCTGGGATTTCAGGGTTCCTCGTCCCGAACTCTTCTCTCTCTACATGTTATCAGAGTGTCTTCTTCTTAAGTCTCTTGTGTCCTGCAGGGTGGATGAATCAGATGCCCATGATAGGCCTGTCTGTGCACGAGGGCCGGAATCACATGTGGCTTCTATACTAACGCTCGTGGTGCTTGGCTTGGCTTTGGGCGATCTGAGCAAATGCGGTTTCCATCCTGGTGTGTCATATTAAGAAAACGTATGTTGTACTGGCTTCAGCCAAGTCAGCCGACGTGCTTTGCTTTAGGAAGTCTGTGTAGAGCTTTTCGTCTATCATTTATTCAGGTGACACACCCTATCTCTTTGTGTTGGAGGCGTGCCGTGTGGCATCCCTGGTCAGTGCGTCGGGCAACCGGCATCTGTCTGCTCCATGGGATAGCCACTCTGAACGGTTTTATTTTGGCTGTTATTCATTCCCAAAAGTCCTAGGGGACATTTTTTTAATTGTCAAAGGAAGCCATGCCCCGTGTGGAAATTGTGGCAAATACAGGAACACATTTAAAAAAAAAAACAGAAAACAAAACCAAAAGAAAAGTTGCCTATAACTGACTACCCGAGGAGACCACTGTTGAGGATCTGATGTGTGTGTTTTCAGTATTGTTTCAAATGCCTTAAGAAGATTCGGCGGATGTCATACTGTACATGTGTGGATTACTCAGTGGACATGGTGCAGTCAGTTCAAAGGGCTGTTGTGAAGGTTTGATGAAAAAACAAATGTGAAATGAAAGGAATTTTTATGGAGGGTATAGAGCAGGGCTTGGCCCTGGCACCTCCTAGCTCTAGGGCCCTGTACTATGGTACTAGCCATTGAAGTATAGTGCCTTTGTTTCCCCATCTGTAAAATGGGCTACAGAATATCCCTATATGAGGTCCTTGGAGATGCACTATCGCCAGCTCCCAGTAAATACTGGCTCTCTTATTATTCAAGAGAAACATGGGAAAACACATTGTTAAACAAAGCAGGTGTTCAGTCTCCTCTGGCATCTCCCTAGTCTTAGTGGGTCACAGAAACTCATTAATTTACAGCCTGTTGAGTGGCAGGTAGGAGCGGCTCTCCAGGGCCGACGTAGCACTCGTTGTCTCTGTATCCCATGTAGCGGGTGGCACCTGCCACCTGGTTTGTCTTCAGCTAATGAACAAGTGTCCAGATGACCTGGATCTTCCTCTCTTTCCTCACACACATTTTTCTCTCCTACGCCCACATGTACCCACACCTGCACCTCCCATCTGGTTTTTATGAAGTGCGCGCACCCTAGAGCTCTCCCCACTGTCTACCTTGGCTCCGCTTGGCTGTGGGCATGTGGAGAGTGCTTTGTACTTTTGAATCATTCGGGCCGCGTCTTCATCCGAAGGTTAGTGCCTTCCCCTCATGACGCCCGGCCCCATCCACCCAACTCTAGAAGGTGAGTGTCTTGGGTGGAGGTGAAATGTTCCCCAAACCAAAGGCTGTTTATCCAAGCACGGTCCACAGAGTGACACCCAGTGATCCATGGGGGCATTTCCCGTTTGCCTTGGACAGTTTCTCCAGTCTGCAATTAAGCAAAGTCCTCTCTGGTAAAAGGAGAGAGGGGACAGCCTTGTTGTGGACCATTCAGGTGGGACTGGAGAAAATACCCTGGGTGGCCTCAGGTTAGGTGTCTGGTCTTGGGCAATTCACTTCCTATGTTTGGACATCCACTTCCTGATTGTAAAATGGAGATAAGAGGATCCCTTATCTCATTGGAGGATTATTAAGATTACTTACGTGGGGGAAAGTGTTTCCTGGCTTATAAGAAGAGCTAGGTAACCGGGCTGTGTTGTCCTATCGTTATTGTTGATATAAATTTGCATTTTTTATTACTTCCCCTTAAGGAGTTAAAGGTATGTGTGTGTAAAAGGTTAGGCTGCAAAATAGAACTTTGTACAGACCTTAGGGCTGGATGGGTCTTATTTATCTATCCGGTGTGTGGTGACTGAGGGGCATGGTACAGGCTGGCTATACTCACCACCCTTCTCTTCCTAAAGGCAGGTCTCTACCAGTCTCCCCTAAGAGAAACACATGTTGGTGTTCATGTGACTCTCTTTTCCCTTTCTGCTCCAGATTTGACCTTTTTGTTCCTTGGGGTGATTGAAACATTTCTAGGAGATACTTGCTACCTTAGGATTGCTATTGAGGCAAGTCTAGGTGAGACATCCAGAGGAAGCCAGCTCGGAGAGCCCCTACTCTGTGCTCAGGGTTTATTTCGATCAGAGGATGGTGTGCCCTCCCCCAACATCAAGAAAGATCCAAGCTTGTTTTCTGGAGCCCGAGGTAGGCAGAGCCTGCTGAAGGACCCAAAGCGTTGCTGGCATAGAGCTGAGTCTGTGAAGCTTGTAGCCTGTAAGCATTGGCAGCCTAGTCGTTATTTCTGGACTCCCCGGGTCCTGTTCAGAAGCGCAGGTGCTTCTGGCCACTGCTGTGGGATAGAGAGGGAGCTGCCAGACTGTGAAGGGTAGCCGCTTACTTCTGAAAAGCTGTCTTAAAGATGTATGTTTGCAGACGGGAAAATTTTATTATCATAACATTCGAAGAGTGGAGTCTGCAGAGAGCTGGGGTTTGCCATCTCGCTGGGTCTTTGAACCGTTCTGTGAGGTTAGGAGGCAGGAGTGTCAAATCTCATATTATGGACAAAAAAATGGAGGCCCAAACAAAGTGAGGTGACCATTTTGATTCAGGACCAGGATGCAGGTTTCCAGACCCACGGAAATAGTCCCATGTGTCTCTTAGACCCGCGGAAATAGTCTCACGTGTCTCTTAGATCAGTGCTGGAGGTGGGCTCTGCTGTGATCCATTGCGGGCAGCCCCCTGCACTGACTGCCCTGCTCAGACTGCATTAGGCAGCCACCCCGTCTAACCAACCAACTGATCAAGCCAGTGGCCTTCGCTCGGCTCCTGACTTCCCAGTCCTCTCCCTTTCTCTCCTGTTCTCTCTCCCTCCTTCCCTCTGCATGGTCCCTCTCCCTTTCCCTTTTTCTTTCCATCTCTCTCTGGAATCAGGGCTCTCAGTACCTCCCTGCCCACACCCTGGACTTAGGCCTGTGTTCCTAGGCTGGCTGTAGACTCGCTCCTTACCCTCCCCAGTGAAGGAGGCTGGTTGAAGGGTGCAAGTGTTGGCTGTTTGGCGAGAATTTTGGATTTGCTCTGCTTCGATAAGAAGTCAACTATCAGTAAGCTTATTAGTTACGCATTAAGGGCACTGTTTCTCACAACTGATGGTAACCTACCTTGTCAACTGAGAACCATTTTTCTAGAGGCTAATGATTAGCTACTAATTGAATAAAGCAAGTAGCTCTAAAGTGGATATGAATGCACAAAGTCCATTTCATAGTGGTCTACGTTAAATGACAGAGCACATTACTGCTGAGACCCTGGTGTACATCACTCATGCATCTAGCCTGCAGGTATGTATTAAACACCTATTATGTGCAAGGCACTCAGAGGGGGAACAAAGGAATTGATAAGGTGTGTGTATGTGTGTTTGTGTGATTTACATTGTTGTGAGGGAAGGAGGGCAAACCTCAGACACCCACAGGCTGCAATGCAGTGGGGGCAATGGGCACAGTGGAGCAGACATTGGCCAAGAACGAGGAGGTCTGGGTTTGTCTTCAGCCCTTGCCCCCGACCTGGGAGTGCCACTTGGGCAAATCACCTGACTTCTCTAGTTCTCTATAGAATGGAAGCAATGCCCAGCCATCTAACAATCACCTGATAGGTGTTAGCTGTTGTCATGGTCACCGATAATGATGCTAGAGAGTTGCGTTGGTGGCTTAAACATTTTTATCATGTATGTGATGATCAAAAGAGTATAATTGTGCTCCACGTGCAGTAATAAAGCCTACACCCGTCAACCCACCACCCCGTTATTTCATTCACCTGTGTTCCTTTGCAAGCCCATCATTTGCCTGCCCCCCCAACCAGATCACCACTGCTTTGAATTATATTTATTGGTAATCAGCATATTAAAAAATCTTTTTTTTTTTAAAATGTTTTATTTATTTCTAGGAGAGAGGAAGACAGCGTGAACAGGGGAGGGTCAGAGAGAGAGGGAGTCACAGACTGAAACAGGCTCCAGGCTCTGAGCTGGCAGTCAGCACAGAGCCCAACGCGGGGCTCGAACCCACGAACCGCGAGATCATGACCCAAGCGAAAGTCGGACGCTTAACCAACTAAGCCACCCAGGCGCCCCTAAAAAATCTTAAAAACATATCTGTGTAGATACTGAAGCAATCTATTGTTGAGTTTTGCTTATTATGGAGTATCTCACGTGGCTTTCAGTGACTTGCTTCTCATTCTTGCCTTCCTCATCTTCACTCAAATTGCATGTCACAGCAGTGAATTCATTTGTGAAAGGGTAAAGCGTCTGGTGTTACACTGCATCTTACTGATCCATTCTTCTGAATGACTGAAGTCGGCTTTTCCCACTTTTTTTGGTTATCGCACACGATGTTGCTGTGAACGTTCCTGTGCGCGTCCCCTGGTTCACACGCAGTGAGTGTTTCTGTGTGGCTCATGCTCATGAGTGGAATGGCTGTGATGAAGTTGAAGTTTACAGGATTGCCAGATTGCTTTCTGGAGTGATTGTACCCAGTTTCCCACCCCTTCAGCACTAAGAGTTCCTATGTATCCATAGATTCTCCATCACTGGACGCTATCAGAGTTGTTAAGTTTGCAAATCCCTATTTCTGTGGCTTTCATCTGAGCAGATATTTTTATCTCTGACAGTCACTTGTATATCTTCTGTGAAATGTTCAGGTCATTTGGTCATTTTTTTCTGTTGGATTATTTGCTTTATCTTATTAATTCAAGCCCTTTCTCTTTATATTCTTTTTGTTAGTTATTTTGTTTTTTAAGCAAAGTCTTTATGTTCTGAGGTTAATTCTCTGTTGGCTGTATGTATTGTATGTGCTCTCAGCTTGTGGCCTGACTTCTCTCTGTTTAAGGTATCTTTTGAGAAACTAGGGTTCTTCGTTTTGAAGGGGGTCAGATTTATTGGTCACTTTTTTTTATGGTTAATGCATTGGGTTTCGCGTGAGTTATAGAAATGCTGTCTGCTGTTTTATTCTAAAGGTTCAGGATACTACCTTTCACATTTATGTCTTTTATTTGTTTAGCAGTGATTTAGCTTTATGGTTTGATGATAGAGATCTGGTTTCACAGTTTGCACGAGGATCCGGTATTTTCCTGTTAACACTGTTTGACGAGTTCTTCCCTCTGTTGGCTCATGGGTCTATGTCACGTGAGCTTATAGCAGGGGATCCGTGGGTGGGGAGCTTTCTTTCTGGGTCTGTAGTCTATTTCATTGGTTGCTTTGTTCCTGTACTAGCACCGCACTGTGTTAATTACTATTCGCTTTATAATAAGTTATTACAGGTCCTAATTCTTCAGGAGGAGGTCCTGGCACTTCCTCGCGATTTAAGTTTTAGGATCAACTTTCTGGAAAAAAAAACACCACCACCACCTCATTTGAATTTTGGTTGGGATTGCTTTGAATCTATAATCAGCTTGGTGAGAATTGACATCTTTCAATACTGACGCTTCGAGTTCAGGAATGTGATATATCTCTTCTAAGTCTTTATTATTAAAAAAATTTAAGTTGTGTGTTATTTTAGAGAGTGTGTCTAAGTCGGGGAGAGAGAGAGGGAGTGAGAGAAAATTCCAAGCAGGCTCTGCCAGCACAGAGCCTGATGAGGGGCTTGAACCCAAGAACCATGACCTGAGTGGAACCGAGAGTCAAATGTTTAACCAACTGAACTACCCAGGTGCCTAGGTAGTTTTTAAAAATTTTTTAATGTTTGTTTATTTTTTTGAGAGAGAGACAGGGGGTGAGCAGGGAAGGGACAGGTATAGAAGGAGATGTAGAATCCAAAGCAGGCTTCAGGCTCTCATCTGTCTGCACAGAGCCTGATGCAGGGCCCAAACTATGAACCACAAGATCATGACCTGAGCCGAAGTCAGACACTTAACCTGCTGAGCCACCCAGGCGCTCTTCTTGTAAGTCTTTTAAATAAAATTTGATGATTATCTCCATACAGAGCCTACAGGCCTTCTACAGGACTGAATGCAGTCCCAGGTTCCTTAGGTTTTTGTTGTTATCATAAATGATAACTTAAAAAAAATTAACCACCTGTGTATGGCTGGTATGTGGGAACACATTTGATTTGGTAACTGTGCTTGATGAAATTCTGATTCTTTTTTTTAAAATTTTTAAAAGTGTTTGTTTATTTTTGAGAGGGAGAGACAGACAGAGTCAGAGAGAGACAGAGTGTGAGCAGGTGAGGGGCAGAGAGAGTGGAAGACACAGAATCCGAAGCAGGCTTCAGGCTCTGAGCTGTCAGCACAGAGCCCAACGTGGGGCTCGAACCCACGAACTGTGAGATCATGATCTGAGCTGAAGTCGGAAGCTTAACTGACTGAGCCACCCAGACATACCTCTCTGATTATTTCTAAGAATGTGTCTGTGGATTAACATTTTTTTTCTATGCAGCCAATTTTGTCATTTCATTTTCTGTAAGTAGGGTTTTATTTCCTTCTTTCTAATTCCTAATGTTTCCTTTTCTTGTCTGCTGTGTAAACAGAAGTGGTGACTGAGCTCTTGGTCTTGGTTCCTTCCCCATCCCCCACCTCTTCAGTTTTTTTAAGGTTTAGTTGACAAACAGTATCTTGATCTTGATTTTAGAAGGAGTCGTCCCCAGTTTCACCGGGGTTCAGAATGCTGCCTGCTCTTTGGTAAGTTGCCATTATCGGGTTAAGGAAGTTCCGTTCTAGTCCGAATTTGCCAAGAATTTTTCATGTGTGAGTGTTGAATATTACCAAACCTCTTTTCTGCATTGAGATAACCTTGTGTTTTTATTTCTCCTGATACTTTAATAAATGATATGTATTTTCTATCTCTAAGCCATTCTTGCATTTCCTGGATGAATCAACTTGGTCATGATCCTATCATTTTTATAAGTTCCTGGATTCATCTGTACTCATATCTTGTTTAGGATTTTTACATCTATGATCATGTATAAGGTTGGCCTGTAAATTTTCTTACTCATTTATCCTTGTATGTTTCAGTGTTAGGAGTATTTTGGTTTCTTAGAATAAGGGAGCACCCCTTCCTCTCCTCATTTTAATCCTTTAGTAGCATTTATATAAAATTAGTGTATAGACGAGTAGTTTATCAAGTGTCTCCAGCCCCCTACCCCCAGGAACTGTGTGAAGGTGTGAAGTGATAGGTGTTAACTAACCTAATTGTGGTAACCATTTTGTAATTCATATGTATATCAAATCACCACACATACATCTTAAGCCATCAATTATATTTCCATAAAGCTGGGAAAAAATTTTTAAAAAAGTTTTAACACTGGAGGCTCCTACCCATGTGCTCCTTTTTATACTGCCAGCTTCACTTTAAAAACAAAAAAGATCCCTCAGGAATAAAACATCTGCTGTCTGTTTAATTGAGATGAATTGGCAGACTTGTACCATTTACAGCTACACATCTATGTGAATCAGAATTTTACTGATTTCGTGCCACTGAACGGAACCCAGAAATGGATGGGTTATAACATGACTTCAGATTTTTGTTTGCCTAGGTCACTGTTTTAAAAAAGTAGATGGGTGCTCCATAATAGATAAGGGCTATGAATTTGAACTTTCAAAATTAAGGCTTCCTAATAATGTTATGCATTGTATGGGGCTTTATCTGGGATTCACATGAGGTTTGATTTAGCAAGAGGATCTTGGTGTTGTAAAATAATCCAAAGGGGAACCGCTTGATGGCTAAGGGCCCCCGCAGTTCTGATGATCCTTGATGAAGTGTTCTTTGATTATGTGTCAGGACAAATGGTGCAAACCTTTGACAGACACACGGCCGTGTCTAGAGAGAGCCCAGCATTAATTGCTGACCTTGCCATCCCCAGTAAGCAGGTGTTGAATGAGCTGAGCTCCCCTCGGTCCTTCTTTTCTCCCTGGTGGGTCATTGGTTCCTGAGTAAGATAGATGCACGCAATAGAAGAGTTGTTAATAGCATTTACTCTGTCTTAATCCTTTTTAATCCCGTTCATATTTCAGTGTCTGCAACTTGGCAGGATGTCAGAAGCCACAGTACAAGAGGGGAAATTTCTCTTTGGACAGCGAGGACCAAGTAAAATTGTTTTACTGATATTCAATTTGTTAAAACATTTAAGAATGGAATAGTCTCTCTTAGACCCCAAATAGAGTACCACCCAAAGATCTTGCCAAAATGGCCTTCCTGGAGCTTCTTACTATCTTTCTTTTTTAAAAATGGCAAGGATGTTGTTTTATCAAGCTTACCAAGTTCCATAATAAGATATTCTTGGCATTTTACATTTACTGAACGGAGAAATAACTTTGACAGAGGTTGATCCTGAAATCAAGTGCTCTCTGTCTGATATCAAACCTGTGGGGAATTGGGACCATTCACTCTGTACTGATATGACCTTCACCTCTACTTGGGCTTGTCTGACCTACCTTTCTGATTAATGGGAACTGCCCCTTTCCTTGCAGATGTGATATAAAGAATTTGGGAGAATCCCAGTAAAATGCCCGGAAGACTGAGACCCTGATCTCTCTTGAGATCTGTTAAATCTGAGATTGAGTGGACTGGTTTCTGGTGTCTACTATGATGGAAGTGTGGATCCAAGTCCATATGTGGCCATCAAGGATGTTTTTGGGGTGCATGAGTTTTTGGTGGCCCAGTGGCTCCCCAAATGCCAGAATCTGGATCAGACTTGGGGTCAACTTCAGGGCAACAAGGGGACAGATGCCCAAGAACATGGTGTCTTGGACTTCCTGGCCTTCCTCTTCCGAGTGCCAGCCTTAATTGGGTGGAGATGGGTCTTGTCTGGAGGGGGAGCTCCTTCTGGCATTTGGGTGCTTGCCCGGCCCTGGGGTGAGGGCTGGCTGCGGGGGACCACACCATTGTGGGAGAGAAGCCTGAGAGCTCCTTGAGGAACATTTGGGGTTTGAATCAGTTGTGTCTTTGAAAAAATTTACCCATTTTGGACTTGTCTGTGGAAGCAATTAGGGAGATCACAGGACCGTTTCTGATTCCCGATTCTGTACAGTGTCTATTCAGAAAAATAGAAAACAGTCGACTGGAACAGGGGGATATTTGAGCACACACAGAGTCCTCTTGTCTCAGAGGCATGCCCTTAGACAATTTGCCTTTTAGTGAAGTTTAAGCCCATGAAAGGAAATAAAAAGTGTTTTATTAGATAGCAAAGAAAGATGGACTGGACTTATGAGACTTTGAGAATTTGAGCTTTTTCTTTGTTAGGGCAAACTTAGGAAGAGAGTCACTCTTTATATAATGCAATTTATTTGTACAATGTGGTAATTATCGTTAATAGTTAAAATCATCTTCAACTGGGTAAAATACCCGTGTGTGTGTGTGTGTGTGTGTGTGTGTGTGTGTGTGGTGTGCCTTTTGTCCAAAGCCAGATATTACTACTTCTGAAGATGAGTATACCTTCGGGTCATAACCTGCTAGCAATGATCAGGAGATGTCAGGTTGCATCGTTTTCCCCGATGAATATGTGAATTGGGTGGCTCACCTAGTAGGTGGTGGGATGGACATTCGAACCCAAGTTTGACTCCCACATTCATTCTTCCTCTTCTGCAAAATGCTGACTCACTTTAGGTCTTGCTGGAATGCAGCTCGCATCACTGCACTTTCCAGAATGTTTATGTCCATCGTGTCTTTTAAGTGTTGAATTTTGTTTCCTGAAAGTGCACGAGGAAAAGCAAGGCGTCCATGAACGTGGCACATAGAGTGTTGTGTGAGCAGATGGTGCTAGTTAGCCGGCAGGGAGAGGACTGACTAAATGCTGAGTGACAGTGTTGGTCCTCCTGACCCTGGGATGGAAACATTTCAAGTTGTGGGTCAGTGAGGAAAATCACTAAGCTCAAATTCCTACATAGGCTGATGGGATTACTTTCGAGGATCTGTTGGATTGCTGGATTCATTGAAGGGAGAACCGGAAGAAGCTGCCAGAAATTTGTAGTGTTCCTGAGGGAAACTCTCCTTCTGGCCCACCTTCTCCAAGTCTGGTTTTATTTATTTATTTGTTTGTTATTTTTATTTTTTTTTAATGTTTATTTATTTTTGAGGGAGAGAGAGACAGACAAACCGCGAGTGGGGGAGGGGCAGAGGGAGAGGATGACACAGAATCCGAAGCAGGTTTGACTCCTAGCTGTCAGCACAGAGCTCGATGCGGGGCTTGAACTCACAAACTGTGAGATCATGACCTGAGCCAAAGTTGGACGCTTAAGTGACTGAGCCACCCAGGTGCCCTTCCAAGTCTATAGATCAACTACAACCCACTGCGCAAACTCCACCTGGATTCCAGAGGACCAGGCCTCTGCCTTGTTTAAAGACCATTAAAGGATGTCTTCAATTTATGTTGGGTTAAGTTTTCCTCAAACCAAACTAACTCCCAGCTCATTCCCCTCGAGTTGTTCAAGGCTTTCCTGGGAGCTTTTGGATCGTGGCTACTCAGACCAGAGGGGAGTCTCATCTTTTCCTACTATCTCTTTAAAATATCTTAATTCAGTGGTTCTCACCCCTTGGAGGGGATTTGAGTCACCTAAAGAACTGATAAGAAACACAGAGACCCAACCTGGTTGAAGTAGATTAGGGCTGGGTTTGTTTTTTTTTTTTTACCACGTTCCCCAGATGGTTCTGATATTTACCAAAGCATGAGAACCACTTCTGTGTGCTTTCTCCTTATTTTATTTGTTTCTTGGCTTGAATGTTCTCTTCCATTTTTTCTTGCTGTCCAGATGAAATCCAGTTCTCATGCCTAGACCGTGTCCCCACCCTCATCTATCCTGCCCGTCACACTGCTTACCATCTGGCTGTCCAGTGCTCAGCCAGCTCAAGCACTGTGCTGGGTGTGAGTTTTAGAGTCCCCGCCTTCATGGGGCTTCCAGCCAGTCGAGGGGACACATATAATCATGAGCCACAAGAGGTGAGGCTGGAGACTGAGCAGACCCACATAGGAAAGCTCCTGCCATGCTGGGGAGTGGAGTTCGGTGAAGCTGTCTTGGTAAGAAGAATGAGCAGGAATCAGCTGGGAAAAGGAGGGAGTAAGATAACTCTCACTTTCTAGGTAGTAAGACCGCATGAGGCAAAGCAGGGGATAAGAGCACAGATCATTCAGCGAATTTGCGGTGTGTCAGTATATGGAGAAACATACATGAAATGTGAGTTCTGCTTTTATGACTCACGGTTTCCTTACCGAAAGCATTGATTACATCTGTTGTTGAGAAAAAGATGTGTATGTTATGTTGAAGAGCTCAGAAGAAAATATAGAGAGGTAGAACGTAAGACTTTGATATCTTCCCCCAATCAGATGGTTCCACCTAAAGAAACAAAAAAACATTCACTATTTAGTTCTCTGTCTCCCTTGCCAATCTTTAAGCAGTTTGAGACCAGGGAACTTTTGTCTCTGTCTCCCTAGAATGACCGTGGGGCCTGGCATATAGAATGCAGTCAGCGAATGGGGTGAATGAATGAGTTTCAGACCCAGCTGTTGTAACAAATCACTTTGCCTCTCTGGACCAGTTTCCTTAACTCAAGAAAAAAGGCAGATTGGTACAGATAATCTCTAGGATTTTATCCTACCTTATGTCTGACCACATACATCCCAATTGCTGGCTCTCGAGGCCCTGAAGTTCACACGCATCTGTTCACCTTTACCCATTCACGGCCAGGCCAGGCCTGTGTCCTCCCCTGGAGAACCAGTTAAAACTCACCAATCAGCCAATGGTGAACGAGTATGTATCAGGGAAGGCAATGTGCTAGGCATGGGTGGATGTGAAGTGTGTGTCTCCCCTTATCTTAGGAGAGAGTTTATCATTTAACTAGAAAGATAAGGTAAACATATAGAAAAATAAGTTGCCTTAAGCTAAGAGAGAGGGTCAGAATGCAAATGTACAGGGTACCAGGAGAGCTACTCCAAGAAGCAGCTTTGTGGCCTGTGTGTGTGTGTGTGTGTGTGTGTGTGTGTGTGTATGTGTTTGTGTTATATTTAAGATTTTTTATGTTTAAATCATCCCTCCACCGAACGTGGGACTCACACTCAAAACCCTGAGATCAAGAGTCTCATGCTCTACTGACTGAGCCAGCCAGGCGCCCCTGTGGCCGATGTGTTTTGACCTCCAGGCACCATTCTGTGTCACCCAGTGGGCCCATATTGCAAGTTATTTTCTCCCTTGAATACCCTGTATTTATGTAGAGAAACTTTATTCTTTCCTATGTCCTATCAGCCAAAGCCTTTCAATTGGAAATTCAGACTAGCATCGAGAGATCCTGTGTTCTTAACACTGAGCTGATTGAAGTCTAACCAAAGGCAAAAAACAGGCAAAGAAACAATGGCAATTATGAGAGAGTTATCCTCTCTTGAACATTTGTCTTGTGCCAGCCATTATTTCATTGAATTCTCTTAAGTGTTTGAGGAGGGAACTGTTGTAATACCCATTTTTAGATGAGAAGATGAAAATCCTAGCTGAGTGCTCAAGGTGGTAATTATTGGAACCAGGACACGGAACCAGACTCAGACCACAGGCTCATGTCCTGACCTGCTGTAAGCCTGTGCCTGTGGCTCTGTCCAGGGTAAATCTATGATTTAGCGCAGTGGTCGGCAAACTATAGTCTCGTGGGCCAAACCCAGCTACCATTTATTTTTGGGTGGCCTGTAAGCTAAGAGTAGGTTTAACATTTTTAAATGGTTGAAAGCAAATTCAAGAGAAGAATAATATTTTATGACAGGTGAAAATTATATGAAATACAGATTTAATGCTTATAAATAAAGTTTTATTGGAACACAGCTACAGTCGGTCATTAGGTAATGCATTGTCTGTGACTGATTTCTTTCTTTTTTTCTTTTTCTTTTTCTTTCTTCTTTTTTTTTTTTTTACAAATAGTTTATTGTCAAGTTGGTTTCCATAGTGACTGATTTCTTACTACAACAGTTGTATAACCTGCAGAGCCCAAAATATGTATTGCCTGGCCTTTTACAAAGATATTTTATTGACATCTGTTTAGGGCATTCATTAGGCTTTATGAGATATTGAAAGTCACCTGTCACTTCCCATCCCTGTCTTTACAAGTCATGGACACGCTCTGCTGGGCCAGCTCTCCCATAATCCAGTATTTTATGACTCAGAGTTCTCTTTTCATTGCTTGGATGTCAGATACAGGTGGCTACTTTGTAGCATCATTAGTTTGATTATACCTGCCCCAGGCCAGTTGCCAAGGTGCCATTTCATCAAAGATCAGTTTCTTGGAGAGGATGACGGTATGGCTTTGCCTTGAAACCTCTTTTGGGGGGTGGTGATGGTTGTATTTAGCTTATTGTTAAAAGCTGGTTGGAGAGGGGCACCCGGGTGGCTCAGTCGCTTGAGCATCTGACTTTGGCTCAGGTCGTGATTTCGCAGTTCATGAGTTCAAGCCCTACCTTGGACTCCTTGCTGTCAGCACAAAGCCTGCTTCAGAAACTTTGCCCCCCACCCCATCCCGCCCCTCCTCTGCTTGCATTCTCTCTCAAAAATGAATACAAACATTAAAAAAAAAACTGGAGAACAAAACCATTCAAGTTTCCTATGTTGTCTGGCTGTTTCAGTGATGTACTTTTTAATCAGAAGGGAATATTGTAGGCAGAAAAATCTGTGTAAGAACTGATCTGTCACCACCACCTGTGAATTTTGAGGCCACCTTGAGACTGTTGTGGCACATGGGGAGAAGTAAGGCCTGCGTCCTGTGCCATCCACTAAACTGGCAGACTCCACCCACAGTGTGGGCAGTGGGCTGACCATGGGTTTGTAGAGAGCATCTCTCTGTGGTCTCTGTGCAGCTCTGGTGGGAGTGGGCATCAGGGACCAAGGAGGTAGCCAGTCTGAGAATTTCAGCTCAAGTTCCTGTCATCACACAACAGAATCCAAGATGCCGGCCTTCCCTTTTCTGCTGTTCTTGCTTCTGTGTTAGCAGAAATACCCCCTGGTTCTGCTTTTCCTTTGCAAGACAGCTCACCCCTCCCTCTGCCTCACCTCTGGGGCCCTCTGGTCCCAGCCCCTGTGAGTGGTCATGATCGTAGTGATAGCTCACATCGCCTGCGTCCTCACCATAGGGGAAGTATTTCCTGTGGATTATGTCACTTCAGACTTGCCACGGCAGGGCTATGAATGGTAAATACTGTTTGTACCATTTACTTTTTCATTTTTCATTTTTTTAATGTTTGTTTATTATTGAGACAGAAACAGAGCATGCGTGGGGGAGGGTCAGAGAGAGAGAAGACACAGAATCGGAAGCAGGCTCTAGGCTCTGAGCTGTCAGCACAGAGCCAAAGTGGGGCTCAAACCCACCATCCGTGAGATCATGACCTGAGCCGAAGTCGGATGCTTAACCAACTGAGCCACCCAGGTGCCTCTTTAATTTTTTAATTAATTAATTTTTTTGTTCTAGAGAGAGAGAAGGAGAGAGAGTGTGAGCAGCGGAGAGGGGTAGAAGGAGAATCTTTTTGTTTGTTTGTTTTAGGAGAGGGAGGGACAGAGAAAGAGAGAGAGAGAGAACGAGAGAGAGAGAGAGAGAGAGAGAGAGAGAACGATCCCTAACCAGGCTCCACGCTTGGTGTAGATCCTAACACGGGGCTCGGACCCATGACCCTGAAATCATGACTTGAGCTGAAATCAAGAGTTGGATACTCAACCGACTGAGCTCTACCATTTACTTTTTTATTTATCAGACATATATGAATGAACTCCCTTATACCCATGACTCAGGTTCAGTACTTATCAATATTTGACCCCACCTTGCTTCCGGTGGGTGTGGTTATTATTGTTGCCGAAAGGGGCTGAGTGGCTCTCTCAGGTTCATGCAGCCAGTAGGGTTGGACTCCAGAAGCATGTGATCTTAATTCTTGTGCTGTCCCAGCTGTCAAGGACTGATGTTTGCTGCTGCATATAGAGGTACTACTAAGTACCTCTCAGTCCCCACTTAAAGCCTACAGAGTAGCTGGTAACTTACGGGTGAAAGAATTCAAGGAGTGTGGCCTTCAGACTCCTTGGCTCAGACGTGGTGCCAGGCTTCACATCCGAGCCTGATGCCACGTCCTGTTGATTTTTGACCACACCCTGTTCTCTGTCCCCCTTGATGCCACCATGCAGTGGGGAATCAGCAGGGTGGTGGTTTGGCTCGCGGGAGCCTGTTTGCAAAGCCTTGGAGGAACACAGGGTTACTTCAGGATGGTTCTAAGAGGGTGTGAAAAGCATCTGGGTCTGTGGAAATCACCACTGGCTCTTGTGACTTTTTGGCCAGAATGACTAGATCGTGAGAGACCCCTTAGCTTTTCATGATGAGCTCAACGCAAGGCGTTGTGAATGGGGAAGCTGGGACCTGGTTTCCTGATGTTCAGTCCTGCTCTAGGGGGAAGGAAGAGGGATGTGGGAGACGGGGGAGTCAGGAGGATACCCAGCTGGGTGGGGTGAGGAAGCAAGGATTCCATGAGGAACTGGCCTGACCATTGCATGCACTTGGTGAGTGGGAGCTATTAGCTATTTTTGTCTACACCCTAAGGTGGATGGGCAGTGCAGGAAGGAATTGGTGGGATCTTTGGAGTGGTTTTATTATTCAGATTTAAAAGTGGGAAACTAACGTCTTTAGTGAAGGATTAGAACTCTCCACCCTGGTTTTTGCTTCTTTTTGGGGGTGGTGGCAACTTTGGGAGGTAGGTTGAGCAGGGGGTGAGCAGAGAATTGAGGGGCAGGCAAACCGGTGCATTTTTATATTCACAGCATGTACACAATTCACATCTGGCATTGGCCAGAGATATCTTCCTGAGAGAGAAACCTACAAAGCAAACAGTTCTTTAATAATTGCAACCCATGAATTTTGCAAGATGCACGTCGATCAATAGAGAAACTCACATGTTTCCAGGGGTAGTTGGGAAGGTAAGTAAATGGAATGGGCCAAATAGTGAAAAATCATACTGCTTCTTGATCTTTCATATGCTCACGTTTGATAGAAAAAAAGCAACAGATTGGGTACCGTGTTGCTTGGCAACTGGCATTTGTCCTCAGCACTGAGGTGACGAAAGTTGGAAGTGTGGTGAACTCCTAGGATTTACCCATCTAAAGGGGAAGCTGATACTCAGATCTCAGATCTAGTTAATTGCTTGAATGTGACCAGATAAGAAAGCCAGATCTTTTTTTTTTTTTTTAGAAGCTAAAAATTTGGATTAAAAAAAAGCTAGGACTCCTAATTTTCACATTTTGTACCTTCTATTATACGATTTTTATTTGTCAGTTATCTATCAATAAAGTTGGAAAGCACAATGGGTAAAAATAGAACTGTGTTTGTTCTAAGGGACGTAAATTAAAACAACAAAAACAGCCCACTGTAGATTGAGTAAAACATGTCAGTGGGCTAAATTTGGACAATGGCCCTCCAATTTAGGACCTTCAGATTTATCATACAATGTGGAGAAAGGGTTCAGACAGGGGTCTGGAGCTTCCCAACTCTCACATTCCCTTGAGATGAGATGAACCCTTGCAAAGGGTTCACAGATGTGTGCTTTAGCCTCCGTGCGGGGCCACCTGAGTCCAGCTGCTGAACCCTTCTGGGACTTACTTTCTCTCTTCATAAAGTCAAAGGGTAGGTAGATTACTAGTTTTCAGACTGTGTTCCTTGAGTTCCATCAGGGAATTCCATAAGTGTTTCATTAAAATAAGACAGCTCGAACTCTAAATATGTAACAAAACCCTGATTCTACCCAAGTATACATATACACACATGTACGTTTAGATATTTAGATATGTATGAAATGTGGAACTTTATACATGTAAGTTCTTCAGAAGATTCCTCTTGAAATAATAGTTCTGCTAAAAATACCCATGGAAACTTCTGGCCTGGGATTTCCTCAGCCCTGCATCTCAGAGTTCGCATAGCGGCACCAAAATAGCCTCTCTGGTTACTTTGTGTTCTGTGCAGTTGGAAGAGTTCATCGTGCCTGCAGCTTTCTCAGGAGGGAAGGGATGAACCAGCTGATCTGCGCAGGCTGTTTGGTGCTCATTCCTTCCATCAAAACCTCACCTGGCTTTTCTGCCACACAGGGTTTCGGAGTATGCTGACCCTTCTCCGCAACCCCTTTTGATGACAGCTTCCGGTTCAGAGAGTCACCTATTTGCAGAGGAGGCAGAACAAGCCAGCTCCTTCTTGCCTTGCTTTGTCTGGTGTACCTCTGCTTTGTGCAGTGGTACCTCTTGCCACGCTGCCTGTTGCTTGGCTTTTGGACTCTAGGGTGGAAATGGATGCCAGGCCATGCCACTTCCCAACGCCACACTTGTCTTCTGGGGAATTTCCCATAAAGATGTCTATTGCCTGGTTTCTGGGTTCAGAGGGAGAGCCCACCCCATCTACCATTTTTATGATCAACGATGTACCTTTCAGGGACCAGTTTTATAGCACGCTGCTGGGGGTGATTTTCACAAGGGAGATAAATGAGAGTCAGGAAGAATGAAGGCCTTTCAGAATTGAGATCCCTGCATGCACCAAATCCCATAAAATGCCGTTTGATTTAAAAAATTGCTTGAAGCAGTTCACATTTTGGTTAATTACGTCAGTGGGTAAAAATAACTATTGTCATATGGTGTGTGGGCTTGGTTTTAGAAGGATAAAGAGTCTATTGTTACCCATTGTGTTATTCAGTCACTTATTATCCATCCCTAAAAACCAAACATGGATAATGGAAAACCTGAAGATTTGTCACTTGCTAAAAATCCAGGCTGCTCTTTGAATTTACCCTCAGTTTCTGCACTTTTTGAGAGCAGTGCAGAAGCCTTGTTAATGGAGTCCGTGCAGATGGGTTGATAGAACCTGCCCCCGAGCTCCCTGGCAGGCAGGGATCATGGCCGGCAGCCCTGGAGTCACTTGGCTTCTCAGTGGAGACTTGCTCAGGGACAAGCTAGCTGAGTGCTCCTGGGAGGGGTGAAGAGGCAGAGCAGGTAGCCCAGAGCTGGAATCCGAGGCGTACCAAAGATGCTGGGTCAAGAGCTTCAGTTTTCCAGGTAACTTAGTTTCAGGAACTGCTTTCAGTTTCCAGGAACTTCTTTCCAGAAACATCTTAGTTTCTCCATCTGGAAAATAGGGATGAACACCGTTCCTGCTTCCTGGGATTGCTGTAAGGCTTAGAAGAGATGTTGAACGGAACACCTACAGCATGGTAATTGGCAGTCAGTTAAGAGCTCAGTCAGTATAGTAACAGGTAGAGTCAACCAGCATTAAATGCCTGCAGGGAGTCCCTCTTTAGATGGTATTTCTACCACTCTTCCTGACACATCACGCTCAAGCCCCTTGGGCCCCCCCCACCCCCCAGGTTCACCATGTCCTTGGGCACCCACTGTATGTTTAGCGGGGTGGCTCCTGGCTGCTCTGTCATGTGCTTTCCTGCTTCTCTTGCTTGGCGAGTTGGGACCACCTTAAGTGCCCTCGGTATCTTGTCTCAGTGCAGGGTCTGGGGGTGGAGAGGGGGAGGCCTGAGTAGCAGGGACTGAAGCAGCAGGGACAGAAAGGCGCTCAGAGTCTGGAAGCTCCTTGGGGCTGGTCATCAAGGGAGAAGGTCATCAAGGGAGCTGACAGCTTCAGGGGTTAGGTGAGGTGGGAAGAGGCTGTTAGGCTGGGAATACAGAATCCTAGTTTTGTTTCAGCCTCAGGGAGATCTCAGATGTGGGATCTGTGTTATGTGTATCCTTCCACTATTTAAAATTGAGAAAATGAGGGCGCCTGGGTGGCTTAAGTCAGTTAAGCGTCCGACTTTTGCTTAGGTCATGATCTCGCGGTTCGTGGGTTCGAGCCCCGCGTCGGGCTCTGTGCTGACTGCCAGCTCAGAGCCTGGAGCCTGTTTCGGAGTCTGTCACTCCCTCTCTCTCTGACCCTCCCCTGCTCACACTGTCTCTCTCTCACTCTCTCCTAGAAATAAATAAAATATTAAAAAAATAACTAAATAAATAAAATTGAGAAAAAGGATGGCTTGGTGAGGCCCTCAAACCCCAGGGCTCATGACTGTTGGGGGCAGATGAACCTAAACCTCTTGGTCACCATCCTGGGCTGTGCCTGCCATAGTCACAGGCTCTCAGCGGTGAGGGGACATGAGCCGTGTGGTGTGGATCCTCTGTGCACCCCTGCAGACTCCTGCCTGCTCATCTCTACCTTCTCTGCCACTGGGAGGAGGCTCACCTCCATGGGCTACACCAGTGGATGCCCTTGACCCCTTCCAGATTGAGATGGGGGAGGGGCAGTCCCTCAGCCCGTTTCCTTCCCTCCCCCGCTGCCACTGCCTTATGGGAGCCTTGCCCACGCCTTATTGGCTGCACTTACCCCTACCCCCATCCTTGTAAACAGACTCTTTTAAACTGTCCTCAGTTCCCCCGGTTGAGTGTGCCCATCTGTCCCTTTCAGGATCCTGGTGAATATTAGCAGGTTTTAGAAAGAGTAATGTAGTGGTTTTATTTATTTTTCCATGTGCATTGAAGGGAGAGGCTAGAGGAAGGGCAGCCAGGTGCGTGGATGAAGAAAGAGGGCCTGGCTCTCACCTTTGGTGTTCGTCACAAAGGGCCTCGATTTAGGTTTTGGCCTTTTATCCGCTGCATGAGCGAGTATGGGTAGAGTCACGGTGATAACCCTGACATGACTGAAGCAAAAATATACTGCAACAGGTATTACCCTGTTCTGGCACTTTTAAATTTTTTGAGAGTGTATACTGAGCACTTCAAAAAATAAATATGGCCTGAGTTTTTCTGAGCCCTAGGAGGAGGCTGTTTCTGTTATTTAGGGCTTGGGATTAGAAGGATTTGGTGTATGGTGGCCGCAGTATGGAAGTGGGGAAGTCAAGGTGCTTTGGGCAAGGAAGCATCTTTATTTATTTTTTAAGTGTTTTATTTATTTCTGAGAGAGAGAGAGAGAGAGAGAGAGAGAGAGATGGAGAGAGAGAGAGCGAGAGAGCACGCGAGCAGGGGAGGGTCAGAGAGAGAGAGAGACACAGAATCTGAAGCAGGCTCTAGGCTCTGAGCTAGCTGTCAGCACAGAGCCCGATGCAGGGCTCGAATCCACAAACCGTGAGATCATGACCTGAGCCGAAGTTGGATGCTCAACCGACTGAGCCACCCAGGTGCCCCGAAAGCATCTTTAGGACATTGCTACTCAGTTTACCTGTAGAGGGTGAAGGGAAGGAGGAGCCATATTATTCTGGTTTATAGACTGGGAGACAGGTTTAAGGGGGCATTTACAGGGGGACTTGGAGAGAGAAGAGAATCCATATGTGTGTGTTTTGGTGTGAATGTAAGAGTAAAGTTATATGGGAGCTAGGGAGAATTTTGAAGTTTTATGTAAATGCAGCTAATCACATCCTGTGACTTAGGTGCTGAGTAGAAAGGATCCACTGTTCAGAGGGGACCACTGATGTAATGGCTGTAGCTTTGGCTACATTGTGTTGGCATTGAGGGCAATGTTAATAGTTTGGTTTTCTGGGGAGCCTGGAAGAGGATCCTTGTGCCTGGAACTATAGTTTCAGGACTGGTGGTAGTTTCCAAAGAGAAGGAGAACTTTGGCTCATCACATCCGCATAACCAAAGTGAAACAGGAACACATTTTTCGATGGCGGGGTGGGGGGGAAGGGAGGAGGAGTGATGAATAAGGCTGGAAGGCTCAACAGCCAGGGTCTGCTTCTCAGAATACAGTACGGAGAAGACTCTGCTGGTCAGTGAATGCCAGCCATCTGGTTGACCAATAGGTTTCTACTGAGTCTGAGGAGTCGAGGCCACCAGACTTTGAAGTCTGTGGCAGAATTGAAGATAGTATCATACTTTTTTTTTTTTTTTTTTGTATGTCAGTATGTCTTCCTCTTAAATCAGTGAGCCTCGTCTCTCATCTCAGGGATTGCTTCATTTGCCCAGCCTTGGGGGCCTGCAGAAGTCTGGGGTCATCTGTATGGGGGATCCCGCAGAGGAGTAGTGAGAAGGGGATGAGCTGTGAATACTCCATCTGGGTCTGCATCCAAGGAGAGAAGGGCTTGGGGAAGCTTGGTGAAAGCGGTCAAGGTCAAGGTAGAAGTGAAGACCTGGGTTCTGGTTTTGGTGCTTCCTCACTGGCTATGTGTCCTCGAGCAAGCCACTTACTACCTCTGGATCTCTGCCTACCTCTGTAACTGAGCTGTTGCTCATTCATTTAAATGCTTTGCAGGTATGAGTTTAGGATTGCCTGTTGGTTTTGTCAGTAGGACCTAAGCCTTGGCGTTGTCATCTGTAAAATGGGGGTGAAAGTACCTCACAGAGTTGCTGTGAAGATTTAAAGGTGATGGTGATCGCAATAGCTGTTAAAGACGTTGCTTACTTTCATCCTTACTACAGCAAGGCAGGCACGACTGTCATCCCTGTTTACAGATGTAAACACCGAGGGACAGAGAGGGTAAGGTCCCTGCCCAAAGTCACAGAGCCAGTAAATGGCAGAACTGAATGATTTCCCCCGTGCAATCTGATTCCAGATCCCAAGCTAATAACTGCGATTCCATGACTCTGCTCTGACAGGGGATGTAGAAAGCACACCTCAGTGCCTGGCACACAATAAACTTGAGTTCCTTCCTTTTTATCCTCAGAATGTGGAAGTGGAGGTGCCCCGGAGCTCCTTCGGTCAGGAAGTTTTGCCTAGCTCAAGTTTCTAATTTCCAGTTCATGGTGCTTCTTTCTCCCTTTTTTCTTTTTTTCTTTTCTTTCTTTTGAGAGAGGGAGGGAGGGAATGAGAGAGAGAGAGAGATCATTTTAAGCAGGCTCCGCGCTTGGTGGGGACCCTGATTCGGGGCTCAATCCTACGACCCTGAGATCATGACCTGAGCCAAAATCAAGAGTCCGACGCTCAACCGACTGAGGCACCCAGGCACCCCCCTTCTCCCTTTTCTGATTGTTCAAATCCTCTTTCCAAAGCCTCCCTATTTATTACCTTTCTCTTCTCCCCCACCTCCCACTCTTCCTTCAGGAAGCTATCTTTCTTTCCCTTCTTCCTTCTAGTGGCTGGACTTGATCATACAAAGTTACTTACCTACTATCTTTAAAAAAAAGAAATTGAGATGAAATTCACATAACATAAAATTAACCACTTAGAAGAGCGTAGCTCAGGGGCATTTAGTACATTCAGTATGCTGTGCATCCAGCACCTTTATGTGGTTCCAAACATTGTCATTCCCCGAAAGGTGGCCCAGTACCCGTTGGCAGTCATGCTCCCTTGTCCCTCTTCCTAGTCCCTGGAAGCTACTCATCTTCTTTCCGGCAGTTTCTATGACTTCCCTTTTCTGGACATTTCCTATAAATGAAATCATACAACGCATGGGCTTCTGTGTCTGGCTTCATTTCATGTAGCGTAATGTTTCTGAAGTTTATCCACCTTGCAGCATGAACCAGAATTTCATTCCTTTTTATGGCTGAATAAGTATTCCGTTGTGTGGCTGTATAGCTTGTGGTCTTTCCATTCATCTGTTCATGGATGTTAGGTTGTCCTCCACCTTGGCTGTGGTGAATAGGGCTGCTATGACACCCACTGCCTTTTATGGAAGCTCTACTGCCTCATTCAGCTTGGGTTCAGGGGCTGTGACTTCTGGTCTCCCCTGAGTCCGAGCCACAGAGCAGGCTCAAGGGATGCCTGGGAGCCTCGGATGAGAATGGTACAAACATTGGAGTCTGATGTATGGCTGGCACTGGGCTTGGCCATGCACACTAAATCTAGTTCAATTTCTGCCCACGGGGAGGACGGGGTAGAAGAGAGTTTTATCTCCAGCCTCAAGCACCTGTTTTCATCTCTCCTTCCTGTGCCTGGGGGAAGTGACACTAGCCAGGAAACTCAGCTGTGTGACCTCGGGTTGTATGCTCTGAGCTCTGGTGTCCCCATCTGTAAAGTGGGCGGATTAGAATTTCTATTTTATTTTTTAGGGGAGTAAGTAAAATGGAATGCTTGCTTCTTTTTCTATCAGGGTTTGGGGTCTTTGGGTTGGGGACCAGTTGTGGAAAGGCATTTAAATGCAGGAAAATTTCTGTGGATGCCTTCTTGATTAGTAGCCACCAGAGCCCTTCTGGATCCTCTTAGAAAGGGAAGGAGCAGAGGTTACTCTTATCATGTCTTACTGGTGCTGCTGGGAAGTTGTGATCATCTTTTCTGTAGTTAACTTTCATGCTTGGTGTATGAACCTATTTCACCTCCTGGTACGAGTAGTCTTTGAGCTAATTTTAGAAAGATGAATTTTCTGTTGGTTGTATTCTTTTTATTGTATTGTATTGTATTGTATTTTAGAGAAAGAGAGAGTGTGAGTGTATGAGCAGGGGAGAGGGGTAGAGGGAGAGAGAATCCTAAGCAGGCTCCATGCTCACTGGGGAGTCCCACAGGAGGCTCAGTCTCATGGCTGTGAGATCATGACCTGAAGCAAAATCAAAAGTCAGATGCTTAAACGACTGAGCCACCCAGGGCGCCCCGATTATATTCTTTTAAAAACTAAATAAAAATTTTCTGCCATGCCACGTGTCTCATGTCTCATGGGGTATTGTTTGCAAGGGCCTTTTTCTCCTGTGGTCAGTGCAACAGTTTAGGGGTCCGGCAGACCCGGGCTTACATCCTGGTTTTACTTCTCCCTGACCAGCGCTGTGACCTTGGATGACAGATCATTGGCCTTTCGCTTTCTTTATCTGTAAAAATGAGGGTTAACATGAAAACAAGCTACCTTTGTTTTTATTGTGCCAACCAGGGTTCTTTTGGTTTAAATATTAGGCAACCCCAATAAAAGGGGGTTGTGCCTCCCTAGGCAAGAAGGCTCACAGTGGGACAAGTGTAGGATGGGTTGATTTAGTAGCACAAGGATCCAGGTGTTTGCCCTTCCCCCTCATCAGTCATCCTCAGCAGGTAGGTGATTTCTCCCTTCCTTGTCACACCGAGGCTGCAGCAGCTCCAGGCATCACGGGCAGATCTGATGAAGTGCGGCAAACTAAGATGGTATCTTCTTCCATGTCATTCCTTTTTATTAGTGAGCAAGCTTTGCCCCCAGAAGCTCCCTAATGGACTTCCCTTAGGTCCGTTTGTCACATGTCTTCATCTGGGCTTTGGAAGGTAGAAGGAAGAAAGGTTTTGACATTGATAGCTCTTGAAATTGATGTTTAAACCTTCCCTAAGTCATGGTATATTTCTCACCAGTTGCTTTACATTGGGAGGCAGGGTAGCTAGTGGTTAAGGGCACGGACCAAGGAGTCAGACTGCCTGGGTTCAAATCCAGACTCTGCAGCTCACCAGCCCACGAGGGAGCTGTTCCTACATTTAGGATTGTTGGGAGGATTGAGTGAGTTGATATCTGAAAACACTCGGAGCAGTGCCTGACAGAGCCAGGCCCTGTGCATATTGATGGCGACCCTTGCCCTTGCACCTCTAGAGCTCAGAGCTGTTTGTCCCGTGGAATGATCATCAGCCGGTTAATGTTTACAGTCTCTAGGGCTGTACAAGGACACAGATCTAAAGGCACAGACATTCTTTGCCTTTCGTGTACTCCCTCCTCTGACTTCCTTCAGCGAATGGTACCTACCTCAGGGGCACCTTCTGTCTGTCCTGTTGTTTGATTCCCCTGCCTCTCTCAGCCGTGAGCCCCGCAGGGCCTAGAGGATGTCTGTCTGTCTGTCTGTCTCCCTTAGCTCTGCGTCTTTACACTGCACTTGGCGCATGTAGGCGGAAAAAAAGAAAAAGCATGCTACCCTGCGCTAACTTACTTAGCGACCCGCTCCTTGTCTTTTTTCTCTCCTGCGGTCCATCCAGGGACCAGTGAGTTGATGCCTGGCATGGATGCTGGCAGGGCCTGGAGGCAGGAAGATGAGCTGAAAGATTGTAGGCCTGAGCTGAAGAAGGACTTGAGGGTAGAGTGGCGGTGGGGTGGGGGGGTGTGGAAATGGAAAGCATGGAGGTGGGGAGCGGGTGGGTGGGTAGGAAAGGAGAAGCAACAGGATGTGCCCTGAGTTTTGTGGGGTGTGAGGAATGAGGAAGAAGACTCCGCTTCCTTTGAGGACTGGTGCCTGGGCCCCTGGAAGATAGGGTGGGGGGTAGGTCTTTTTTCCCATCTGTCTGACCTATGAGATGAGAATGAACGTCGGCTTTACCTTCTCTGTTTGGTAAGCACAGAGGATATTTCCTCTTCGTTGGGTTGAGTGCTCAGGCCCCTGGGTGTGTTCCGCCTTGGCCTCTGTCTCAGCCTTGGCCTCAGCCTTGCTGTAGGACCTTGGGCAAGTGTTTTCCCATGTGTGCACCTTAGGGATTACTTCCTTTCCAAAACAAGAGGCTCATTCTTTCCTTCAGTGTCATTTCCTGAGTGCCTACTGTATGCACCATTCTAGGCATGGGCACAGACAATGTTTCTGTTCTCATGGAGAATACATTTTAGCTGGAGGAGGCTGATGATAACTGAGGTAAATTGCCGAGGAGGAAACATACTAGTGATTTGATGGAGAGTGAGGGGTGCTAATTTCCACTGGTTGGTTGGAGAAGGACTCCCTGATGAGGTAGCATTTTAGGCCATGACACAGGAAGGTCTGGGGCAGAGTACTTTTGGAGAAAGGAATCAATATGTAAAGGCTGTAAGAGAGAACCAACCTCAGGAACAGTGAGAAGGGCATGATGAGATCATAGGGGAATATGTAGACTGTGGTCAAGACTTTGGGCTTTATTCTAAGTGTGATGGGAAATTGGAGGACATTTTTTTCCCACTAGAATCCCTTTTGGTTATTTTCCTCCCATACTTAAAAAAAAATCCTGTTAACCAAAAACGTGTGTTTACTAACCAGTAGAATGTACAACCTCAAATTATTTTAGGTTTTCAAAGTATGCAGAAATAATTTATGGAGCATGATGAATATCTTTGAGGACCCTCCGGGGATCTAAAGATGGCAAACTGAGACACTCAAGTGAATAATCTTGAAGCTTCCTCTATTTCAAACATTCATGCTTACCAAAGCTGAATGCCATGTAATTATATATGTATGTATGTGTGTGTGTGTATATATATATATATATATATATAATATATATATTTATATATATTTTATATATATATATAAAGATTACTGCCACCTACCGACAGAAGGAGGAAGGTGGATTTTTGTACAATGAAAATCCCAAACCCAGTAGATTCCTTCGGTTGGGCACCTGGCTTTACCTTTTGCACTTGCGACCTGAAAATGGCTCTGGGGAAGGGATCTCATGGTCCTAGTTTCGTTTTTCCTTCCCTAGAGAATCTTGATTCTGCTTCTGTGTCCTTCTGCCTCAGTACGCGATACGTTAGGAGAGAGGGCCAACCTGGGAGCTTCACCAGTAGTGGATGTGTGTGTGGGGAAGAGTGCTGGATCCCTCGGCCTCCGTATAACTGAATTAATCCATTGTTTGTAACTGACCTCTGGTTTCAGAGTTGCCTCATTCAGTGCCACCACACCCTAATCCCTGCCAGTAGGCTTTTTTTAGTACCCCATCCCCATCATTAAATTCTCAACTGCTTTATTCCTGATTTGCATTTTCCGTGGCTGAATGAATACACTGACTTCCGTTTTCTTTTTTCTGTTACAGATGGTGTGCGCAGGTGACTGTAAGTACCACTTCCCTGTCTTCTCTTGTGTTGTTCGTTTTCGCCCCCTGCTGGACACAGCAGCATTAACAGCAATGTGAAAATCCCAGAAAATGCTAATTTGTTCAAACTCCCTTAGTTTCCAGTCATATTTTAGAAGTGGGGTGAGTGTGGAAACAGCAAGTGAAAAAAGGGGTTCCTGGGTGGCTCAGTCGATGGCAACAGCAAATGAAAGAAAGAATTCAATCATTTGTGCAACTTTGACAAAAATTTTCTGTTTTCTGTGATTTTTTTCCTCCAGCCCACATCTGTGGGTGATTTTTTAAAAAGACTTTGTTGTCATAATGCAGTGTGATTTATGTTTATTTTATGTGCTGTTTTCCTATACATGTTTTTTGGGGTTGTACATTGCTAGATGATTTTTATTTATTTTTTAATGTTTGTTTATTTTTGAGAGACAGAGCATGACTGAGGGAGGGGGAGAGAGAGAGAGACAGACAGACATAGAATCTGAAGCAGGCTCCAGGCTCTGAGCTGTCAGCACAGAACCCAATGTGGGGCTCAAACTCACAGACTGCGAGATCATGACCTGAGCCAAAGTCAGATGGTTAACTGACTCTGACACCCAGGCACTCTGCTCCATGATTTTCAAAAGTGATATACAGAATGTATGTAACCTTTGGAAAACCAAACATAGCATCCTGTATATTTTGCTCCCATGTGGAGGGCTGAGTCCCAGTTGCTAACAAGTGCTGGTCCACCGAAGTTCTCCCTCATTCTAGAGTAAAATGAGAAAGACGATGACAGTAAGTGTTAAGTGATTCTAAATATATTTAGTTGAAAGCACCATATATTCTGGGATTATGTCCTTTCTAATTTTTTTGGTCATTTTTTTGTTTCTATAAGAAATGAAGAAGGACTTCTGGGTGGCTCAGATGGTTAAGCATCCGACTTCAGATCAGGTCGTAATCTTGCGGTTCATGAGTTCAAGCCCCACATCAGGAGCTTGCTTCAGATTCTGTGTCTCCCTCTCTCTCTGCCCTTCCCCCTGCTCAGTGCTCTGTCTCTGCCTCTCAAAAATAAATAAATGTTAAAGAAAATAATAAAAAAGAGATAATTGTATTTGGTAGTTTTAAAAAATGTACCTTTTAACATAAGTAAAAATTGGTAGCTTTTGTCTGTCCTTAAAATTTGGGGATTTTCTGCCCCTGATTAGTAAAATCCTGAAGTTTGTAAACCATAGAGATAAAATAATTAGAATATTCTCCCAGTGCCATGCAAAGGGAGCAGATCTTGCTGAAATCTTCTTCTTCTTTTTTTTTTTTTGTAATATATTTTATTTATTTATTTCTAGGAGAGAGAGAGAGAGAGAGAGAAAGACAGTGTGAGCAGGAGAGGGTCAGAGAGAGAGGGAGTCACAGACTGAAACAGGCTCCAGGCTCTGAGCTGGCAGTCAGCACAGAGCCCGACGCGGGGCTCGAACCCACGAACCGCGAGATCATGACCTAAGTGAAAGTCGGACGCTTAACCGACTAAGCCACCCAGGCGCCCCAGATCTTGCTGAAATCTCCTAATAAAGGCAATCTCAGTTAATAACAGTGATTCTGCAAAGTCTGTACAAACAATGGCAAGAGCTCCGAAGTTTCTTTTTCTTGCTTGTTAATCAGTTTGATAAACAAACTGGTAGGTACCTTGTGCAGGCTTGAATCATCGGTGCCAAAGAAAAAACTTCTATGCATAGAGAGAAGGGGGCAAAGGGGAGAGGAGAGAACTATGATTCCTTTTAAAAATCATAATGAAAACCTGTTGTACAGCAAGTGTATAGTGGGAGGTGCCATTTTATTAGTCTGTGTGACCACTGTCTCTGGCTGCTCCAATTGGTCACATTTATCACTGAAAAGCTTCCTGGTGTCTAAGATGGATTTCTGTGGCTGTTGATGTGACTGATGCCAGGTCACAGCTGAAGCCTGGAACATTGGAAAGAAAAATGAGCTGCAAACTAAAAAATCTGTGAACTGTTGCTGTAAAATAATTTGAATGTTCTCCCAGGGCTTTGAGTAAAATCACATGCTAATGACCAGTAGGATGGGACTCTGAACTCAGATTATTTGAAATGTTCAAATCCAATGACCTTGGTTACCATATTATGATGCCTTAAAAATAATCCTTTATATTCAAAATAGTTTGTTAGAGCTGCCAAAAGAGGAACTCAAGGACGAGAGGCTTTAAGGGACTAATTCTAGGTCACAGAGGTCAGGGGCAGAGTGGGTCTATATGTCTAGTTCTGAATTCAAAGACCAGCTCCTTTCTCTTTATGTTATCTGTCTCATGCCATCTTTGCGCCCGAAAATGGCGGAACTTCCTCCTAATATCAGGGTTTGGCAAAAAAGGTATCTTCCGTACCATGTGAAACCTCTCCACACACACAGTTTTCTAAGAATAGCAAGCTAGACTCATTTAGCATCTTACGTCTTTTCTTGGTATCAGCTCCTGTATAGATTTAATCCGTATTCATGTCAAAGCCAGCATTGCCAATCTCTGTCATTTTGGTCTCTGTTTCACAGCCTTCTGTTTCACTAACACACATGCATATACATATATGTATCTACTGTTAGTTTGTGGGAAGACAGTCCAGGAGGCAAAATAAAGGGAAATGAAATTCTGTGATTGCACAATTCCACTTCTGAATAGTACAGAGGCAGCACAGTCCTGACTCTTATATTTCTTTTTTAAAATATGATTATTTCTTTCCTCTTTTGGGGAAACGATATTAAATAGAACCCATGTTTGTGTTTGACATTGAAGCTGTTACCATCAGTCCAACCAGTGTGACCCCAGCATGGATGAACACGGACCCAACGACTTCCAATTATACGCATACAGAAAGTGAACATCAAGGGAGGGATAACATCACAGTCATTAGTCCAACAGCTTCATACACATCCTTCGTCACTTCAGAAACAGTCACTAAGACTTGGGCAGATTCCACGGTTGCAAATGATGTGACAGGTAAGATGAACAACCGAGAATGGTCATGGACCGCTCCTTTCCATCCTGTATCCTAGAGCCTTGTGCATTCATGTTGCCTATTGAGGAAAGATTGGTTTCCATGAATGGTTGGAGAGGAAGAGAAAAGAGTCTATACTGGCCCAAGCCCAGGAGTTCATGTGGCCTGATCATTCGGAATTCAGGTCCTGTGTACTTTGGGAGGTTTTTAAGTAATTCCAGCTGTCCACTTTTAAAAATCTTTTCCTATTATTGGCTAATATTTACTTTTCTGCTAAGACTTGCGGGGAAGAGAGCTCATTAGACATATGTCTTGATGTTGTCAGTCATCAGTAGGCTTCTCTTAAGCCCCACAGGGAAGTTGATGCTGTTTATCTTCTTAAGAGTTTTTTCTGGGCCTGGAAGTTTGATCTACTTTATGGAGCAGTGCACGTTTCATGTGAAGTAATAGCCCAGTGACATTCACTGAGATTTAGACTTTTATTTAACTTAGATGTCAGTACCCTGAGGCACGTGTTATACCTGCAGATTTAGCTGGCTCTCTTTTTTTAAGCAGAGAAAAATCAAAAATACAAAAAAGAGATGAGGAGCTCTTTTAAGCTGGGAAGAACCAAGACTTTAAAAGTGAGATCTTCCTTTGGTTTTTCTGACCTGGGGATGCGATCCCTTTGGCTGGTGAAGGCCGTAGAAGCCTCATCTCTTGAAGACCGTGGCTCCTTCTGTACATGGAACAGGCAAAGGAAAATGTTGGTTTTCAGCAGGTTTTTTTTTTTTTTTAAGCCAGGAAACTATTTCTTTAAATAAAATTTTCCCCAGAAGCCCAATAAGTAAAAAGGACTGGAGAGAGAAGAGCTCTAGGAGTGGAGTGTCGTCAGTACCCTCAAAAAACTTCAGAGGCCAAAAAACACCCCTATGATAGAAGTTTTCTCTTTCGTGAAAGAGAGAGGGACAGGAGGAAAGGGCAGGGAGAAGATGGAAGAGAATGAAGAGGGGGAAAGAAGATGGAATTTAGCAGTGGTGATGGGGATGAGGTGACAGCACTGGCAAGAGGAGGTGGAAAGGTGGCAGGAAGTACCCAGCCTAGGAGCTGAGCACCTCACTCTGCCTGAAACAAGGACTTGCTCATCAGCTACTATTTATTGAGCACGTACTAGGTGCTTAGTTGTTCTTTTTTTAAAATAAAGAAAAAAAATTTTAATGTTTTTTATTTTTGAGAGAGAGAGAACACATGCACACAAGCGAGTTGGGTAGGGGCAAAGAGAAAGGGAGACTCAGAATCTGAAGCAGGCTCCCGGCTCTGAGCTGTCAGCACAGAGCCCAACGCGGTGCTTGAACCCACAAACTGTGACATCATGATCTGAGCTGAAATCAGATGCTCAACCCAGGTGCCTCTCTTTTTTAAAATTTTTTATTATTTATTTTAAAAAGTTTTAATGTTTATTTTATTTTTGAGAAAGAGAGAGCAGGAGTCAGCGAGGGGCAGAGAGAGAGGGAGATATAGAATCTGAAGCAGGCCCCAGGCTCTGAGCTGTCAGCACAGAGCCTGATACCAGGCTCAAACCCACAAACTGTGAGATCATGAACTGAGCTAAGGTTGGCCACTTAACCAACTGAGCCACCCAGGTGCCCCTCTTTTTTTTTTTTTTAGTTTTAATTTTTAAAAAATTTTTTAGAGATAGAGAGAGACAAAGCATGAGTTGGGGAAGGGAAGAGAGTGGGAGACACAGAATCCAAAGAAAGCTCCAGGCTCTGAGCTGTCAGCACAAAGCCCAATGCAGGGCTTGAACTTACGAACCATGAGATCATGACCTGAGCAGATGTTGGTTGGTATCCCTAAGTATTTAGTTGTTCTCAATACATTATCTCATCCTCACAGTAATACTGAGGGCCATGGTGAAGAACTGTAAAGCTGACCAGGTTTCTTCTGAGGGCTCAGAGTTATTGAGCGGGAGGTGGTGGGAGCCCAGGGAGCCTGGCCCCACAGCACCATGGCACACTGAAGCTGGTGCCAGTTACCCAACATCTTTCCACTGCCAACTATATTGGTGTTAACATTTCTTTTAAAAATATAAATAAAGGACACGTGAGTGACCCCATTTAGAAATCTTTGCATCCAGGGGCAACTGGGTGGCTCAGTCAGTTAAGCATCCAACTCCTTATTTTGGTTCAGGTCATGATCTCACAGTTTGTGAATTCAAGCCCTGCACTGTCAGTGCAGAGCCTGCTTGAGATTCTCTCCCCCACCCCCACCCCCCCCGATGCCTCTCCTCTGCTCATGCATTCTCTCTCGTTCTCTCTCTCTCAAAATAAAATAATAAAAACTTAAAAAAAAAAAGAGGTCTTTGCATCCCAATGTTTGATGTGGAGAGTAGAATCACTGAGTGAGGTAGCTCACCCCAGAGCTGGCCGTGTCTTTCAGTCCAGCCCCTGCAGAGCTCAGGCAAGGGTTTGCATCTCTGCAACACCACCTGTGCTCGGAGTCAGAGTTGTGGGCTCTCATTTCCCCGGTGCCCCCAGTGATGTGTGTCCTTGAGCAAATCACTCTGCCTCTTGGTGTTTCTACATCCGCATCTCCAGAATGAAGGGAGCGGAGGCCATTTGGGCTGAAGTGGCTGGTTTATGTCACAGTTAGCCAAATAAGGTGATGGAGAGAATGGCAGTGGGGATTGGAAGTCTTCTGGAAAACCCCATTGGGGTTGGCATCCAGGGATAAGCTCCTTAGTTGAAATGTCTGTCTGGGTGCTATGAAATGATATTATTACTATTGTGTTGAATTGAGACCCGGGTGCTATGAAATGATGTTATTACTATTGTGTTGAATTGAGACCCTTTAGACGTAGCAAACAATCACTTTATTTGGTGCTTTGTTCCTATTGCCCCAAGCAAATATGATTAAATGCTACATTTCGACAGTTTCTTTTTCTTTATTTTTTTAAATGTTTATTTTTGAGAGAGAGAGACAGAGCGCAAATGGGGAGGGACAGAGAGAGAGGGAGATACAGAATCTGAAGCAGGCTCCAGGCTGTGAGCTGTGTGCACAGAGTCCAATGCGGGGCTCGAACCCATGAACCAAGAGATCGTGACCTGAGCCGAAGCTGGGACACTTAACCGACTGAGCCACCCAGGCGCCCTTGCAGTTTGACAGTTTAAAAGAAAGTTTTGAAGAGTGTCACCTCACTGTTGAAGTTAACTGTTCTGGAGAATGGTAGGGACCCTACAAATCTTTGACTGCAGGTTTATTCTTCTCTGTACCAATCCCTGCTGTGAAATGATGGAATTGCACAGGACCCTGATATAAAAAAATTCTTTTTAGTGAGTCACATTGAAACATCAGCTACCCCAGTCCTTCTTAATGAGAGATGACTGCAAATATCTTGTTCCGTCAATGCTCATTATGTGTTTTTTAAAATAGAGCTGAGTCAAATTTCTGATCTCCGGGTTTCCTTCGTGGGTGTGACGCAAGTTGCTCTTACCTGGAAGAATGGCAATGACACTGCCACCTGCTGGATGCTCCTCAAAAGCACTGAAAGTCGTAAGAAGGTGCCTCAAGTCTTAGCGGTCAATATATCACACCTGACACCAGGCATGCAACACAGGGTCACCCTGTGTCTTTCAGAATCAAATGAGGAAAATAGAGAGTCTTCGGTTATAGATGGTGGCTTAGGTGAGTTACCAAAGTGTGCTTCTCATCTGCTGTGCTGGTTTGGACTTATAGTCACTAACTGGTTTTAAGAAATACCGTTCTTGTATCTGTACAGAGTTTTAGAATTTCTAGCGGGCTTTCCTCCACATTTTAGTTTGGCCCCGCATCTATATGAGGAAGGAGGGAGATGTTCTTACTTTACAGGTCAGATCATTGGGGTTCAGAATGGTAACAGGGACTGTAACTTTCTGAATCTGGCATCCCAGAAAGGACCTGGCCCTTTTAGCTTTTTAAACTTTCATTTGAATGAATAATAGATGTGTTAACCCACGTAAGGCCATCGGATGAACTTGCCATGTCTGTTGCAAAAAGGGAAGTTTAGCAGGCAAATCCAGCAGAAGTCTTCTGCATTGACAATGGAGTAGCCATTTGCAGATTTTAAGCATTTTCAGAGGTAGCCTATGATTTGAGAGCAAGTGCTTAATCCCCATTGTACACGTAAGGAAGCAGTACTACAGCGTGGGTGTTAGGATTGTTGACTCTACCAAGTGACAGAAACCAGACTTTGAATATCTTGGGCTAGAAAAGCAACTTGCTGGCTCAAGTCTGTTTTCCTGCTGTGGGCATCAAGGCCTCGAAGCAAGAGATGAGGGGACTCCTGTCTCCTCCACCTGCTTCTTCCGTATCAGCCTCTACCTCAGAGTGGCTCCTGCCCCACAGCTTAGGGAGAAATGGCTACCAGCAGGTCCCCCGATTCACCTCCCATCAGGAGCAATCTGGCCCAGGGGAGAAGTTCCTGGAGTGAGATCAGATTAGCCACATTTGAGTCCACAGCTGTCCCCAGATGACCACCTTTGGAGCTGGGTGGGAGACGATTATCCTGAAAGAAGGGGAGGAGCTGAGAACAGCAGAGTTGGAAAGAGAAGGCTGGTGGTAGGTGGGATAAAAGAAAGTGAACTATCTGCTGAAAATCAGGGTCCTTCTAGGAGGACGTATCTCTCTGCAGGGGAGGAAGGCAAGAATTCGTGGTGTAGTAACTGTGGGTGCTGCCTGATGTGCCCTCTTACGGGGAAGGTGCTGTGGGCAGACAGGTGCTTCTGGTGCAGTTAATGTATTTGACTTTTGTGGTGGAAACAGATGCCAACACCACGGAGGGCTTCTCCCAGCAACCCTGGAGCTGCACGGCCCCCACGTCTGGATACCAGCTCAAGCCCGTGGACCCATCTTCAGACCATCTTCTGACCGGAGACACGGAAGTCCTGATTATGGGGTTGGAGCCCGACACACAGTACAACGCCACTGTCTATTCTCAAGCAGCAGATGGCACAGAAGGATGGCCCCAGCCCATAACGTTCAGGACGGGTAGGTTGAATTTTTTTAAAAAAATACTTATTTATTTTTGAGAAAGAGAGAGCACGAGCCGGGGAGGAGCAAAGAGAGAGGGAGACACAGAATCCAAAGTAGGCTCCAGGCTCTGAGCTGTCACCACAGAGCCTGATGAGGTGCTCGAACTCATGAACCATAAGATCTTGACCTGAGCCAAAGTCAGAGGCTTAACCGACTGAGCCACCCAGGTACCCCAGGCACGTTGAATTTTGTAGAATGTCTTCAGGCCAGCGTTTTCCAGCACCCACATTTGTCTTCTGTGATTCCCGTCTCTCTGTTATCTCTTGCTCCACAAGTACTTGTGCTGTCAGAGGGAGTTTTCTGGAAGAGATTTTGGACAGAGCACATCCAGTGAGTTTCTTCTCAACTCTGTAGCCAAGAAGCTTCTTTCTTTCAAAAGCTCACTGAAGCGTAGCAGGCGGCTCTGGTGTGCAGACTCGAGGTGCTACTTCATGTCTTCCTTTTGTGTCTCTGCCCCCTGAGCCCATGAAACACACTGGTGTCATATTTTTCCCTTAGAAATAACCATTTTTCTGGCCATTTGTTGGTGAGTATTTTCCCCTTCGGGTAAGAAAATGCATTTTTTTGTTTATTTGGTTTTGTTTTGTTTTTTGGCCTCCCCTCCAGATGCATGCTGAGCTTTCTGTTGAAGCTTGTTGATACGCTCATTGCTCTTCCTACCTAAAATTTAATGGTGTTCTCACTCCATAAACTGACCAATATTTGAGGTGTTTTGGATTGGTGCTGACGAGGGAGCAGAGAAATGCATGGTTCTTTCCTAAGGAGATCTCAGTATAGAATGGGGAGTCGAGACAGACATCCACACATTGACAAGTTCACGGTCAGGCCCCGTGGGCTCAGGGGTAAATGCTGTACCAGTGTCACCTTCAGGGACTTGGTGGAGGCAACATGAACTCCAACTCTGGTTACCTGATCCAAAAATATATCTGTTCTCCAAGGCTGCCAGAGACCCATTGAATGGAGGGAGAAGGGGTGGGGGCTAGAGTTCGGGAAACTCTGGAAAGCTGGAGCACACCAGACCTGGTAACACTCTCAGGAGTTCGACTCCTGAGATGGGGAGGCTGTCACGTTCCTGATTTTTGGATGGTTGTGTTGGGGAAGGGAGCGTGGTCCTCTGGCTTCTACATGGGTGACAGGCACTTCCTCACACCAGAGGGGATCTGGTGCTGCTGGGTACCATCCCCGCGACACGTGGCCATTGTCCACACGTGGCCTGCTGAATGCTCTGGACATTGGAAGGCTGGAGCACGAGCTTAACATCAAATCCCAAGGGAAGGACTCTTCTAGACAGGATTTGAACTTGGTTTGAAGAGAGAATAGGATTTGCATAAAGGGAGAGCGGGAGGAAGACACGTCCACTTAGGAAACATCATGAGTGGAAGTGCATGTGGTGGGCACGGAGGTATGAAGGTGGAGAGGCATGGGGAGCGGGTGACAGCCCGAGGACCCTGAGAATCCTGCAGGGGTTGACTTCATTCCTGGAGGGCTGTGATCATATGCTTGCAAGTCGTGTGTCTCTCTCAGAGGCGGTTGCTGGCAGGGCCATGTTACTTGCAGAGGCTGGACAGTCCGGGCAGGACGCCTGTGACAAGTCGTGTCTATAAAGAATTATTGCTTTTCTGGGTGTCCACCTTGAGGGAGGGTCCACTCGTGCCCCCCTTTTTTCTTTCCCCTTCTACTGGTGATGCCAGCATGTGGGTGAGGAGAGGAGAATGTAGCTATAGGAAAGGCCACTTGGCTTCTGGGGACCCTCAGTGACTCAGCAGGTTGGCAGGTGGGAGGGCTCAGTGTCTAGAGGGTGGGACAGGAGGAGGAGGAGGAAGGGCCCCCCCCAGGGGTGCCTTTGACAGTGGCGGGCATCCTCCACAAAAGATGCTTGTGCAAGAGGGTGAATGGGCCCCCTGCTGAGCGATGTACCCCAGGATTGGATCCATCCAAAGGATGAGCGCTTTGCCTGACTTGCTAAGAGGGACCTTGTGGGGTCATTGTGGGTCTCAGGTTCCCTACTTTTTAAAGTGGTTTAGCGGAATTAAATAGTGATTGCAGGGGCGCCTGGGTGGCTAGGTTGATTAAGCCTCCAACTTCGGCTTAGGTCATGATCTCACGGTTCCTGAGTTCGAGTCCCGCATCGGGTTCTGTGCTGACAGCTTGGAGCCTGGAACCTGCTTCAGATTCTGTGTCTCCCTCTCTCTCTACCTCTCCACAGTTCACACTCTGTCTGTCTCTCTCTCTCTCTCAAAAATAAATAAGCATTAAAAAAAAAAATGGTTGCATCTTAGGCTCTCAGATACATGGATACACACGGCCTGGTTTGTGTCGAACTGTCCTAGCACTTGATAAGTAATCATTATAGTAACCTTAACCCTCTCTGTGTGGCATGTGCATGTGTGTGTATATGTGCATACCTAGACATACATACATGCACATGTATATGTGTCTCGTACCAGGCATTTTTCAGGCGACTTGTTAGGTGGGATGGGGTTAAGGAAATCCTCAGAGCATGCTGAGACACCTGACATTAGCTGGGGTAGAAGGTCTCCTCTAAGGCTGATGAGCAGGGGGAAGAAATGGTACTTCCGGAGCCCAGTGAGGGCTGGGCCAGTGGAAGAGGCAGGCATGTCACAACAGGCAACCCAGAGCCAAGGCACGTGGGAGAATCACTTCACTGCTTACGCCTCCGCCTCCTGGTCGCCGGGTCACATCGCTTGCAGGTGGAAGGAACCCAGTCCCAGGGCCTCTGGCAGGGCTCCTCCTTCACCCCGGTGATGCAGCATGTAGTGTCATCTTTTTTCAAGGTTAGGAGTGTTAACCCGATTTTGCAGATGAGGAAACCGCTCATGTGATTTTCCTCAGAACTACCTGGCCATTAATGCAGAACTAACCTCGGAACCCGGACCTGCCTTGTGCTAACGTGTGGGATCTTTAATGGGTCCTGTATAGTTCATTCTGGAAGAATATATGCTTGGGAGTGTTTCTGGGTCACCCCAGGACACGGACATGCATGAGTAGAGTCCATGTTATTGTTTGAGGAGTCTGTCCTATCTCTGAGAGTAAACCCACAAGAATAACGAAGCATAACTATGCAGTTGCAATTGGCCAGGTTGTTTCTTCCCTGAAGATGATGCCTGACGTTTGCTGGGACCCCCATGCATTGGTGTATGTTGTGGTGAAATGGTATAGGATAGGAAGGCATGATCCAAGAGTCTTTCTTACAATAGACAGCATGCCCTGGTGATGGTTTGTCTCTGTCTCTGTCTCTGGCTTGGCCATTCTGGTTACTGTTCATGCCTCTTGTGTCTTTACAGTTGCCAGTCAAGTGTTTGACATTGAAGTTGTGAGCATCAATGCAACAAGCATGACCCTGACCTGGAAAATCAATGATACTGAGTCGTCCTCTGTCTATACCTACAAGATACAAGTCACTGGGGAGACCGATTCCTTCACCCTCAATGTCAATGAGACTCAGGTCATCATGACTTCACTCAACTCGAGCACCTTATACAACATCACAGTGCATCCTTTCTTTAGCAACAGCTCTGAGGGCGTGCCGGGTTTTCTCCAGGTGTACACCCGTGAGTTTACTCATTGCTTTGCTAACCTTTCTCACTTGCCTGCTATGTGCCAGGCCCAGGTATGTGTCCCTACCCTCAAGGCAAACACAGCTCAGTGTGTGAGCCCACAGGGACTCTCCCCGCCTTCTGGATGTGAGCTGTAATAACGGTGATTGTTGACCGACCCACCCCATATGCTGAGCATGGTACACATGCTTTCCTTGCACTGTCTTCTTTTCGTTTTATTTTTTTACACTCTTAAATTTAATTTTGAGAGAGAGTGAGCATGTGAGCACAGGAGGAACAGAAAGAAAGGGGGAGAAAGACTCCCAAGCAGGCTCCCCGGTGTCAGCGCAGAGCCCAGTGTGGGACTTGATCCCATGAACCATGAGATCATGACCTGAGCTGAAATCAAGAGTTGGATGCTTAACTGACTGAGCCCCCCAGGCGCCCCTCCTGCCTCTCTCTTATGTGATGTTCACAAATCTGTGACATGGTTGGAATTAGCCTTATTTTATGGACAAGGGAGCCGTGGCGGAGACAGGTGCTGTCGGTAGGTGTTAACACATGTGGCAGAGGTGGGATTTGACAGCTGGGCCCTCTTGACTCCAGCCTGTGCTCATAACAACCATTATTTCTAGCATGGGAGAGGCAGATTGATTCATGGAGACAAAAAGAACCTGGATATTCATGTCCCTTTGTCCTTTGGAATCTGGCATTACAATGAAGCAGGTCATAGGTATATCTCATCCTTTCTTTGCTTAAGTGTGCTTTAAAGAGAGGATGATAGGCAGCAAATAAAAAAGCTTTCTATTCTGGGGCACCTGGGTGGCTCAGTCAGTTAAGCATCTGACTTCGGCTCAGGTCATGATCTCACAGTTTGTGGGCTTTAGCCGTGCATCAGGGTTTGTGCTGAGCCTGGATCCTGCTTCTCTGTCTCCCTCTCTCTCTGCCCCCCACCCCTGCTCTCTCTCTCAAAAATAAACATTAAAAGAAGTGTTTTTTTGTTTTCTTTCTGTTCCAAAGAAGATCCAATAATTAAAATGGAGCAATAATGGTATACCAGTAGTACATGGTATAACAGTATCAGCTTTGTACTCTACCAGGTGCTTTATGTGAATTGTGATGGCCTCCATGGTAGGTATTAGGATCCCTGTTTTACAAATAAGGAAGCTGCAGCCCCACCCAGCTGAGTGATTTGCTCAAGGCCACAGAGCTAGCTAGCAAGTGGCGGTGCAGAGACTTGAGCCCAGGGGTGCCTGGCTCTGGACTCAGGGCTCATTTCGCAGAGTGCTTTACCTGGGTGTCTGTTGCTTCCTAGAAAGCACACCTTAGGCACTTTCACAAATGTCTTCTGGACTGGCTCTTTGGGGTAAGTGGAATCTGCTTCCCCTTCCTCACCTTTTTCATTTTTACTCTTCAGTCCCTTTATTAGTTAGGATTAGGTTTGGCTGTGAGTAACAAAAAAAAACCTTCCCAAGTATGCATGGCTTAAACAAAACAGGAGTTTGTTTCTTTGTCCCTGTAAAAGCAGCACAGTGCTAGGCAGAATGGGACAGCAGAGCATCATCCAGGGCTCCATTGCAGGAAACAAGCTTTTTATGAGCTGTTTTAAGCCCGGAGGAACTTGATCCTGGGAGCTGAGGTTTGCAGAGTGGCTGGGAGGGCTGGTGTGTTATTTTGCTAGCGCTGCTGTCGCAAGTACCACAGACTGGGGAGCTGAAGCAACAGAAATTTATTTTCTCACAGTTCTGGCGGCAAGAAGTCTGAGATCAAGGCGATGAATGGTTGGTTTCCTCTGAGGCCTGTCTCCTTGGCTTGAAGATGGTCGCCTTCTCCCTGTGTCTTCACGTGGTTGTCCTTTGGTCTGTGCATGACTGTCCTAATCTCCTCTTCTTCCCAGGACACCAGTTATACTGGATTAGGGCCCACTCTGATGACCTCATTTTACCTTAATCACCTCTTTAAAGACCCTGTCTCCAAACATACCACATTCTGAGGCACTGGGCATTAGGGCTTCAATATATGAATTCTGAGGGGACACAATTCAACTCGTCACAGCTGGGGGAGCAGGCTTTAGGCTGGGACCCAGAAATGAGTCCCACACTAAGGGTGCAGTTTTGTCAGTCTGCAACCTCCACTGTAGGTGTTGACTCCAGAAATATATATTCTGAGCTATAATCCGGGGATCAGGAAGCCATAGGTGCCACCACAGCCACAGTACTCATTCTGGAGCTAGGCAGCCTGTGCTCTGGGTATTGCATCTTCATTCTAGCTACAAGGAGGAAGAAGGGCAGAAGGCAGTGCTCCATGCTTTTATGATACTTCCTAAAAGTCGTATAGTACTTCTGCTCACATCCCATTGGCCAGAGCTTAGCCACATGGCTAATCTAGCAGCAAAGGAGGCTGGGAAATGTAGTCTTTATTTCCGACAGCCAGGTACACAGCTAAAAAGCTCTATGACTAAGGAAAAAACCAGGTAGGGAATGAGTTTTAAGGGTCAACAGCAGCCTCTGCTGCCTGTTCCTAAACAGAGGTTCTGGGAGGCCTAATAATGTATTTGAGATAAAGCAGCCAGCAACGGTCAAGGTCCTACCAGAGTGTTAGCTCTTGCCCGTGTGGGTTCACGCCTCCTCTCATTTCCAGTGAATGACTTTTGTACAACTAAGCATGCAGTTTCTATGCTCTTGTAGCCAACCGTTTTCTCAATAGCCAGAAATACCAGTTGCTAAGTCGCTTGCATTGTAGGTGATAATATGAAGAAGAGAGAAAGGTCAGATGTTCCCAAGTGTGCATTTAATCTCAGTGTAAATATTTTGTGAGGTTCAGTCACCCAGTCTTCTGTAGAAACAGGTTCTAAATCTAGTTGTTTGCTCTTTTCCCTCAGCCCCCCGCCCAGTTTCTGACTTTCGAGTGACGAGTGTCAGCACAAGGGAAATTGGCTTAGCTTGGAGCAGCGATGACGCAGATTTCTTTAAGATACTCACCACAGAGGGTAAAGCTGGAGAACCTCTGCTGAAAACAGTAACCCAAAACCAAAGTATTGTCATTGATGGCTTATCCCCTGGAACCAGCTATCGTTTTGAAATAATTCCACAAGGACCAAATGGTACTGAAGGGGAGACCCAGACGGTTTACAGTAGAACTGGTAAGCAAATAAATAGGCTGTGTTCCTTGTAAAAAAGTGGTGTTTCTTAAAGGAAATCAGTATAATTTATAATGCCAAGTTTTCCAAATACTGCTTTTAATTATCTAGTAAAGATCCTAAACACATTTATAATGACAGTAATGAATTTTCATTATGTAAAATATACAGAAAACCAAAAGAAGAAAATCACATAGTAAACTATCAACCGGAAATCAACACTATAACTCTTGGTGTATTTTTGATGTATGAGATAACCACTGATAACTCCTCTGATCTTACAGTTTTAAGATATATACAGATGTGTGTGTGTCTTTATATTTATTGAGTGAGTGAGTGGGGAAGGGGTGGAGGGAGAGAGAAGCCATGGGGCTCCATCTCATGAATCGTGAGATCATGACCTGAGCCAAAATCAAGAGTCACATGTTCAACCAGCTTAGCCATTCAGGCGCCCCTATAGATTTTTTCTTTTAGGAACATTGAAGTCATCCTATTCATGTCGTTTTATAATCTACTTTTTTCCATGTAGCCGCTTGTTATGAATATTTTTCCCTGTCGATATAAATATTTCTACAGGATGATTTTAATCCCTGCCTGGCATTCCATTGTCTAAGTCAGGGGTCAACAGATAATAATGGCCCATGGGCCACATCTGGCCATTGCCTATTTTTATAAATAAAGTTTTATTAGAACACAACCATGCTTATGTGTTGATATAGAATATAGATACTTCTTTTGGGCTAGAAATGAGTAGCTGCAACAGAAAATATATGGCTCACAGAGCTTAAAATATTTATTCTGTGTTCCTTAATGGAAAACTTGGCTGCCTTGTGGGCTGGATCATTGTCACCCAAAGTATGATCCAGGGATCCCTGAGAGTCCCCTAGATAATTTCCAGGAGTTGATGAGTTATTATTGTCATACTGTTACTAAAGTGTTACTTGGCTTTTTCACTCATGATGAGTGTGTAGTGGAGCTTTCCAGATGCTATAGGACAAGGGATAATGTCATCACTCTGATGGCTAATGGAATGTATGCTTGTGTATTCTTATGTTTTAAAAAATTCTTCATTTCAGGGCGCCTGGGTGGCTTAGTCAGTTAAGCGCCCGACTTTCGCTTAGGTCATGATCTCACAGTTCATGGGTTCGAGCCCCGCATCGGGCTCTGTGCTGACTGCCAGCTCAGGGCCTGGAGCCCGTTTCGGAGTCTGTGACTCCCTTTCTCTCTGACCCTCCCCTGCTTATGCTGTCTCTCTCTCTCTCCTAGAAATAAATAAAAAACATTAAAAAATTTTAAAAAAACTCATTTTTATTTCTAATACAGTAAATATAATATAGACTATATAAATAAAAGTTCTCTTTTAAGAAAGTAAAGGGTTCCTAAGATTCAAAAGTTTTAAAACCACTGATATGGATGTATTGTAAATTATTGAGGTATTACCCCGTTGTTGGACAAGTAGATTGTAGATTATTTACAGTCTTTCATAAACAGCATTATTCTTTGAGGCTAAGTGATATTGATAAAAGTATTTCATGAAAACAATTTAATGTTCATTACTGTTTTTAAAATTTGAAATACATTTTTTTGAGAAAGCTTGGAAACATACACTATTCCTTGAGGTGTGATTGTAAGAGAATTGAAATCTTTTATACAGCGGGGAAGAATAAAGAAATGAGACTAATTCCTTTAGCCACACATGAAATCTTTGGGGCTTTTTAGATTCTCCTTATGTAGGTTTCTTCAACTCTGTTGGTCAGGTGAAGGCATTGATAGTTCCTGGAAAGATCTGTTTCCAAAATAAGGGACTGCTAAAGTGCATTTGTTAGGTGAAATGCAGTAATTCCTTTTCAAGTCTGAATTTTATTTTTTATTTTTTTAAGTAATGGGGCGCCTGGGTGGCTTAGTCGGTTAAGCGTCCGACTTTCGCTTAGGTCATGATCTCGCGGTTCGTGGGTTCGGGCCCCGTGTTGGGCTCTGTGCTGACTGCCAGCTCAGAGCCTGGAGCCTGTTTCAATCTGTGACTCCCTCTCTCTCTGACCCTCTCCTGCTCACGCTATCTCTCTCTCTCTCTCCTAGAAATAAATAAAACATTAAAAAAAATATTTTTAATGTTTATTTTTTTGAGAGAGACAGAGCATGAGTGGGGGAAGGGCAGAGAGAGAGACTTCAGGCTCTGAGCTGTCAGCAGAGGGCCCGATATGAGGCTCTAACTCATGAACTCCGAGATCAGGACTTGAGCCAAAGACAGATGCTTACCTGACTGAGCCACCCAGGCCCGCCTCAAGTCTGCATTTTAGATTAGGCTATTGAGATGGGGTCTTAACATCAACATATATTTCTGTTTTTCTTTTGAGAATGTCACTAACGATGAGGATCACCATGGTGGGGGACACTTGGTACTACGTGACTTGCCGATGCCCAGAACTTAATGTGATAGTATCTTAATTGTTGGGGGTCTACAAAGTGCTGGGCTTTCATCTTTCATTTAAAAAATTTTGTCACAGTTTTATGAGGTAGGCACTATTAGCATCTCTGCTTTCCAGAGTAGGAACTGGGAGTTCTGTGAGGTGAACTGGCCCAGAGTGACAAGGGAGTAAACTGCCTCTGGCTTTGAAGAACGAGGTCTTAACCAGAGTGTGGACTGATAGTCTTATGCGGTACAACTGCAGAGCCATTTAGGACTATTCACTGAGGAGAAGGCATGTCTTGTACTGTAACCTATAATTGAGTCCCATTGAATGGAAATCAGGGAGAGTTGTAATAAGGCACTAATCTCTTAGGGGATTACCATTCTATGATTGAACAACTTCCATTATCATTAAAATCAGTATAACAGTGGGGCAGCTGGGTGGCTCTGTGTCGGATTTCACCCCAGGTCGTGGTCTCATGGTTCATGTCAGGCTCTGTGCTGACAGCTCAGAGCCTGGAGCCTGCTTTGGATTCTGTGTCTCCCTCTCTGTCCCTCCCCTGCTCATTTTCTGTCTCTCTCTCAAAAATAAACACTAAAAAACTTTTAAAAAATCAGTATACCAGCATTAAAGGCAATTTTGAAGAAGAAAACAAATGCTATATGACTCAGCAGTTCCAATCCTACGTGTGTGTGTGTGTGTGTGTGTGTATGTTTATGTATATATATGTGTGTGTGTGTGTGTATGTGTATTCGTATATATGTGATATTTATATTTCCACAAGAATTGAAATTGGAGACTCGAACAGTTATCTGTATAGCAGTGTTCATGGTAGCAGGATTCACATTAGCCAAGACATGGAAGCAGCAAAGTGTCCACAGAGCAGCGGATAGACAAAATATGGTACATTCACACAATAGAATACTATTCAGCCATAAAAAGAAGTGAAATTCTGATACCTGCTGCATGGGTGAACCTGTAAAACATTATGGTACATGAAAGAAGCCAGACAAGAAGGACCAATATTGTAGGATTCCACTTACATGAGGTTCTTAGAATAGGCAGGTTCATAGAGACAAAAGGAGAATGAATAGAGGTTACCGGGGAGAGAAGAGTGGAGAGCTGCTGCCCAAGGGGAGCAGAGTGTATGCTGGTGGTGATGAAATATTTTGGGTATAGATAGTGATAATGCTGTCACAAAATTGTGAATGTATTTATTGTGTCTTGAGTTGTACATTTACAAAAGGTTACAATTACAGATATTTTACCCCCATAAAAAGGAAAGGAAACTAGAAGAATTCCACCTTCTAGACCAGCTGAATTCCATTTACATTTGTGTCCACAGTCATGGTTTTTTTATTTTTTATTTTTTTTAATGTTTTATTTCTGACAGAGAAAGAAAGAGAGAGAGAGAGACAGTGTGAGCAGGGGAGGGGCAGAGAGAGAGGGAGACACAGAATCTGAAGCAGGCTCCAGGCTCTGAACTAGCTGTCAGCACAGAGCCTGACGCGGGGCTCGAACCCATAAACCGCGAGATCCTGACCTGAGCCGAAGTCGGACACTTAACTGACTGAGCCACCCAGGTGCCCTGTCATGGGTTTTGTTTACATCATTGTAATTATTATACAAATAACTTTATTTTGCACTTCAACTATTTCTTTTAACTCCATGTATATTGTAGCTTCCCTCCCATAGTATGTGTAGTCTTAATGTTTTTAGTGGCTGCAGAGTGTTTCATCATGTAGCCAGATGACAGTTTACGGAGCCCGTCTCTTTTTATGGAATATTTAGGTTATTCCTAGTTTTTTTCTGTTTTGTTTTTTACATTTGTAGATAATGGTGTACTTTTTTCTTATTTTGAAGTTTATTTATTTATTTTGAGAGAGAGAGAACGAACATGCATGTGGGAAGGGCAGAGAGAGAGGGAGAGAGAGAGAATCTCAAGCAGGCTCCTTGTGGTGAGTGTGGAGCCTGATGCAGGGTTTGAACCAATGAACCCTGAGATCATGACCTGAGCTGAAATCAAGGTTTGGATGCTCAACTGACTGAGCCACCCAGATAATGGTGTCTTTTTATGGTCTTTTGTCTGTGGAATCCCTGTGTCATCTGGAATCTGGTGGTAGGGAAAGAAGACTCTCAAAGCTCACTCCCTTTATGGAGAAGCCGCTTAAAAAAATAAATTTTGGAAGAGATGGTACGTGCGTGTGGTACATGCATGTAAAACACACACATCCACATCCCTCCAAACTATTTATTGAGCTATAATATACACACTGAAAACATACACCTCATAAGTGCATAGTCTGATGAGTTGTTACCAGCTGACCCCATCGGGTCATCAGCACTCAGATCAGGAATCTGAACATGACCTCCACTCCAGAAGACTTCCCAAAGGGGGCATTTTTATGACAAAAGCGAAAGGCCAGAGAACCGACAGGATGGATTGGTAAGCTCATCGGTGTTACAGAAGAGCCAAAACTCTCAAAAGACACGAGCGTGTGTGTTTCTCACTTGTTTTGGAGTTTGCCCTTTGTGAACTCGGTCTGAGACTCTGCCGGCAAAAGAGCAAGTTCTGACATTTTGAAATAAAGCTGGGCGTTAAGATGGTCCTTGATTCTTCCTTTATACCTCCTTTCCTCCCATCAGACCCCAGTGCCGTGTTTGACATCCGCGTGCTCAACGTCACCACAACTGGGATGGAGCTGACGTGGCAGAGTACAGACAACGGTTCCGAGTACACCTACCACCTACTTATACAGTCCGAGCACGGCTCTGATGAGAAAAACAGTTCTCGCAGAGAGATCATTCTCGAAGACTTGGTTCCAGGCACCTTATATAACATCACAATCTTCCCAGAAGTGAACCACATCCGGGGGACGCCCAACTCCACGGCACAGTACACATGTAAGTCTCTCAGGACTCTCTGGCAAGGGCTGTTCTTTCTGACTCTCCTAGACGGAAGGCGGGGGGGAGAGGGTGGGGTGAAGCAAGCATTAATTGACTAGTGGGGTAAGCGGCCACTGTGTCCCTGGGCTCCAGGTAGAATCTGAAGCTGCTTAAGCTGAAAACATTGGCTTCTGCAAAGGTTCTGCTGTTCTCTTGGGGCATTGGTGCTGAGCCATGTGAGCTGGGAACTGTCCTTAGAAGCAGGAAGATCCAATAAGCATGGACAACATAATTATCCCATTCATTCCTTGGGAATACAGACTAGAGGAGTCACCTTGTTTTGGTGACATTAGAAGATACTACTCCAGTGGTGAGCTTTGCCTGCAGAGCCCTGAGGAAGGTGTCTTGCTAATGTTTGACCTAACTCTATGCTAGAGATGATAGTTTGTATGATCTTTTTGGTATGTATTTTCTCTTTCATGAATCAGATTTCCAAAACAGATAGGAAATTGTATCTGGAAAATATATTTCAGGTAAACTTAAAGTCTTAAAAAAAAGAAGCCTGAAAAATGAATTTTTTCGAGATTTAATCTATAATTATTTTCTGAAGTTTTTTGGGGGAAGCCTTTTGTAATTTGAGTCAGCAAATGTTTGCTTTATTTATGTTTTCCCCAAAGGAGCCAGGCTATTTTAATCATTTTAAGGTTTTTTTTTTTTATTGTTTATTCATTTTTGAGAGAGAGAGAGAGAGTGAGCGAGCATAAGTGGGGGAGGGACAGAGAGAGAGGGAGGCACAGAATCGGAAGCAGACCCCAGACTCCAAGCTGTCAGCACGGAGCCTAACACGGAGCTCGGACCCACAAATCGTGTGATCCTAGCCTGAGCCGAAGTCAGACGCTTAACTGACTGAGCCACCCAGGCACCTCGGAGCTAGGCCATTTTTAGATGCAGTAAATAAAATAGTCCTGGAATTCAGGACTTATCCATGCCTTTTTTTTTTTTTTTTAAACTAAGGGCCCAGCGATGTAGCCTACATTGAAGTAAATACCAGCACCACAGCAGCAACCTTAACTTGGCAGAACTTTGATGAAGCTTCTCCCAGGTACACCTACCACCTTCTTATTGGGAAGGATGGAAATTTCAGCAAAGCACTAGTCACAGACATTGGCATGACCTATGCTACCGTCACTGGGTTAACACCTGGCTCATCATACACCGTGGAGATCTTCACCCAAGTGGGAGATGTCACCACGCCCCTGGCATCTGGCAGGCAGTCATTCTGTACAGGTGAGTTGCCTCAGGAGCCTCCTGGACCCCTTCCTGTGTGGTGCTGACCTTGCAGGTAGGTCCTCCACAGGCTTTGGTTTATTAGGTTTCGTGTGCTGTGCAGTAACAGACCCTGAGCTCTCTGAGAAAGCCTTATTAGGCTTATTAGGGCTGTCTTGTCCTCCTCATTTATTCACCAGTGAATTTTTATTGAACATTTATGTATGCCGAGCGCTGTGAAATGACCCCCACAAGTCCCTGCCTTCCTGAAACTTTTATTCTGGTGGGGAAGACAGATAATAAACAAGTCAACAGACGACGATTACTGCTAGGGAGAGGGTAACGGACAGGGAAGGGGGGAGACGCGATGTTTATCTAGGGTGCTCTGGGAAGGCCTCGGTGAAAAGGTGACTGTTGAGCTGAGACCCGAAGAAAGTGAAGGACTCACCCAGATGGCTGTCAGGGTATAGAGCTTTATAGGCAGAGGAAAGACCGGTGCAAAGGCCCTGAGGCTGGAGTATGCCTGCTGTGTTGAAGGAAGAGCAGGAGGGAAGGAGTGGAGCAACGGGAGCGAGAGGGTGGTGGGCAGGTGGTGAGGCCCCAAGAGGTGATGGGCAAGGAGAGGGATGACATCCAGGCTCGTAGGTGGTGATTTGGCTTTCCCACTGAAGAAGATTGAAAAGGATATTGTTAAAGTGGGCGTCCCGCCTTTTATCGATCCTTATCTCTCAGTGTAAAACATCCTATAACGAGAAGGGTAGCCCCGTATTTAACTGAGGGAGCTGTCAGAGAGCCACCCAGGGAATTTTCTACAGACGGCTGTGAGTACTTGGCCTCACAGGTCTGACTGGGGCGCCTTTGTCACCCCAGTGCCCGTGCGTCATCTTACTCTTCACCCACTTTGTACCTATGTCTTCCCTTCCTTAGACTAAGCCGCTCAGGTGTGTTCAGGCCAATTTGGAAGCTGAGGGCTCTCATTGGATCAGCCTCCCCGGTAGCGTAGCGCAGGAGCTGCGACCTTGACGACCTCTGACCTTTCGCGTGGAGCTGCTAAAGAAACCCCCGCAGCTCCGAGTCACCCCTCCTCCTCGGGCCCCGTCCACTTGGTCTAGTAGCTGATCGTTGAGATCTGGGTACCTTCCACTGCTGAGACTTCTCCTCGCTATAATTATTGCAGTCCAGAGCAAGAGGAAAATATGTCCGTGCATTTATGACTGGGGGTGTGGCTGGAACAGGAGCTGTGGGGGTAGAGGTGCATCGGACAGGTTGTTTTCCTGCTTTAAAATCCTGCTGCATTAAAGCAGTGACCATACTCTCGCCCTAGCACCTTAGTACAGAGCTCTCTATGTACAGCAGTTTGGGGTTGGCCATCAACAACTCTATTGCCCTCAGATAGGTAGAGACAAATAACATCCCATTTTAAAGATGAAAAACTGATTCCATTTACTGTTAATTATTCCGGACGCTGTGTGTGTACAATACCCTGGACTTGGATTTAGAAAACCTGGGGGTCAGGTGTTGGCTTTGTTGCCTAGCAACTTACACAGCCTCTCTAAGCCTCAGTTGATTCCTTGGCAAAGTGAGACAGTATTAACCCGACCTCTTCCGGAAGGATTGTCAAGAGGGCCCCCATACTGTTAGAATAGCGCTAGCTGTCACGGATCCCTGGTCCCTTCCAGGGTGGCGATTGACAGCCACTTTCATAGAATCCTCATACAGTCCTGCCCTGAGGCTCGGTTGCATGGCCAGCAGGGTCACACAGTTCAGTAATGCCTGGTTCAAGGTTAGGCTCTCCCTCCTTCACCATCCCTCATGGCTGTCAGCTCCTCACAGATGTGCCGGGATTCGACTGCCCGCTAAATGGTGGCGTTTGCAAAGCACCCGGCCCGGACCCTGGCAGTGTGCTGTGTTTCCTTTGCAGATCCTGCACCGGTAGCCTCCTTCTGCTGTGAGGTGGTCCCCAAAGAGCCAACCTTGATTCTCAAGTGGGCCTGCCCCCCCGGCACCAACACAGGCTTCGGGCTGGAGATCAGCAGAGGGGCTTGGAAAAATGTGACAGACCTGGACAGCTGCTCCTTGGAGAATGGCCCCGAGTATAGGACGAATGTCACATATTTGAATTTTTCTACCTCCTACAACATCAGCATCACTGCCTTGTCCTGTAACAAGTCGGCACCTCCCGCCCAGAACACCTGCCTCACTGGCATCACAGGTGGGCTTCGTGGTCACCCTGGGAACGCTGAGCCAGCGGTCTGCACGTGTGGCCTACAAATCCACATGTCTTTTTAAATTTCTGCTAATATATACATTTTAAACTTTATTTATATTTATTTTGAGACACAGAGACAGAAATGAGTGGGGGAGGAGTAGAGAGAGAGGGGAGAGAGAGAATCCAAAGTAGGTTCTGCGCCACCAGTGGAGAGCCCGACACAGGACTTGAACCCACGAAACTGTGAGATCATGTGAGCTGAAACCAAGAGTCAGACACTTACCCGACTGAGCCACCCAGGCGCCCCTAATTTTAGTGTTTGTTTTTGCTAGCATTGACCATTAATCCAGATCTATAGAAATCTAGTCTTAAAGAGGAGAGTAAGGACTCATTTTTTAACATCCCCAAAGTAGTTTCCTTTGCTTTACATAATAATTCACTTCCATATTTTCTTTTAGATAGAAAGTTCTCTTATTATATTATATTATATTACATTAGGAAAGCGTTTTTATAGAAATATTCAAATATACACAGAAGTAGAGGAAAGCGTAAAGAAACCCACATATCCATCATCACCCAGTTAAATGTTTGTCGGAGTTTGACCAGTCTTCTTTTATGTATCCCCTCCTCCCTGATTGGATTACTTTGAAACCACTTCTGGTCATTCTATAGTTTTGTTTTTTGTTTTTATAGTTTTTATTTTATTTTTTTGAGACAGAGAGACAGAGCATGAGCAGGGGAGGAGCAGAGAGCGAGGGAGACACAGAATTTGAAACAGGCTTCAGGCTCTGAGCTGTGAGCACAGAGTCCGACGCGGGGCTCAAACCCACGAACCACGAGATCGCGACCTGAGCCAAAGTCGCCCACTTAACTGACTGAGCCACCCAGGCACCCCTCTATTGTTTTATTTATAAATATTTTGAGAAGTATTTCTTCAAGATGGGCTCCTTTCCCCTTTCTTTCAGACATAACCATATTGCTGTTACCATCACACTTAAAACTGAACAGTACTTTTATTTGCTATTATCATATATCCAGTCAAGAACTCTTTATTTCCCTAGAATCCATATTGCTAAGCTCCCCTGCTGTTTTGGGGAGTGGGGTCACTCACTTCACAGGGGATCCCCCAGTCAGACTTTTCAGGCTTATTGTTCTTATTTTTTGTACTTGGAAGAAAGTTGCTTCTTATACTTTGCTTCATTTTCATCTGTCTCTTGCTCGCCATGTCTTTGCCAACGTTATGCCTTAGTTCAACCTGGTGGTTTGGTTTTGCTTTGTGCTTTTTGACCCCTGGATGTGTTTCCTTTAGGGTAGCTGAATGTTTCTGGACAATTTCCAAAGAATTCATGGTTGAAATAGTAAGAGAAAAAGGCCTCTTATTACAGGGACACTGGCTTGAAAGGTGGTTGAGGGGTTCTGTGGACAGAGCCGTGGATTTAGACATGTCGACCTGGGTTTGATTCTAAGTTCTGCCTTTTACTAGCTATGGGATCTCAGAAAAGCTATGTAACCTCCATGAGCCTTGTTTTTTCTTCATTATAAAAGGGGGAAGTAATACTAGCTTTCAGGACTGTAAAACAAATTAGATGAGGTAATGTGTATGGAAGGCCACTTGAGAGTGGCCATGTATGGCTGCTCAGGTTGTGCATCACACAATTCCATAGCACACCATTCATGTGGACTACAGTGTACATGGGGCTCCTTAGAGTTATGCAGTACATATAACTGTATAGGATGGTCCTGGGTCACACTCCTTTGGGCTTCTGCAGCACTTTAGAACATAATGGAAATAATGAACCTTTTGTAGGTCTCTTTTATCATGTCATTTCTTGAGTTGTTGAGGAATGTAAGTCACGTCTGATTTGGGATCAGACGTGCGCAGTGCCTAGTGAAGAGAAGGAACTTGGTCAGGAATAGTTTCTGAAGCTGAGCAGTACGGTAGAGTTGGATAATGACCACATATTTAGTCCAGTGATTCTCTTATTTTTTAATCTGTAGCTCTCCTTTTCCTCAGATGAGATTTAACACGATTTTTATTTACTATATATACAAACTTAACATGATTTTTATATACTGTAAAAGTGGAGCTGCAGTTTCTCCAAGAGAAGTAGGAAGTGTTGGCGGGATGGGGGAATTGGAGCGATGGTCTCTTAGCCAATATTTGTTCTTGCACCATGTGTGCCTGGGGTAAGGGACACTGGTGATTAAGGCAGATAGGGCCCCTGGAGGATAGGATTCAGGAAGGAAAGGGTTTCCAATCTTGCAGGTAGATAAGTTAGCCCGCCACCCACAGTCTAGTCCTCCCTGGGAAGCTCAAAGGCAGAGAGCTGAATCCTGGGAGCCTGTGTTAGGAAGGTTTGCCAGGCAGTTGACGATTAGGGGACAGCGCCTCCAGGTGGTCACTGCTGTCCGTTACTTGAGCGGTTGCTGAACCTGGTTCAGTCAGAGCTGCACTGCCCGGTAGAAAATGTTGAGTCTCCTGCAAAATTTAATATATTCTAGGAGCCACATTAAAAAAGGTAAGAAGAAACAGCTGACATTGATTTCAATCACATTGTATTTAACTCAGTGTGTTAAAAATATTATTTCACCATGTAACCTGTGTGAAGTCAGTTACTGATGAGACACTTTGCATTCTTTTTTCGTGTTAAGTCTTTGACGTCCAGTCTGTGTTTTACGTGTGTGGCACATCCGAGTTGGGGCTGGGCATGTTTTCAGAGCCCAGCAGCTGTGGGTGGCTGGCGCTGGCGTGCTGGACGGCGCACGTGTGGGAGTCTCGCAGTGGTGTTTTTGTTCAGCTTTCTCAGCCTCTCGGAGTCTTGAATATACTAATGAAAACATTCAGACTGTATGTGGGAGACTAATTTAGGTAGAGAGAGGGAGAGAGAGAGTGTGTGTGTGGACAAGGATCATCTTTAATTCAGTGTTTTCTCCCTTTTGTGTTCATCCGGAGGGTGACTCTACAAGCTTAGCTCAGAAAGGGGAGGCGCTTCACCATGAGGGTCGCGCGTGGGATGTTCCTGTGTGTGCTTTTCTGGTTTCTAGGAAGAGGGTTGGTCGGGTTTCTCTAGTTGGCATTTTAAACCGATGCCAGCAAGAATGAGGACTTAATTTTTTTTAATTTTTTAATGTTCTTTATTTCTGAGAGAGAGAGAGATAGACAGACAGCGTGAGCAAGGGAGGGTCAGAGAGAAAGGGGGACACAGAATCTGAAGCAGGATCCAGGCTTTGAAGTAGCTGTCAGCACAGAGCCCAACATGGAGCTCAAACCCACAAACCGTGAGATCATGACTTGAGATGAAGTCAGATGCTTAACCGACTGAGCCACCCAGGAGCCCCGAAAATGAGGACTTCAGTGTGAAGGACATGGAACAGGGACATGGCCAGGCCTCAGGCGAAAGTGTGTTCTGTCCATTGCAGCTTTGCTTCCCTCCGGATATCTGTTCTGTTCCATCATGGTCCTCAGGGGCCAAGCCATCTGTGCCGTGTCCATGCTGTGCGCAGGTGCTGCGGACAGCTACCCCCTTAGAGTTCTAGCCGCACAGGTTCTCTCTCTGTGGCTTTCCTTCTGCCCTGGTTCTCAGGGTAAGACACCTGCCTCCTCTGGGTCCGAAGGGGCTGGGGAAACGTATGAGTGGGAAGTTGTTTTCAGCCAACAAGGTTATTGGGAGCCTTCTCCCAGCAGGTGGCGGGGCATGCTGAAGGTGCCCTCGTGAGCTGGGGGATCTGCCATCTCTGCCCCCCACTGCCCTTCCCTGCCCCTTGCTGTGGATGAACCCCACACATCGCTCCCAGAACAAGGGGCAGAACTTGAGGGCACAGTAGCAAATGTCTCCGTAATCATTTTGTTCCGTCTTTTTTTTTTTTTTTTTTATTTAAATATTTGAGAGACAGAGAGAGTGTGAGCAGAGGAGTGGCAGAGAGAGACACACACACACAGAATCTGAAGCAGGCTTCAGGCTCTGAGCTGTCAGCGCAGAGCCCAACATGAGGCTCAAACCCACCAACCACAAGATTGTGACCTGAGCCGAAGTCAGATGCTTGACCGCCTGAGCCACCCAGGCACCCCACTTCTTTGATTTTAAATGCTGGGTGATCATGTTTTGTTTTGTTCTGTTTCAGATCCCCCTTCTCCAGACGGATCCCCGAATATTACATCCATCAGTCACAATTCGGTAAAGGTGGAGTTCAGTGGGTTTGAAGCCAGCCATGGACCCATCAAAGCTTATGCGCTCATTCTCACCACTGGGGACGGTAAGGAGGGGGTCAGTTATGGGTTAAACAGCCAGTGAGCCGTGTCATGACTGGGTGCCATTCCTGTGCCCACTAAGGCACACTAGAGATACAAATACATGCCTGTTTTTACCCTTAGCCCATGCTTTGGCACTCAGCAGCCAGTGGGTGAGCTATTTGCCCGACAGTCTAGGTCAGGGTTGACAGACTTTCTGTAAAAAGCTGGATTGCAGAGTTTCAGCCTTGCAGGCCATGTAGCCTCTGTTGCAGCTCCCTGATGCTGCCATTGTGGGCGAGGGCAGCCAAGGAGGGTGCATGAGATTGAGTGTGGCTGTTCCCATAAAATGTTGACCGGGAATGGGTGGTTCACCGGATCGACTGTGGATCATACTTTGCTGACCTCTGGTCTAGGTTTTTCTTCTCTTTTACAACACAGAGTCTTCTAGGTGGCAGAATACTAGTCTTAAGCAGCTCTCTCTCTCTCGTTCTCTCTCTCTCTCTCTCTCTCTCTCTCACACACACACACACGCCCACCCAAAGGGTGGCTTTCCCTCGAAGGAAGACAGACAGTGATTTGCATTTGTGGTGGGAACTTGCAGAGAGCATCCACACAGCTGAGAGAGTAGGAGGTCCCCAGGCCCCCTTCCTGACGGGGCTCCATTTACATTCGTCCGTGGGAAGGAGGAGGAGGGCACGAGTAGAGGTGTTTGTGTTACCCGAGTGGGTGCTTTGCACAGGCTGGGTGTTCAGGACCAACTTTTGTTGTTTTTGCTGATTCTTTAATCTAAGTCGAACCACGCAGTGGCACCTCTGTCTGTTGTCTTAGCCTATAATACTGTCCTCACCTCCTTGGGGGTGTAGAGATCAAGCGCCTTGTGAGGGGGGTGGGGATCCTGGAAGACAAGGACTTTGCCAGTGTCATCAACCCATTAGACTTTCAACAACTGATGCGGAGATCTCTCAGTCTCTCTGGCATTTCGTTTTGGGTCTATTTCAAGTCATTTTGTTGGGAAGGTTTTCAGCAGCATCCAGGCTCATACCTTGCGGAGTGAAGGAGGCAGTATTTCATAGTCACCAGAATGACTAGTACCAGCCTGTGGTGGATGAGAACACACGCTGCGAGTTGATGGTCTGGATTAGAGATCAACCCCGCCATGTGGATGGTGTGGCCTTGGGCCCAGGTCCTTTTAGCTTTCCCGGCCTTCATTTTCCCATCTATAAGGTGGGGTAGTCAACATACGTGATGAGACTCTTACTTACTGTTGTTTAGTGCAGAGAGATTATGTAAGTCAAGCACTTAGAACTCAATAGAAATAAAGCCTGGACAGAGAGCACGCTGGTGCTCTGTCATTATCATCGTTATCACCCAGTGTCAATGTCATTAATGTAGACGTGTGTGAGGCATAAACCTCTTGTCTGTAATCACTTCCTTAGGACTTTCCTTCTGTGTGCCTTTCTTAGCTGTTCGCCCGTCTCCAGATATTTTGAGATACACGTATGAGGATTTCAAAAGGGGGGCCTCAAATACTTACGTGACGTACCTCATAACAACAGAAGAAAAGAGACGCTCTCAGGACTTGTCTGAAGTCTTGAAATACGAGATCGACGTTGGGAACGAGTCGACCACGCACGGCTACTACAACGGCAGGCTGGAGCCCCTGGGCTCCTATCGGTAATGCCTGGCAGCTCTCGCCCTTCGGGGCTGAGCCTCGCGAGCGCTGGGCCCCGCATGCCTAGGGTGGTGGCCGTGTCCCAGCAGCCTCTTTCCTTCTTGTCATCCTACAGGGCGTGTGTGGCTGGCTTCACCAACATCACCTTTAAGCCTCCCAACAACGGACTCATAGATGGGCCCGAGAGCTATGTGTCCTTCAGTCAGTATTCGGATGCCGTTTTCTTGCCCCAGGATCCAGGTAGAGAAAGAACGACGGTGCTGTTAACAGTTCAGTGGGTTTCTGCTTCTGGTGTCCATAGGAAGCCCGGTTTTGTGTCTTCCATCAATTCTCATACTCATGGGGCTCTAGGAGGCGGGTCTTGACCACGTGGGAGAGCTGGGCTCACCTCTTAGAAGTCAAGATGTCACGTGGCCATCAGGACCCACATCTGTTCCCTTGACTGAGGTCCCCACCGGCCCCCACCCCCACGCTCTCCCTTCTTCGAAAGCCAGTTGCACTTCTGCTCTGCAAACACTGTGTAGTCCTTTGCTCTCAGTGTGGTTATTTGTGTGGCCGCGTGCCAGGCACACAATTTCACTTTCAGTGCATAGAGCCTTTGAACGTTAGGATCAGAAAGAGCCACAGAAGTCATCTGGCTCATTCCTTTAGGAGTCAGGCTGTTAAGCCTGGCTGCCCCAGAGAGGGGTAGTGACTTGCCCAAGGTTACACAGTGGCTCAGAGACAGGCCTGACACTTCGGCCTCACGCTTCTTGTGAAGCACACCTCACTTTTATCACACAGAATGATTTAGGAGCTTCAGGGACCCAAGGGGGGTATGTACTTCACCTTCAGGCCCCAGAGACAGAGTGACTAACTGCTCTGTTAGTCTGTCTGGTTTTTATCCTCGATGGCTGTTGGCTTTGGAAAGAAGTCCCAGAAGCCAAGTGTGGGGAGTCCCTGCAGCCTTCCCCAATAAACAAATGGGTTTCAGGTCACATGAGCACAGAGCCGTTGGCATTTCTGCTCACACGTGGGTGTTAGTCTCACCATGTCAGAGGTGGCAGAACCACGCAGAACATTTTGTCCAATAGTTTCTAAACAGTTGTCAGTCCACCAAACAAGGGCCAGTCCTGCGATGCTCTCTACTGCCACCCAACCTCCACGAGAGTGTTTCTGCCTCGTTTTCTACTTTATTTATTTATTTTTTAAATGTTTATTTTTGAGAGAGAATGTGCAAAAGGGGGAGGGTCAGAGAGAAGGAAGGGGACAGAGGATCTGAAGCAGGTTCTGTGCTGACAGCAGAGGGCCCGATATGGAGCTTGAACTCGTGAACTGCGAGATCATGACCTGAGCCGAAGTTGAACGCTCAACCAGCTGAGCCCCCTGATTTTCTATTTTATATATTGGGCTGCTGCATGCAATTTCATGTGAAGAAAGGCATCAGTGGTCAGAACAACTTGAAAATCACAGGTGGCCCAGTTCTCTAAGTTTGCAGTTGAGGAAACTGAGGAGAGAGGAGCATTGACTTTCTTTCTCAAAACCAGCCTGTTAGTGGTAGACAGCGGATGGGGGACCTGGCTCCCAAATGCCCAGGCTAACTTTAAGTCCACAGATGTTTAACCCATACACACACGCATGCGCGCGCGCGCGCGCGCACACGCACGCACACACACGCGCAAGCACACGCGCGCACACACACGCACACACGCCACGCACACACACGCACACACACACACACACACACACACACACACACACACTGGTTTGAGGACTTTGGGCCGGGTGTTTGTGAACATCTTCTGAAATGCTTTCCATTTGGACTTTTCTCAGGTGTCATCTGTGGAGCAGTTTTTGGGTGCATCTTTGGTGCCCTGGTAATTGTGGCTGTGGGAGGCTTCATCTTCTGGAGGAAAAAAAGGTGACTCGTGCTTAATCATGTTAATGATAATACCCCACTTTTTTTTTAATGTTTATTTAGTTTTGGGAGAGGAGAGAGAGACAGAGCATGAGCAGGGGAGGGGTAGAGAGAGAGGGAGACACAGAATCCAAAGTGGGCTCCGGCCTCTGAGCTAGCTGTCAGCACAGAGCCCAACGCGAGGCTCGAACTCACGAACTGTGAGATCATGACCTGAGCCGAAGTTGGATGCTTAACTGACTGAGCCACCCAGGCTCCTTGATAATACCCTAGTTTTTAAAGGAGCTTTTTACTATGGAAAATTTCATACATTCACACAGTTGGAAGGACTCATGTCATGAGCTCCCACATCCCCATCACCCACACTCTTCACTGTCTGGCCAGTCATACTTCATCTCAGCCCCCTACAGCCTCAGGTCGTGCCAAACACTGCATACAGTGTACTGTGCTCCTTTTGAATGGTGCCCTCTGGTTCACAAGTCAGTTTTGTGGTGTTAAGAGATTGCATGAAAAAAATTTGTTTTAAAGTTTTTTTTTTTATTTTGAGAGACAGAGAGAGAGGAGGAGGGGCAGAGAAAGAATCCCAGGCAGGGCTCAAACTCCCTAACCGTGAGATCATGACTTGAACCAAAACCAAGAGTTGGACGCTTAGCCAACTGAGCCACCCAGGAGCCCCGAGAGATTTCATCTGAGGGTTAGCGCTAAGTTTGAACACATGCTCTGATGACTAGCTGTTAGGGAGCTTCACCGTAGTGTCTGCAGTAGTCTGTGAGGTAGGGATAAAAACAGGGCCTAACTTGTGACACGGTGGAGCATAAAATAAATACGGTGCTCAACAATTTCGCATACCCTGTACGCTATTATTGTTGTCTGTACAACTACCCTTTGAGGTAATTAAATAGTGAAAAACAACTCTGTTTTGCTAGCCTACTGTGCGCCTGGATTTGTGTCTTCCGTCAAATCTCCTACTCACGGGGCTCTAGGAGGCAGGTCTTGAAAGCCCCATTGCTTGAGTAGACACAAGCTGAGTGTGGGAAGTGTGGAAGTGAACTTGAACTTGGTGTTTGCACTTCATTGCTCCCTCTCCTGTCTGACTGTGTGGCATTTGAAGCCTGTGTATCAGCTGGGCTTCACTCCTGCTTGTTAAGTGCTGCCAGCCGGGGAATTTCATTCTGGCTCAGAGTTCCTTGATGCAGCTCTGCCGCCATCTTGCCCTGTTGGGCTGACAGGCCCGATTAAAAAAAAAATGTTTTGTGAGGGAGGGGCCAAAGCAGCTTTATTGTTTCTTGTAAAAGTAAAAGTTATCCATGCTTGTGGCAAAAAAAAAAAATACAGAAGAGCAAAGAAACTGGATAATTCATAAGCACAGCACAAATCACAGCACTCTGAACACCGATAGGATTGTGAAACTCACACACAAGTGGAATCATATTATGTGTGTTGTTTTCTAGTCTGTCTTATTAGTTAAGACTTTGTGGACAGCTTTAAATCTTCTTCATTTTAAGTGGCTAAAGAGCATTCAATTGTACAGAAATTATTCGACCCATTTTCCTGATGTTTTCAGGTTTGTTCTTTGTTGGTTTTTTGTTGTTGTTGTTGTTTGTTGCCACAATAATCTTGGGGCACATTCCTGATTATTTCCTTAGGCTATATTCCAAGGTGGGCGGTTGCTGGGATTGCAGTTTTAGTTTTGATACGAACTGCCAAGGTGCCCTCCAGACATGTTTGTTTGTATGTTAGTTTGTTTTTTAACACCAGTTTGGGGTTTAGTCAGCAATGCAGGAGAATGCCAGGCCCCACCTACTTACCGACAGTGGATATATTTTTTGATTTATTTCATTGACTCATGAGAAAGGCCTCACTCAAGAAACAGCCTGAAAAAAATGAGTCTGGCTTTACCAGTGGGTCAGCTGCTAATGTATTTTCCCCCAACGATCTTCCTAAAAGTTGCCCGAGCAAGATTCTTCCATACTTTTGGATGGTATGAAAGAGAGTTACTTCATAGATTTGCAATCAGTGTTTGCTGCATATATTGAAGCTTAGTATTAGTGAACAGGATTTAACCAGATATGAACTAATGCCCAGGGAAAAGATATTTTGTAGATACAAAATGTGAACACACAGAGTTACCCTTTTTTTGGTCTAATGGATCTTTGTTTCTTTTAAAACAGGAAAGAAGCGAAGAATAATGAACTGTCCTTTTCTCAAATTAAGTAAGTCTCTGGAGTTATGGCTTTATTTTAAGACATTTAATCCCCCAACCTGCTCAATGACTATCTAGAGAATTTTTATTTTACTTTATTTTTCATTGTTTCAATTTTTTTGAAGTTTGTTTAGTTTGAGAAAGCAAGCGAGTGGGGGAGGAGCAGAGGAAGAGTGATAGAGAATCCCAAGCAGGCTCTGCACTGTCAGCATGGAGCCTGATGCGGGGCTTGAAATCACGAACCATGAGATCATGGCCTGAGCTGAAACCAAGAGTTGGATGCTTAACTGATTGAACCACCCAGGTGCCCCTTTAGTGAATTTTTGATGGAACTTGCTACCATCTTTCCTGATTGACACATTTGGCTATGATCATGCAGAAGTTCTTGCTAGCTTTGTTTTTCTGCAAGGAATCTCTGTTTATTAGTCTGGTTCCTTGCTGTATTGTACTATGGCAAGTAGAACCTTCCATATGCTACCAATAAATATGTATTTTGTGATTTTCTTTTGAGAGCATGAGTGAGGGTGGGGGGAGAGGCAGAAGGAGAAGAAGGAAGGGAGGGAGGAAAGGGGGGAGAGAGAGAGAATGAGAATATCTTAAGCAGACTCATGCCTAGAGCGGCGCCTGATGCCAGGACTCTATCTCACAACCCTGAGATCGTGACCTGACCGGATATCAAGAGTCAGACACTTAGCTGACTGAGCCACTCAGGCACCCCTCATATTTAGTGATTTTTAAGAACAAATAAACGGCTTATCAAAATGGGTTGTGCAAAGTCAAAAAGCCAGTCAGTCACATGACAGCTGGAAGTGAGATTTCCTGATTCACGTTTCAGTGTTTTGTAAATAACATTATAGTGATACGCCCTCCCACCATTATACTCTGGTTTTGTTCCTTTGGGAAGATGTTTACTATGAATTCTAGAGTCATGATCGAGTCAGCGTTTCTAATTGCTTATTTTTTTCTTTCCCTTTCTATGATGAAGACCTAAAAAGTGAGTAGCCTCTTTAATTTTTTAATAACTTGTATTTTTCTGTTTTGAGCACAAACTTTACTGGAGGTAAAAAAGTCCTAATAAGTTGTTTTTATTTTCTTAGATCAAAGTTAATCAGAGTGGAGAATTTTGAAGCCTACTTTAAGAAACAGCAAGCGGACTCCAACTGTGGGTTTGCAGAAGAATATGAAGTACGTGCTTGTAAATAATGTATTTTTAACTGCTTTATGTTTCTCCGGAAAGTTGGAAAGCCACCTGTTTTTGTTGCGTGGGGAAGCGCTGGGTAAGAGGCGGCCCTCTTAGAGGGGAGAGGAGCTCCGGCAGGTACCCCCGGGTCCCACTGTGGCCCTGTGGGCTATGAGCACTTAGATGTACCCTCACTTCTAGTGGTTTGTGTGTTTAATCTTGTTGATGAATGAAAATTAGAGAGAGAGAAACTAGGCATTCAAGTTCAAGTCCATGGGCTGTTAACTGGGGTGATTAGGAAGCTGTCTGGGCTGGCATTTTGGGGCTGGGGCTTGACTGCTGTGTGGCCGACATTGATTCCTGAGAATTCTGTGAATTCCTGCAGAAAGAGTTTCTACGTGTCGGTCCCCATGTGCTGTCTCGCTGCAGCAGCTTCGCCATGCACACTTGCCTTCCCTGGGCCACGCTGCTGTGGTCTCTGCCTTTATTGGATCTACGCCCTCTTTGCATTGGTTTCCTGTGGCTGCCATAACAAATCACAAACTGGTGGTTTGAAACAACAGAAATTTATTCTCTTGCAGTTCTGGAGGCTATAGTAAGTTCAAAGTCAAGGTGTCAGCAAGGGCAGTGGTCCCTTGGGACCAGATCTCTGAGGGAGAAGCTGCCTCTTCCAATTTGAGGCCTCCAGGCATTCCGTGGCTTAGGGCTGCATCACTCTGCTCTCTGTGGCCTCCCCCTCCTCCCCATGGCTTCCTTCTGGGTGTTTCGTGTGTAAGGACACTTGTTGGATTTAAGATCCACCCACATAATCCAAGATAATCTCACCTCCAGATTCTCAACTTGACTACATCTGCAAAGACTCCTTCCAAAATAAGGTCACATCCACAGGTTGTAGGAATTAGGATGGGGTTCTGGCTTTTTTGAGGCCACCATTCAACCTATGTGCAACTCAATGCTCAGGAGGACTTAAATTCTGTCTCTTTTTACCTGTTTCATCTGTGACATGGTGCCCATCACTGGTTTGCAGTGTTTATTTAATTCTGCCTCGTTGTACTGTGAATTATTTTTAAATTAAAAAAAACTTTTTTTATTGTTTATTTATTTTTGAAAGAGAGAGAGGGAGGCAGAGAGAGGGAGGCACAGAATCAGAAGCAGGCTCCAGGTTCCAAGCTGTCAGCACAGAGCCCGATGCGAGGCTTGAACTCGCTAACCGCAAAGTCATGACCTGAGCTGAAGTCAGACACTTGACCGACTGAGCCACCCAGGCGCCCCAATGTTAGTTATTTCTGCCTGCACCCCTCTCCTGGGGGTGTAAGCGCCTGGAAGGCAAGGATTATCCTTTTTCTTTTATTTTAACCTCTGCATTAGTTTCCAAGGGCTGCGGTCACAAAGCACTAAAATAGCAGCAGATCCTTCTCTCAGTTCTGGAGGCCAGCGGACCCAAATCAAGGTGTTGTTAGGGCTGAGCTGCCTCGAAAGCCTCTAGAAGAGGCTACTGCCCGGCTTCAGCCTGACTCCTATGCCTGCCTTCACCTCAGTATGGCCAAAGGACATCAGTCCTGATGGATTAAGGCCCCCCCCATCCAGTATGACCTCATCTTATTTCGATGACAAATAAGGCTGCATTCCCCAGTCCTGAGGGTTAGAACCTCAACATGTCTTTAACTCAGAACACCTCTGCCTTCTCACTTTGTTCGGTCGTATGCTGTGCTTGGTGTAAATAACATCCGGACGCTAACTAAATGGACAACTCACTTGTTTTGTTTTCAGGATCTGAAGCTTGTTGGAATTAGTCTACCTAAATATACAGCGGAACTGGCCGAGAACAGAGGAAAGAATCGCTATAATAACGTCCTGCCGTGTGAGTTGCTTTTTCCACATGATCTTCCCTTTTGTCTGTCCCTGGCCATCGCCCCTCTCTCAGTGGAGGGGAGTGGGATCAAGATACTGGCCACCTCCGCGATTATTCAGAGTCACCTGCCGTGTGCTAAGCCCTGTATTTAGGCCTATTCCTTTGAAGGCAGGCCTCGCGAGAACTTCACGAAGTAGGTGGTACCATATTCATTTTGCAGATGAGGAAAATGAGGCACAGGGTAGCCAGGTGATTTGTCCGAAGTCACACAGGGGCCCGTGGCAGGCAAGGCAGGCTCTAGATTAGGTGTCTCATGTCTTTCAGGGAAAAGGCTAGAGTCTATGTTCTTATCCCCTTTATCTCAAAGCCCCTTTATTTCCTCTAACGTAGTTCTGGAAAGGAAGGGGGTCAGAGCATGACTGGCAGGAAGTAATGCTTTCTGCTTGTCTGACACGTCTCTGGTTGGCTGCATGCATCCCACAGCTAAATATGAACTGCATTTGAATTCGCATTTTGAGAATTAACAGTATCTGCCTAATGCATGGGGCTAATGACAAATTGGGTTTAAAGTAAGAATTATTTATAACATCATTCGTTATGATGAAATGTAAACCCTCCTCCACAGAAAAGTTCTTTGCAGGTCTCTCTTTCGGATGGGAATTCGGGCACAAAGAAGTATCAGTCCATTCCAGCTGTGTTCTGATTCAGCCATAGTTTATAGACTCTGCTGATAATTTTTACACCAGGACATTTAGAGACTTTTTTTTTTTTTTTTTTTAATATTTGAATCTGTGTTTTTCTTTCCTGGCCTAAAACATTAACTTCTGCTTAGATTCAGGATGTTTTTTAGCTCCTGCGCTTTTCTCTTCATCTCCCCGCTGCTCTGTCCATGCCCCCCCAACGCCCCCAGCCCCTTTGTATTAACAGCAGACATTGATCCTTGTTCAAGGAAAAACGCTTTGGAAAACAGGCTGGTGGGATTTGCCTCCATCCCGCCCTTCTTGGGTTAACCCAGGACCACAGGCCTGATCTTGTGATTGCTGCAGAGGTTTTCAGATCCAGAGTTCGGGTACTGTTTTTATTGGGAAAGTTCCAGGCTGCGAGTCATGTTGCTAACCGAGCTTGGAACTGTCATATTATTTTGCCCAAGAGGAGCACGAGATAGTATATAGTCAAAGACAGGGAGACACGTGATGTTGCTGCCGACTTCGCCTGACGTTTGAAATTCTCAAGTTATTTCATCTCTTGAGTTGGACAAGGGTGTATGGTTTTGAGATGCTAGTATTTGGAAAACATGAGAATGTTTGTGTTTTAGATCTTTCCGCCCATAATAGTCTTACACATTCAGTTTATTCTGGAATTTGGTACTGTCTTGTTGTAATAACATTTCTATGAAGATAAAGTATACAGATTTGGGTGTTTACCCTGCCATGGTGGAAAGGGTACTAGATTTGAATTCTGACTGCGCTTGACTAGACATCAGTGCTGGGAGAAGTCACTTAATCTCCCTGACCCTCAGTGTCCTCATTTGTAAAATGGGCACACAAGCTGGTAGAATAGTTTTGAGGAATAAATAAGATTGCTCAGTGCACTCCCTGGCTCATGGCACACACCCAAGGATGCTAATAGTAGTGGGTTTGTGTTGTCTCAGAAGGTGGTCTGGTGTAGTTAGGAGCTTGACCCCCAGTGCCACGCTGCCCGAGTTCGAATCCTGGCTCTGCCACTTACTAGCTTTGCCAGGTAATTGCCTGACTTTTCTGTGCTGGTCACAGAGGCGGAACGTGAGGACCAAGTAAGGTCATCTCATTTTCTATAAAACACCCTGCAGCACACCCTCAGGATGTGTCGCCATTTTGTACTTTGCTCTCTTATATGCAATTCTCCTCAAACATTTGCTTCTAATGGGATCCTTTTTTCTCTTAACGTCGTAGATGATATTTCCCGTGTCAAGCTTTCTGTTCAGGCCCATTCAACTGACGACTACATCAATGCCAACTACATGCCTGTAAGTAAGGGGATGTTCCCGTGACATGGCTTGTAAGGATGAAATCTTCAGGGCTCCCCTTTGTTTCTCTGATGCTGAATTTATGTCGCTTTCCATGTTTTAGGGCTACCATTCCAAGAAAGAATTTATTGCCACACAAGGGCCTTTACCCAACACTCTGAAAGATTTTTGGCGTATGGTTTGGGAGAAAAATGTATATGCCATTGTTATGTTGACCAAATGTGTTGAACAGGGAAGGGTAAGTATTTTGGGTTTAAATTATTAAATTAAATTTAAGAATTAATTAATTTGGGCTGTGGTGAGAGGGTATCTTTAAAAAACTTTTTTTTAATGTTTGTTTGGTTTTAGAGAGAGAGAGAGCACGAGCGAGGCAGGGACAGAGAGAGAGGGAGACACAGAATCTGAAGCAGGCTCCAGGCTCTGAGCTGTCAGCACAGAGTCCGATGTGGGGCTCGAACTCATGGACTATGAGATCATGACCTGAATCGAAGTCAGACATTTAGCCAGATGTGCCACCCAGGTGCCCTGATGAAAGGGTGTCTTAAGGAGTATTTTTTTTTTTTTAAAGAAAACATCCCCAAACATCAGCACCTCTACTGTTAGAAACTCATTTTCTGTCTTTTTTTCTTCTAAGAGAAAAGTTTAAAAATCAATTTAAACAAAAAAATTTTTTTAAGTTTATTCACTTATTTTGAGAGAGACAGAGACAGCACAAATGGGGGAGGGGCAGAGAGAGAGAGAGAAACCCAGGCAGGCTCCGTGCTGTCAGCTTAGAGCCCCATGTGGGGCTCGAACTCACCAGATCATGACCTGAGCTGACACCAAGAGTCGATGCTCAACCACCTGAGCCACCTGGGCGCCCCAAACAAAAAAACATTTTATCATTACCTTCTTTTGTGGATAAGTATTCATGAGGTTGCTGCACTAGAGTTACAAGTAACAGGAGTTGGGGTAGTTCAGTGCAAAGCTCCCGAGCTTTGCTCAGTGCAGAGTCCAGAGCAGGAACAGCTCCGGCTCTCTCAGCTCTGTGTCTCTAAGCCACTCGCCTGTTCATCAGATTTGACCAACTCGGTGAGCCAACCCAATTTTTAGTCCTGGAACCCTTTCTTTACCCCAAATCTCAGACTTTTCCCCAGATAAACCTCAGCAGTCCCCTCTCCCCCGTGATGGCCTGAAACCCCCCAGCTGCTTCCACCAATGATAAGACTTCTCATAATAAAATCCCATGTCTCCATAAATGGATCTAAGGAGAACTGAAAGACAGGGCTGACTTCAGAAATTCTGGGCCCGAGGCATAAGACCTTAATGTTGCTCAGGGAATATTTTCCTGTGGGGTTGTTACTTAAGGAATAGGAGTTTACTCCCGAGGCCAGTGCTTTTCAGAACTTAACATCCATCAGAATCCCCTGGATGGTGGTTCCGCCACCAGAGCTCCTAGTTCAGGAGGTCTGGGCTGGGATTCCCAGAACTGGGCTTTGGACAGTTCTTGGTGCTGCTGCTTCTGCTGTTCCGGGGTGCACTCTTGGAGTGGCTCTGCCCAGGTGATTGTGGGAACCCAATGAAACCTCTTTAAAAAATATTTTTTAAGTTTATTTGTTTTGAGAGAGTGTGTGAGCATGGGGAAGGGCAGAGAGAGAGAATCCCAAGCAGGCTGTGCACTGTCAGCCCAGAGCCTGACATGGGGCTCAGTCTCATGAAGTATGAGATCACGACCTCAGTCAAACTCAAGATTTGGATGCTTAACGGACTGAGCCACCCAGGCACCCCGAAACTTCTTTTAATGTTCTTTATTTAACTTTAATTTATGTTTATCCTGCCCCAAGCATGTGTAAGGTGCTCACCTAGGGGCTGGGGTTGGGGGAGGGAAAATTTACAAAGAACGGTAAAAAGTGGTTCCCATCTTCACATTGCTTGTGGTATAGAAGCTCGAGTTCCACCACTTCCTTGCATCTGGAAAATAGGCTGTTATGCAAACAAAAGAACTTTGTTTATGAAGGAGGATAAACTTTATGGTGCTATTGAGCCCAGGCCTTGCACATGGAACATTCTCGTAAATATCTGTTAGACAAATGAAAATAACATAATTAAATTAATGGAGAACGTGAAGAAGATGAATTTAGGTGGACCCTTGTTTGTCGTAGTCAGGAGGAAAGTGGATTTACTGACTCTGGATGAAAAGGGAAGGGAGCCATCAATAGATACTCCATTTATGTTATTTCCTTCCTATGACTGCCCTCCTGTGTAATTATTGTATAGATGGGGAAACTGAGGCTCAGAGAGTGTAAGAACTTGCCTACAGGGTGGCAACAGAAACCCAGCTGGGAAGAGGCCGAGCTGAGTGTCAGCTCTATGTCATTCTGTGTCTAAGACATGTGTTCTTCCTGGGACCAATGGTCTAGAAACTGGCATCTTCTAAAACATACAGGTCCCCGGCCAGAGTCAGAAGCTCTGGAGGTGGGGCCTGGGCATCTGTTTTTAAAGCAAAGCAGACCGCCCAGGTGAGTTAGTTAATAGGTTTGGAAGCCACCTGCAGTAGAGTAGGCCTCCAAAATGGGGTGGGAAGGGAGAGAGAGAGTGGGAGGGAGAGAGAGAGAGAGAGAGAGAGAGAGAGAGAGTGTGTGTGTGTGAGAGAGAGAGAGAGAGAGAGAGAAATTTGGGGATTCAGATATTCTTGGAGAGCAGATGTTTCCTGATTTTATTTCTGTTCACATCTGCCCACCAACTTAATGAAAATCAAAGACCCAGAATGATTTAATTTGATTCTCTTTATTGGTGTCTGTATTTGTATTGTAATTAGCATGGATCTAAAAGTATTGGGCAAAGTCCTCATTTCTTCTGGCTGCAAGGGGTTATGGGTCAGCCTGAATTTAGCTCAGTGAACAGTAATGGCCTGACTGCTGAATTTAGTTCAGTGAACAGTAATGGCCGGGGCTGTTCCAGAAGCCAAGTGGAGCCAGCTGAGACTGTGTCCTCAGAGAAGGGACAATGGCTGTTCTGCTCTAAATCCATTTTCATGCAGAAATTGGGGCTCAGTGTCGGCCAGATCTTCTGATTTTTCAAGAGAAGACAGAAGTCTGCATTTTTATGAGAAACCTCCCAATTTTAAAAGAGTTGGCAATAATTGTAAGTTAGAAAACAATTTTGGGAGTCAAACAGAACCCAATTAAGGTGCTGCTGATCCAGCCTCTGATGCCAGTTTTGAATATCTGGTCTCCCTTGTGAGGCTTTAGTGATGATAGATGATGTGACCCAATTTTTTTTAATGCAATTTTATTCTAGACCAAATGTGAGGAATACTGGCCCTCCAAGCAAGCTCAGGACTATGGGGACATAACTGTGGCAATGACGTCAGAAATTGTTCTTCCACAGTGGACCATCAGAGACTTCACAGTGAAAAATGTAAGTAAGAGACCAAGATGGATGGATAGGTCTCAGAAAAGATGATTACGTATTAATTTTGGGGTGATACTTTTTAGGTTGATATTAACCGATATGTTCTTTAAATGCATCAGAAAAATACTTTTGCTCTCTTTTTACAGAATAAAACTATCTACACTCCGAGTCAACTCTTTAGTTTTACTTTATTAAGAGTAATTTTATGTTATTTTTTTCTTCTCATTGAAGTATAGATGACATATATTAGTTGCAAGTGTACAACACAGTGAGCCAACAGTTACATATGTTACCCAGTGCTCACCATGATAAGTAAAGTCACTATCTGTCACTATATGGTGTTATTACAGTATTATTGACTATATTCCCTACACTCTACTTTTCATCCCCGTGACTTATTTATTTTATAACTGGAAGTTTGTACCTCTCAGTCCTCTTCACCTATTTCACCCATCCCCTGACCCACTTTCCCTATGGCAAACACCCATTTGTTCTATTTATCAGTCTGTTTCTTTTTCTTCTTTCTCTTCCTTTCCTTTCCCTTTTCCTTTCCCTTTTCCTTTTCCTTTCCCTTTTCCTTTCCTTTTCCCTTTTCCTTTTCCTTTCCCTTCCCTTCCCTTCCCTTCCCTTCCTTCCTTTCCTTTCCCTACTTCCTTCCTTCTTTTCTTTTCTTTTCTTTTCTTTTTTCTTTTCTTTTCTTTTCTTTTCTTTTCTTTTCTTTTCTTTTTTCTCTTCTTTTCTCTTCTCTTCTCTTCTCTTCTCCTTTCTTCTCTTCTCCTTCTCTTCTCTTCTCTTCTCTTCTCTTCTCTTTTCTTTTCTTTTCTTTTCTATTTTTTCCATAAGATATTCCTGAATGAAACAGATCATAAGAGCATGGCTCAGCAACAGTAACTGTTCCTTCTGTTTTCAGGTGACTTGCTCATGAGTTTTTGCTACAATCAAGACCCTTTTGGGTTATTTAGTTGCAACTGTGTTAACAAGAATGGCGTTTGCCTTGGGAGCAGTTTATGAGAGCAGTTACATTAATTGGATTTCAGGGCATATACACATGGCCCTTACCCCCAAAAGTTATTTTAAAAATCCAATTACTTTGTGTAGGCAGATTTTGTGTCCTTTTTCTTCTTCTTTTTTTTAAGTTTATTTATTTATATTGAGAGAGTGAGTGAAGATGATTGGGGGAGGGGCAGAGAGAGGGAGAGAGAGAATCCAAAGCAGGCTCCATCCACTCTCTCAGCATAGAGCCCGATATGCGGCTCGAATTCATGAACTGTGAGATCATGACCTGAGGGAAATCAAGAGTCAGATGCTTAATCCACTGAGTCACCCAGGTGCCCCTGTCCTTTTTCTTAAGGGTGTTTAGAGACAATGAAGCAACATTGATATCTTTTGGTGGGCATGCAAATCGGTATAACCTTCCTGCAGTTTAATGCATTTATAAAACTGACCACTCTTTGATCTGGTGGTAGCAAGTTTGAGACTCTGTCTTAAAGCAATGATCTCAAGTATAGGACAGGGCTTCTTATTCACAAAGAAGAATCTCAAGAGTTATTTGTAATGGAGGAAAATTTGGAACCTGTGCAAATATCTAGCTTTTGGGAGGATGGATAACTAAACTATAGGTTATCTAGCAGTGTACCATTATTTAGCTATTAGAAATGATGGCTGTGTAGACTGCATAATTATCATGAGGAGATGCGAGAATGCAATTAAGTGAAACATACCAGGAGACAGAATTTTATACCTATTGTGAATAGTGCACAGAGGAAAAGCCTGGAACTATACATTCAGTGTTATTGACTTTTATGGGGGTGCTGGTAGGTTAGGTTGTAGTTTACGAGAATTATCCCTGAAGATTTCATAAGTCATGGACACAGAGGTATTAATTCTTTACTGATTGGCTGTGTCTCATGTCCTGGCTTCAGTTAACATTTCAACTTGTTCTTTGGAGAGGCTGTCAAAGCTATTATCACACATTGATAATAATGGTTGAGAAACCCTTAAAATATATGTATTTCTATAGATTTTATCCATTGAAAACAAGATTGGATTATCCTCTGTTGCTTTCACTGCTTGGGGTTCACTTTTGTGGAGGGAAATCATGCACGAACCTATTTTTCTTTCTTTTTTCTTTTTTTTTAATTTTTTTTTTTTAATTTCTAGGAGAGAGAGAGAGACAGCGTGAGCAGGGGAGGGTCAGAGAGAGAGGGAGTCACAGACTGAAACAGGCTCTAGGCTCTGAGCTGGCAGTCAGCACAGAGCCCGACGCGGGGCTCAAACCCACGAACCGCGAGATCGTGATCTGAGCGAAAGTCGGACGCTTAACCGACTAAGCCACCCAGGCGCCCCTCTATTTTTCTTTTTTAAATAGTAGTATTTATTTTTTAAATAAATTTTTAGAAATGTTTATTTTTGAAAGAGAGAGAAAGAGAGAGACCAAGTGCTAGCAGGGCAGGGACAGAGACAGAGGGAGACACAGAATCCGAAGCAGGCTCCAGGCTCCAAGCTGTCAGCACAGAGCCCAACATGGGACTCGAACTCACAAACTGTGAGATCATGACCTGAGCTGAAGTCAGATGCTTAACCACCTGAGCCCCCCAGGCCCCCCAATAATGTTTATTTTTGAGAGGGAGAGAGAGACAGACAGACAGATAGAAAGAGTGCAAGCAGGGGAAGGGCAGAGAGAGGGAGACACAGAATCCAAAGCAGGCTTTATCTAGGTCAGCACAGAGTGCAATGTGGGACCTGAATCCATGAACCATGGGATCATAACCTGAGCTGAAGTTGGATACTTAACCGACACAGCCACAGTGTGGGGGGTGGTGGCAGATCTATTTTCCTTTTTAAAAATGGGAAGACAATAGATAGAACTAAAAGTTTCCTTTGACTGCCACCCACAACCTGAGCCCCTTTGCCCCCTGAGGCCCTTAGCCCCGCCACAGAGATACAATACTGAAAGTTCTGAACTCCCCTTTCCTCTCCTTATCTCAACATAGCTGCTTTCCTTTTTTGGATCAATACTGTTGGTTACATTTGTGAATGTCACCTTTATGTGTACGAGACTTCCCAGTACCCTGTCCCTTACTCTGCTCTTCACCCTACTCTTCTCCATATTTTGAACAATGTGAATGCATTGCTTTATAACATATCTATAGTAAAAAAAAAAAAGCTTTGAGGGTAGCTGTCATAAAGGAGATATGGGTGAGGTCAGTGCCAGGGGTGGATGTAATGAGAACAGTTGTATCCAGGGCAGCAGTGACCCAGTGCGGGTGGAGTTCTGATAATTAAAGGTACATGCTTCAGTCTGTGGTAGGAAACCAGTCTGTGTCATAACTAACTGTTATAACATAACTGTTCTTTGTCTGGTGTTGAAATAGATGCTTTTTTGGGGGAGGGGTCTTTTCTCAAACTCTTGCAATTCTAAATCTTCCCTTGGTGCTCGCCAGTTGCCTGCCGCTTCCCGAGACTGTCCGTTAGGCACGTGGACTGCGAGGAAGCGCTTGCCCCAAAGGCTCTGATGATCAGAATTGCATCAGTAGAATTCATTTCTTTTTTTGTTGTTATTGCTGACCTTCCCATGTGGGCTCAGGGAGGGGCTTCATGAAGCTCTAAGAAGGTGTGAGACTGTGAGAACATTACTGGCAGGCGCCTGTAGTGGGAAAGGAAGATCTGAACTCAGGATCAGAGGATGAGGCACTGGTACTGCATCTGGGCTGAGTGGGGGGAATCCGTTCACTTTCCAGAATCTTTTAAAGAGGATGATAACCCTCCCTCCTGGGCACATTGTGGGGATTTGGGGAGCATGTCAGAGTCTGTGCAAGCATTCTCTCAGCGGCTGTACCAATGTAACATTGCAGTTTTTAGTTGTAATCACTCCTCTTTAGCTACCTGTCAGCCATCCCGTGCAGCTCAGCCCCCAGATTCTGCTCCATCTCACTTGCCCTCTTCTCTTTTTCTGGGTTCTTAGCTCCAGACAAGTGAGAGTCACCCTCTGCGACAGTTTCATTTCACCTCCTGGCCGGACCATGGCGTTCCTGACACCACTGACCTGCTTATCAATTTTCGGTACCTTGTCCGTGACTACATGAAGCAGAGTCCCCCTGAGTCTCCCATTTTGGTGCATTGCAGGTATGCAGATGGTGCTCCACGTGTGACCGATTTCAAATGTCATAATAAATGTGGACATTTTAGAAGAGCAAGGTGTAAGAGGGAGTGCAATAGGCATTTGGAAATTTAAGAAAGGTTTGGATAAGGGACCATGGACTTACTCCCTAAGCCCTGAAGCTTTAGAACAGGGGTTGGCAAACTATAACCACGGGCCAGATCTGGTATGTTGCCTGGGTTCTTTTTTTTAAACTATAATATATTCTAATATATATCTACTTATAACACTTTATTAAGTTTATTTATTTATTTTGAGAGAGAGAGAGAGGTGGTGGGGTAGAGAGGGAGAGACAGAATTCCATGCAGGTTCTACACTATCAGCTGAGAGCCTGACACGGGGCTCGAACTCATGTACCGTGAGATGGTGACAGAAGCTAAGATCAAAGGTCAGACGCTGAACCAACTGAGCCACCCAGGTGCCCTATAACATTTTCTTATAAAATATTTCAACCTTTCAAAAATGTAGAGTAGTAACAATCTAATAAACTATAGCATGAGGCCATGTATGTTTCTTTTTGTTTATAATAATGTCCAGATATAAAGTCACTACTTATCACTGTCCTTACACAGTTAAACTTGGTCCTAAAGTTGATCTGAATCATTCCCTTGCATGCTTTTATATTGTAGTGCATTCATATGTATATTTGTGGTTTTATATAGCTTTAAACTTTTACCAGATTTTATGATGTATATACATCTTTCTGCAACCTGCTTTCTCCATTCAGCATTTTGGCTTGTTATTTAATGAAGTTGAAAATCATAGTTTTCGTTTCTTTATTGATTTATTTAAAACAATTTTTTTTGGCATACAAAAACTGCACATAAATTAATGTATACAACTTCATGAGTTTGGGGGCAAGTATACACCTGTGAAACTATTAACCACAGTCCCTTTATAAATAAAGTTTTATTGGAACAGAGCCATGCCCATTTGTTTACATATTGCCTATGGTTACTTTCATGCTATAATGGCAGACCATTTAGTCTGCAAAGCTAATTTTTCTGTCTGGTCCTTTACAGAAAAAATTTGCCCCCACTTCCTGCTGTAGAACAATAAGACAACTAGCTAGCTTTTAGGCTAAAGGAATTAATTTAGGAAAGATGAAAAGAGGGGTTTTGTTGCTCTGTGGAGAACAAATTGATGAAACTTGCGATCCTAGGTTATGGTAGCAACTTGAATGGAACTGAGATTCAAGCAGCTCTAGTAAGATGTTTAATTTGTGGTATTTGACTCAAAATGAACTTTAGGGTTTGGGCCCTAGTCTCAAGCTAGTGTAATCCAATTTGCTGAGGTTTTAGGTGAGCAAATGTTTAATGATATTGGGCATTGATAGTGGAGGGGAGCAAGATATACACACAAATGGGGACATTTGAACATTTTATGTTAGAGGTAACCCATGGTGATGTGCTCATGTCTTTTTTAATTCAGTGCCGGGGTTGGAAGAACAGGCACGTTCATTGCCATTGATCGTCTTATCTACCAGATAGAGAATGAGAACACTGTGGATGTGTACGGGATTGTGTACGACCTTCGAATGCACAGGCCTTTAATGGTGCAAACAGAGGTGAGGGCGAGCTCTGTGTTTGGCAGTCTGCCTACAGAAGGCTGTATCATGTCACCTACTTGTGTTGAAACATTTCACCCTTCTGGGCCTTTCTGGCTCTGGGCTGTGAGGTAACAGTGGATTTCTTTCAGATCCTTATCTGCAATTGAATTATCTGATATGGTGGTACTGATATCAGCAATGGAACAGTACACACTGAAATAATATCAGGATTCCTTACCTTGTGGCCACTAGCTCCTCAAATAATCTTAGCAGCTCTCTGAACTTCGGCTTCTGGGTTTTAAACTCTTAAAACTGGTATCGTCACACTTTGCTTCTGAGGAAGTCTGACCATCCTTAAACTAAGCTGATGAAACGGACTTCTCAAGTGTTAACAATGTGAATGAAATAGCATAATGTTCATACAGCAGTGTATCCCGACCCAGCCCTGTGAATGTAAAAGAACCTCAATGATCATGGTCACAGAGAGATGGCTGGCCAACTGAGAAACTGCATGCTTCATATCCACAATGTCAGTTGGGGAAGACACATTGGATTCAGCTTTCCCTGAAATGTTCCTGATACACATTGTTTTCAAGTCATGGTCTCAACAAATATATTGAGAAATAGCCTTCTTCAATGCTGTGGGAAGGAATGTGCCTCGACCAGGATGAGAGCAGAATATTAATTTTGTATCAGGCTGTCGCCCTGTACCAATTTAGAACTCCATGAATATGTGCTGTGTTTCTGAGTCTAGCAGGGAATGTTCTGGAGGCCCGGGTACATCGTATGCTTTGGGGTGAGCAGCATGGTTGTAGGAGAAGGAGTGGAGTTTACTCTTCATGTATTGGTTAGAAGAGATTTTCTTTTTTCTGTTATAATTATGTAGAGTAGGACTTAATCTTTTATTTCCTTTGAGATACACAGAAATCTTACACCTGCCCACAAATTCTTTTCTTGCTCCTTTTTTTTAATAGTTTGATAATAATATAAACTTGTTCATATTAAGACATCTAACAAAACAGGATTATATAGACTATATTTTTCTCTTTCACTTTCTCTTTCCTAGAGGTAGCCAATGCTTACAGTTGTGTATATCACTATAGGTTTCTTTATATATATCTGTGAAAAACACGTGTACACACACACACACACACAGTATTGTCTTTTTTTTAAATGGCTAGTGCTCTTTAAAAAAACTGAGTACAGTTGACAGGCAATGTTACATTAGTTGCAGGTGTACAACTGAGTGATTCAACAAGTCCATATGTTATGTTCTGTTCATCATAAATGTAACTACAATCTGTTACCACACAAGGTTATTACAATACCATTGACTGTATTCTGTATGCTGTACCTTTCATCTCCATGACTTATTCATCCCATAACTAGAAGCCTCTACCTCCTACTCCCCTCCTCCCATTTTGCCCCACCTCCCCTCCCCTGCCTTCTGGTAACTACCAGTTCTCTGTATTTATGAGTCTGTTTCTGTTTTTTTGTTTGTTTTGATTTTTAGATTCTATGCATAAGTGAAATCATATGGTATTTATCTTTTTCTGTCTGACTTACTTTACTTAGCATAATACCCTTTATATCCATCCATCCATGTTGTCACAAATGCAAGATCTCATTCTTTTTTATGGGTCAGTAATATTCTATTGTATATTTATACCACATCTTTTTTATCTATTTATCTATTGATGGATGCTTGGGTTGCTTCTATATCTTGGCTACTGTAAATAATACTGCAACAAACATAGGGGTTCATATATATTTTTCTTTTTTTTTTAATAGTTTATTTTTGAGACAGGCAGAGCATGAGTGGGGGAGGGGCAGAGAGAGAGGGAGACACAGAATCTGAAACAGGCTCCAGGCTCTGAGCTGTCAGCGTGGAGCCTGATGTGGGGCTCGAACCCACGAACCGTGAGATCTGACCTGAGCTGAAGTCGGATGCTCAACCGACTGAGCCACCCAGGCGCCCTCTCATATATATTTTTCAATTAGTGTTTTGTTTTCTTTGGATAAATACCCAGCAGTGGACTTACTGGCTCACAATCGTATTCTATTTTTAATTTTTTGAGGAAGCTTCATATTGTTTTCCACAGTGGCCGTACCAATTTATATTCCCACCAACAGTACACACGGGTTCCCTTTTCTCTACATCCTCGTCAACACTTGTTTTTTGTCTTTTTGATACTATCCATTCTGACAGGTGTGAGGTAATACCTCATGGTGGTTTTGATTTGTATTTCCCTGATGATGAGTGATGTTGAGCATCTTTTCATGTGTCTGTTGACCATCTATATGTCTTCTTTGGAAAAATGTCTGTTAAGTTCCTTGGCCTATTTTCTAGTCATACTGGTTTTTTGATGTTGATTTGTGTAGGTTTTTTTTATATATTTTGGATATTGACACATGGAGTATTTTTTTTTTTTTTTACAAATAGTTTATTGTCAAATTAGTTTCCACATAACACCCAGTGCTCATCCCCACAAGTGCCCTCCTCCATGCCCACCCCTCCTCCCCCCCCACATGGAGTATTTTTTAAATTAGATTTTATTTTATATATATTGCTGACCCATGATTTTTTTTCTCTTATAGCATTATGAATTTCTTTCTGTCAGTATTTACCTCTCTCCTTCCTCTTCCTCTTTTTAATGGCTACCTGCACAGTCTGACAAGCTTGCCTGGGGGTGGGCCCCACCCATCTCTACCCAGATGATCCCCCTTAACCTGTCTCCTTTGTTGAGAATCACAATTTATTCCTTATACTGCACATGCTCACTAACCAAGAAAATCTTGTTGGCCTTGTTCATTGTGGGGTTAATGGGTTGGGGGGAGAGGTGGTAATCTGAAAATAACCTTGGGTGCTAATCTCTGGGACCTCTGCTCATTTGCTTTCTCTTTTTACTTTTCTAACAGGACCAGTATGTTTTCCTCAACCAGTGTGTTTTGGATATCATCAGATCCCAGAAGGACTCAAAAGTAGATCTCATCTACCAGAACACAACTGCCATGACAATCTATGAAAACCTTGCACCAGTGACTGCGTTTGGAAAGACAAATGGTTACATCGCCTAGTTCCAAAGTAAAACCTTTCTGGAGTGAACCGGACCGTCACACCCACAGCAAAGGAAAATGCCCCGATGTCGACATGTTTTTATATGTCTAATATCTTATTCTTTGTTCTGTTTTGTTAGAACTAATTTCAGGGTGTGAAGCTGCACATGTAGAACATGACAGATGAGAAGTTGGGGCTGTCAGGGGCTGTGGATGGGTGTTGAGTGAATCAACTACATTCCTGATTACCAATGGGATGAGTTCACTTTTTTTTTTTTCCTTGAGAATTACGGAACACCAGGAAAAGTGAGCTATGATTTTTTTTTTCTTTTTCAAAACAGATTCTTTTTAAAAAAGACTATTTTATATGATTCACATGCTAAAGCCAGGATTGTGTTGGGTTGAATATATTTTAAGTATCAGAGATCTATTTTTACCTACTGTATCTTGGAATCTAGCTGATGGAAAATACGTAATTGTGGATGATTATCATGTCGGGAGGGGTACGCGGTGCCTCTTCTGCCTGGGTTTTCTATTTGAACATGTGCCTTTTCTGAATTATGCTTCCACAGGCAAAACTCAGTAGATATCTCTATTTTTGTATTGAATCTCATAATTGGAATATAAGGAATATTTAAACAGTAGTTTAGTATCTGAGGTTCAGCCTTCTCAGTAACATTCCTGTTCTCATTTGACTAGAGGAGGCCTCCCCTCCCCCTCCACCCCTCCACCCCCTGTTTTGTGCTCTATTCTTTTTTTCCCTCCCAGTTTTCCCCCAAGATACTTCTGTTGGCCACGTTTTCAGCCCATTGTTTGAGTGAGAGCGGAAACCAGGTATCACCTTGAGAATTTCTGGGCAGTGGGGTGGGAGGGGGTGAGCAGGGGAAGCAGAGGAACCCTACGGTGATAGAATCTCCTTCTCTTGTTCCTGTTTTATCCTTTTTCTTGTTTCTGTATTTGATAAGAAGGATTATTTAAAGGTGCAATATGTGATTTAGTGATTCATGAAGCTCTAGGTTTTCAGTAACGTTTTACTCAGGTTGGCATTTTATGTGTGTGTGTTCGTGTCTGTGTGTGTGTGTGTGTGTTTAAAAGCGTGGCAATCTGTGAACACTTCAGTGTGAAAACAGTGTCCGATTAACCCCTTCTCCCTCAAAGTCCACTGGCTTTAGTCTATCTGCAGTGACACATATCGGTATCTACTGTATATATATATACTAAACTCTTAAAACAGTCATTCCTTTGAATTGAGGTGTACAAAGTTTGAATTTGTATCAAAGATGTAATTATTTTTAAAACCTCTTTTCACTATACTGCTGCTGTAATTACTTTTGATTTTTTAAATGTAGATTAATTTTTTTTTTTTTTTTGCTTCAGGTGTGTATCCACCAAGAATTTCAGAATTTATGTGGATTTATTTTATTGGTACATAATCTGTAAACTTCTCAAGGCATTAACATGAAAGGATTTGTTTCTTTTTATTTTATATTGTGGCTCAGGTTATATTTTGAAGAAGTTTTGGATTTATCCTCCTATAGGCAATGAAGTAGATAAGGTCTTATGAAGAAATTACCAAGTCCCTGGAATCCTGTGGCCATTTTCCACAGTAATAAATCCTGCTGTAAACTTGGGACAGCTGTGTCCTAGTGAAAATGGGAGCGGGGTCTTCTCTGGGGACTCTGGTCACTGTTGACCCGGGGGAGCCCGTCTCCTGATGCTGCCATGTTCCTCAGCTTGCTGGCACTTTGAGAACTGACTGGACATGCTAGTGGGTTCTGAAGGGCGAACCACAACGTACTGAAAGCCCTTGATTCAGTTCAGAGGCTTAGTGCTTCGACGTCTTTTGTCCCCCTTTTCCCTTTGAGGTACTGAAAGGATTAAAAAGAGAGGAGGTGGTGGTGGTGGTGTCTGGGGAAGACTTCCTTCCCACGTAGAAATTGCACTTTTTGCCGAATCCTTTGCGCTCTCCCATGGCAAGCAGTTCATTCAGCGTCCGGCCCTTTGAGGAATGGGCTGTACAGGCCTGGTCGGACCCTCTTGACTCCACTTCAGAGGGGCCTTTGCCTCGTCAGGTCTGCATCAGGGAAGCCGCGCTGTCCCGGGCTATTGAGCAAAGCTGGCTTTGGGCACATTGCTTCCAAACCTTCCCGCTGGTCTGCCCCTCGAGAGTTCCATGATGGCATTGGGAGGTCCCCGCCCGGGCCTCAGTCCTGTGGGTCACGCCCCTCTCCACTTCAGGTATCAGGAAGCCACTGGAGCGGGGTGTAAATGTCACTGCTGACAGAGACGCTCTGCCCAGCCCTGCCTACATCCCTGCCACGGAGAAATCGGAGGGAAGGGCTTGGCTCTAAAAATTCCTTTACAAGGTTAAAGCAACAATAATTAGAAACATATTGTATAAAAGACACACAAAAACCCAGAAATTCTCCTCCCTTGTGCCTGGTATGGGTTTGGGAAATGGGCAGGAGCCCCAGCTAAGCCACTCTCAGATGTCTTTCCCAGTACTGGGAGGAAGGCTCGTGGCAGAAAGGTCTAGATTCCACATGGCAGGTCATGTGAAGGTCACGATGCTTCTCTGCATCCTGAAGAGGACTGGGTTTGGGGACCCGTGGGGGTGGTGAGGGTATTTATAGCACAGTGATTGAAAAGGGAAGACAATTGTGTAAATATAGAGGACACACAGGCTGGGGGTTGGCCATAGAAAAGAGAAGGTGCTTTTGAGCTCCTGTCCCAAAGCCCCCCAGGAACAATGAACTAAAATCTGAGGGGTCCAGCAGAATCATGGAGATGGCATGATCATCCCTGCTTTCCTATTTGCCTTGCACACAGAAAAACAGCCAGGGTGGGATTAGGTATGAGTGAAAGGCCTGAAGGTTGGTGGTCGGTTGGTCCGGGGGATTTGGGGCATCGGTACCTTCTCTCAAGAGCAAGGATGTTTGCTTCCAAAGGTAAACCTGGCGATGGCTGGCACCAGTGGGAAATGACATTTGGGGGTCTGTTCCCCGTGGGCACATAGTGACCTCCTGCTGGACATTGGCAGATTTGACTGCACTGGACTTGGGCTTCGTCGAGCCGGAGGCTCGTGGGAGGCCGGGGGCCACCTATGCGTCTGATTCATGTCTGCGTTTCATCACAGATGAAAAAGCCTGGTTTTCTTTTGCAGTGCTGGGTTGTGCTTAGTGCGCTAAACAAGGCTTTGTGACTGATGTCGGTTTGCCTCAAAAGTCCAAGTTCTGCATCTTCAGACTGTATAGCAGCCAAGTGTTCAACATACTGTAGCATTTTTCCCTCGGGGGCACATATGAACAGGATGTGTTGATATGGACTCTAAAACTGTAATTTTCTTGTAACTATTTTGGAATGATGCATATTTCTAATGTTTGTTATACTTGTACAGAGTATTGCTGTTGGTTGCTTTTTTTTTTTTAAGGAAAAAAATGGCCTGAAAAAAAATTTTTTTAAAAGACTCACAAATACCAAATATAAAAAGTGTCAACACATGGTGCCTTTGTTTCTTTTTTGTCCCACTTTTTCCTTTATGTCCACACCATTTTGTTTCCTAAGCAGTGTACTCTGGTCTGTGTTTAATTGGGGCATTCTTAACAAAAACATGTGTCCCTTTTGGATTTTGTACATTGTGTTAGTTTGCCAGGGCCACAGCAAAGTGCCACGGGCCAGGAAGCTTAAGCAACAGGAATTCAGTCTCTCACAGTTCTGGAGGCCAGAAGCCCAAGATCAAGGTGCTGGCAGGTTGGTTTCCTCTGAGGCTTCTCTCTCCTTGGCTTGCAGATGGCCGCCATCTTCCCTGTGTCTTCACTTGGTCTTCCCTCTGTGTCTGTGTCTGAATCTCCCCTTTTGATCAGGAAACCAGTCATAGAGGATTAAGGCCCGCTGTAATGACTTAAATTTTACCATACTCACATCTTTAAAGACGGTGTCTCCAAACACATTCTGAGGTCCTGGGGTTAGGACTTCAGCCTATGAATTTTGGGGAGATGTAGTCCAGCCCAAAACACACAGCCAGGGAGACTGAGTGAAGAGGTGACTTGGAAGGAGACGTGAGTGTGCGTCGAAGATGTGGCTACTGTGCTCTCAGAGGGTGAGGCGCATGGATCTACAGACGGACAGACACTCCATTTGTGCCATTTGGTGGTAGCACACGTACCTTAGGCCAGTCCCCAGGATTTTCAGAGGCATTTTTTTGGTGATGGATTTGGGGCATCCCAGAATTTCTGGGATACTGTAGCAACTTGGACAGTTTTTATTTTCAGTGCCTACTATGCACCAGCCCCTATGCCTCCGTGGCCACCATGCCCCTGCCACTATAGCTCAGTGCCACAGGTGTACATGACGCACCAGCCCCTATGCTTCCGTGGCTGGTAAAGCAAAATACCTGATTCAGCTGTGAACGAAAAGGACAAAAACCTTTGCTCTCATGGAGGTTATATTCTGGTAGGGGGAAACAGAATCCTCTCTTCTATGTAAATCCTTTTATGTAAATGAAATCTTTAGTATGTTAGGTCGTGCAAATATAAAGAAAAACAGCATTTCAACCCCGGCCCCCCCCCAGGCATCAACTTGTGGCTTTCGCACGATAGGGGGTGCACAAAGCAGTGCCAAGGAGCAAGCTTTCCAGCGCATGCTCTGCGCGCATGCCTGCTGGGGCTGGGGCACTAGAACCTGCCCTCCCCCCCCACCCATCCCCCCCGCCCCAGCCGCAGGCCCCCAGCGGGCAGAGGTGAATGCAGTGGAGGTCTTCCCGTAAGAAGCGGCCCCATGTGCCGCAAACCCAAAAGGAACGCACGAAGTAGCAGAGGAGGGGTAAAGGCACAGGTAACGCGATTCCAGAAGAATGACCCGTGGTGGTTTTCGAGCTGAGTCTTAAGCGGAGTGTTCGCAGGAGGAGAAAGGGGCCCGTTGGGGGCGTGAAAGCCCCGGCTTTGCTCGCGGGGACCCGGGGACCGGACCGTGCGCGTGTCAGGGAGGCCGGAGCGTGAGCGTGGGAGGGTGAGTGTGCGGGCGGCGGCCCAGCCTGGAAGGGAAGAGCTCCAGGACGCTGTGTGGCCGCCTGAGGCCGTCTCACGCCTGAGACACCGTGCCAGGCGTGTGTGTGTGTGTGTGTGTGTGTGTGTGTGTGTGTGTGAGATACATAAGAAACCACGTGCACAGACACAATTTATCTTCACTATTTCTGGATGGAAACTGCATGGTGGTCACGTGGTGTCACACGGGCCATAGGACCCTGGGCTGGGGAATGGGAATGGAGACCTGTTAATGCGAGCCAGGGGTAGAATCTGTCACACAGAACAGGGCACATACAGCCCTTTAGTGGGGAGACTGGGTTCCCCACCGCCAGGCCCCACTAGGTTCTCAGCAGTGGTTGGTACTGGAGGGGGTCCTCTGGGGTTCTTCAGGACTTCACCCATGGCGGGCTCCTGCTGTCTCCCCTCCTCCCCCCCATCCTCCCTGTCTCTCCCAACCATCTGGAGACTGCGGCTACATGCTGGCCTGCTTGCCAAGTGCAAAATAACTAGTACCAGTTCCAGCACATTCCTGAGCCGTTTACTGTGAAATGCCCTGTGGAGGAAGGTCAGTTTTCTAGGCATGCTACCACTGGTGTGTCCAGGTCTGCCTGAGGCCACGGCTGTAATTACTTTTCTCATTAGGCAAAAAGGCACAGATCTGGAGCATATTACCATTTAATTATTCCTGGTTGAGGACAGAAAGCAGGTTGCTTTACAAACGGTGCTTCCGGAGGGATGTGCGGTGGCATGCAGGTCCGAGTTTGGAGCTTTCCTTCTTCCCCTACCCCAGTGGACCAGCAGAAGTCACAAACTCCTGCTTTTGATAAGCATCAGGTGGCAGAAAGCGGAAGTTTGCCCCGAGTGTCAGGAGTAGAGTGTCTGGGCCTTGTTAAGTACACAGCCCTCCTGCCTAAGCAGAGGTGGGTGTGTGTTGCTGTCTTTTTGAAGCTGAGGAAGTTTAAAGACTGAGGCCCCCGCAAGGGCATCTTCCCAAGGGTGTTTGAGCCCCGATGTCATCTGGCATCATACCTTCAACTGGGAAGTTTCCGTACTTACCCTCATGTCTCAGACTCCACACTCAGCAAAGAGGAGTCTTGAAGGTAAGTAAGTTCAGTAAGAATAGATGACAGTTCAATGTTTTGCAAATATGAGTGTGGTTAAAATTTTGAGGTTGTAACATTCAGTGTATTGCCTGGGATGTATGAAACATCCAGTAAAGGGTAGCTATTCACCTATCAACTTAAATTTGTATTGGTCACCTGTGGGTTGGCAGTGGGCCCTGGGTCTGTACATTTGAGAACAAAACAGATATGATCACTGCCCCTGTAGAATTTTAGGGTCTGCTGGAGACACAGGAAATTTAAAAGGATTAAACCTACCCGCTGACACAATGCAGCTAGACTGAGAAAGGATTGGAGGGAGTGGCAGAATGTGCCAAGGCCCTGAGGCAGGAATGAATTGGTCACTTTGAAGTGTGATCCAGGAAACTGCAGTCTCTCAGAGGAGAGCTAAGAGCACAATATGAAGCCGGAGAGAGGTAGGCAGGATCGTGTCCGCTTCGTGGAGGATGATGGTGGCCAGGACACTCCCCCTCCCTCGTCTCTGCCTCAGCATGAGGCCAGGCGATTCGTTTTGGCCCAAGGATGTGAGCAGAAGTGACAGTACTAGTCCCGAACCCAGATCTTAAGACACCTCACTTGATTTTGTTCATCCTTTTGTACTTCACCCACTGCCATGAGCAATACCTCTGCTGGGCAGCTGCTGCCCTGTGAACTTGAGCCCCGGAATGAAAACTTGAGGAACAGAGCTGCCCCACCCACGCCCAGCTGGGCTGCACCTCAGAGCACCTGGGTCCAGCCGGGCCTACATTAGCTGGGTTTTGGCTGACCTACACATCCAGGAGAATGATTTACTCCAGGAGAATATATGGCTCTGGGTCTCTTATGTCTACTTTTGTGGCAATAACTAAAACAACCTTACAGCTAGCATTTGGTGGAGCTGGGGCTTGAATCAACTCCAAGGCTTGGTTCTTAGTCATCTCTTTCAAGAATAGATTTCGTTTAGAATACTCTTCTTGTTTTTAAGATTTAATTTTAACACCAGTTAGTTAATATGCAGTGTTATATTAGTTTCAGGTGCACAATATAGTAATTCAACAGTTCTGTACATCACCCTGTGCTGATCACAAGTGTTCTCCTTAATACCCATCACCTTAAAATAGTCCATTTCGTAACTAGGCGATTGTTATTGTTTTTAAAAATGTTTTATTTATTTTTGAGAGAGAGAGGGAGAGACAGTGTGAGCAGGGGAGGGTCAGAGAGAGAGGGAGACACAGAATCCCAAGACAGGCTCCAGGCTCTGAGCTGTCAGCACAGAGCCCATTGCGGGGCTCAAACCCACAAACCGCGAGATCATAATCTGAGCGGAAGCCGGACCCTCAACTGATTGAGCCACCCAGATGCCCCTTAACTAGGCAATTATAAACAGAACCCGAAGGTATCTAGCAGCCTAAATTTTCTAATTTCTTTCAGCGACTACTCAATTCGTTAAAATCTAATATTTTTTTCTCCTTGATGAAAAAACAAATAGCTACAACAGAGTTTTAAATATATTTGTCAAGTTTTACAAGGTTCTTTAAAAACGAGTGTGACCCCGAGGCCGGTTTTTGAGTCCCTCCTGCTGCTAGCTGTTAAAAAAGAAGGTTAAGTTTTTGGACGTTAGGTTCTTTTTTTTTTTTTTTTTTTTAATAGTTTATTGTCAAGTTGGTTTCCATTGGACGTTAGGTTCTGAGCAGTAAAGCTGGGGGGAACAAGGGAGCACCTTCGTGCTCCTGGCTGAGTGTCCGAGCACCTGCCAGGGTGGAGGGCTAGTTGACAGCTGGGGTGAGCAGAAGGAGGCGGCAGGTTTAGTCGCTGGTCTCAAATGTTCTGACGGCTCATCCATCCCTTCCGGGGTTTCACAGCTCCCTTCTGGAGCTGGGCGTGGAGCGTCTCTGGGACTCCTGAGGAAAATCATGAGATCCCAGGCTCTACGAGTCACATCCTCTCAAAGTCACATTCCTGAAGGCAGGTAAATCCTTGGACCCCAAAATTGAGAAGCGTTGGCTGGGGCAGCCATTTCGGGTGTGGCCACTAGATGGCGCCAGAGGACCGGGCGGAGGATGCCATCCTCGGTTAAACTGTGGGAGGGCGATGGAAGACAATTGGGTGATTAAAGGAACTAGAAGCCAGAGAGCGGATGCCTAAAAAGCAGCAACAGGGTTGAGGAAGTGCCCTTGCCAACACTCGGTAGCTTTTCCCCTTATAATTTAGTATACAAAAAATTTAGATAAGAAAAAGAAGGGGAAGAAATCCCGTGTGGTCTCCAAGCAACCAGATGGCCCCCAATGGTACTTACTCCCTGGCACTCACAGCCCGGTGGACCCGTTGGGCCTTGTACTAGGGTCGGTCCGTGTGACCAGCAGAATGTAGAAGAAGTGATGGTACGCTGCTTCTGAGATTAGGTTGTAACGTCTCTGCAGCTTCTCTCGTGAGCAGCCCTGTGAGCGGCCCACGTGGTGAGGAGCTGAAGCTCTTGCCAATAGCCAGGTGGTCTTGAAAGTAGAGTCTCCAACTCTGTTGAAGTCAAGCCTTCAGATGATTGCAGCCCCGGCTTACAGACTGTAGCTTCCTGGGAGACCTTGAGCCAGACCTGCCCCTAAGCCACTCCCAGATTCCCGATCTCCAGAACCTGCTTTGGAGTCAGATGGACCCGAGTCGTGTCCTAGCTGACCGCCTTCTAGCTGGCAGACGAGCCACTTCACCTCTTCGAACTTCTGGGTCTTTGTGGGAATAATAGCGTTTACTAATAACGCGTGCTACATAATAGCGTTTACTCAGCTTTAAATGAGATAATTTGTACAAAACTCAGTTTAACTGTGAGCTGCTTTTCTATATGGGCAGAGGCAGGAAGTTTCCTTGGAGTAGATGTCTTAGTTCTGAGAAGTTAATTGAGCGCCCTGCTTAGTAATGCAGATAAAGTAAGTGTGGGGACCTTTTATTCCGATGTCTGTCCTGAGGCAGAGCACAAAGTGCCTCTCCCCTTGCTATGCACAATTTGCATACAGAGCAAGGAGCTTTCTGGGAAGGAAGGACTGAAGCCCCTACCTTTTGGTCTCTGAGATTTGCAATTAGAGAAACCCATTTTGGTGGCTCCTGGTAACATTGACCGTGATCCGTCAGCATGAATGAATATTAAAAGCTGCAAGAGGGAGCCCTCCATGAGGGAAAGAGGGGTCGGTGTCGGTGATGCAGGGTCAGCACCAACAATTGTGTGGGAAGCTTGGTTTGTACAGCATCAACCTGCTGTATCAGCCATACTGGACCGTGGTGTTTTGAGGAACAATAGCTAGGTGTGTGAGAATGGACAAAGAGAGCTATGACTTTGGGGCTTGAGTATGGAGTCTAACCATGTCATGGCAAAGTCTTCACCTGGGTAGTAAGCACCCGCGCCTATCAGATTACACAGGACCGATTTCATGGCAACAACCAAAGAGTGCCTCTCAGGTTTTTAATTTCTCTCTTCTCACATGGCCTTTGGCAGCAAGAGTCTTTTGGATTAAGAATTCCTCAGAACTTCATGGACAATTTGGGATGGAGAAGGGGTCTAACATTATGTGGGGAGTTGGTGGACTTATGTTAATAAGACAGGTGTGGTCTAGAGCAATTCGTTGGGTAGATAAAAGATGTGATTTAATTTGTATTTTCTGGATGGCGAACTAAAGTGTATGACTTGGGTAAATTAACTGCTGTTGTAACCAACAAGTCCCAGAATCTCAGTGGCTTAATAGTCACGTCACAGTTTAAAGTCGCTGGCACCATTCAAGGACCCAGGCTGATACAGGTTCCATTTCCTCTCACCCGAACCTCTGAAGGTCATTCAGAGTGTCACTTCCTAGCTGGCAGATGAGGAGAGCGTGGAAAACTGTGGGAGCTTCCTTTTTTTAAAATATTTTTTTCCTATGTTTATTTATTTTTGAGAGAGCAGACAGAGCACAAGTGGGGAAGGTGCAGAGAGAGAGGTAGACACAGAATCCAAAGTAGGCTCCATGCTCTGAGCTGTCAGTAAGAGCCCGACTTGGGGCTTGAACTCACAAACAGTGAGATCATGAGCTGAGCCACGCAGGCGCTCCTGGGAGGTTTCTATGGGCCAAGTTTGGAAATGACGTATATCACTTTCAGCCACATTGCACTGACAGGGAAATAGCAGTTAGCTGTGTACCCAGGAAGCAGAGGAGAACTGAGGGCATCGATGAGCGCTGGCGTTCAGTCCCGTATTGGTCAAGCCAATAGATACAGTGCTTACTTAGCACAGCGCCTGGCACCTAACAGGGGTTCCGTAAGTGGTGGGATCCTCCCCCTTTCCAGAGACGCCTGTCTGGGGAAGGAGTAGATGGGAAAGAAATAGCCTCTGTGCTTCTGCATCGGCATGGTGACCCAGTTGCTGCTAAATGTCTTGTTTGGTGGCTCTAACGGGGTCCCGAGTCCTGGTTTGGGTGCGCGGTGTGGTTGTAGGAAGAGTTTGGCTCACAGGCAGTCTCACAGCCTCCAGTCATGCTTTTAATTACTGACCTGTAGCTCCTGGGGATCTCAAGGAGGTGAAAGAATTCTCAGCTCTGAAACCCAACCCCCAAGGGATGACATTAATTTGCTTCTTTGCAAACTTTTCCTAACTCTTTGCCTCAGCTCCTTAGAGTATAATTAGTTGCCCAAGACTGTCATCAGGCCGTAAAGCTGGGTGTGCGCCACAGAAAGCAGGGACTGATCATACATCTCACAGAACAGGGAACTAATTGGCTCTTTCCTTCCCTTAATGATGATTGTAGCAGCGGCGAACTTTTTCTGCTAAATGAGAAGAGGCCGGGTACCTGAGTTGTGGAGAGTTAATAGAAACAATTGAGAACACGTGGATCTGAACAACAAACTATTTTATTATTTTTTACATCTATACTATCACGTTTGCACACTGTTTTTTAACGTGCTTTTTTTTTCTTTTTCCGTGATATATTTTGAAGCTCTTTCACTATCAGCATACGTAGCCCATACCTATTTGTTTTAGTGCCCTTGGGCTGCCATAACAAATCCCATACTGAGTGGCTTAAACGACATGAATTTATTTTTCATAGTTCTGCAGACCAGATGTACAAGATCAAGGTGCTGGTGGATTTGGTTCCCTGGTGAGGGTTCTTTTCCTGGCTTGCAGGATTGCTTTTTAGCTGTGTCCTCACAAGGCCCCAGGAGTGAGGGGTGAGGGTGAGGATGGAGGGGAACCCAGTGCTCTCTCTCTCTTCCTCTTCTTGGGAGCTGCTAATCCCGTCAGGAGGATCTGGACCTCATCTAACCCTAATTGCTTTCCAAAGGCCTCATCTCCAAATACTTTCACATCACGATGAAGACTAGGGCTTCAACATGTGAATTTCTAGGGAACGGTTCAGTCCTTAGCACCGTTCATTTATTTCAGCTTTTTTTTTTTTTAATTTCTTTTAATGTTTTATTTATTTCTAGGAGAGAGAGAGAGAGAGAGACAGCGTGAGCAGGGGAGGGTCAGAGAGAGAGGGAGTCACAGACTCTGAAACAGGCTCCAGGCTCTGAGCTGGCAGTCAGCACAGAGCCCGACGCGGGGCTCGAACCCACGAACCGTGAGATCATGACCCAAGCGAAAGTCAGACGCTTAACCGACTAAGCCACCCAGGCGCCCCTCTTATTTCAGCTTTATTGAGGTATAATTGGCAAATAAAATTGTAGGATATTTAAACTGTACATTATGGTGATTTGATATACATATATATTTTTTGGAAGGATTCCCCCATGTAGGTTTTTAAAAAATTTTTTTAATGGTTTTATTTTTTTTAATTTTTTTTATTCTTGAGAGAGAGAGAGAGAGAGCATGAGCAGGTGAGCGGCAGAGCAAGAGAGGGATACGGAATCTGAAGCTGGCTCCAGGTTCTGAACTGTCAGCACAGAGCCTGATGCGGGGCTCGAACCCACAAACCGTGAAATCATGACCGGAGCCGAAGTTGGTCGCTTAACCGACTGAGCCACCCAGGGGCAGCCCCTCTCCCATGTAGTTAATTGATATGTCCATCACCTCACACTTCACAGAGTTATCTTTTTTGGGTGTATGAGAACATTTAAGTTTTGCTCTCTTAGCAGATTTCAGTGTTACCAAGTACAGCCACCATGATTTACGTTAGATCCCCAGACTGTTTTCTTCTTATAGCTCAAAGTTTGTTCCTTTTTACCAACCTCTCCCTAATTCTCCCCCTGGCCCCTAGCCTCTGGTAGCCACTTCCTACTCCTTCCATGTTGCTAGTGTTTCCATGAGCTTGACTTAAATTTTTTTTTTTTTTTTTTAGATTCCACATATGAGTGGTACTATGCAGTGTTTGTCTAACTTTTATCTCTCTGACTTATCTCACTTGGCATAATACCTCAGGGTTCACCCATGTTGTTGCAAATAGCAGGATTCCCTTCCTTCTTATGACTTAATAATATTCCATGTGTATTTATAGACCACATCTTCTTTATCCATCCAGCTGTTGATGGATACTTAGGTTGTTTCTTTGTTGGGAGGGTTCTTTTTTTTTTTTTTTTTTTTTTTGAGCAAGGGCAGAGAGAGAGAGAGAGGAAGAGAGAGAGAGAGAGAGAGAATCCCACGAGGGGCAGAGAGAAAGAGAGAGAAAACTGGGGCTCAGTTTTCACCCAAACCAGGGCTCATTCCTCACCCAAAGTGGGGCTCAGACTCTGAATTGTGAGATCATGACCTGAGCTAAAGTCAGACATTTAACCAACTGAGCCATCCAGGCACCCCTTTTATTATTATTTATTAGTTTTTTATTAGTGAGAGCAAGGGAGTGGGGGAAAGGGGCAGAAAGATTGAGAGAATCCCAAGCAGGCCTGACCAAGGCTCCATCTCATGACTCTGGGATCATGACCTGAGCCAAAATCAAGAGCCAGACACTCAACTGACTGAGCCATCCACGTGCCTCTGTTGGGAGGTTTTTGATGACTGATTCAGTATCCTTTTTAGTAATTGGTTTGTTCAGATCTTCTATTTCTTTATGATTCAGTCTTGGAAAGTTGTATGTTTCTAGGAATTTATCCATTACTTTCAGATTGTCCAATTTGTTGGCATGTAATTGTTCTTAGTCTCTTATAATCCTTTGTATTTATGTGATATCACTTCTAATTTCTAATTTTTTATTTTAGTCTCATCTTTTATTTCATAAGTCTTGCTACAGGTTTGTCTGGGTTTTTTTGGGTTTTTTTGTTTTTTTCAGAAAACTGCTTCTTAATTTCCTTGGTCTTTCTGATTTTTTTAAGTATCTATTTCATTTGTTTCTGCTCTGAGCTTTGTTACTTCCTTCCTTCTACTAATTTGGGGTGTTATTTCTTATTTTTTTTTTGTAGTTTTTTTTTATTTTGAGATATAAAGTTAGCTTGTTTATTTGAGATTGTTCTGTTTTCTTCATGTAGGTATTTATTGCTTATAAACATCACTCAGAATACTTTTGCTGCACCCCATAAGTTTTGGTATGTTGGGTTTCTATTTTATTGACTCAAGATATTTTTTAAATTTCTCTTTTGACCCATGGGTTATTTAGTAGCATATTGTTAAATCTCCAAATATTTATGATTTTTTCAGTCTTGTAATTGATTTTTATTTTTATTTTTTCTTTATATAATTTTTAAGTTTATTTATTCGAGAGAGAGGGAGAGCACATGTGAGCAGGGGAGGGATGGAGAGAGAGAGAGAATCCCAAGCAAGCTCTGTGCTCACAGCATGGAGCCTGATGCAGGCTCAATATCACGACTATGAGCCCAAATCAAGAGTTGACACTTACCCAGGTGCCCCTTGTAACTGATTTTTAGTGTCATACCATTGTAGTTGAAAAAGATGCTTGAGGAATGCTTGGGTGGCTCAGTCGGTTAAGTGTCCAGCTTCAGCTCAGGTCATGATCTCATGGTTCTTGGGTTTGAGCCCCGTGTCAAGCTCTGTGCTAACAGCTACCTCAGAGCCTGGAGCCTGCTTCAGATTCTGTGTCTCCCTCTCTCTCTGACCCTTCCCTGCTCACACACACACTCTCTCTCTATCAGAAATAAAAAACAACATTAAAAAAATTAAAAAAAGAAAAAGATGCTTGATATGATTTCAGGCTTCTTAAATTTACTAAGACTAGTTTTGTGGTCTCACATATGATCTCTCCTGGGGAAAGCTTCATGTGTGCATGAGAGGAATGTGTATTCTTTTGCTTTTGGATGGAATGTTCTGTAAAGATCTGTTACATCCATTTGGTCTAACGTGTTGTTTAACTCCGATGTTTCCTAATTGATCTTCTGTCTGGATGATCTATCCATTGATGAAAGTGGGATATTGAAGTCATCTACTATTATTTTATTGCTGTCTATTTCTCCTTTCAGATCTTTTAATACCAGCTTTATATATTTAGGTCCTCCTATGTTGGATGCATAGATATTTACAAATGTTATGTCTTTTTGTTGGGTTGACACTTTTATCATTATATAATGACCTTCTTTGTCTTTTACTATAGTGTTGGGCAAAAAGTCTATTTTATTTAACATAAGTATAACTACTCTTGTTTTCTTTTGGTTTCCATTTGCATGGAATATTTTTTTCCATTCCTTCACTTTCAGTTTGTGTGTATCATTAAGCTGAAAGGATGGAATTTTGTAAGCAGCTTCTAGTTGGGTCTTGTTTTTTAATCCATTAAGCCACTCTGTATCTTTGATGTGTTCTCTAGTCCATTTACATTTAGAGTATTCATTGATAGGTATGGAGTTTAATTTAAACTGCCATTAACTGTTTTTTGGCTCTTTGTAATTCTTTTCTTCCTTTCTTCTTGTCTTGCTCCCTTTTTGTGATGGTTTTCTGTAGTGATGTTGCTTTCTCTTTTGTGTTATTCACTACAGGTTTTTGCTTTGTGGTTACCATGAAGTTTACATAAAACATCTTGGATTTATAATAGTCTATTTTAAGCTCATAACAACTTAAGTTCAATTATATACTAAAGCTCTACATTTTTACCCCTCCCCTCATTTTATGTTTTTGATGTCACAATTTACATCTTTTTACCTTGTGTATCCATTAACAAATTATTGTGGTTATGGTTATTTTCAGTACTTCTGTCTTTTAGCCTTCATACTAGAGTTGTAAGTGATTTATTACCCACTACCATCACAACACTGGAATATTCTGAATTTAACCATAATTTACCTTTAGCAGTGAGATTTATACCTTCATATGTGTTCATATTACTAATCAGCATCCTTTCCAGTTTAGCTTGAAGAACGCCCTTTAACATTTTTTGTAATGCTGGTCTAGTGGTGATGATTCCTTCAGTTTTTGCTTGTCCAAAAAGCTCTTTATTTCTCCTTCAGTTCTGAAAGTTAGCTTCGCCAGGTAGACTATTCTTGATTGGTAGTGTTTTTCTTTCAGCACTTTGAATATCATGCACTCCCTTCTGGCCCGTGTAGTTTCTGTGAAAAATGTGTGGATCATCTTATGGGAGTTCTTTTATATGTAACACGTTGCTTTTCTCTAGGTGCAGTAAAGACTCATTGTCTTTAACTTTTGACAATTTAATTATAAAGTGTCTCAGTGTGGGTTTCTTTGGATTTATCTTATTTGGAAATGTCTGAGTTTCCTGAGTCTGGATCATCTATTTCCTTCTCCAGGTTAGGTTTTGAAAAAGCTTTCTGCCCCTTTCTTTCTCTCTTCTCCTTTTGGGACCCCTGTAATATGAATATTGATGATATCCTGTAAGGCTCTCATGCTATCTGCTCTCTTTTTCATTCTTTTTTCTTTTTTGATGAATTCCACCAACCTGTCTTTGAGCTTATTGATCCTTTCTTTTGCTTGATGTAGTCTGGTATTGAATCTCTATTGAATTTTTCAATTCAGTTTTTATATTCTTTGTCTCCGTGATTTCTCTGGTACTTTCCTATATTTTCTTTTTGTTGAAATTCTCACTTTGTTCATGCATTGTTCTCCTAACCTTGGGAGCATATTTATGTGCAGGGGTCCAGCCTCTGCAAGCCAGGGTTGGCCCAGAGAGTGATGGTTGGTGTCGGCGAAAGAAGACACGGAACCAGCCTCTTCAGGTGGACTGCTCACATTTATTTTTCAGCTTAGGGTTTTTATATAGCAAATTCAAACAATCATGCTTAACCAATTTACATTTTTTTAGTACAGTCATAGGACTTAACATTTCTAAGTTTTCTTGGCAACAGTGATTTCACGGTACATGATTTCCACTTCAAGCAATAAAATTTAACCACGTAGTCATAACAAAGTTTTACATATTCTTTACTACATATGGCAGAGTATCTAAGGATAAGTGAAGCATATTGCCAGAATACATGAGATCACAGTGCCCTTTAATTGTTTAAATTCAGTGGGCATGCAAAAACAGGATATACTTGTACCCGCAGTTGTAAGTAACAGACTCTCACAACCCCTTACTAAGAAAGAACAATGTCAACATTTATCATAGATGACGTATGGAAATGTTTTATGTGGTTCAATTAGAATTTGGTCTCTGCATTTACCAATCTCATTCTTTGACCAGAACAATCCATAAGTGGCCTTAAAGGCTTGAGGTCAGCAGGCAAATGTTTCTCTAACACTTTTCTGAGAAAGTCCTCCAAAACTAGTAAGTCTTATTTTTGTCTCTGCTTATGGCATAATATGTATTCTTACTGACAATTAGACTCATACAAGGAAAATGAATTCTAGGTCTCTTATAGACCCAATGCATACTGGACTGTCTCCAATTTTGCTAATTGCTACAATATTCATTAGACAACATCTGATTGAGGGGGCAGACATATTTAGGTACATTCCATTTTGGAGGAAGGGGGGAACTTTGGGCGATTCTGGTTTCATATTAACCCTAGAATAGACTAACAGCAGAAGTGAGAGTAAAAGGTACAGACAAAGTAGAGAAGAAGAAATCTTCCGGGGGTTCTTCTGACTGCATTGCAGTCTCTTCCCTGGGCCTTGCCATCAGGGATGACCTGTGCTGTTTCAGTCTTCGGCATTTATGACCATTATTTTGAACTCTTTATCAGGTAAATCACTTCATTCCATTACAGCCTGTTTCTGGAATTTTATTTTGCCCTTTTGTTTGGAACACATTCCACTGTTTGTCTGATCTCCTTGACTCTGTTGGTTTCTGTGCATTAGATAAAACAGCCATCTCTCCTAGTCTTGATGGAGTGGTGTCTTGTAAGAAATGAACTTAATCATTCGGCTTGGACTGAGCTTTTGGTTTTCTCTCAAGCCTGTATGCAAGATGCTTTCTTTGTGTTTAGTGGCTTTCAGTAGATGAGGGAGAGCCAAGACCTGTAAGTGTCCCAGAGGGGAGGATCTCATCAAGAAACAGGCCGATTGAAAGCCAGACCCTTAGGCAACAGCTTTTAAAGTATATAAATAAGCCTCTTTCAAGGAAAGACTGGGAAATGGTCATTTCTCTCTGTTTCCTTTGTGCTAGGACCTGGTTAAGAAGGGTTTCTTTGCTATAGATCTATGGGACCAGTCAATGCTGCCCTGTTGCTCAGGTGACTTAGGGTGGCAGCCACAAAGCCAGATGTGCGCATAAGCTCCTGCCAGGGAGACATGGATGACCAGGAATGGGCCAGAGGGAGGAGGTGAATATTGTGTCCACTGGCCTTCTTGGTCTCCAGGGAGAATTGCAGTCAGCACCTAGATGTATGCTAAATCAGAAGCCTAACTCTTAGGCATCAGCTTTTAAAGTATGCAATAAGCCTCTTTCAGCAGAAGACTTAGAGTTAGGCATTTCTGTCTGCTTCCTCTAGCTGGGCCTTGGGGGAATAGCCATAGTGTGTCCTCATGAGCCCATTAAGAGCTGTTTCTTTGCTATAATTTTGTGGGTCTCGTGGATGCAAGCCATGTTGGCTTTCAGAGCTCCATACATTGACAAAATGTTTTCACCTTCACTTCCATGTCATTCAGTTCTCTATGTTACCCTGGGAAGTAGTAGGAAATGTAGTTTATCTCCATCAAAAAAATTTTTTTAAATCTTTATTTATTTTTGAGAGAGAGCGACAGAGTGCAATTAGGGGAGAGGCAAAAAGAGAGGGAGACACAGAATCCAAAGCAGGCTCCAGGCTCTGAGCTGTCAGCACAGAGTCCGATGCAGAGCTCAAACCCATGAACCGTGGGTTCATGACTTGTGCTGAAGTCAGATGCTTAACTGACTGAGCCACCCAGGCACCCCAGTTTATCTCTGTTTTAAAATGAGATAAAAGACCAGAGAATAGCAAGAGCAACATCAGCATTTGTTTTTGGTATCACTCCTGTATGTTTTAATATTATTCTAATATTTGGTAATGTTTCTTCATTCCTTTATTAGAATACATATGCCTGACAGTCCATATAACTTGGAGGCTATTAGAGGCAGCAGTACTATATGTTATGAAATGGACTGTGTTTTTTTGGGTGTCAGATTTCTCTAAACATTAGGTTCACTCAGGACCATGAGACTATTTATTTGCCTAAAGTTATACTACTAGTAACTGGTAGAATGAGCCCTTTGAAGTAGGTCTTTAGATTTCAGAGCCAAGACTATGCTATATTACTCTGTTTCTCATGGGATAAAGTTTAAGAGATGATAACTGACTTGTCTGTAGCAACCCTTTTGGAAACTGGTACAGTGCAGGCTATACCAATCCCATTGAGCTTCACACCAGAGTCTCTCTTATTCCTGTCCAACAACCATTCAATCCACAGTCTTTTCATGGCATTTTTCACTTCCATGTTTCTCAGGGTGTAGATCAGAGGGTTTAACATGGGTGTGATGATGGTATAAAACACAGCCACCATCTTGTCCTCAGTAAAAGTGGTGGAAGGCCTTAGGTAGATGAAGAGGCAGGGGATAAAAAACAAGATCACCACTGTGATGTGGGAAGCACACGTGGACAAGGCCTTGCGTCTCCCCTCTGATGAGCGGGTCTTAAAGGAAAGCAAGATGACAGTGTAAGACCCCATAAGAATGATAAAGCAGCTCAGTGAAATCATGCCACTGTTAGCTATCACAATGAGCCCCACCATATATGTCTCTGTGCAAGCCAGCTTCAGTAAAGGGTGGACATCACAGAAGTAGTGGTCTATCAGGTTGGGGCCACAGAAAGGCAGTCGTACAGTGAGCATGGTCTGGACGAAGGAATGCGTAAACCCTCCTAACCAACAGGTCATCACCAGTAGAGAGCAGACCTTACGGTCCATGATGGTCATATAGCGTAGAGGCTTACAGATAGCCACGTACCTGTCATAGGCCATGGCTGTGAGAATAAAGATCTCTGTGCAGCCAAACAGATGGCCGAAAAAGAGCTGGGCCATACAACCACCAAAAGAGATGCTCTTGACTTTGGCTTGGGAATCAATGATCATCTTGGGGGCTGTAACAGAGGAATAGCAGATGTCGACAAAGGATAAGAAGCTGAGGAAGAAGTACATTGGAGAGTTGAGATTGGGACTCCTTTGAACAGTCATTATAATGAGAAAATTTCCAGTCATGAGTATCACATAAAAGAGTAAGAACAAAAAGAAGCACAGTTGCTGCACTTTCTCATTTTGGGAAAGACCCACGAAGATAAATTCTGTAGCATTATTTTCCATGGAAATTAGGAAGCACACAAGAGGGAAATGCAGTGTGACTTCACCTACAGGAAGAAAATAAGAAGGACAATTAGATTTGGGCATATGGTACCATAACATTGTTATTTAAAAAAATTATTCTCAAAATTTCTCACTTAAGGTATTGGTTTGGGTAAAGTGTGTTTCTTAAAATGATCAGAGATGGGAGAGTGTTTGGGAGGAGAAAGAGAAAAGAGAAGAGAGAGGGAGACAGAGAAAGAGAAAGGAAAAAAAATGTTTGACAGGCTTTAAACAGATTTAGGAATGCAGTCTAATCTTTCCTCTTAAGTGTCAGTTGTCCAAATCATTGTTGCTCCAGTATTTAAATTAAATCTCTCTGTTAAATTAAGGCTCCAAGTGGTAACCTCCAGTCTCTTTACTCCAGGATACTTTTCATCCTTGTTCTAGTTGACATATGGAATCTACAAAAATAAGTACACACACACACGTGATCATAAGTAAGTCTCAAAATAGACACTTTGAGTTAAATCTAGGATATAACTAGTTTTTTTTTAATGTTTCTTTTTGAGAGAGACAGACTGAACACAAGTGGGAGAAGGGCAGAAAGAGACACACATACACACTATCCAAATCAGACTCCAGGCTCTGAGCTGTCAGCACAGAACCTCATGTGGGGCCTGAACTCATGGAGGACGAGATGGTGACCTGAGCTGAAGTTGGAAGCTTAACTGCCTGAGCCACCCAGGTGTCCCCAGGATGATCCTTTTAACACTATGAATCACTGTCATTGAATGTGGTTTCTTTGTTTCATTATCCATGTATTCCTTTGGGCCAAAAGATGTGTGAGTGGGACCAAGGTGTGTCTTTATTTTTGTATGGCCTGAATGCAAACATTGCTTTCATTAGTTTGACAATTCGTTTAAGCTTCACTTTCTTCATCCTTCAAATGGAAATGTTACTAACTACTTCAGAGAATTATTTTAAATACCAAAACTAGCCCTGCATATAGTAAGTACTTACTGAATTATGCCCTTTCATTTTCCACCTAGGTTACCAGTACTGGAGACATTTTATAATGAAAAATTTCAAACATACACAAAATGAAGATAGTAGTATTATAAGCGCTCCTACATTGACCACGCAGATTAAAAAATGATTCATGCTTTACTACATTTGTATCATCCATCCCTCTTTCTCATTTATTGCCAGAGTATTTTAATGCAATTCCCAGTCATCATGCCATTTCAATCTCTGCATGGTTCATTATCCGTATCTCTGAGGACTTTTCTTATGTGACCACAAAGCCATGATCACATCTAACAAAATTACCAGTAGTTGCCTGATCTCAACCCATTCTTGGTCCACTGGAGCCATGTTTTGTTCTCATCTCTCCTTATAGTGCTTAGTTGAGTGCTTACATGTCTGCTCCATAGGCCAGGGTAGTTCACTGTGGCCACTGTGTGCTGGAGATGTGGATAGTGTGACTAAGAAACTGAAGTTCCAATTTTATTTAAATTGTAATTTAAAAAAAACTAAGGCAATGTAAAGTATTTTGATACAATAAAATTTTGGATATATTGCCTTAAACAAAATATTATTAAAATTAATTCCACTTATTTGTTTTGCTTTTTTATGTGGCTACCAAAACATGTAAAATGACAATGTGGCTTGTATTATGTTTCTATCACACAGCGCTGTACTAGGGGTTAGGCTCTGGTGTAAATTTTTAATTGTACTATCTCATTTGTTTCTTGTAATTGTATGAAGTAGGTAGAATTATTCCCATTATTCACATAAGGAATAAAACCCAGAAAAGCAAACTAACTTTATCTATAGTCATGTAGCTCATCATCGGTGGAACACAGATTCAACCTTGATAAATTATATCATAAGTGTACAATTTCCATTGGCGTTTATTTAGAAAATGCTGATAATACCTTTGGGATCTTCTTTATTATTTTAATATTTCTGGGATATGAATTGCTGCTTTAATTAACCCCAAACAAAGTCTAATTGACCAAGATAGACGCCAATACTCTGATCGATTAGCAGTGTCCTGACGTCTGTGTTCTTGGAAGACCCATTGGCCTTCTCACCAAACAGTAGTTTCAGCTACAGGATCAACACAGTCTTAGACGATGGTACAGATTGTGGGAAAGCATATTCAGGCTCTGCCACTCCTCCTGCTAGAGACTGGGACTCAATAGGATCCTCTCTCACCTTCCCTCTCCCCCCACTGTCACCTGCCATGTGGTGCTGGGCTTAGACGTGGATTATTCCACAATCTGGAATGCATTACAACTTTTTAACCTGTAGTAGGATAAGGACAGAGGCAAATAGATGAGGGTTTAGGCTTCATCAAATGCCAAATTTCAATGCCTTGACTAAAATGCTGACTCACTGAAAAAATTTGTCCACAGACATTTCTTGAAAGAGATGGCTTTCTAAAAGTCTGCAGTAAAGGCATTTGCTGACCTCTTCAGAAGTCCTCTATTTATTTCTGTCATAATATTTAAAATCACTGTCTTTGGGGCAGCTGGGTAGCTCAGTCGGTTAAGCATCTGACTTTGACTCAGGTTGTGATCTCACGGTTCATGGGTTTGAAACCCGTGCTGGGCTCTGTGCTGACAGCTTGGAGCCTGGAGCCTGCTTCAGATTCTGTGTCTCCCTCTCTCTCTGCCTCCCCCCTCTCCTCTCAATTTTGCTCTGTCTCAAAAATAAAAAGCAAACATTAAAAAAATAAAACTACTGTCTTTTAGACTACTTGTGTGTCTCCCCCAATAGATTGTGTGTCACCTAAATGCAGAGTTTATTCCTATTTATATAGGTCCTCCAGACTTGACCTTAAGCCGGGCACAAATATTAAGTATTCAGTAAACTTTGTAGGAGGAAGAGAGCAAGGGGGAGAAAATGAGAATTATTAGTTTATGAATCTTTCTGGATGGTCTGGTTTTAGACTACCTATTGTCTAGCATAGAATACTGGTTAAAAGCACAAAGTCTTATCAGATAGAGCTGTATTTTCAACCCCTGGGCACACCAATACCAGCTGTGTGGGTCTAACCATGTAAGTTTAGCTATTTAATCATTGTCCTTATCTCCAATCTAGGGGTAAATAGTTCCTGTCTCATAGGGTTGGTGTGAGAATTAAAATAGCCAATGCATGTAAAGCTTAGCATAGTGTCTGGTCCATAAGAAGTACTTATGAAATATTAGTTATTGTCATTTTTATCCCATACATCATAAATATGGGAGATATGAAGCAAAGAAGAAAGGTGATAAAAATGATTTCACTTACCTGGAGGGTATGAAACTCTTCCTTCCCATCATTTCCTACTTCTAGGTCCTATGAATCCTCCACCTAACTGTTACCGCTCCAAACACCACTCCGATTCTAATAGTCTCAGATTTCTGTAGTCGTGAAACGTATACATGAACATATACGTGAACATATATATGAACAACATATGTGAAACGTATATATATTTCATAACATAAATGAAAAAAGTAGTCTGTCTCCCATTTATTGCTTAGAATAGCTGTATGGGTCATAAAACAAAGTTATTTACCTTGGAGCCTGAAGCAAATCTAAGTTTATATTAAGTTCTTGACAGGTGTTCAGTAAACAACAAGGACTGGAGGATAAGTATAATAGAAACATGTGACTTAGGGGACCATCCTGAAGGTTAACTTACTCTCTTCCTTACATCCAGACTTGTCTCCCAGCTCAGTGTAAATTCAGGCAAAGGCTTTATCATATCCGAATTCTATGGCTTGGGAAGGAGAAAGAAAAGCCCCATGATACTCAGAGGATACAGTGATCTGCATCACTGTCTTGAGCAATGAGCTCCCATGAGCCTTCAGTTGGCTTCCCCTGTTGGAAGTTCTTACCAAAGATACAAGTAGCTTTCCCCACTTCATGGGCCAGGTGTCGGGTCCCCTTGGGAGATGGCTTTTTAGAATGGACTCCCCTGTTTTTATGGGCACTGGAGGTGAACCATCATGGATTTCCTGTCTGACACCCATCCTTTAATCTAACAACAGTGGATTCCATTGATTAACCACTTAGTATGTGTCCTCCATTACGGTAAGCACTTTATACACACTCCACAGTTTTTTTTTTTTATAAAAATTTTTTTTTTTAATGTTTTATTTATTTCTAGGAGAGAGAGAGACAGCGTGAGCAGGGGAGGGTCAGAGAGAGAGGGAGTCACAGACTGAAACAGGCTCCAAGCTCTGAGCTGGCAGTCAGCACAGAGCCCGACGCGGGGCTCGAACCCATGAACTGCGAGATCATGACCCAAGCGAAAGTCGGACGCTTAACCGACTAAGCCACCCAGGCGCCCCAACACTCCACAGTTTTTAAAAATTTTATTTTATATTTAGAGCATTAGTTGAGTTGAACTGAAATAATAATGACTATTGTTTGAAGCTCACTATCTCCATTTTTCTATGTATGACTTCATACTTCAGTATTAATTGATTTGATAAATAACTGTAAGCCAAAATGGAATCCAAGTGTTCAACATTATGGATAAATTGCATCTATCTACCTGTGTGTCTTTTATCCATGGCTCTTCTGTGCACCTTTGTAATAAACCAGATGTCCACATATGCATGTCTGCCTCTGGCTGTACACTGCATTCAGTCTGTATGTTTATATTTGCATCAATATCTGTTAATAACTATAATCTTGTAATAACTCTTGGTCAACAGTAGTGGAAGTCCAAAAACTTTGATTATTTGAATGTAGGTTAGCTATCTTTGGCCTTTTGCATTTTCATGTACATTATAAAATATGCTTGTAAATTTCCATAAAAATATCTTCTAGCATTTTATTTGGGATTGCAATGAATCTATTGATGAAGTTGGGTGTATTTGGCACTTTAATAATCTTGAATTGATAAATTGATAAATGGTTTATCCTTTAATTTATCTAGGTCTTCTTTAATTTTTCTAAGTGTTTTCTAAATGTTTTCTAATTTTCAATGTTAGGGTCTTACAAACATTTTAAAATTTTATTTAGATTTTCTACTTTTGCATAGGATGTAGAAAACTGGAAAGGGTGTTGCTTACAGCCTGTGAAAAATCTAGATAAATTACAAATTCATAACTTTTGGGGGAATGTATTAGAGAGTTTTATTTATTTATTTTTAAAGATAGAGAAAGACAGCATGAGCAGGGGAGGGTCGGAGAGAGAAGGAGACACAGAATCTGAAACAGGCTCCAGGCTCTGAGCTAGCTGTCAGCACAAATCCTGACACGGGGCTCGACCCCATGAACCATGAGATCATGACCTGAGCCAAAGTCAGATTATCAACCGACTGAGCCACCCAAGTGCCCCAGAGAGTTGAGGTTTTAGAACAACTAAATATCCTGAAATAATGGGCCCTCCAAGCAGAGATGAAACAGCTCTGTTTCACTGGGGAGCACTGAAGGAAGAAATGTTAAGAGCCATATAAGTGGGTAAGAAAAATATAGCTAAATTTAAAAAAAAAAGTGAATTGGTCAATTGCACAAAAAAAAAACATAAAATACCTAGTAATAAACCTAACCAAGGATACAAGAGATCTGTATGATGAAAACTATAGAAAACTTATGAAGGAAATTGAAGAAGACACAAAGGAATGGAAAAACATTCCATGCTCATGGATAGGAAGAATAAATATAGTTAAGATGTCATTACTACCTAAGGCACTCTACACATTCAATGCAATTCCAATCAAAATTGCACCAGCATACTTCTCAAAACTAGAACAAACTATCCAAAAATTTATATGGAACCACAAAAGACCCCGAATAGCCAAAGTAATACTGAAAAATAAAACCAAAACGGGAGGGATCACCATCCCAGACTTTAGCCTCTACTACAAAGCTGTCATCATCAAGACAGTATGGTATTGGCACAAAAACAGACACATAGACCAATGGAACAGAATTGAGAACTCAGAAGTGGACCCAAAAGTGTACAGCCAACTGATCTTTGACAAAGCAGGAAAGAATATCCAATGGAAAAAAGACAGCCTTTTTAACAGATGGTGTTGGGAGAACTGGACAGCAACATGCAGAAGAATGAAACTAGATCATTTTCTCACACCATGCACAAAAATAAACTCAAAATGGATAAAGGACCTGAACGTGAGACAGGAAACTATCAACACCCTAGAGGAGAAAGCAGGAAACAACCTCCTTGACCTCCACCGCAACAACTTCTTACTTGACACATCCCCAAAAGCAAGGGAATCAAGAGCAAAAATAAACTGTTGGGACCTCCTCAAGATTAAAAGCTTCTCCACAGCCAGGGAAACAACCCAGAAAATTAATAGGCAACCAACTGAATGGGAAAAGATAGTTGCAAATGACATATCAGATAAAGGGTTAATATCCAGAATCTATAAGGAACTTACCAAACTACATGCCCGAGAAACAAACAACCCAGTGAAGAAATGGGCAGAGACATGAACAGACACTTCTCCAAAGAGGACATCCAGATGGCCAACAGACACATGAAACGATGTTCAGCATCCCTCCTCATTAAGGAAATACAAATCAAAACCACACTGAGATACCACCTCACGCCAGTCAGAGTGGCTAAAATGAGCCAATCAGAGAACTCGAGATGCTGGTGAGGATGTGGAGAAACGGGCACCCTCCTACACTGTTGGTGGGAATGTAAACTGGTACAGCCCCTCTGGAAAACAGTGTGGAGATTCCTAAGGAAACTAACAATAGAACTCCCCTATGACCCAACAATAGCACTGCTAGGAATTTACCCAAGGGATACAGAAATGCTGATGCATAGGAGCACATGTACCCCAATATTCACAGCAGCACTCTCCACAATAGCTAAGACATGGAAAGAGCCTAAGTGTCCATCAACAGATGAATGGATCAAGAAGATGTGGTTCATCTATACCATGGAATACTACATGGCAATGAGAAACAATGAAATCTGGCCATGTGTAGCAACATGGATGGACCTTGAGGGTGTTATGCTGAGCGAAATAAGTCAGGCAGAGAAGGACAAATATCATATGTTTGCACGTATAGGAGGATTAGGAGGAACTTGATGGAGGAACAAGGGGGAGAAGAAGGGTGGAAATGGTGGGGGAAAGGGAGAGAGGCAAACCATGAGAGACTCTTGAATGCTGACAAAAACTGAGGACTGATGGATGTGGGGGGGAGGGGGGATGGGCATGGAGGAGGACACTTGTGGGGATGAGCACTGAGTGTTATATGGGAACTAATTTGACAATAAACTATTTGTAAAATAAAATAAAATAAAATATTTCTGATGAAAAAAAAGAGTGAATTGGTTAAAGGCCGAATGTAGGCTAGCATGAGACTACGGAATGGCTGAGAGCCACAGACATGATGGAGTTCATGCTCACTTGTATGATATATTCTCTCCAGGGGCCTTCACTGAATGCTCATGAGAAACACTGAGGACAAGATAGTGGATTGAGGAAATCTACACTGGTGATACAAGCTTGTTTGAGGATAGCAGCTGCCACTGGGAAGAACACAGAGCCTCACTCAGACCCTTCTCTCTTACAGAACAAAAGCCTTAGATCTTAGGGGAAGAAGCTTCTTGCTCCCAGGATTCATGAGAAGATCCACGAGGACAGGGGGAAGCATAAAAGAAAAGAATATTCTATCCTTGAGGAGGAGCAGGAGAGAGGCCAGGCCCAGAGTGCTATGCCAATATGATTTTAGATCTGTTCTGCCTGGGGGTGGGCAATAAATCTGCCAGACTAGACCCACCAAAGATATGCCAAAATTCCACTGCCACAACAAACATGGGAATAAATGATGAATGCTTTAGGTGAGCTCATCAGTAGACTTGACACAGCAAAGAAAATAATAGTGACCTTAAAGATAGGTTACTATAGGGGTGTCTCAGTGGCTCACTCAGTTGAGCAGCTGACTTTGACTTAGGTCATGATCTCATGGTTTGTGAGTTTGAGCCCTATGTTGGGCTCTGTGCTGACAGCTCAGAGCCTGAAGGTGCTTCAGATTCTGTGTCTCCCTCTCTCTCTGTTCCTCCCCTACTCATGCTCTGTCTCTCTCTCAAAAATAAATAAACATTAAAAAAAGATATGTTACTATAAATTACCAAACAAACATAAACAGAAAAAAGAGCAGGACCACTCCCCACCACCCCCGGGCCCCAGTACAGAATATGCAGGGTCTCTAGGACAATATGAAAAAATTAACATTAGTATAACTGGAATCCTAAAGAGAAAATGGGGGCAAAAGAAATGTCTGAAGAAATAATGACTGAGAATTTCCAAAAATAGTAAAATATATCAAACTATAGATCTAAAAGTCTTGGAAGAGTTGAGCAGGAAAAATAACAACAAAAAAGAAATGAATAAACCCCATGCTGGCATATCATAGTTCACCTGCTGAAAGCAAAAGAAAATGAGAAAATCTTGAAGGCAAACAGTGGAAAAAAGAAATATAAACAAAGAAGTTATGAAGTACAGCAGACTTCTCATCAGGAACTATATATAGTAGGAGACTATATAGAGTAAAGTCTAATAGAGTGATGTCTTTAAAGTATTTGGGAAAATACCCCTGTCATCTTATAATTTTATACTGGTGAAATATTTTTTTCAAAATGAAAGTAAAAAATGATTTTTTTTTTGCCAATCAAAAACTGAACTCATACTAGCAGACCTGCACCAAAAGAATATTAGCTTTTCCAGGCAGAAAAAAATATTTTATTTTATTGAAAGTTGGATATATAGAAAGAAGTGAAGAACTTCAGAATGGTGTTAAATATAAATGACTATGTTTTGCTTATTTTAGTTGCTCTTAAAATGAGTAATTTTTATTTTTTAATTTTTTTTCAAGTTTGTTTATTTTAAGAGAGAGAGAACGCATGCATGCACAAGGTGGTGGGGGGACGGGCAGAGAGAGAGCGTGTGAGAGAATCCCAAGCAGGCTCCGCACTGTGAGTGCAGAGCCCAGTGCGGTGCTCAATCCCATGAACCATGAGATCATGACCTGGGCCGAAACCAAGATATATGCTTTAGCCACCCAGGCACCCAAAAATAAGTTATTTAATTTTTTAAAAAATTTATTTTGAGAGAGACAGAGAGAATGTAAGCAGGGGAGGGGCAGAGAGAGAGAGAGAAGGAGAGAAGGAATCCCAAGCTGGCTCCACACAGTCAGTGTACAGAGCCTGACACAGGGATCAAACTCACAAAACTATCAGACCTGAGCCAAAGTTGGACATGTAACCGACTGAGTCATCCAGATACCCTAATAAGTGATTTTTAAAGCAGAAGTAGTAGCAATACATTCTGGGTTTGTAGTATATGTAGAAGTAAATTATATGAAAACATCGTAAGAAGTGGGAGGCAGGAATTGGAAGTATACTATTCTTTGGTTCTTAGGTTCTATGAAGTTGCATAAAAGTATTTCACGGTAGACGGTGATGAATAGAAGATATAATATGTTATATAATATGGTCTCTATTATTATATATATATAAATGTATATTATATGTTAGCAACCATTAAAATATTTCAAAAGAAGTACAAATACATAGGTAAAATGGAATAATAAAAAATAAACTAATTCAAAATTAGGCAGAGAATGAGGAAAAAGGGAACAAAAACAATGGAAACATAGAAAACAGTTGGTAAGATGTTATCCTACCTGTAAGGCATTCTTCAAATATGAAGACATACATAGATTAGGAGTAAAATTATGGAACAAGATATATAATAAATGCACTAATCAATGAAAGCTAGAGCAACTCTATTGATATCAAAGTAGACTTTTATACAAGAAATATTACCAAAGATAAAAAGCGATATTGCATAGATGACAGATGCATAGATGACAGATGGAGCAATTTGCCAAAAAGACATAGTAATCCTAATGGTATTTATACCTAAAAATGAAGTCTTGAAACTACATGAAAAAGAAAGACCTAATAGAAATGACTGTCCTTTTATTGAAGTTTTCTCAGTCATCTTTTGGTTGGATGAAACTCCTTACGTAGCAAATTTTTCAGAAAGGGTGCTTATGTACAGTATTTACTGAGTTACTCCATGATCAAAACTTTATTTATTAAAGGACAGCTTGGCTAGGTATAGTATTCTAGTTTATAATTTCTTAACATTCTTGAAAATGCTGCTACACAGTTGCCTTGCTTTGTAGTGTTTTGGGAAGTTGCATGCCACAAGAATTCTTTTGTTTTTGTAAGTTATTTCATAATTTTGCCTAGAGTTCCTGAAGATTTCTTTCTTTATCTTTAACGTTTAATAGTTTTATTAGAATACATCTTGGGGTTGATTGTTCTATGTTAATTGTTCCTGGTACCCAGTGGATCCTTTCAATGTGTAGATTCAGTTTTTTAAGTTTATTTATTTATTTTGAGAGAGAGAGAAAGAGTATGTAAGCAGGGGAGTGGCAGAGAGAGAGGGAGAGAGAGAATCCAAAGCACTGTCAGCACAGAGCCTGACATGGGGCTTGAACCCACAAACTGAGATCATGACCTGAGCTGAAATCAAAAGTCAGATGCTTAACTGATTGAGCCACCCAGGTGCCCCAAGATTTTTAAATTTATGAAATATTTTTTGGGTTGTAGTTTTAAATATTAGTTCTATTCTATTATTTTGATTTTTTTTTAAGACATCAATTATATTAGGCCTCCTTGGTCTAACTTCTATTTCCACCTCTTTTCACCCCATTAACTTCTTTTAAATGTCATTTTATTTCCTTTGATTACCTAATTTACTTTCATGCTATTTATTATAATTTGACTTGAATATTCTCCTTTTGGTACATTTTCATTGCTGACATGATTTTTTTGTCTTTTTATTTTATTTTTTCCTGAGCTAAATCAACTCTCATTTCACCCCTTCCTGATTTTAAAATCTTTTTTTTTGTTCTTAGATTTTGTATTTCTAATTCAACATTTTATTTTCATATCCTTAAGTGTTTGTCATGTCTTTAGCTTTCCTCTCTCAGAGCATAGTTGCTCGGTGTTTGTAACTTCTCAGAGTTCTCCAGCTGAATTAATTGAAAACATCTTGAACCTTTTCCTAACTCACAAATTTTTGGTAAAGTTTTACACCAGAGACAATAAATTCCATGGGGAATGTGGCTCTTAATCACATGTGAGGCTCAATCTATTTTAAACAGTTTAAGCATCTCAATATTGAAAAACAATCCTTGGTCTTCTAGTGAGTGAGTGGGCTTTCTAAACTAAAAATAGGACCTAAAACTCACTGCCTAGCTGTTTTCTTCCCTAATTTCTAAATAGATGATCTAAAGACTGGCAATGGGGATGATTTCCTAATCCTTCCCTTTGTGATTTATTTGCATCACCCAGGCTGTTCATTTTCTAAAAGATCATAGAACCCATGGAATCTTGTGTGGAAACAAGATTGGTGAGGTTAATTGCCAATCACAATCACAAAATCAAAATCACTAGAAGGGAATTCCAGGGTCATGGAAACAGTGCCTCAGCAACTTGACCAGTCCCTAGCTGTGTGGCTCGGAAGTCAGTTAAACTCTCTGACTTTTCGCTGCCCCGTCTGTCAACTAAGAAGATTGGATTAATGATCTTTAAATTGCCTTTCAGCTCTAAAGATTCTTCAGTTTCACCTAACGTCTTAGCTGAGATAAAGCGGCTTAGCCCACTGGGGCCCTTCGATGCAGAGGAAGGAACCTGTGGAAGAGTTTTGTGGTGAGGAGAGCTTCCTGTGTTCCAGGGCACCGCCTGCAGTCTCCGCAGCCCAGGACGACCCTTTGAGTGATGGGCTCTTGCAACAGAAGGAGAAATTGTTCCTGATTCTAAGGAGGAGAGCCTTTATGTTCAAGTCTTTGCTGTAAACTGAACATACTCAAACAAGGTAGGTAAGGCCATACCCAGGAGGATGTCTCAGGTTGACTGAATGTGGAGCCTTTTATAGGCTCCAAATCACTGTGTGATCTAGATTGAGTCACTTTTCCTCCCTGTAAAAAGCAGGGGACTGAACAGAATGTGCCCTGAAGTTCTCCTTGACATTCAGATTCTGGGATTCCATAAAGTACCCCCTTGGGGTCTAGAGTGAGTTGTGGGAAGAAGCTCCTTGTGGTGTGACTTTGAGTTCATTGCAGTAGGTCTTCCAGGCTCTCTATCACTTGTTCTTCTGTCCTCATCAGCTTTCTCTCACTGAGACTTTATTTAGGAAGATAAAGTTCTACCTACTCTGGGTCTAGCACATCATTTACCTACCTAGGTTTATATGTAATCCATGGGTTACTTTCTAATCTGTGATCCTAGGGTGAGGGTTTTATTTGGTGAAGTGCTGGAGGGAAGAGGAGGTAATTTGTTACTAACTCCCTCTTTCTTTCGGGCAAGGGGAATGAACGAGAAAGCAGAGAGAAATGTAAATAAATACCAGGAAGTGTGAGCTCATAATAGCTACTACTTATTGAGAGCTTCCTCTTTGCCAGGCAACCCTCTTGCAACAACCATGTCAAATATGAGTTGTCCCCCTATTCCCAGAAAATGAAACCGTCTGTTCACAAGGACACGTGGTGTGTGGGTGATGGAGCTCAGCGTCGGCTGCCGCTTGCAGTGCTCGTTCCCATAATCCCTACCTAAGACCAGCCCCTGAGGAGAGAGAGGGCAGCTCAGCAGCTGTTTCTCGCTGTGTTGTCTCCAGTCTCTTAGAGGTCCGTGAGCCCGGAAATGTTCCCTCCACTAAAAGACGGGTCAGTTCTGACCCGTGACTCATCACCTCTGTGTCTACAATGATCCCATGAGCTCATATGATACAGTTGTCTTACATTTCCCAAATGAATTTTTTGTTTGTTTTTTATTTATTTTTTTTTTTATTTTTTATTTTTTAAATGTTTTATTTATTTCTAGGAGAGAGAGAGACAGCGTGAGCAGGGGAGAGTCAGAGATAGGGAGTCACAGACTCTGAAACAGGCTCCAGGCTCTGAGCTGGCAGTCAGCACAGAGCCCGACGCGGGGCCCGAACCCACGAACCGCGAGATCATGACCTGAGTGAAAGTCGGACGCTTAACCGACTAAGCCACCCGGGCGCCCCTGTTTTTTAAAATACGTACCATGTGGCCCTAAATGGCAATCTTCTCAACGTGTAGACTCAGATGTTAAATGTACAGGAGTGTGTCAGAGATTTGGTCTTTTAAGTGAGAATTGGGCAATTCGTGTCCGAGCAACACTGGGTAAAACGAAGAACAACAAATGCCTTCCATGGAATGTAACTCATGGAAAATAATCTATGAGGTAGAAGGAATATCTTAGTAGCAAAGTTGTGCTATGTGTGACTTTGATCTTGTGCAGTAAAATGTAAATGTCTGTTTCCGAAATAGAAATGATCTACATTATTCTCAACTTTTTATATTTGGTGAAAAAGTGTCACACCTGTGTTGTCAAGATAGACTGAAAGGAAAATGTAGACAGATGGTATTAAATAACCTACTTCTTTCTTATCAGTTCTACTCATTAATCAACTTATCAGTCAAAAGTCTACATATATAGTGAGCACCATCTATGATGCCACTTAGGTGCTGTGTGGGTTTGAGGAGTAATAAACTGAAGACAAATAGGCAGCATGAAACCACAATGAGCAATAAAAGTCTCTATAAAAATCAAATGTAGTAAATTGTATGGTTCTAACTGTAGATGGTAGAGAATTTCTTCTTCTCCTTCCTTCTTCCTCTTCTTCTTCTTTTTCTAATAAGTAGGCTTCATGCCTAGCACAGTGCCCAGTATGGGGCTTGAACTCATGACCCTGAGATCATGACCTGAGCTGAGATTGAGTTGGATTCTTAATGGACTGAGCCACCCAGGTGCCCCAAGAATTTCTTCATTTTTAAATTCAACTCAGTGAACATTTACTGAGTCCTTACTGTGTATTTAGTTCTGAAGATTTCAGACATGAACAAGCTCAGCTTATTCAGGGAGACAGATATAGAAACAGTAATTATAATAAAACTTGCTAAATATTCCAGTAGAAAGATGTAAAAAAACACAGAAGAAGTGTTGGCTAGAGGGGAACAATGAATGGTGTTTGATCTGAGCATTAAAGCAAGAATAACCTTGGGGTGCCTGGCTGGCTCAGTCAATGGAGCATGTGACTCTTGATCTTGGGGTTGGGTTCGAGCCCCAACTCAACGCCAAGTAGAGATGGTAGAGATTACTTAAAAATAAAATATTTAAAAAAATAAAACAAGAATAAACATTAGTCAGAAAGCTGAGGTGTGCCTGCCAAACAAAATGTAAAGAGCATACATGCAAAGACCAAGTTTGGGAGAATCATGTGTATTTCAGACCGGCTGGAAAATGGGCTCCAGGACCAGTGGTGGAAGGGAAACCAGAGAGGCGAACAGGCTCCAGCTCTTTCGTTCCCAGCTAATGCTACTGGACTTAGCCTTCTAGGCAGGGGGAAACCACTGATAGATTTCAAGTCACTGCCTCACTTGTTCAGATTTGTATTTTAGAAGTGTAACAATAATAAAAATAGCTTGCATTTATTGAGGGCTTGCTGTGAACTCAGTGCCACATGCCTTACTGCATTTAGCAGAGGGATGGCTTAAACCCACTTCTGGAGTCGAGAACTGAGGTGGACGTACACATGTGGAAGTGACCGGGTGGCTTCCTAGACAGTGGACACTGTAGAGTGGGTGGGACTTGAAGCGGGAGGCAGAGGGACAGGCATGACATATGATGTGAAAAGTAAGATGCTCCTGTGGTGGTTATCAGCTTGCCTTTGTGAAAAGGTGAGGGGACCTTTAAGTAGAACAAGAATATGTATTTAGAGGCCATTGAAGTTGGCTTAAAAGGGCAAGGGGAAGGGGCACCTGGGTGGCTCAGTCAGTTAAGCATCTGACTTTGGCTCATGATCTCTTGGTTTGTGGGTTCAAGCCCCGTGTCGGGCTCTGTGCTGACAGCCAGCTCAGAGCGTGGAGCCTGCCTTGGATTCTGTGTCTCCCTCTCTCTCTCTGACCCTCCCCTGCTTATGCTGTCTCTATCTCTCTCTCTCAAAAATAAAACATTTTTAAAAAAATGGGCAAGGGGAAGCACTTTAGAGCTTCTAAAAGTAAGGGGGAGGAGTTGAGGCCTGCTTTCCAGTCAACAGGGAGACAGTGGCGGTTTCTGAGGGATCCGAGCACAGGGACTCAGGGAGAATGCTGACTTCAGTATGCAGATGGGGGTGGGGGGAGACGATGACCGGCAACACCTGCAGACAGTCGGTGCATGGAGGAGCTGCGGTAATCCTCACAGGAGCTTCTAGCCTGCCTGAAGACGGTAGCTGCAGGAAGATGGAGGAGGAAATTGGTGAAATCAGTGGGTTGTGGGGATTGTGTAAATGTGGGAAAAGCAGGAGAGGCAGGAGTTAGAGGCAACTGCAAAGATTCAAGCCTGAGGCCAGGCAGAATGACGGCGCTGCTGTAAGACCCCGCTGAGAAGAGGGGTCTGTCAGAGCACCCCTTCTGGGGGTACCCGCTCCACAGCTCAGTGTCACCAGCTGCAGCTCTCACCCCTGGCCAGAGCCGTGCCGTGGGGGCAGAGGAGGAGGGGAAATCCCTGAGTCTCACACTCTGCTGTGTTCCACATAGTGTCTTGGTCTGTCTTATTCCAGAGATGGTGGCATCAAAATGTTCCCGATAACTTGCGGTTCCCCGCCGTGTTCCTGCCATTCACAGGGCAGCATAATAAATGGATTGGAAAAGTTTTATGTCAACCATGGGTTTTGATGTTACTTCTCTAAGGTGCTGGAAAGGAAGCGGCTAGCCCCTTTCTCCTCTTGCTGAGGACTGGTGGCCCTCCCTCCCTTTCTAGAAAGGCCTGGGTTTCAGCCTTGGCTCAGTCACTCACAAACTGTGTGTATTTTGGCAGGCTACCTCACCTCTCTGAGTCACAATTTACTTACCCATCAATTAGCGACCTCAAAGTGGTAGAGGAAGAATTAATTGAGGGGACAACAGTTATCACAGTCTAGCACACAGTAGATGCTGACCAAAGGACAGCAGTATCTGCTGCTGTTGACGTGGCTGTTGGGATGATAATGACAGTGAACATCAGGTCACCACATGCCACATGCTTGAGTTTTCCTCCTGCCACCAGAGGGTAGGTTTTTTAAATTTAAGTTTATTTATTTTGAGAGAGAAAGGGCACACACAGAGGGGAGGAGCAGAGAATCCCAAGCAGGCCCCACTCAGGATGGAGCCCAACAGAGGGCTCGATCTCACAACAGCAAGATCATGACTTGAGCTGATATTAAGAGTTGGTTGCTTAACTGACTGAGCCACCCAGGTGCCCCGAGTCTGTGGGTTGTTTTTGGTGTTTCCTTGTTTCCCTTCCTCTGGACCAGAAAGGGAACTTCCTCTCTTCTTCAGTTGTTCTTCTTCTGTGCCCTTCTTTTATGCCATGCAACCCCCCATTTCTTCTCCAGTGTTAGCCAGGTAACTCACCGAGGATTCTCTCAGTGTACATTCACCTTCTGTATATCTTCTTGTTTGTACTAGGAGAAAGATTAGTGATGGGGTAAGGTATTTGATTTACTTCAGTGTGGAAGCCCAAATGGAAGAAGAAAAAATAAGAGGAATAAAAAATACTTCAAAGTAGTCTTACTTGCTGTTTTTAAATTGAAGTATAGCCGACACACATTAGTTTCAGGTGTACAACATAGTGATTCAACAGCTTCAAAGTAATTTCAAAAGTGGAGAAAATCTGGAGAGTTTTCACTGCCTCATGTCATAGATGTGCTGCGGAACTGCATGAAGTTACAAGCTTCTTGAAGGTGAGAGCCATCTTTCATTCTTCTCTTGTATGTCCCAAATTGCCTGGGCACATGGTAGTGCTTAATAAAACATTTGGCCAAAGAACTGAATTAAAATAAATCCTCACCTCCTGCTGACAAAAATTGCCAATGGTGGGAAAACTGGAAAACAGAAACAAGCCAACTGGCGAATCCCCATATAATACATTTGAACTATTGTTTGATACTGACCTATAGTCTCAACAGCTTCCAGAGTCCACTGTACCCCAGGTGTCACAATTTTCTCCAAACATTTGTAAAAATTCATGAAGACATGGGATTGGGCAAAACCATAGGACCTGAAAGAATCCAGAAACTTAGATAATTCATGTAAGGAAAATATTGAAGATATTCTTTAAAAAGAGAACTATTAGTGAACTTTGCATTTCTGGGAAGTAAATGGAGGAAACTATTCAAGAGAAGTTCACTTGAGAATTTCTCATGCAAAGGCATGTTGAGAAATGTTGAGCCTGGGAGAATTGTTGGTAATATGGATACTTATTAGTGCTGAAAATGTTTATTGTTATTTCCAGTGCGGTATACTTGAAATAACATACCAGTTGGAATAAAATGATCTGGTTCATGTTCTGTATCCACTTCTTACTGGGAGACTTATCTAATTCACAACCTCTCTGAGCTTTGGTTTTCCTCACTTGTGATATGGGGATTGTGGAGTTTTTATGAGATAGATTGCATAGTGTCTTATATAGAGTGGGCTCTTGGGCAGTGAATGGTTGAATGTTTGTCTTATTAACAAATAAATAAGCAAAATAAACCAGTAAGATAATATGTGCAAAAGGGTCCTATTAACAGGCAAATGGTAAATAAACATTGAAGGATCGGTGTTATGATGTGTTTGTTGTGTCATAGGTCTCTTCTCTGAGATTCATTTTCTCCAAATGGAATCCATGGCCAGTACAAATAATGTGACTGAGTTAATTTTCACTGGCTTGTTCCAGGATCCAGAGGTGCAGAGAGCATGCTTTGTGGCGTTTCTTCTCGTGTACCTGGCCACAGTGGTGGGCAACAGTCTCATTGTTCTGACAGTCAATGTCAGTAAGAATCTGCATTCCCCCATGTACTTCTTCCTTAGCTACCTGTCCCTGGTGGAGATCACTTACTCCTCTACTGTTGTCCCTAAATTCATCACAGACTTACTTGCCAAGATTAAAACCATCTCTCTGGAGGGCTGTGTGGCTCAGATATTCTTCTTCCACTTCTTTGGGGTCACTGAGATCCTTTTGCTTGTGGTGATGGCCTATGACCGCTATGTGGCCATCTGCAAACCTCTTCAATATATGAGCATTATGAGCCGCCAACTATGTCATGTACTGGTGGCTGGCTCCTGGCTTGGGGGCTTTTCTCACTCCATTATACAGATTCTTATCACCATCCAGTTGCCCTTCTGTGGTCCCAATGTGATTGGCCACTACTTCTGTGATCTTCAGCCATTATTCAAACTTGCCTGCACTGACACCTTTGTGGAGGGGGTTATTGTGTTGGCCGACAGTGGATTATTTTCTATCTTCTCCTTCCTCCTCCTGGTGTCCTCCTATATTGTCATCCTGGTCAACTTGCGGAACCATTCTGCAGAGGGGAGGCGCAAAGCCCTCTCCACCTGTGCCTCTCACATCACCGTGGTCCTCTTGTTCTTTGGACCTGCCATCTTCCTCTACATGCGACCCTCCTCCACCTTCACTGAGGACAAACTGGTAGCCGTGTTCTACACGGTTGTCACCCCCATGCTGAACCCCATCATCTACACACTCAGAAATGCAGAGGTGAAAATTGCCATGAGGAGGTTGTGGAGCAAAAGGAACTTAGGGATAGAGTAAAAATGGGAAAGTGATAAAGAAAAACATCTAATTATTCTTTATTTTTGAAATGGATTTTGATTTCAGTGAGACATTCAGGAATGGCCAAAACAAATGCAAGGACTTAATGTTACTGCTGCTGTGATTCTCCTCAATAACCAAAGACTTGCTGGTATCTTGGTGTAATGTTTCAAGGGCAGAGATCAGCTTGCCTCCATGATATCCAATATGGTCTTCTCTTCTAGTGTGGAGAAATGTATCTTTGAAAATTGTATCCAGGGCACTTCTCCAGAGAGGACATCCAGATGGCCAACAGACACATGAAACGATGCTCAGCGTCCCTCATCATCAGGGAAATACAAATCAAAACCACACTGAGATACCACCTCATGCCAGTCAGAGTGGCTAAAATGAACAAATTAGGAGACTATAGATGCTGGCGAGGATATGGAGAAACGGGCACCCTCCTACACTGTTGGTGGGAATGTAAACTGGTACAGCCCCTCTGGAAAACAGTGTGGAGGTTCCTCAAAAAAATTAACACTAGAACTCCCCTATGATCCAGCAATAGCACTGCCTGGAATTTACCCAAGGGATACAGGAGTGCTGATGCATAGGGGCACATGTACCCCAATGTTCATAGCAGCACTCTCAACAATAGCCAAATCATGGAAAGAGCCTAAATGTCCATCAACTGGTGAATGGATCAAGAAGATATGGTCTATATATACAGTGGAATACTGCACGGCAATAAGAAAGAATGATATTGGCCATTTGTAGCAACGTGGATGGAACTCAAGGGTGTTATGCTAAGTGAAATAAGTCAGGCAGAGAAGTACAGATACCATATGTTTTCAATTATAAGTGGAACAGGAGAAACTTAACAGAGGACCATGGGGGAGGAGAAGGGGGAAGAATAGTTGGAGAGAGGGAGGGAGGCAAACTATGAGAGACTCTTGAATACTGAGAACAGATTGAGGGCTGATGGAGGAGGGGGAGAAGAGAAGAGGGGGTGATGGGCATGGAGGAGGGCATTTATGGGGATGAGCACTGGGTGTTATATGGAAACCAATTTGGCAATAAACTATAAGAGAGAAAAGAAAAAAAAAGAAAATTGTATCCAGAGCTGCCTGGGTGGTTCAGTCAGTTAGGTGTCTGATTTTGGCTCAGGTCATGATCATGCATTTTGTTGAGTTCAAGCCCTGTGTCAGGCTATGTGCTGAGAGCTCAGAGCCTGGCACCTGCTTTGGGTTCTGTGTCTCCTTCTGTCTCTGTCCCTCCCCTGCTCACCTTCTGTGTGTCTCTCTCAAAAATAAATAAACATTTAAAAAAAAAGAAAATTGTGTCCAATAATTTTTCTGTTCTTCTGAGTGGTTCTTGGCATCTTGTACCATGGATCCTCTGATTACAAGTACTAAAAAAATCCCTGGGGCCATTTTGGTTCTTGCGACACGTTGGTACAAAAGGTAGTCCTTCAGTCTTCACAGGCCCTTTCACAATGTCCAATATCCATATGTTAAAAAATATATATAAATGTATATCAGAAGGGCATAGGTTCTAGGTATCAGTAGGGAAAGATGAAGCCAAACATTTTAATGAAAAGATTACTTTTAGCCTTATCCAAATGTAAATAAACACAGAATGTAGGAAGTTCTTTACTTTTTATTTTTTAAAATTTATTTTTATTTTATTTATTTTTTTTGAGAGAGAGTGTGCAGTGGAAGGGCAGAGGAAGAGAGAGAGAGAGAGAATCCCAAGCAGGCTTCACGCATTCATGACTGTGAGATCATGACCTGAGCCAAAATCAAGAGTTGGACACTTAACTGAGTCACTCAGGCACCCTGAGAATGTAGAAAATTCTTGTTAGGCCTAATATGAAGAATGAAGGGGAGGGAAATATTATCCATGCTTGTTTCTACTCCAGACTCCTGTCTTTTATGCTAGGTGACCATGCCAAGTCCATTTCTTATTGTGCCTATTAGTGTTTCTTGGTGAAGTAGGATGAGACCGTCTGTGTCTGTTACTGTGGTCCCAGTGTCATTGGCCACTATTCCTGTGCTTTCCAGCCATTATCCAGACGTGCCTGCACTGACACCTTTGTGGAGAGGGTTATCGTGTTGTCCAACAGTAGCTTCATCGTTCTGTGCGCCTTCCTCATTTCGGTGACCTTGTATATTGTTTCAGCTCTCCAAACTCCACCTCACCCAACCGACTCATATCATCTGGATAGTTTAGAAGATATAATAAAATGTGCCCTTTTGGCTTTGGAATTACAAAGACTGGCTTTGCATTTGCACTCTGTCCTTTCACCTTTCCGTGAAGATCAGGTGAAGTAATTCAGGCAGTTTCCTCCTCTGCAGAGGGATGTAGCATCACAGGTGTGCTATAGGCCTTAGGGACTTGTCTCTTTCTCCTTAGGTGCTGACTGAACATGTAAGTGAATAGTGGTTCTCAAGGCAGCAGGAAGTCTTCCCCACTTCCCCAGTAATCATGGCTGTAGATGACCATCATTAAACTCTGATAAAATACTTCTGCCAGAACAACTTTACCAACCCTTTCTATATGGCAAAATCCTATGCATCCTTTTAAGCTGTGGGTTAAAGTCATCTCACTTATGAGTCCTTCTCTGACTTCCCTCCTCCTTGAGTTGAATTTGCGTCTCCTGTCCATGGTTATGTTTATGTACCTTTGTCATTGCCCTTATCATTCCAATTGTAATTATTTTATATGTGTTTCTTTCAAGGGCAAGACTATTCACCCTTCTTTGTGGCTGGGTGAATGCATGTAGCTGGTGCTTTGTAAGTGTTTTTTGAATTAACCCTTTATGCCCATGCACTGTCCTTTCTATATCAATTCTCAATGATTCTTTCTTTTTTTTTACTTTTTATTTATTTATTTTTATTTTTATTTTTATTTTTTTTATTTTTTACAAATAGTTTATTGTCAAATTAGTTTCCACATAACACCCAGTGCTCATCCCCACAAGTGCCCTCCTCCATGCCCACCCCTCCTCCCCCCCACATCCACCAGTCCTCAGTTTTTGTCAGCATTCAAGAGTCTCTCATAGTTTGCCTCTCCCCCTTTCCCCCACCATTTCTGCCCTTCTTCTCCCCCTTGGTCCTCTGTTAAGTTCCTCCTAATCCTCCTATACGTGCACACATATGATATTTGTCTTTCTCTGCCTGACTTATTTCGCTTCAATGATTCTTTCTGAACACTTTCATGGTGAAGGGCACATCTCTCCCTGTTAAGATTTTAAGAGCTCAGGCTCTGAAATCCAATAGGATGTTCCAGTGGCCTCTGAGCCAAAACCCAAGATCCAACTACTTCACTTCTCTAAACATGTGTTTTTGCATAATTAAAATAGGTTAATAATAGCATGCACTTCATGAGATTATTCTGAATATTAAATACAATAATATATGTAAAGCTTTTAGAAAATAACAGGGTATAGAGTTGTACCATGGACCCAGTAAATATTAGCCATCATCATCATTATTGTTGCTGTTGGTGATTACATGTCTGTCCACACTTAGGTCTTCTTTTCGTCCTTTTGAGCTACTCAGAATAGGCATCGATTGCATACCAAAAGGTTTTCAAGCATTTAAAGGCGGTTCAGTTCTTTGGTTTTGAGGCATCTTTGGGCTAACCATTCTCTGTCACCTAATTGCCTTTGAAAGTCTGGCACAGGGGCACCTGGATACTCAGTCGATTGAGTGTCTGACTTCAGCTCAGGTCATGATCTTGTGGCTCGTGGGTTTGAGCCCCATGTCGGGCTCTGTGCTGACAGCTCAGAGCCTGGAGCCTCCTTCAGATTCTATATCTCCCTCTCTCTCTCTGCCCCTCCCTGACTCATGCTCTGTCTCTCTCTCTCTCTCTCTGAAGAATAAATATTTAAAAAATTTTTTTAAAAAGAAAGTCTAGCACAGTACCTGGGACATTGTAGGTGCTCAGTAAATATTTGTTAAATAGGTATTGACAGCATTGTATGTCAACTCTATTTCAATTAAAAAAAATAGACTATAACATAGCTCCCCCCATTGTCTTTTATGCTGAATGTGCTTATACTTTGTTAATATATATTTTAAAGCATGTGGTCCAGAACTGAACTTGCATTGTGGAAGGCTGGTTTGTTAGGATGCGGGCTGTGGTAGGAGCCACTTACTCATGTGCCTGTTTGGGTTCTTTACTGAGAGCTTTGAAAAGAACATCATCAATGAACCCTGAGTTATTGAATACTGCAAGGGCAGATAACATCTACAGTAACTGAATCGTCAAAATTCTCAGGGATTACCGTACCTAGTGAGGCCTGAGACTGGCTGGGTCTACTGAGAGCTAATTACTCGCTTTGTTCTGGTCTCACTGGAAAAACACAGGAATCAAAGGAAAACATTTTTTTCCCATTGTTTAAGAGCCAGAGAATGTTGTGAAATGTTAAAAATAACTTCTCAATTCACAGAAGCCTAAGTCTAATTATGCCACTTAGTGCTGAAGACCGTGTAGTTAGTGCTCAATTGTTGATTCTGCCTGAGCATTAAAAACATGTATTTTTTTAGACGATAAACATAAAATCATCTCATTAAGGAAAAATTATAGTGTCACGAGCTTCTCTGCATAGAGAATTTTGAAGTCTTTCTCATTTATTATTTAATCATTTTAGGTATAGGTTTGACTGTATGTAGCAGAAAAAAATGGCCATGAGACAGAAGTGCAAAAGTACAGAGGGAGAAAGTCCAGCATGGTTGTGGAAGCCTGACAATATTCTCAGAAATCCAGACTCTGCCGTCTTCAGCATGGAGCTTCAACCTCAAGACCGCAAAGGGCCTCTAGTGCTCCATACCGTGGCTGTCCAGTCAGACTTTATGCCATACTGGAGATGTTCTGTGTCTGTGCTGAACAAATTGGTAGTGGCTATTGAGCCGTGAAATGGGCTATTGAGCCGTGAAATTTAGTCCAAGGGACTAAATTTTAAATTTTATTTAATTTTAATAAGTCTAAATTTAAAGAGCTACATGTGGCTGATGGATGCCATATTGGACAACACCACTCTTAGCATTTCTTCCATATCCTGGGAGGCAGGAAATGGGAAAGAGGGAGGACAGACTGCTCACTTTCTCTTTTAGGAGGTTATCCAGACGTGCCACACAGCAATTTTCCTCTCATCTTATTTGATTGAAATTAACCACATGGTTACCCTTAATTGCAAGGGATACCAGAAACTATAATCTTTCATTCTATGTGGAATTATGTTTAGTTAGATCAGGGTTCTGTTATGTTTTTATTTTTTTTTAATGTTTTTATTTCTAGGAGAGAGAGAGAGAGACAGCGTGAGCAGGGAGGGTCAGAGAGAGAGGGAGTCACAGACTGAAACAGGCTCCAGGCTCTGAGCTGGCAGTCAGCACAGAGCTCAACGCAGGGCCCGAACCCACGAGCCGCGAGATCATGACCTAAGCGAAAGTCGGACGCTTAACCGACTAAGCCACCCAGGCGCCCTGTTATGTTTTTTAAAGAGATAGGGAGTTTGGAACAGCCCACCTGTCCATTAATGGATGAATAGATAAAGAAGATGTAGTCTGTATATACGCTGGAATATTACTCAGCCATAAGAAAGAATGAAATCTTGCCATTTGCAACGACATAGATGGAGCTAGAGAGTATTACACTAACCAAAATAAGTCAATCAGAAAAAGACAGATACCATATGATTTCACTCATATGTAGAATTTAAGAAACAAAACAAATGAGCAAAAGGGGAAGAAAAGAAAGAAGCAAACCAAGAGACAGACTCTACTATAGAAAACAATCTCTATACCAGAATGGAGGGGAGATGGAGATGGGTTAAATAGGTGATGGGGATTAAGGAGTGCACTCATGATGAGAACCGGCTATTGTATGGAAGTGTTGGATCACTACATTGTATATAATACTACACTGTATGTTAACTAACTGGAAATTAAAGACTTGAAAAAAAGAGAAAGGGGAGAATGGATGTGAGAATCATGGCATATGTTTTCAGGCAGTCTATTACATACCAATATCCTGAGCAATTAAAAATTTTCACAAAAGTTGATAATGGCTTGATAATATCAACAGTCTGATTGTAGCATAGTTGACTTAATCTTTCAGGCCTATTAGGTTTATTTCAGACCTATTAGGTTTACTTAGTAATTTATTCAATAAAATTTAATGACCATGTGCTATGTGCTATGCATTGTTCTAAGTGTGAGTGATATACAGCGATATATAGGATGGAGAACATTCCTGCCTACGTGGAGATGAAAATTCTGTTTTCTGGGGGTGCCTGGGTGGCTCAGTTGGCTAAGCATCTGACTCTTGATTTTGGTTCAGGTCATGATCTCATGGTTTGTGGGATCGAGCCCTGAGTCCGGCTCCATCTTGACACTGTGGAACTTGCTTGGGATTCTCTCTCTCCCTTTCTCTCCTCCCCTCCTCCCTCTCAAAATAAATAACTAAACATTAAAAAAATAACATTCTGTGTTCTGAAGCTGCTGTGATCTGGATCAGCATTGCCAGTAGAACTTTCTATGATGATAGAAGTATTCTATATCTATGCTAATAGATGGTAGTCCCTAGTCACGTGGATGATTAGTATTTGAGTATGCTTGACATCTGAAGAATCAAACCTTTAATTTTCTTTATTTTTAACTGGCTTAAATTTAAATAGCTACATGTGGTTGGTGGCTACCACATTGGATATCATGGGTCCGCACACTTCTGCTGCTAACTTGTATCTACTTCTCTCGATCAGGAGCAAGATTTCTCCCGTGCCTAAGGACCCTGACAGGTCTGTGGATGACTGTTTTTAGATCTTATATCTCATGCACCAGCTCTTTGGACTATATTGTAGTTACAGTTGTTTTAATACATTTTTTAAACTTTTTTTTTTAATGTTTTATTTATTTCTAGGAGAGAGAGAGAGAGAGAGACAGCGTGAGCGGGGGAGGGTCAGAGAGAGAGGGAGTCACAGACTGAAACAGGCTCCAGGCTCTGAGCTGGCAGTCAACACAGAGCCCGACGCCGGGCTCGAACCCACGAACCACGAGATCATGACCTAAGCGAAAGTCGGACGCTTAACCGACTAAGCCACCCAGGCGCCCCCATTTTTTTTTAACTTTTTAACTAGATTTGTAGTTGATTTATGTACCACAATTATCATATTAGAGACTCTTCCTTGGACCGTATTTACCTTTATCGATGAGCTTTACGTGGTCACATGATTTTATAATGATAATTAGCACCCTTTACATTTCAGCTTATAGAATGCCCATTAGCTTTTCTTGTGAGGCATCTATAGTAGTGATGAACTCCCCTAGTCCTTCTTATTCGGGAAAGTCTCTCCTTTATTTCTGAAGGGCAGATTTTCTGGGGTTTGTTCTTTCAACCTTTGGAACATACCATCTAATAGCTCCTAGTCGGATGTGACTACAGGCTTTTCTCTCCAGTTGGAGGGCGCAGCTGACTGTGCTTGTGTTTAGGTTGGGCCACAGGCTGCTCCCTGAAGTTGGGCGGGGCTAGAGACTGTGCTCAGTGGTCCTGCGAGGTTGCTGGCTGGCTCGGGCTGCAGGCTCTGATCTCTGATTGGGCTGGATCCCTGTCTGGTCAAGGACACTAGCAGTCAGGTAGGCCTTCATGCTGGACTCTTCTGCTGAGTGGGGTTGTAGGCTGGGCTTTACGGTGAGGCAGTGCCATACACTGGGCTCTGAGGCTGCTCAGGGTTACTATTCAGGTTCCCTGGTTTTGCAGGGCCAGAAACTGCACTCAACAACTGGGCAGGGCTACTGGCTTTCCCCCCTGCCTGGCAGGCCATAGGACATGCCCATGGCTGCCAGAGGTCTGCGCTCATGCTTCCCAGAGGGGTGGGACTGGGGGTTATGCTTAGTAGTTGGGCAGGACTATGAATTTGCTCTTTGCCCTATTGAGCAAAATATCTTATGATTTGCCTCACTCTGTTTTTATCTTATTTTATTTTTCCTTCCCTTCCCCTTTGTTCATCTGTTTTGTTCCTCAAATTCCACACATGTGAAATCATATGGTATTTGTCTCTGACTGAGTAATTTTGCTTAGCCTAATACACTCTAGTTCCAGCCACGTCACTGCAAGTGGCAAGATTTCATTCTTTTTGATGGCTGAGTAATATTCTGTTTTTACATATATGTATATATAAAAATATGTATATACATATGTATACACACACATATACATATGCATATACGTGTGTGTGTGTGTGTGTGTGTGTGTGTGTGTGTGTGTGTCCCCCACATCTTCTTTATCCATTCTTCAGTTGATGGACATTTGGGCTCTTTCCATAATTTGTCTGTTGTTGATAGCACTGCTATAAACACGGGGGTGCATGTGCCCTTTCTTCAGTATTTTTGTATCCTTTGGATAAATATCTAGTGGTGCAATTAGTGGATTGTAGGGTATTTCTATTTTTAACTTTTTGAGGATTCTCCATACTGTTTTCCAAACTAGCTGCAGTAGTTTGCATTCCCATCAACAGTTTAAGAGGGTTCCCCTTTCACTGCATCCTTGCTAACATCTCTTGTTTCCTGAGTTGTTAATTTTAGTTATTCTGACAGGTGCGAGGTGGGATTTCATTGTGGTTTTGATTTGTGCTACCCTGATGATGAATGATGTTGAGCATTTTTTCATGTTTGTTAGCCATTTGTATGTCTTCTTTGGAGAAATTTCTGTTCATGTCTTCTGCCCATTTCTTAAGTGGATTATTTATTTTTTGGGTATTGGGTTTGATAAGTTCTTTATAGATTTTGTATATTAACCTTTTATCTGGCACGTCATTTGCAAATATCTTCTCCGATTCTGTAGGTTGCCTTTTATTTATTTGTTGTTTTTAATGTTTATTTATTTATTTTGAGAGAGAAGGAGAGTGAATGTGAATGGGGGAGGAGCAGAGAGAGAGAGAGAGAGAGAGATAGAATTCCAAGCAGGCTCTGTGCTGTTGGCAGGGAGCTCAACCCCATGAACCATGAGATAATGACCTGAGGCTAAAATAAGAGTCAGACACATAACCAACTGAGCCATCCAGGTGCCCCCTGTAGGTTGCCTTTTAGATTTGTTGATTGTTTCCTTCCCTGTGCAGAAGCTTTTTATCTGGATGAAGTCCTAATAGTTCATTTTTGCTTTTGTTTCCCTTGCCTCTGGGGACATGTCTAGTAAGAAGTTGCTATGACCAAGGTCAGAGTTGCTTCCTGTGTTCTCATCTAGGAGTTTGATGGTTTCCTCTCTTACATTTAGGTCTTTCAAAGAAGGAAAAGAAAGTGGTCCAGTTTCTTCTGCATGTCACTGTCCTGTTTTTCCAACAGCATTTGTTGAAGAGACTGTCTTTCTTCCATTGAATATTCTTTCCTGCTTTGTCAAAGATGAGTTGACCATATAGTTGTGGGTCCATTTCTGGGTTCTCTATTCTGTTCCATTGATCTATGCAGCTGTTTTTGTGCCAGTACCATACTGTGTTGATGCTTACAGCTTTGTAATACAGCTTGAAGTCTGGGATTGTGATGCCTCCTGGTTTGCTTTTCTTTTTTTTTTTTTAATTTTTTTAATGTTTTATTTATTTCTAGGAGAGAGAGAGAGAGACAGCGGGAGCAGGGGAGGGTCAGAGAGAGAGGGAGTCACAGACTGAAACAGGCTCCAGGCTCTGAGCTGCCAGTCAGCACAGAGCCCGACGCGGGTCTCGAACCCACGAACCGCGAGATCATGACCTAAGCGAAAGTCAGACGCTTAACCGACTAAGTCACCCATGAGCCCTGAAGATCATATGGTTTTAATCCTTTCCTTTATTATTGTTGTGTGTCATGTTGATTGATTTGTAGAGATTAAATCATGCCTGCAGCCCAGGAATAAATCCAACTTGATCATGGTGAATATTTTTTTTAATGTACTATTGGATTCTATTTGTTAATATCTTATTGTGAATGTTTGCATCCATGTTCCTCAGGGATATGGGTCTGTAATTCTCCTTTTTGGTGTGATCTTTGGTTTCAGAATCAAGATAATGCTGGCCTCCTAGAATGAGTTTGGAAATTTTCCTTCCATTTCTATTTTTTTGGAACACTTTCTGAAGAATTGATATTAACTCTGATTTAAATGTCTGGTAGAATTCCCCTGGGAAGCCACCTAACCTTGGACTCTTGTTTGTTGGGAGATTTTTGATTACTGATTTAATTTCTTTGCTGGTTATTCTTTTCTGGGTCTATTCAAATTTTCTGTTTCTTCCTGCTTCAGCTTTGGTAGTGTATATGATTCTAGATATTTATCCATTTCTTGCAGATTGCCCAATTTGTTGGCATATAAATGCTCATAATATTCTCTTATAATTGTAACTCTGTGATGTTGGTTGTGATCTCTACTCTTTCATTTGTGATTTTATCTATTTGGGTCATTTCTCTTTTCTTTTTTTTTTTTAATTTTTTTTTAATGTTTTATTTATCTCTAGGAGAGAGAGAGAGAGAGAGACAGCATGAGCAGGGGAGGGTCAGAGAGAGAGGGAGTCACAGACTGAAACAGGCTCCAGGCTCTGAGCTGGCAGTCAGCACAGGGCCCGATGCGGGGCTCGAATCCACGAACCGCGAGATCATGACCTAAGCGAAAGTCGGACGCTTAACCGACTAAGCCACCCAGACGCCCCAATTTTTTCTTTTCTTTTTGATAAGTCTTTCTAGAGGTTTATCAATTTTGTTGATTCTTTCAAAGAACCAGTGCCTAGTTTTGTTGATCTGTTCTACTGTTTTGTTTTTTAATTTTTTTTAAATGTTTATTTCTTTTTTAGAGACAGAGACAGAGCATGAACAAAGGAGGGGCAGAGAGAGAGGGAGACACAGACTATGAAGCAGGCTCCAGGCTCTGAGCTATCAGCACAGAGACCAACACAGTGCTCGAACTCATGAATTGTGAGATACGACCTGAACCAAAGTTGGATGTTCAACCGACTGAGCAACCAAAGTGCCCCGACTGTTTTTTTTTTCTTCAATATAATTGATTTCTGCTCTAATCTTTGTTATTTCACTTCTTTTGCTGGTTTGGGGCTTTCTTTGTTTTTATTTTTCCAGCTCCTTTAGGTGTCAGGTTAGGTCATGAATTTGAGACTTTTTTTACTTCTTGAGAAAGGCCTGTATTGCTATACGCGTCCCTCTTATGATTCCTTTGCTGCATCCCATAGATTTTGGACTGTCATGTTTTCATTTTCATTTGCTTCCATGCATTTTTTATTTCTTCTTTGATTTCCTTGTTGACTGATTCATTCTCTAGTAGGATGTTCTTTAATCTCCATGTATTTGTAGTCTTTCCAAATTTTTTCTTGTAGTTGATCTCAAGTTTCATAGTGTTGTGGTCTGAAAATATGCATGGTACATCTCAATCTTTTTGTACTTGGTGAAGCTTGATTTGTGGCCCAGTAGGTGATCTGTTCTGGAGAATGTTCCTTGTAAACCTTTAAAAAAATGTGTCTGGCCATGTGTAGCAACATACCTTGCTGTTATGCTGAGCGAAATAAGTCAGGCAGAGAATGACAAATATCATATGTGTGCACGTATAGGAGGATTAGGAGGAGCTTAACAGAGGACCAAGGGGGAGAAGAAGGGCAGAAATGGTGGGGGAAAGGGGGAGAGGCAAACCATGAGAGACTCTTGAACGCTGACAAAAACTGAGGACTGGTGGATGTGGGGGGGAGGAGGGGTGGGCATGGAGAAGGGCACTTGTGGGGATGAGCACTGGGTGTTATGTGGAAACTAATTTGACAATAAACTATTTGTAAAAAAATAAAAAATAAAAATAAAATCTAGTTTGTATGAAATAAGTATGACTACTCTGGCTTTTTTTTTTTTAATGTCCATTAGCATGATAGATGATTCTCCATCCCCTCACTTTCAATCTGCAGGTGACTTTGGGTCTAAAATAAGTCTATTATGGGCAGCATATAGATGGGTCTTGTTTTTTAATACATTCTGATACTCTGTATCTTTTAATTGGAGCATTTAGTCCATTTACATTCAGAGTAATTGTTGATGGATATGAATTTAGTGCCATTGTATCTGTAATATTGCTGTTCCTATCGATTGTCTCTGTTCCTTTCTAATCTTTTTGCTTTTGTCCTCTCCTTCTCATCCAAGGGTCCCCTTTAATATTTCTTGCAGAGCTGGTTTAGTGTTCACACACTCCTTTAGTTTTTGCTTTTCTAGGAAACTCTATCTCTCCTTCTGTTCTGAATGACAGCCTTGCTGTATAAAGTATTCTTGGCTGCATATTTTTCCCATTTAGCGTGTTAAATATATCATGCCACTCATTTCTTGCCTGCCAAGAATCTGTGGACAGGTCCCCTGCTACCCTTATGTGCCTACCTTTGTAGATTAAGGACCTTTTGTCTCTAGCTGCTTTCTGAATTCTCTATTTTTGTATTTTGCAAGTTTTGCTGATATGTCTTGGTGTTGACCTGTTTTTGTTGATTTTGAAGGGAGTTCTCTGTGCCTCTTGGACTTTAATGCCATATTAGGGAAGTTCTCAGTTATAATTTGTTCAAATAAGCTTTCTTCCACCTTTTCCTACTCTTCTTCTGGGACTTCCATGATACAGATATTATTAACCTTTATGGGATTACTGAGTTCCCTGTCTATTTTTGTGATCTAATAGTTTTCTTTTCCTTTCTTTTCACCTTCATTATTTTCCAAAATTTTATCTTGTATATCACCTATTTGACTTTCTGCTTCTTCCATCCTCATTGTGATCCCATCCAGTCTGTTTTGCATGTTGGTGGTAGTACTTTTTATTTCAGCCTGACTGGTTTTAGGTCTTTTATCTCTGAAGGGTTTCTCTGGTGTCCTCTGTGCTTCTTTCAATCCCAGCTAGTATTCTTCTGACTGTTGTTCTAAATTCTTGTTCAGATATATTGCTTATATCTGCATTCAGTAAATCCATGGATGTAGCTGTGATTTCTTCTTGATCTTTCTTTTGGGGAGAAGTCCTCCATCTCACCATTTTGTCTAGGCCTCTGTCTTTTGCGTGTTGAAGTCTTGTTATGTTTCTTGCTCCTGGGAGTAATGCTGTATTAAGAAGGGGTCATACACTGTCCAGGGCCTCAAGCTTCAAGAAGAGTTTTTGGTGTGTGCAGTGTGCCCTCTGCTGTTGTGTTGTGGCTGCTCTTTCCTTCAGGTCAGTCCCCTGCAGAGTTCTTCCTTGTTTAAGGTGGTCAGTGTTTGGACCTTTAACTTGGTGTGCTTTGATTTGTTTGTAAACATCAGCCCAATTGAAAAAAAAAAAAAAAAGGATGGGGACACCTGGATGGCTCAGTCGGTTAAGCATCTGACTTTGGCTCATCATGATCTCATGGTTTATGAGTTTGAGCCCTGGAGGGGCTTTCTGCTGTCAGCATAGAGCTTGCTTCAGATCATCTGTCCCACTCTCTGCCCCTCCTCTGGTCATGCATTCTCTCTCCCTCAAAAAATAAATAAACGTTTAAAAAAAAGCCTGATCCAAAAAAGAGAAAAGGAAAAGGAACAAAAACAAACAAACAAACAAACAAAAAAAAAGAGCAAACAGACAAAAAACTGTTTGTTTGGAAACAGACAAAAGCCTGATTCCAAAGAAAAATGAAGAAAGAGAGAAAGAAAAAAGAAACCTGATCCAAAAAAATGAGAAAAGGTAACAGACAAACAAAAACTCTAATTCTGATTTCAAAGGAGGGAAAAAAAAAAAAAGAAAGATAAAGAACCCTGGTCCTATCTTCACCAGAAGTAAAGCTCACACTTTGGAGCTATCGTTAGTAGACTTGGTGCATGGGTGTGGCCCTGTGCTGGTCCTCTGAGGGAGAGGGCTGCTTTGCTGGCTTAGAGTCAGACCTGCCCCCTATAGGTTACATTACTATCTCCACCATCATTATTGAAAGAGAGGGTGAGGCACTGGAGACCCTAAGTAACTTATACATGAATCCATGAATGTTAGAATTGGAAGGTGCGATGGGGGTAATCCACCTTAACTCCATCATCTTATATAGAAGGAGAACCAGGGCAGAGCAAGAAGTGGAAAGGTAAGTGGCATACTCAGATTGTGTAGCTAATCAGTTATGACCAGAGCTGGTGCCCAAGTGTCTTGACCCCTGTCCAGTCCTCACTTTCCTCTCTCTTCATTCTCCTTTCCATTCTCAGTAGTTCAGCATGGAAAAAAGTTCCCTTTATGTCCTCCCTTCAACTTTCTTCTCTTACTACCTCATTATTGGGTGTCAAAACTTTATAGAAATCTCACTAATTGAAGCACATTTTGAACCTTTCTGAAGTCATAGTTTAATTGACAGTTTCACCCGAGAGAAAAAAGATTCCTTGGGGAACTTGTTTTCCTTGATTATGGTGTGTGGCTTCATTTATTTTAAATAGTTCAAGAATCTAAGCATTTAATCAGAACCCTTGGACTCAGTGGGTGGGTATGTTTTCTACATAAAACACAACATCTTAAATTCTCCGAGTTTGCTGATTTCTGTGGCTTTTGTTTATTTCTTAGATATTATCCAACTGTCAACCCAGATCCAGATCCTCTGAACTTTCCTCTTCTGTGACTCATCTTAGATGCCATCATTTGTTTTCTAAAAGCCCCCAGGAACATGGTGTTTTGTTCTTGGGGACCTGATTCTTGAATTGCAGTAGCGACAACCACCCAGGGCCATCAGAAGGTAGCTTAGTGTTGTTGCAAGAGCCCTGATTTCTGAGTGAGTAGCCTGACAAGTATCTAGCGTGTGGCTTTGGGAAGCAATTAACCCCTCTCAGCCTCTGTTGCCTCATTTGTAATTAGAGGAGGTTTGAATAAAAGGTCTCTAAATATTTCTAGCACCACTCTTGGGCTTAGTTGAGTGTGACTTGAACTGTGCTCATTGGACCCTTCAGTGAAAAATCAACTGGGTGGGGAATATTAGTCAAAAGCGCCTTCCTTGTCCAGGGACCAGGATTCCCAGAGAGAAATCTAATGCTTCATCCTATCCTAGTGTCCCGAGCCAGAGCATCGCCTTGAAACTGATCTATTCCAACAGAGTGACTGCCTTCATGCTGAATTGGAGGCACTTGAGTATATTTGAGATCCATCTGACCCAATTCCTTGTTTCAAGGCAGAATGAAGCCACACCAGATTTCTGACTTCAAGGTGGGTGATATGGCTGGAAATAAGGTGCAAAGTCCTTAAGCAACCATAGGATATTGGGTAAGTCAGTTCCTCTCTTTAAGCCACAGGTGTTCATTTGTAAATGAGGTAGTGTGCTTTGAAAATTTGGGAGGGGGGCGTAAATTCCATTTATTTATTTATTTTTGGTGTGGTGAAATTATCCAAAATGTAAAATTTGGCAGTTTTTTTTTTAAATTTATTTCTAGGAGAGAGAGAGAGACAGCGTGAGCAGGGGAGGGTCAGAGAGAGAGGGAGTCACAGACTGAAACAGGCTCCAGGCTCTGAGCTGGCAGTCAGCACAGAGCCCGACGCGGGGCTCGAACCCACGAACCGCGAGATCATGACCTAAGCGAAAGTTGGACGCTTAACCAACTAAGCCATCCAGGCGCCCCAAAATTTGGCAGTTTTAATGTTCTTTACAATTTTGAGATATAATTACAGAGCTACAATTATAAAGAATCTATTAATTGTTAAAAATGAAGTATAATAAGTTACTGTAAGAACACAGAGGAATTGATACATTATTCTTATCATAGTCATGTTCTTATTGCAATTAGGAAGAAGAAATATTAAACAGAGAGAAGGGAGACAGGACCTCTTTGGTTTGGAAATAGCTGTTTAATAGTCATTTGGGAATGACAGTAATGGTGCAAAGGTAGACAATGGCCAGTTCAAGTAGGACCTGGACTCCATGCTAAGAATATTGTGATTTAGGCTGAGGATAATAGGGACATATTGATAGATTTTTAGGTAGAGAAATACCATGACCAGATTTACATTGAAGGATAATGACCCAAGTATTTCCAACGCTTAGGGAACGGAAGGTACAGATGGGTGGGAGTATTAAAAGCAAGCTTTGCTGAACACACTGGAACTGGGTTGAAAGGACAAGGAAAGGGTGTTTTTGGTGAAAGGGGGGCTCTGTGGTAGGAATGAGCAGGGTGGGCTGTGGGATGGGGAGAGGATGTGAATAGAGATGAGTCAATATTTAGTGAGTAAGAGGGTGATTGCTGAGGCGGCTCAGTCTGTGAAAGTCTTTACAAATAAGTCAAAGGAGTCCAGGTTTTCCCCCAGCTATTGCCATTGCCAAGGGAGGATCTGAGGAAAGAAGGGTCTAGTACACAATTTTCTGGCTGTGGTGTGTGGGATGGATGGGCAGGAGCATCTGGAGACGAAGAGGTGTTGGTAATTTGGGCATCTGCTGACAGCCTGTGAGAATGGCAGGAAGAATGAAGAGAAAGCACACACAGGGGCATGGTTTAATGAGCAATTAATGGGGTGTGATGATGACTGGTGTGGACATGAAGGGAATGCATAGATCAAATATGAACTCAGAGCTACAGCCTAAACAGCATGGAGGGTGAGGGTGTCATCAGAGTATCTTCCAGGTCACACTTGCCTGTGGGTCTCCTGATTTTCCACAGCTAATCTCAACTGTAACCCTAATCTCTGTCCAAATCCTTTCCTTGGGCTCCTGAGGATGTGATAAAAGGTGATCCTTGAGGAGTCTCACACTCTTGTATTTTAACCATCCATACACTTGATTGGTGCTGAAATGGTTTTAGATATTCCTAGTGATTCTGGGTGCTTGGTTTCCCCAGCACTGCACCTGTTGTCAAGGGCTCTACACTGACTAATTTAGCAATCGTGCTTATGCTTAGCAGGGGGTATCAACGTAATTCTCTGCTGTACCTAATTTCCTGGAAACTTTAGCTCTTGGATGGGCAGGTTTTTTGTTTGTTTGTTTTGTTCTTTTGTTTTTTGTTTTGGCGGATGGGCTGATCACCTTCCCCTGGCTTTTTATCCTCTATGGATGGACTTTAGAGTAATTGTATAAATTACCAAGAAAAATTCCATTGGATTTTATTAAGATTGCATAAATTTGTAGATAAATTTAGGGAGAGTTGAAATCTTTATGTTGAATTTTATTATTTAAACATGAGTTTATAAAAATCACTTTGGATGGATATGTTTTGTCTTTTATATGTGACTTTTTTTGGTGTTACCTTAGTATTTTTATGGTTTTCTCTGCATAACTACATTATAACGGGAATATTTTTCAGTTGTCCTTTCTAGCTAGTAATTATATTTTGAACTTTCTTATTATTGCTGTGGTTTTCTGTTTTTTCTTTTTCTTTTTCTTTTTAGGTGTTTAGTTATTTATTTTGAGAGAGAGAGAGAAAAGGAGAGAGTGCAAGTGCAGGGGAGGGGCAGGGAGAGAGAGAATCCCAAACAGGCTCTGTGCCCTCCATGGGGCTTGAACTCATGAATCATGAAGTCATGCCCCGAGCCAAACTCAAGAGTTTGATGGTTAACCAGTTGAGCCACCCAGGTGCCCCAACTATGTTTTTCAGTTTTATCTATTTAGTTTTTTCCTAGGTTCATATCTTAGGAGGTTTTGCTTCCAAGAAACAAAAACCCATCAAACTACTTTAAGCAAAGAGGAGAATTTATTTGAGGAGTATCATTCTCTGGGATCCAAATCTATAAGGGACTGAATCAGAGATGGAAAGTCAAGGATCAAGGATACTCTTTATCTCTGAAATGCCATGATCTACTTTTCTATTTTTCTTGCTCCTGAATACTAGTTTCTCAATGTTTTCAGGTTCAATGACTTTTTTAAATCTTAAACATTTTCTTTCTTTGATGAAAATGATATCTATTTAATATTTACAACTTGATGTTCTGATAGACATAGTGAAATAATCACTGCAGTTAAGCTGATTAATATGTTCATCTCCTCATATACTTTTTTTTTTTTAATGCACATTCCTGTATCTGTTAGGAAATTTCACACTTTAGCAAGTCCTTACCTGACGATTTCTGAAACACACTGCTCTTTTCCCACCTATGTCACTGACTATTGTTTTTTTCCTGTTGATTTAGGTCCTTGATGTTAAGGTACACTTTTACTTTTTCAAAAGAGTATTTCTTGAAAATTTCAGGGATAAGGGGACATGCAGGGAGGATAAATTTTATAGTAGAGAATCAAGATGTTCGTATTATTTCTTCCTTACTTCCCATGGCTCATATGTGGTGAAAATATTCTGAATATGGAACCTTAATCTGAAGAATGTTGTTTTGCATAATATGACATCGTTAGCATGAGTATGTTCTGTGATCTGTACTTCTGCCACATAGTTTGAACAGATACATGCAGATGTGGAAAATGTCCCCTGTTCCAGGGGGTAACTCTTGTTATGATAAGTTGAAGGTTGGCATAACTTAATGAAGAAAACTGTACTCAGGACCTTTTAGTAAGAGAAGAATTATCAGTGGGAAGATGTTTCCAGGGGCAGAGATGAAGGAAACAAGGAATTTAGGAGCACAAGTGTGTCATGGAGATCCCCCGATAGAAGAGAGCTTCAATGAAGATGGTAAAAGTGCATGCCATGAGCCCGAGTGGCCCCTCAAATTCACATCAACTGGTGGTGAACTAGAAAGAACCCTGGCTGAAGTCTGGAAGCTTGGTTCTGAGGCCCAGAATTCACCACCTTCTGTGTGATTCTGGGTAAATAACCATTTCCCTGAGTCTGAATTTTCTAATATGCAACTGTTGTTAGATTGCTAATATTTAATGCTGAGTGAGTACATATGGACTAAATGAATGGGTTGGTGATTAGTGTATTGTAAATTGGTTTACACTGTCTAACATGCTATAAATGAGGTGAATTGGTTACCATCAGTGTTTGTTTTGTTGCAGGTCTCTCATTACCTTATGTCCAGAACACCTGATTGGATTCTATGGCGAGTACAAATAACGTGACTGAGTTAATTATCGTCGGTCTTTTCCAGGATCCAGAGGTGCAGAGAGCATGCTTTGTGGTGTTTCTTCTCGTGTACCTGGCCACAGTGGTGGGCAACGGTCTCATTGTTCTGACAGTCAATGTCAGTAAGAATCTGCATTCCCCCATGTACTTCTTCCTTAGCTACCTGTCCCTGGTGGAGATCACTTACTCCTCTACTGTTGTCCCTAAATTCATCACAGACTTACTTGCCAAGATTAAAACCATCTCTCTGGAGGGCTGTGTGGCTCAGATATTCTTCTTCCACTTCTTTGGAGTTACTGAGATCTTCCTGCTGACGGTAATGGCCTATGACCGCTATGTGGCCATCTGCAAACCCCTTCACTACACAATCATCATGAGCCGGTCTGTGTGTCGCCTTCTGGTGGCTGGCTCCTGGCTTGGGGGCTTTTTTCACTCCATGGTCCAGATTATTATCACTCTCCAGTTGTCTTTCTGTGGCCCCAATGTGATTGACCACTACTTCTGTGACCTTCATCCCTTATTCAAGCTTGCCTGCACTGACACTTCTGTGGAGGGGGTTATTGTGTTGGCCAACAGTGGATTATTTTCTATCTTCTCCTTCCTCCTCCTGGTGTCCTCCTATATTGTCATCCTGGTCAACTTGCGGAACCATTCTGCAGAGGGGAGGCGCAAAGCCCTCTCCACCTGTGCCTCTCACATCACCGTGGTCCTCTTGTTCTTTGGACCTGCCATCTTTCTCTACATGCGGCCACCCTCCACCTTCACTGAGGACAAACTGGTGGCCGTGTTCTACACGGTTGTCACCCCCATGCTGAACCCCATCATCTACACACTCAGAAATGCAGAGGTGAAAATTGCCATGAGGAGGTTGTGGGGGAAGAGAGTGAATTCAGGGATGGACTAAAAATGAAAACACGAAAAAATGATTCTATATAGGAGGTGACCAAATATGCATCCTGATTTTAGTCAACTCTGAGGAATTGAGGAAAAGTTACCTGTTCATATTTTTTTCTCGTATTTAGATGAGCCCCTTATATTCTACTGTACTAATCATAGCTGCACTAATTCATTGCTGTCTGTAGTTTGGAGAGTGTTTTGGAGAAGAGCTGCATCTCTTCTCTTCTTGTGTTGGCCTTGGTTGGAAGTACATAGCCTTCAGGGAGGGATTGCCTAGACTGTGAATTCCCACCCTATTGTTTTCTGCCTGTGCAACCTTGAGTTCATTCACTTTACCTCTTGGTGTTAGCATGCTGTGGGGTGTGGAAAGTCTGAGGCACTTGGAGACAGAAGTTTATGTTTTGCTTTGTCTTTCTCTGCTAATGTTGTGGGATCTTGTGGGAGTCCCAAGAAGGCTTTTATACTTCATTTGGTACCCCTACTTTATTTATCTGATTCTGATGCCTGAAATTCCACATTTGGAGATGTATTTCACAGGAATAAGATATTGTCAGAACAGAAATGTCTCTTGGATGTGAAATACAATGAAGGTATTATTAACCGTTAATTTGGACAATTTTAGAAGACCTTTTTCTTTCTTGACAGTTACTGTCTGGGCACTGAGGTGTTGCTTAAGCCAAATCTAGTTCATTGCCTGTTCTTGTATGGCCTAAAAACCAACATGGTTTTTATACTTAAAAAAAATCAAAGTAGAAAAATATTTGATGATACATGAATGTTATATGAGTGTAAAATTATAGTGTCTATAAATAGGTTTTTGGACTACGGTCATGCCAATTATCTTACTTTTTCTCTGTGGTAGCCTTTGTGGTATAGTAGCATGGTTGAGTGGTTGTCATGGAGACTGTGGTCTGCAAGGCCTAAGATATGTCACTGTTTTGAGAAAAAGGTTGGCAACCCCTGGCTCAAGTTATATAGCATTTATTGCCTACTCAACAGAAAGTTTGGAGGCCAGCAGTTCTTGGGCTGTATTGTTAATTCTGTGATGCCAGAGCACCTGGTTTGTGTGTCTTGAATTCTCTTGCCTGCCCCCCTACCCCATGGCCGCAGGATGGCTATAGCACGTCTAGGTATTATATGCTTACATAAGGGGGAAGAGGGGCTCTTATTTTATATGGGAAATATTTCCCAGAGACCCCTCAGAACAACTCTTACTTCTATTTTTTATTGGCCAGAACAGCAAATTTTTGTATTTGTTACTGCATGTCCAAACCTAGCTGCGAGGGAGGCTGGGATAGTTAATAGTGGTAAAGGGAAATGGGATTATGTTACCAGTTTAGATTAGGCTCTGTGTTTCTCCTGGGCTGGGCATATCAGTGCTTGAACAAGGTCAGGGTTGTTATTAGGAAGAGATGTCTGCCACAGGGATTGTTGGTGCACCTGGGCATAGTGGGTGGGTTTGGATTGGTGCCAGAGTGACAGACCAAAATCCAGCTCAGTCCCTTGGTGACTCCGTCTCAGGCATGTGACTGAAACTCTCTGCAGTCCAGTGTCCTTGGCAAGCACGCATGGGTCAAGTACAAGAAACCTTTTCAGTTTTCCTGTGAATGCATCTGCTTTAATTTCCCTCTAGAGGATGCGAGAATGAAGCCCTGGGCTGTGAATGCCTGAGTGTTGTGAATAGAAACCAAACCATCCTACTATAGGTCAAAATAAATTATATCATTTAAGGTTTGTATATGCTGAGATGAGTCCTCTTAGTAAAAAAAATCATATTTTTATGCATGGAAGAAATACTGGATAGCATACGGAGATTTGAGTGTTTGGGATATGTAGTGAGGTGCTAAAACATTTTTAAATCTAACATCTTGCATTATCCTCTTTCTTCCAAGTCCATATCTCAAGGCTGAATTTTCTCCATATGTTTCAACAAAGACAACATATCCAGCAGATTGAAAACACAAGCCAATATGAGAATTCAGCTGTATCTCTTAAGCCAAATATTAAGGGGGTTTGCAAAAACTCAAACAATGCCATTTTGCATTACTTATTTCCATTTGCATTATTTTGTCATAATTATTTTTTCACAAAATATGTGACCATAAAAAAAAATAAAGAAACCAAACCACCCTACAGTTCCTGATGGCATGGATGAGTCTTGTTTGAATACATAGCCCCACACCCAGAGTTCTGGGCCAATTCACTGCAAATAAAGTCACCAAGCAACAATTTGCTTAAAGTTTGCTAATTCACTAATTGGCAATTGGCTAATTCCCCAAGCAGCAATTTGCTAATGCTGAACTTTTGATTAATCAGACACATATTTATATTAAGGCTTTATGAAATTCATGGCACTTAGGTTTTGCTGAAGCCTGTGATGAGCAATATATTTGGGGGGAATTTTTGTGTTTTGAATTTCAGCTTTTTTTGAAAATAATAAATATCAAGCATTTTATGTATGTCTGCTTCTCTCTTCTAACTAACTGAGTTTTCAGTCTAGTCAACTGACTTTGCTACATTTCTTCATTTTTGGTTTACTTTCTTGAGAAAGGGATGCAGGTACAGGGAGCAGATGAGGGAATGTTTTCACCTAGTTAGCCAAGCCTTCCTGTTTCGGGTTCCATTATTCACCCCAGTGTTTTACTCTTTGTGTCTATGCCTTTTTCCATGTAATTTTGGAGTTCTTTCCACCATATGTGGAATATACTTTTCTATCCCTTGACTCTGGCCTCAGCCATATGACTTGCTCTGGCTGACAGAATATGAATTGAAAAAACAGCATGCTGGTTAGAGCCTAAAACTTGTGTCTTTTTCCTCATGTGTCCCTTTCGCCATCATGAGATGATGTCCTCATCATCTGGGCTGTAGAATGACATACGTGGAGAACTTCACCTGAACCCCCACTGAATTGCAGCCTGACATAGAGCTGCCCTGCCAGCCTTCAGACAGGCGGCACTAATGTAGGAATAAATGCTCACTGTGCACACTCCTGAGGATTTGCGGTTATTTGGTTTCAGCAGAAACTCACTAGAGTTGAATGACAAATACACATATCAAAGAAGAGCAGAAAAGTCATGCTTACCGCACATTCTTTATTTTGTTGATCATGGGCATGGACACGTCCTTTCCTGCCGCCTTGGAGGTTTTACTCTTGATTTGAACTATTTGGAAATAGTGTCTGCAAATGTTTGCCAGTTTGGCATAACTCAATTTCTCCCGTCTGTTTTATGGATTTGTTGATCTAGATTTATTGCATGTTGATTTTTGTGTGTTTTACAATTCAGATTTTCCAAGGCTGCTGCTGCTTTTTTTTTTTTAAGTTTATTTATTTATTTTGAGAAAGAGACCATGAGCTGGGGAGGGACAGAGAGAGAGGGAGACAGAATCCCAGGCAGGCTCTACTGACAGCATGGAGCCTGACTTGGGACCATGAGATCATGACCTGAGCCAAAATCAGGAGTCAGATGCTTAACTGTCTGAACCACCCAGGGGCCCCCAGATTTTGCAAGGCTTAATTAATAGTAAAAGCAGTAGAATAGATCAGAAGTGAAGCAGGTCTTTGATACATTAGTAGTTCAGTGAATTGGTCATTTGCCTAATACCTAAATCTCTGAATTGTTTAATTCTGGCAAACTTCTAGATGGTGAAAAGATTTTAGGAGAATTAACTCTGCTTTAGTACCTAGCGTGATGAATGATAGGCACTCAGTAACTAGTGAGTACATAAAAGATATCAAAGTGGTGTCAACATTATCTATCTTTTCATTTTGGAAAGGCTTGAGATAGATGTGAAATAATTTGATGCCAGAGAAGCTCTTTCTTGTGAATTACTTTTAGTTGCAATATAGAAGGGATGTTAATCTATTACCTTACAAGGAAAATGTAACAACTTTTCAACTGCATGAAAATGCTGCAAAGCTGTATTTAGGGTTATTAGTAGAGCAATTGATGTATTTTATATTTGCACAATATCTTGTGTGTAATTCACAGCCCTTTCACATCTATTATTTCATCAGAGTCTCATAGTAATCCTGCGAGGTCAGTGAAATCTGAACCATTCCCAGTGTACATTTTTGGAGTTTGAAACATCACTTAGACTAGGATTTATCTGCAAGGAATAGAATCTGAAATAAGACGGAAGTCAAGGAGTAGACAATTCAGGATGGAAATGATCTCTCTTGTTTCTCCATCCTGAAGTCATCTCCTGGCCCAGGATGGTGCTGCAGATGCAGCCATAGTGACAGCATTCCTGGCATCAGGAAGGAGAAAGGGACAGAATAAGTGCATCATGTCCCCTTTATTAAAGTTGTAGAGGCACTTGGATGGCTCAGTCAGTTAAGTGTCAGACTTTGGCTTAGGTCATGGTTCTCACAGTTCATGGGTTCAAGCTCTGCAGCCGGCTCTGTGCTGACAGTTCAGAGCCTGGAACCTGCTTCAGATGCTGTGTCTCCCTCTTCTCTCTGCCACTTCCCAGCGCACACTCTGTCTCTCTTTCTCTCTCTCAAAAATGAATAAACATTTAAAAAAAAAGAGTTGTGAGGGAGGCTGGGCAATGTAACTTTTATTCCAGCTGGGTATGTGCGCAGATAAAAATTCAGAGTTTGTAAAACTATAGAAGGAAGAAAGAGAAAACAAATGTTGTGGAACACCAGCAATCTCTGCTCCTGAATAAATCAGGCACAAAACTTGAGCACAAACTCAGGTATTCTGACACTGGGATTAGATGTTCCTTCCATTGTGGTCCCCATCCTAGCTAGTTTTTTTTTTTTTTAATTGGGGTACAACTTATATTCAGTGAAATGCTCAGACCTTAAGTGTACAACCCACTGAGTTTTGACAAATTTATATAACTGTGTAACCTAAGCCCTAACCAAGATGTAGAGTATTTCCATTACCCCAGAAGCTTCTTTCATGACCTCTTCCAAGCAGTCTCCACTTCCCATAAACAACTGGTAATCTAATTTCTATCATCATGGAAGTTTAGCCCCTTCTTAAGCTCCAAAAGCAGAATCATAAAACATGTTCTCTACTGTGTCTGGCTTCTTTAACTCAACATAATGTTTTTTAAAGATTTATTGTGTTGTGGGTTACAGTTATTGTGTGTTTGTTCGTTTTGTTTGGTGCATAGTATTCCACTGTATACATCTACCACAACAGAAGAAAATGTATTCCCCTGTTGGTAGACATTTGATTTGATTTCTGTTTTTTTGTTGTTATGAATAAAAGCTGCTATAAACATTCTTTGACATTCCCATTTTTTTAAAAGCATAAACCAATAGAACCATGTATTTATTTTTCTTGCAAGATATCTTTTTGGAAGGAACACTGTATATATATTCCTAATTGTGAATGAATCTGTACATCATTTACAATGGTGGGATTTGATTACAACTGGAGAGGGGAAGGATTTGTCCATAGCCAATGGGCTGATCTTTACCAGGTTAGGAAATGAAATCGACCTCTTATAACAAATGCAGTTTAGGTGAACAAACAGTTTTATACCACAAACATTTTTAACAAATGTGTTTCCTATAATAAATATTCATAGACTCACATTAAAAAATTTATCTCCTTAGATTTTAAACTGAATATTTCAATATGGAATATATTCTTTCTGACAGACTTTGACAGAAAGTCAACTTCATGATGACCTGTGAGAGAAGAAATATGTTTTCCTTCAATATTTGGAGCTTCATGTAGTTATTTCCTATTAGAGTCCCATATAGAGTAAGTACCAGGGAACATTAGGTAAATTTATTTATTTTACATTTCTTTTTTATTCCGAAGTTATGCTACCTCCAAGGAAGTTTGAGATTTTATTATCCAGGTACTGCTTCCCATGGGGTTGTCTGCCTGATTGGGAAGGGGAAAGGTATAGCTCTCTGGGAGCAATCTTCTCTCACTTGATCATGATGACTTTCCCTCTGGTATCTCTCAAGCAGGGTGTACTCAAGGCTCAGATGCCAAAATTCAGGAATACCTGGGAGGCAAGTCTACTTTACTCTTCCTTTAAATTGGGTAGAATCAAGACTCTGTGGCTTAGTCTCAGCATTTCCAGGTCTGAGGCTACATACAGGATGAGCAGATCCTGTCTGGAGTCTCCTGTAAGATAGGAGCTCTGGTTGGTAGCTGCGTCTTAATGCCTTCTGACTGGCTAACTCTGGACCCTGCAGGAGCTGACTCTTCGAACATTATTTAAATCTCTGTGTTCAGTACAAAAGGAGGAATTTTGGTGAGAATAGCAGAGCTGCAGAAACATTGGGGTGAGTTTTGTTTTGTGAACATGTGCTTCTTTCCATGTCATGATTATAATTCCAGTTTGGAAGCAAAGGGAATGGCCATGAGGTGTGTGGCATTTTACAAAAAGCTCTCATATAGGTCTGGTCTTTTCCTGAGGCAATCACAGTGCTAGGTATTCGGATTCAGGGATGGAGAGGCTGTGGTCTTGGCCCTTGGGAATCTTTATTCTCTTAATATTTTCTGAATACCTACAGTGTACCAAATACTGTCCTAAAAAGGCTAGGGGCTAGGGAATAGCTCTACCCACTGTTAATTCCATTTTTAAAAAAGTACTCCCTACCCACAATGTGGGGCTTGAACTCACAACCCCAAGATCAAAAGTCACATACTCTACTGACTAAGCCAGCCAGGTGCCCCGCCCCCCCCTTATATTCACTGAATGCTATCTCATGGCAGATGCTTCAGTTGGCATTGGAGATGGAGTGGTGAGTGAGATACAATCTATGCCTCCAGGAAATCCACAATTTACTGGGGGCAGATGGTCACATAGAACAATTACAATTTAGTGTGGGAAGTGCTGTGATTTGAAAATGTCCTTCAAGAAGAGGGCCACTGACTGTAAGGGCTTGTGGATTTGGAAGATGGATTTCCTATCTCAGAAGAATTCAAGGCAACACAGAGGATGGGAACTTAAGTTCTCTTGGGATGGGCTGGGGGTGAGATCTATCTCTAAGGCAGATAGTATCTTCATGCTACAGTTTAGACATTGAGTCTCTGAGAGTTTAAAGAATATCTATCTATCTATCATCTATCTATCTATCTATCTATCTATCTATCTATCTATCTATCATCTATCTATCTATCCTGTCTCTGAGAGGTTAAAGAACTCTATCATCTATCTGTCTATCTGTCTGTCCATCCATCCACCCATCCATCCATTTATTTTTAAGAACTTTGTAGACATCACATAGATACCACCTGAAGAAACCTGATGTAAACCCAGGAGTTGGGGTTTCTTCCATAAATGGCTTCTTGCTAAAAATTCCCCAGCTGGACTGAGAGTTTAGTGCTGGTCTCTGCTCTCTTTGTCTCTGAAGGCATAAACTCTATCAGTGATTCTATTCTGGCTCATGGTGGTCCTTCACCAGCTGAGCCTAGCCCACTTACTAGAGGAAGGAAGCTTTGTGGCATGAGTGGATGTCATGTGACTCCTAATCTCAGAACCCCAGAACCTCGCCATATGAGGGGCTGTATTGATACACACAGAGCTCAGCCACTTTAAACGAAGTCCAGCATGGATGAGGATGGTGTACAGATCAGTCAGTGCACAATCTTGCTGAAGCACTGTGCTGTTGGAAGACTGCAATTGGAGGAGGTTGTGTCAGAACATGAGTAGACACTGTGGGCAGAGGGTGTTTGTACTTCTCTTGCCCCCTGGGGGAGGGCATATGATAGGAGATATCAGTAAAGAGAAGAATTGTGTATGGGTTGAGCTGGACCTTTGGAAAGGGATGAGGTCACCAAGTGACCAAGTATAGAAGGAGGGAATTAGGAAGAGAAGCAGAAATAAGAGAGAATGCTGAGTGTCAAGAGGTATATTTTCTGATGAGTCTGAGCGGTAAGTGGAGAGGTGAGAATCATGTTCTGCAAACCAAGGATGGAAAGGGGACAAAGGAAGTGTCACAAAGAAAAGCTGCAGGAAAAAGACAACTGAAAGCATTCAAAGGTGATAGAGAGAACTTTATTTTTTTTTTTAATTTATTTCTAGGAGAGAGAGAGAGAGACAGCGTGAGCAGGGGAGTGTCAGAGAGAGAGGGAGACACAGACTCTGAAACAGGCTCCAGGCTCTGAGCTGGCAGTCAGCACAGAGCCCGACACGGGGCTCGAACCCACGAACCGCGAGATCATGACCTAAGTGAAAGTCGGATGCTTAACCGACTAAGCCACCCAGGCGCCCCGAGAGACCTTTAAAATAGAGACAGCAACACTATGCTTGCTGTCACCATCATCTGAGGGATCATTAATCTCCTAATAGGTGGCCCATCCTCTGGTCTGCTCCCATTAGTCCAACCTCCATATACAAACGGGTTTTACTTTCCAGCCGATGAACAATCCCGAAGATTCCCCATTGTCTGCAGGATAAACCCCCAGGTGCATAACAGCCCTTCAGGAACTAGTGCTAGACTCTGTCTCCAGTTTTATCTTTGCTATTCTGCCCTTTACTCCAGCCACACGTGGGTGGATTTTCATGGCATTGTATGCTCTTCTTCCTTTTGAGAATGTTCTTCCCTTCTTCTGCACATAACTAATGTCTACTCATCTTTCAATATCCAGCTCAAAGATTTGCCAGGGGTTAGTATGTAATTCATGCACTTGATGAAGAAGTCTTTTGTATCATTTCAGATCGCCCCACCCAAATCGCCTCCTGTAGTGACTTCATGGCTAGCATACACAATGTGACTGAATTCATTTTTCTAGGACTTTCTCCCAGTCAGGAGGTGCAGAAGTTTTGCTTTGTGCTGTTTATGCTTTTGTACACAGCAGTCGTGCTGGGGAATTTCCTCATCATGCTCACTGTCATGACCAGCAGAAGTCTGGGTTCCCCCATGTACTTCTTCCTCAGCTACCTGTCCTTTGTGGAGATCTGCTACTCCTCATCTACAGCCCCCAAACTCATCTCAGATTTGCTGGCTGAAAGGAAAGCAATATCACTGTGGGGCTGCATGACACAGCTTTTCTTTATGCACTTCTTTGGTGGCGCGGAGATCTTCCTGCTCACTGTGATGGCTTATGACCGCTATGTGGCCATCTGTAGGCCCCTCAACTACACAACTATCATGAACCGGCAAGTGTGTGCTGTCTTGGTGGGAATAGCATGGGCAGGGGGCTTTGTGCATTCCTTTGCCCAAATCCTCTTGATCTTCCACTTGCCCTTCTGTAGCCCCAATGTGATCGACCACTATTTCTGTGACCTGCTTCCCCTGCTCAAACTTGCCTACTCTGACACCTTTCTCGTTGGTCTGCTGATTGTTGCCAATGGGGGGACCTTGTCTGTGATCAGCTTTGTGATCATCTTAGCCTCCTATGTGGTCATTTTACTCCATCTGAGGACTCGAAGCTCTGAGGGGCGGAGTAAAGCCCTCTCCACCTGTGGGTCCCATATCACCGTGGTTACCTTATTCTTTGGGCCCTGCATCTTCATCTACATGAGGCCTTCTACCACCTTGTCTGTAGACAAGATGGTGGCTGTGTTCTACACCATGATCACCCCACTCCTCAACCCTGTCATCTACTCCCTGAGAAATGCTCAAGTGAAGAAGGCCATGAAGAAGCTGTGGATCAGGACAATGAAGCTAGATGAGAAATAGAGGCTGAGTCTTGGTATTGATCCGTAGGTTTAGAATGATGCTGAGTCTGAACTGAAGGGAGAGAATGGGATGAAGGAAAGGCCACAGGACCTGGAGTATTATTTCTGGAGTAATTCTAATGGTCTCATCTCCAAAAACTGTATTCAAATTACCTGTAACAAAGTTCCTCTTATGGATGTATCTATAACTTGATTGCCCATTTTCTGTTAGATGTTTAGATTGTTTCTAATTTTTTTTATTGCTGTAAATAACTCTGTGGTAAGTTTTCTTGAATGGAAATCTTTATACTTCTGAAATTCTGTTAGATTCACTTGTTATAATGAATTTACTGTGTTAAAGGGACAATGACCTTGATGTATAGTGTTAAATTGATTCTTAGAAAGATTGTTGGGACATCTGGGTGGCTCAGTTGTCTGAGTGTCCAATTCTTGATGTAAACTCAGATCATGTTCACATGGTTCATGAGTTCCAGTCCTGCATAGGACTCTACATGGTCAGTGCAGCATCTGCCTGGGATTCCCTCTCTCTCTCTCTTTCTCTCTCTCTCCCTGTCCTGCTTGCGTTCACTCTCTCTTTCTCACTCAAAATAAATAAATAAACTTTAAAGGGGTTGTTGTAATAACCTTTCTTGTGAAAATACTCTTGACAAATTGAGCACTGTCATGAAACATTTTCTTGATGGGAAACAAGATTTTACATAGTCTCAAAGTATCTCCCCATAAGATACTTATTAATTGCAAAAAAACAAAACATAACTCTTCAGTCAAGAAAACTGGAAGACCTTCCCTTAAACATTGAACATTGACTCAAGTAAACATCATCAATACGGAGACTGGAGAGGCACAGGGTAACATTGTTGTAGTATTCTTACCAAAAAATACACAATCTGAGTCTAACCATGACAAAATCAGGCAAACCCCAACTGAAAATTGTTCTGCAAAATTAATAGCCTGCATTTTTCAAATTAAGAGACTGAAGAATTTTTCCAGATTCCAGATACAGATATAGATAATTAGAGGTAACCTGTGATCCTTGATTGGATTCTGTACTGGAGGAAGGTCATTAGTGAGCACAAGCTGTGTAGAGGGGACAATAGAATTGTATCACAGTTATTTCCTGATTCTGATAATTGTAGTGTGTCTCTGTCAGAGAATGTCCTTGGATTGGGGAGTTATTTACTAAGGTGTCTAAAGGTAAGTGGGCATTATGTCATCAACTTTGAAACATTTCAGAAAGAATTCTGTTTGCCTACTATCTATCTAGTCATTCTAAAGAAAATGTCATAAAATATTAATATTTGGGGAATTTGGATTAAGGGTGTACAAGAATTCTTTGTATTATTGCAATGTTTTTGTAAATCAGTTATTTTAAAATATAAAATTAAAATGTTTTGCAAATTAGATAACTCAGTGTGTGTGTGTGTGAGTGTGTGTGTGTGTGTGTGTGTGTGTGTGTGTGTGTGTGTGTAGGGATTTTTAAAAATGATTTTTCCCATAAGTCGATTACTTGAGAGAAAAAGAGAGTTTACAGGGGAAGGGCAGGGACAAAGGAAGAGAGAATCCCAGGCATGCTCCACACTGTCAGCACAGAGCTCCATGTGGGGCTTGATCTCAAGGAAACCTGAGATTGTGACCTGAGCTGATATCAGGAGTTGAACACTTAACCACTTAACTAACTGAGCCACCCAGGTATCCGTCCCTTAGCACTTTGAAGATACCATTTCACTCTTCCTGGAGTGGACCTTCCAGGCCTCTGCTGAGGGAGGCACTGATAGTCTTGGAGGTTTCTTGTGTGAGAGCACATTTTTTCTCTGCTTTTAAAATTCTCCCCATCTTTGGGGCACCTGGGTGGCTCAGTTGGTTAAGCGTCCGACTTCAGCTCAGGTCATGATCTCACGGTTCGTGAGTTTGAGCCCCACGTCGGGCTCTGTGCTGACAGCTAGCTCAGAGCCTGGATCCTGTTTCAGATTCTGTGTCTCCCTCTCTCTGACCCTTCCCTGATCACACTGTCTCTCTCTCTCTCAGAAATAAATAAAACATAAAAAAATTTTTAAAATTCTCCCCATCTTTGCTTTTATTTTTTTATTTTTATTTTTTTTAGGTATTCTATCCATGACCATTTACTGATTCAAACAATCTTTGGTGTTACCCTGTTTATTACAGAAAGGACATTTTTGTTCAAACATATATTTGTTAAAAACCTTACTTGATATTTGGAAAAGGAAACAAAAAGGAGACAAAATGCTTCTAGGCATCTGTTTTGAATGGATTTCAATGCCTCCAAAAGTCTTTTTTTTAATAGTTTATTGTCAAGTTGGTTTCCATATAACACCCAGTGCTTATCCCCCACATCCAAAAGTCTTTTTAGTGATAATGTGCTAAGTTAAACATTTCCAGTTTCAAATCATTAACTTGACTACTACCATGTTTCTTACTACTAAAAGATCAACAAATGCTTATGCTAATCAATTTGATATTTAGGATACAAGAATGGAAGTCTCTGTCTACAAAAAGTAGTCAAGCTGCACAGTACCCAGGGATATCCATAGCTATTATGCTTTCAATGGATAGGAAACCATAATCAAGAATAACTGTTTAAGTCAACATCCTCACCAAATTAAACAGCATGCCATGGAGGTTTAGTTTGTTCTTGTGTAAATGACTCTCTTCTTTTTTTTTTCTTAGTCTATTGTCAAGTTGGTTTCCATATACCACCCAGTTCTCATCCCAACAAGAGCCCTCCTCCATGCCCATCACCCCCCTTCCCCTCTCCCCCACCCCCATCAGCCCTCAGTTTGTTCTCAGCATTCAAGTGTCTCTCATGGTTTGCCTCCCTCCCTCTCCCCAACTATTTTTCCCCTTCTTCTCCCTCATGGTCCTCCATTAAGTTCCTCCTAATCCACCTATATGTGCAATCATATGTTATCTGTCCTTCTCTGCCTGACTTATTTCTCTCAGCATAATACCCTCTAGTTCCATCCATGTTGTTACAAATGGCCAGATTTCATTCTTTCTCATTGCCATGTAGTATTCCATTGTATAAATATACCACATCTTCTTGATCCATTCATCAGTTGTCTCCATCTTTGCTTTTAAACAGTTGCATTCTGATAGACATGGAGAAGATCATTTTGCATTGAAATTTTGGGGTGGTCTATTATTAGCTTCATGAAGTTGGATGTCCAAACATTGCCCCAGATTTGGGAAATATGCAGCCATTATTTCTTTAAATAAGCTTTCTGCCCCCTTTCCCTCTCTTCTCCTTCTTGGACTGTGGTAGTTCTAGACTATTTCTTTTAATGATATCCCACTGTTCGTAGAGGCTTTCTACACCCCTTTATTTATTTATTTTTTCTGTGTTCTCCTTTGGATAAATTCAGAAGTCCTTTTACTCATAGAGTCTTTGTTCTGATCAATCAATTCTGACACCATTGTTCTCTTGCATTTTTCTCTTCTTTTCACTGTAGTGCACAGCTACACAGTGCCTGTTTGCTTAGCTTGCCTGTGGTAATCATTTCACAATGTCTGTTATGTATCAGAACACCGTGTTGTACACCTTGAATATATACAATTTTTACTTGTCAACCTTACTTCAATAAAGCTGGAAAGATGAAAATAAACCAAATATTGGTTATCTGTATTACATTCTAAGCAAACGATGTGTGCGTGTGTGTGTATGTGTGTGCATGTGCACACATGTGTGGTTCTGAGGCAAGGAGGTATATAAGGTAGGAAAGAAGTGCTCTTTCTGTACATCCTTCAGGCCAGCAAAATGAGTGCACGGACAACATTTTGTGTTTCTCCATACCATTCCACCAGCCTTTGTGACTCCCAGAATTCCTCCCCAGGTTCTGACTGTAAGCCAGATGTGAATGATATTGAGATTTTTCAACATTATTTTCTTCTCCAGAAGTTTTTGGGCATTTTTTTGGGTTTTTTGGGTTTTTTTTTTTGTTTTTTGTTTTTGCTTTTTGTTTCTTTTTTGTTTGTTTGTTTGTTTTTTTGGGGTTTTTTTTTAGTGAGAGATTGAGAAAGGCTGAGCCCATGCCCTGTAGTATGCAACTAATAAATTAGGAAGTTACTGATGTATGTGCAGAAGGATTTAACATAGGTTTCTTAAAACAGTGATAATTTCTGGAGCTTAAAAAAAAGAGTTTGAGTTTTTGTGGTGTTTCAGGAGGCTTATGGTTAGGAGGAAGAGACCGTGTGTGTACCATTGATTCACAATTTGTTTGTCCTATGATACAGAATTTGATGAAACAGCCTTACTACATAGAGCAGAAGCAGATGCGGGGGAGGAGGACATTTCCTACTTGGTTTCCCATTGGCCTGTTTGTTTCTTAATGGGGCATCAGTGGCTGGTGACATATTCTGTTTGGGCAGGAAATGTTACATCTAGACATTTGACCCAGATGGACAGTTTATTAGTTGTGTAGTTTTGAACCACTCTCCTAATCTTTCTGAGCCTCAATTACCTAATCTGTTGAATGGCAGTAGTAGCTACTACAGTAGAGTGTTACTCTACCTGTGAGGTGTTAGAAAGAAAGAAAGGTAGAAAGGCACAGTACTGCCCAATGCAAGTATGATGTGTGCTAGGATTAGCAGTTAGGGGTCTCTGGTCTTCCTGAAGCCCTTGCACATGAAAATCATATGCTGACAATTTGTGGTAAAACACTTAGACCTTTGAGAATGAGCAGTTGGAAGACTCTTGTACTACGAGTCAGGAAGGAGCTGAGTTAGCCGTGCTACCAGTGCATGGGGTGACTACACAATCATTTTTCCTCTTTGGCTGTCTTCCTACCTTTAAAATGAATAATACAGACAAGGTGATCTGGAAGGCCCTTCCATGTCTAGCATTCTCTGATCAGGTGACATGTTGGCATATGTGTGAAGTGGTCCAGGTCCACTGGGTTAAAGTGTCCCTGGAACTCATTGGCATCATTGATCCAATGAGGGGTGAGGTCAGAATACCACACCCAAGAGCACTTGAGAAAGTCTGTGGTGGAGACAGAGAGATTTTTTTTTTAATCTTTTTTTAATGTTTTATTTATTTTTAGGAGAGAGAGAGACAGCGTGAGCAGGGGAGAGTCAGAGAGAGAGGGAGTCACAGACTGAAACGGGCTCCAGGCTCCGAGCTGGCAGTCAGCACAGAGCCCGACGCGGGGCTCGAACCCACAAACCGTGAGATCATGACCTAAGCGAAAGTCGGACGCTTAACCAACTAAGCCACCCAGGCGCCCATAGAGAGATATTTTTGATACTGAGTTCTTCTCTGCCACTTGCTTGAGGATGCAGAGGGAAACCTCTAGGGGGCAGGACAAGAGGGGGTTAATCATGTAGGGCAAGTAGAAGTACCAACCTTATAATTGGATTAATTAGAGCTATGTTCCTTAACCTCTGAAGGAAGCAATTGGGAAGTTGACTTTTGCTCTTCTCGGAAACTCCCCAGACAGGAGATGCTAAACAGTTCAGGGAATTCAATTCTCTGATCGAAGTCTACATCTCATACACCTTATACACTGGGAGCACATATTCTCCTTAAACCTCATTCTAGTGGGTTTAAGGAATATCTAGACTGGCCCTGTTTCATCTTCCTGTAGCTTTTTTAGTGATAAAGTTATGAAGTGCTGAATGTGGCACAAGTAGGTCATGGCATTGATGGCACCCAGTGAGTCCACAGGGGAAGATCAGAATTCAGTGGTAACTTTATGTATGGAACAGGTTCGCAGTCAGCTCATTCACTGAACCTTACCATGGATGGGCAGACACTCAGCCAGAGTCTTTCCCACACACATTGGCACCGTTCTGGTGTTACTCTGGCGTCCACACACTTCCATGTATGGGGAGACTTTTATTTATTTATTTATTTATTTATTTATTTATTTATTTTAATGTTTTTATTCATTTCTAGGAGAGAGAGAGAGAGAAAGAGAGACAGCGTGAGCAGGGGAGGGTCAGAGAGAGAGGGAGTCACAGACTCTGAAACAGGCTCCAGGCTCTGAGCTGGCAGTCAGCACAGAGCCCGACGCGGGGCTCGAACCCACGAACCGCGAGATCATGACCCAAGTGAAAGTCGGATGCTTAACCGACTAAACCACCCAGGCGCCCCTGGGAGACTTTTTTTTAGATTTGCTCAGTCTTTCAGCTGATGGGCAGACCTTTGACATCACCCTGTTAAAGTCTTTCCTGCCTGCTTAAATGACAGGGTGAGAACATAACTCTCTAGCACAGGCTGAGAGCAGGTATTGTAGTGATTCTCACCAGGGCTACTGGTAACATGGCCAACGTGGAGTGGTTTGCAGTGGTTTGCAAAGCTAGTTTTTAGTTCCATACTGGCTTGTGCCCTTTTGAGAAATTCTGTTGAAAAATTCAAGGGGCCTGGCTAAGACATTCTCACACCTGGCCTTCTCTTGTAGAAACGAAGGCATTAGCTCTGTTTAAGCCTGGGTGGACATTAGGCTCTATAGAAGCCTACATTGTGCTGAGGACCATCTTGAACCAAGGTTTCCAAGTTTTAGATCAATGAGTGCTAACATACCCCTTTTGTTTCTCTGATCAGTTTATCTGTAGAGGTTGTTAGTGAAGCAAATCTGTTTTCCTGGGGTGATTTATTGATGTGAATCAGTCTTCTGACTCTGAAGGAAGCAATTGGGAAGTTGACTACAAAAGATTAAGAAGATAAAATTAAAAATCAAGGCAACAAACAGTATTCCAGGTGGGTTCCTTCACTTAATCTCTATGAGGCAGGCTTTGGAATTCTTTTCAAAAAGAGACCTTATTTTTTATACTAGGTATTGCTACATAGCTTGTAGCCTCTGTGTTGATACAGGATGCCCACAGTGATACCTTGGTTTTAAAATAGATGTAGTAGCAGATGGAGGATTCAGGGATCAAATTAAAAACTCATATTAACATCTGAGTTCCCAGCTCTGAAAAAGATCATAAGAGACCCTTCAAAAACCTGCGAAGCTTACACACTCTTGTCATGTTGGAGAGATGTGACAGGAGCATGCAAAACTGCTAGAGAATAATATAACCCTTGGTGATAAAGAGCCGGAGCCAAGACCTCAAGTCACCGAGGCGAGTCTGGCACGGGCTTCTTTCCTAGGCAGCCCAGTTTGGCCAACTCTGGAAACATCCTCTCCCCGCCTGGGCTTTGGAACTCTGCTCAGACTGCACAGAAATGACACCCACGGAAGATGGAGATCTGAGTCGGACCACATCATTATTCATTTTCTCGCTGGTGTATTTTTTTAGATCTTGCTTCTCAGGTTTGCTCTGCCTGTGTTGTGAGCAGGAATCTCCCCTCTCTGTGTGACCCACTCCCATTCTGGAAGCTGGCTGTGGTGGGCAGCCGGGAGGAGCCAGTGAGTGAGAGGAGAGTGATGCAGGTGGTGGGTGGAAGCCCTGGAGCCTGGTATAGTCCAAGCTCCGTCTGAAGGGTCGTGTGGTTCTGGGTCCAGATTCCCCTTCTGTTGGGGGAGGATTCCACGAGCTTCCTTCCAAATCAAACAGCTGATGGAGGCTCAGCGAGGGAGCTAGAGGAGAGGCCCCTCTTGACTCCTCTGGGGAGAGATATTATTGGATGAAAAGAGGGAGAAAAGGATGCTGGAAAAGGGTGGTCAGAGCAATATTATTTGTCAGAATGCACAGAACGAGGAGTTGTATGGTGAGAAAGGTATAATGAGAAATCATGAGGTAAGGCAGATTCATTGTGAAGATTTGGTAAATGTTCACCGAAGTTGTTTATTGGGGCCACTGTGTTTATTCTTCTAATTGCCTCCCTGTTTAGGATTTCTGAACCAAACAACTGAGGAATGTGCAGTTCCTTGCTCTTTGAGAAGAGCACATATGTACCTTTTGGAGTCTCTTTCTTTGCCCTGCTGATTAGAGAGTCAGAATTGAAGTCACCCCACAGGTTACATGTCACTTCTCTGTCAATGGTTCATCGGTCTGATGACCTCTTTGTGAAATTGTCTCTCAGATGTTTTCCATTTCTACTCAGAATTTTGAAAATGTTAATTTCCTTTTCTTTCTTCCATTGTAAAGACTTAAAATTTTTAACTTCTTAGAGAATAATTTGATGGTTACACTACATACATCTTGCTTTGTTCCTTCAACAACTTTGGAGAGAAAAACACAACTGTTATTATTATTATTTTTTTTTAATCTGAAATCTAATGTGGTCTTTACCAATCCTCTGAGAGAAACTCTCTGATACCCAAGCTCGGAAGCAGTTGTAGAATCAGAGAGCAATTACCTTCAAATCTGATTTCACAGAGATTATTCAGATACTAATAGAGCCATTTTTGCCATCGGGGTGAAGCTGCCCATGTATGATTCTTGCTTTCTGTGTAAACAGCCGAGTGTGAACATTGGCACGTGGTAGCTGGATCAGGTGGGTATACAGAGGACCCTGTGGGGAAGAAAGCGAAGGACACGACAGTGAGTGGATAATCTATGCCTATTTTATTGATAAGGAAGCAGGCTCAGGGAGGTTGAGTCACTTGCCCAAGGCTGCACAACTCATATTTGAACTGAGGTCCATACTTTCCAAATGTAGATGCTTCCAGTCTCTTCTGAAGAGTGACTTCTATTGATTGCCTAACAAGGGTATCATATCTGTCTTGCCTTACCCCATAATGTGAAATGGATTCTCCACAGTAAGTGTCAGAGTTTCTCAGTTATTCCTTATCCTGTGAAACTAACCAGCTCCCTAAATATGCATTAGTCAGAAGCTAAGGTGGGGTGAGGGACAAAGTTGCCAAGATTCCGCCATTGTCCTTGGAGGTGGGTATGGAGAAGGGGAAATGTGAGAGTCATGTGAGTTTGTTTAATTAATCAACTAATTAATTAATAGTAGTAAAACCAAAATAAAAATTTACCAGCTAAGCCATTATTTAAGAACACAGTTCCATGGTATTAAAGCACGTTCACATTGTTGTGCCTCCATTGGTCCAACCTGAAGCTCTGCACCCATTAACTCCACATCCTGTCCCCAACCCCTGGCGACTGCCATTCTACCATCTGTGTCTATGAACTTAGTACCCTAGGGACCTCGTAAAAGTAAACTCACACAACGTTTCTATTTTTTTGTGCAAAAAAGAAGACTTATGCCTTTTTTGTGACAGGCTTAGCATGTCACTTAGCATATTCAGTCTTGTTTCCTTACAAAGGCCACTGTTACATAGTATAGCTGTGAGATGCATAAATCAGAACCTGACCTGCTGCAAGTCTACACACGCAAAGGTGGGTGTCAGGGCCTGCCTTGTGAAGGAGGGCCCTTACTGTGTCCCCATCATGCCACACTGACAAGCACCCTCAATTCTATTCTGACACTCTTACACTATCATTATTTGCTTTTGAACTTGAGAGCTCATAGTTTTGAGTGCAGTGCTCAAAACAGCACTGTGGATAGTATTATTTCTGTTTCTCGGATGAAAATTACAGGCTCAGAGGGGTTTTCGTGCATGTTTAATGTCACACAGCTGGAAAGCAGCTGTGCTAGGATTGTACACAGGTCCTCTGACTCCATGCTCTGTGTTCATGTCACCTGTGCCACAGCCACTGTCCCACATGTGGAGGGCTGGTTTCTCCCTGCAGGAATGCTGCTGCAGAGGCCATGGTCATGGGTCGTCTATGTCTGCTTCCCCTCAGTCCGTCTCCAGAGCTCTCTGCAGTGCGTATCGGGGTCTCCCTAACATGCTTTGCTTGGAGTGACAGTCCTGGTACTCACCTCAGCATCTTTCCCTGTGTGGACTCGCTGTGCTCTGAGGCCCTGACTTAGCAAGCTGGTACACCAGGCTGTTAGGAAGCGGGACTTAAGTGACCTTGGAACTGTTTCTTAGCCATTTGGCCCCAGGGCTATTGAGGCAGTCTACAAGTGACTCACACCTCCCTTCTCCATCTCTCCCTTTATGGGCAGTGGTTGAAGTTGGGGACTGTCCTTTCCCCTTCCAACTTTTAAAAATACCTGTTGGGGAGGCTGGTTAGTTCCACAGGTTGTGGGATCATTGAGTTTGAGAAGGTCTAGTGCTCACTGTGAAAAGTTGGTTCCATACGAGGGTGTTAAGACTCAAGACTAATCTGAAATCTAAATGATACAATCAGTGTAAGGCCCACTTCAGGAGCATAAGATGTAGTGGAAGCTGCTAAGTCTTGAAAGATTCAGATCTCAGGTCAGACATGAGCTGTGAAGCCTTCAAGTAGTGACTGAATCTCTGAGGCTCAATTTTTTTTTTCTGTATAAAATATCCTCGCATTTTTGTTGTGAGGATTCACTAGCTAATGTATGTGCCTGGGTTAGCGAAAAACACTTCCAGGCAGCGTTATTACAAAATCCTATTTGGGGGCCAATATCAAGCATTTGATGATGTTGTTTTGTCCACTTGTCTCAAGGAGAACATGTTTTGGAGAAGCCCAAGGAGGAGAATGACAGTTGTCCTCAAGGCCTGAGGAGGATTTTTCTAATTATTGAAGGGGAGTTCTTTGATTTCTTGATTCCAGTTTGCTAGGCTTTAAAACATGGCAACTACAAACAATGTGACTGAACTCATTCTCTTGGGGTTTTCCCTCAATCCAGATGTGCAGAAGACCGTTTCTGTGATGTTTCTCCTCATGTACACGGCCATTGTGCTGGGTAACAGCCTCATTGTGGTGACGATCATGGCCGACAAAGGGCTCACCTCCCCCATGTATTTCTTCCTCAGCTACTTGTCCTTAGTGGAGATCTGTTACTGCTCTGTCACAGCCCCCAAGCTCATCCTTGACTCTTTTATCGAAAGGAAAACCATTTCCGTCAAAGGCTGCATCACACAGATCTTTTTCCTCCATTTCTTTGGTGGCACTGAGATCTTTCTCCTGACAGTGATGGCCTACGACCGTTATGTGGCCATCTGCAAGCCCCTGCACTACACTGTCATCATGAACCGGCGTGCACGTGGCCTCCTGGTGGCGGCAGCGTGGGGTGGGGGCTTGCTGCATTCTGTTGGGCAAACATTCCTTATTTTCCAGCTGCCCTTCTGTGCCCCCAACGTCCTTGACCACTACTTCTGTGATGTCCATCCTGTGCTGAAGCTGGCCTGCTCAGACACCTTCCTCATTGGCGTGTTAATCATCGCCAACGGTGGCTCCATTTCAGTGATCAGCTTCACGGTACTGCTTGCTTCCTACGTCATCATCCTGCACTCCCTGAGGACCCAGACCTCAGAGGGTCGGCGCAAGGCTCTGTCCACCTGCGCCTCTCATGTTGCAGTTGTGGGCCTGTTCTTCATACCCTGTTCCTTTGTCTACCTGAGGCCCTGTGTCACCTTCCCTGCAGACAAGATAGTCGCTGTGTTTTACACAGGGGTCACACCTCTCTTAAACCCCATCATTTACTCCTTCAGGAATGCTGAAGTGAAAAACGCCATGAGGAGACTGATGGGGAGGAAAGTGATTTGGCAAGAGAAATAGATGATTTAGTTAGGGAAAATAAGAGGAGCAAGGGATGGGAATTTGGGGCAGATTTCACTCTGCCTCTACGTTTAATTTATGGGCTGGCCTTCAGCCTATCACCGTTTTCTTTAAGTTTTAGTTCTTCATCTTTATGGGATTGGACAGGATTGAAGAAGGCTCTAGAATGAAGTCTGGCAGGGGTTTTCTAATGCTGCACTTCCACATGTGACAGTGACCTTGAGGCAGCGTGACTGGTTTTAAGAGAATGAACTCTTCCAGAAAACTGGGGTCTTTCTGGGAATAACAAAGAAGTTGGTGGAAGAGGAGGAGGGATGTCTTGGGGATCAGTGGCCTTGTGTCTTTTGTGTTGGAAGAGTCTGAACCTTTGGATTTGGGAAGGAGGAAGGTAGGGAGAAAAGTAGAAGTCACTTAGATACTTAGAAATTCTGTTAACTTGATAAACTAAAGATTTTCCCAGTGGGTTCTAGTCAGGTCTGACCTAGAAGGGTCTAGTCCACAGAGCAGAAGGCATCTGACTCTTGCCAGCAGATTCACATGAGCTCATATTAGCATTAAGCTCATGTTTTCAAAGAATCAAACGGAACCACAGGAGATTTTAGGTGACTTGAAAGTACTAGACAATGAAACCTGCATGTAGGCACAAGCTTTATTTTTCATCTATCAGTAACATTTTAGCGTCTAATATTCTTTTCTGTTCATACCTGTCTTTCCTTCTTTTTCTCTTGATTTCCCCTCACACCTTTGGCTGTTTGGCCTCTTTATTTTCTCTGTCTTTAGTCTCTTGACTTCTTGTGCTTCTCGGCCATTCCCACTAAGCACCCTGATAACCTGCTCTCCTATACCACCATATTACCTTGTTGTTCCTCCATCTGTGAGCCCCCCACTCCATCCCAGTCTTCATTCTGGGGCTTCCTGTTGATTAATAGTTTAACTGCCCTTGTGTCCACACTGTTTGTCCCGTGATATTTTAAATGCTCTTTTTTTTGAGTCAGACCATATGCCTGCAAACTATAACCCCAACTGTGACCCTCATTCACAGCAAATAATTTCCCCATATGCTTTCAGATTAATCACTTGGAATTAATTCTCTTATTTTATCTTATTTTCCCTCAAAAATTTTCAGTGACTCCTCATTGCCTTCAGAGTCAACCATGAACTCCTTCTTGACATGCAACGCCTTCAGGACATGACCTTCTCTTAATGTTCTTTACTTATTTTCAGTGACACTTCGGTAGAGCTCACTGTTTCCTGAATACTCATTGCCTTGTGCCTTCCACCTAAAATAGTTTTCCTTTCTCTACCTGTTAACATCCTACCTACCTTCCAATACCCATCTAAAATGCTTCTACCTTTAGGAAGCTTCCATGATGATACTATTCAGATATGTCCTTTGCCCTTTTTTTTTTTTTTTTTTTTTTTTTTGGTACCCACAGCACTCAGCTAGAGTCCTTTAAAGCCTTTACTACTTTACTGTATTTCAGGGCTTTACCCCCCTCACCCCTGACTGTCACTATCTTGAGAATATGGCTTGAATTGTAATTACCTTTGAATCTTTTGTAAGTGACATGTAGTAAAACTCAATAAACATTTGGTCAATTAAATTTCTGGAAGTCATTAGTGCTTCAGATATAAAAATGGTTGTTATATCTCTCTTTTCAATTATTTAGGTGAGATACCAATGTTATATCACTGAAGACAAATAATGACTCTTGATATTGTTTCTGAGAATATTTATAAATAAACAAGGAGCATATGCGTATGTATATATTTTACTATTAACCAAGAGATTTCACATATTCTATCTCATTTAATCCTAAAACACTCTGGTGAGGTGGAGAGACTGAATTTTGGGAAGATCAATATTGTGATCAAGGTCACACAGCCTGAGTTCAAACCCTGGTCTACCTGACCTAAGCCTTTGCTCTCTGGGTGCATTCCTCTGCCTCTCTTTAAAGATCATCAGAACAAAACTCCATTCCAAGTCTCTGAATTCCAAATCTGAGGGCTGAAAATCTCCTTCTTGTCAAGTATTTCCTTTTGGAATCACTTCAGAGTAAATAAAAAGTGTTTTCTAAAACTGTGTATAATTGCCTTATGAGTATTCACAGGTATTTCTGAGTCCACAGGACACCACTGCCTGAGATGCCAGATCTGGAAGCAGGAAGATATGATGCTTCGGTCAGCCAAGACTCCTCTTCTCATCAGGCAAAACATAGGCATTGAGCTGAGAGAATTACCTAATGCAATGGGATCCAAACTCAATATGTCGGCCAAAGAAAGATTTTTTTTTCTAGTGACAATGCTGAAAATGGCACCATTCTTGAGAATACCATACAGATTGGAAAATGAGAAATAGGAGTCCAAAAACTATAGGAATTGAGAACTCACAAATAAATTTCCTAAAATTAAATCTCAGGAGAATGCTGCCCCCTATGTGATACAATGTTCATCCTGCAGTGGAGGAAACTGGAGGTCAAAGAGGGCTTTGAAAGACCAAAGTCCTTGATGTTTTATCTACATAAGTTGTTTATCAACTGTTTCAGAGTCCAGAATGCTTTAGAGGTGTATTCAGGATCTTCCCGTGTTGCGGTCTTGAACCGCCTCTGTGATTTTTGAATATTGAAACAACCTTGTTTTCCTAAGATAAACAACTCCCCACTTGGTCATGATCTATTAGTCCCTTGCATACATTCCTGCATTTGATTGAAATATGCTTTACTGAGGAATTTTTGCCTCTATGTTCATGCATGATGTTTATCTGTGATGTTCTTTTTAAAAAATTTTTTTATCTGGTTTGGTGGTAGAGTTATGCTGCTCTCATAAATAACTTGGTACGTTTTCTCTTCTAGTTTTTAAAACATTTGTGTAAATTCAGTGTTATTTCTCCTTTAATTGTTTGATCAAACCAGTGAATTTATCTTGGCTTGGAACTGTTTTGGTGTGTGTAATGTTTTGTAAAATGTGAATTCAATTTTTTAAAACAGACACAGGGCTATTCAAATTTTCTATTTCATTTTGGGTCAGTTATATAAATTGTATATATATTTTTAGGGATTTATACTTTTAACCTAAGTTGTAGAATTTGATGATCTTAGATCAACAAATAACATTGATATTAAAACTTAAGTTTATTCATAATATTCTCTTATTATCCTTTATTTTCTACAGAATATGTGTGCTAATCATTTCCTTCCCCAAATTAAAAATTTGTGGGGTGCCTGGGTGGCTCAGTCTGTTGGGCAGCCGACTTTGGCTCAGGTCATAATCTCATGGTTCATGGGTTCGAGCCCTGCATCTGGCTCTGTGCTGACAGCTAGCTCAGAGCCTGGAGCCTGTTTCGGTTTCTATGCCTCCCTCTCTCTCTGACCCTCCCCTGCTCACGCTGTCTCTCTCTCTCAGAAAAAAAAAGTACTTCCTCTGTTTTTGTCTTTTTTTTCTTTTTAATTCAGCAGCCTATTTAGGAATTTATTAGTTTTCTTGATATGTTCACAGAATCATTGTATGGCTTTTATCAAATTTTTTTATGTTTTTGTTTCCTATGGGATTAATATCTATTATATTTCTTCTTTCCTTCTACTTTGACTGTATTTAAATTTGCTAATTTTTTCTTTTCTCTCTCAAGGTATAGACTTAGTTCATAGATTTTATACTTTTCCAGTGAAAACATTTTCTTAATATTTATTTATTTTTGAGAGAGAGTTAGAGAGACAGAGTATGAATGGGGAGAGACAGAGAGAGAGGAAGACACAAAATCTGAAGCAGGCTCCAGGCTCTGAGCTGTTAGCACAGAGCCTGACGTGGGGCTTGAACTCACACACTGTGAGATCATGACCTAAGCTGAAGTTGGACACTTAACTGATTGAGCCACCCAGGTGCCCCCCAGCTTTTTTCACTTTTAATATAAGAATTTAAAACTGTTAAGGTTCTTTAAGCAATGCTTTTTCTGTGTCCTATAAAATTTCTCACATATTTTTATTATTACTTAGTTAAAATGTATTCTAATTTTTAAAAGTGAGTTTGTCTTTGACTAATGGATTAAAGTACATAGTTCACTTTCCAAATAGTTATTTTCTTTCCTTGATATTTTCCTGTTACTGATTTCTAATTTAATTCCATTTTGAATTACATCATTCTTTTCGCATTTATTGAAACTTCTTTCATGGCCTGTCATAAGGTCTATCTTGGTGAATGTACCACGTATGCTTGAAAGAGTGTGTATTCAGTTTTAGGGTGTCATGCTCTACCAGAATCACTTAGGTTAAGGTGGTTCATATGTTTCAAATCTATGTTTTTCCTGATTTTATTAATTTATTTAATTTTTAATTATTATTTATTTTCTTCTCAAGTTAATTAACATCCAGTGTAGCATTGGCTTCAGGAGTAGAACCCAGTGATTCATCTCTTACATATGGCACCCACCCAGTGCTTATGTGTGTGTGTGTGTGTGTGTGTGTGTGTGTGTTTTAGATAGAGACAGAATGAGAGAGAGAGACCACAAGTGGCAGAGAGAGAGAGAAAAAATCTCATGCACTTACATGGGGCTCAATCCCACAACACTGGGATCATGACTTGAGCCAAAATCGAGTTAGACACTCAACTGACTGAGCCACCCAGGCCTCCCTGCTTTTACTGCTTTTTAAAATTGAATCCTACTCCTACTTGCTGGGGTGGGTGGGTGGTGGCAGTGGTATTAACATCTCCAACTATTATTGTGGAATCGTGTACTGATTTCTTTCAGCCCAAGAAAGAAAACTGTAGATGAGAAAGTGGCATACCTGAGATGTTAGGCCACTTGTTAAAGGTTATATATCCTTCAGCTGGCAAAGACAGTCTTTAAACAAAGCAACTTGATTCCTTGGTTCATGCTTTTAAGCACCCCTATTACATTGCCCTTGTCTGTCTTACCCTCCTCACAGGATAGAACTACTTTTCAAAATGCTGTGTTAACATAAGACAAAAGTCAAAGGGCTAGTTTAAGTCAAACTTGTCCCTGTTATTTAAAAAAACAATAGAAAACATAGATCAGTTCATATTTAATACTGCCTATTTATATTTATATGTAATATATATTATATTAAATACTTCTCTAAATAGATGCCATATATGGTAACTGCTTAATAACTACTGTTGAATCAATGAATTCAGGATGATTCACCATAAAAATCCAAAGTCAGGATGAAAACAGTGGCTCCCTTGGCCTCTGAAGTTTGTCTGTGCCACTAAGTTGATGTGACAAAGGGATTGGCTGTCTGTATGGCCCACTCCTCTAATTGGAATGCAGTTTCCCTGGGGTCTCATTAGCAAGCCTCAAGGTGCTCTTCCTAACCATGAATGTGCTATGGCTTCCAAAGCGGAGGTGCTAAAGTGTGGCAATGGCTTTGGCTGGGGTGATTCCCTATGAGCTTTCCTGAACCTTCTGTGCTTAAAAGTTTACTGTAGCCTTTCACTTTTCTAGCCAGCCTTCTTGACATCTACTGTTCCACTGAGGAGAGGGGACTCACTAAGGTCAGTTGTCATGGAATCTTGGTCATTAGGTGACTCTCTAGCTGGAATAAACCTGAACTGATCAAAGATCCTTACAGAAAACCAGATATCCTCACTGGATTTGCTCTCTCTGTTTTGTTCCCAGTGTCCAGATGACAGTCCTCCTGCACAGTAGCTGAGTATTTTTCAGATTCTGCCTTCAAATGCACCAAGTATGAGTTGATATATATGTATCTTTTTCAGGTTCTCATGGCATCTCTAGAATCCTTCTCCTTCGGCCATTTTCTTGTTTACCCTTTAGCTGGCTGAGGACATGTCTTCTTTGGGTGCTTAGATGCCCCCATTTCCCCAGTCAGGAGTGTTGTATAGTGACTAAGAAGGTAGCTTTGACCTAGGACCTTGGGTTGCATTGCTGGCTCTCCCTTACTAGTGCGAGGACATGGCCGAGTCGCTCATTTGTTCTAATCTCCATTTTCCTCATTTGAAAAAATAGGAACAATCACAGTAGTTTCTCAGAGTGATGTTGCGGTGGTTAAGTGAGATAATGCCTTTAAAGTGCTTTGGGGGGCACCTGGGTGGCTCAGTCAGTTAAACATCCAGCTTTGGCTCAGGTCATGATTTCATGGCTTGTGGGTTCAACCCCCTCATCGGGCTCTGTGCTGACAGCTTTGGATTCTGTATCTCCTTCTCTGTCTGCCCCTTCCCACCTCAAAACTAAACATTAAAAAAATGTATAAAGTGCTGTGTACAGGGTCTGGCATACAACCCTGTTCGATAAATGCAAGCACATGTTATACCACTAGGGTTACTGTTGCCTCTGCTTGTGGGAACTTCAAGCTCAGAGAATGCCTCCATGCAAATCCTCTATTCCATAAAGGCTTGCCATATGAATGCCCAAATAATGGTGGTGGGACTTCTCGCAGCATAGAAGAGTGGAGGGATCAGAATTGACAGAGCTGGCCGGCTTTCCCAGCCTTTCAAATGGGCTCTCCTGGTATGTGGTCCCTGATGCCACTTAACTTTTTGGAAATTAGAGCAATTCCAGAGTGTATTTCACTGAGGTGCTGTCTTGGAACCTTTTCTCAAAGCCCAGGCCCACCTGACAAGGTGTTCTTCCCCGTAAATGAATCCTCTGACACCTGAAGCTTAAAGAACTCTTAAAAGACTTATTTACATTTTAATCTTTTAAAATAGAAATGTTTCTAGGTTGCATTGCAAATTTCCTTTCCCTTTCAAGACAATGACTCTGAAAACTGGTGAGGGATCATATTCAGGGTAGAGCATGGAAAATATGTAATGCGGACCTCAGGCAAAACAGGGAAAGGAATTAGCAATGATGGAAAGCTACTTACTTGCTTTCTAGTTTTTTTTTTTTAACTCCTCAAATACTGATTATTATTATCCTATAAATGAACTTTTTTGGTGTGTTTCTACCTTTCCAGCATAGAATCACAGCACTTAATCCAGCTGTCTTATTTCTAGGTGGGGAAATCGAGCACCAAGCAGAGGGAGGCTATTGTTTGAGCTCACTCAGCCACCAGTGAGACAGAGCTGGGGCTGAAACTGAGATCTGTCTTTTGGCTTCTAGACCAGTGCTTTTTTTCATAGTGTCATGTAACCTGCTTTGGGCAAAGTTAAGTCCAATGTGAATCTCTGAAGTTTTTCAGTAGTATGAGGCTAGGGAATGAAGGGTGTAGCACACACATCCCGTCTTCACTGACTATGAGGTCCAACTATGTGTTGATGGTGTAAGGATGGCATGAGGAACTCAGTAGAGAGAGGAGGAAACCAGGACAGAAAGGAGTCCTTGGAGGAGGGGCTGAGGTGTTTGAAGATGTTCAGGTTGGAGAAGAGTCATTGGGGTCGGGAGTTAATGACTTTTATCAGCATCTTCTCTAATTTCTAGAGGAACAAGTGGCCATGTCTTCATGCTGCATTAGATTCTATATGGACCCTAAATTTTAAGGAAAATTGTCTAGAGATTTACCAAAAAAAGTCATTTAGTATACTACAAATAGGGAATTAACACAAAAGCTTATAAGTAGAGAAATGGTTAAATAAATTATGGTGCTTTTTTATAAGCACCATATGATATCTTTTGGAGAATATCATCCTGGGGAGATGCTTAAATGAAGTGTTAAGGGGAAAAAAAGTGAAAGCTGAATATAGAATTATGTATACATTAAAATTTATAAAAAAACATTTACATAATTGAAAGGAAACAACCCAAAGAAATTCTCAGTAATATTAACGAGTTCATTGTATTTTCTCTACTTTCCAAAGTATCTCTAATGAGTACAAACTTGGGCGCATTATTTAATCTCTCTGAGCCTCACTTTCCTTATTTGTAAAATGGGGCAAAGAATAGTAAATACATAAGCATGTTTTGAGGATTAAATAACATAAGCCATGTATTATTTTATTATTTTATAATACAAATCATGAAAGTGAAATACAGTAATGATGATGATTTTCTCTGGGAGAGTCTGGGTCAGAGTAGAAGCTCTTGAATAGAAGGGAGGGGAGAATAAATTTTCCAGGTCTGCCTTTGGTCTGTGTTACAACACTATACATGTTCCAGGGTAGACATGCACACGGGACTTCACAGTTTCTAGATAACAAAGTGCTTTCCACAGATGGTATTTATCTATGCCATAAAGAAGGGGTTATGGGTATTAGTTATGACAGTGTGTGGCCCTGAGAAAATAACTGTGAGTTTTAGACCCTGCCCATGTAAAATGAAGGAATAAATAAAATGCATCTTCTTTCTTTTTTTTTTTTTGTAAAATGTTTATTTATTTTTTAGAGAGACAGAGTACAAGTGGGGGAGGGGCAGAGAGAGAGGGAGACACAGAATCTGAAGCAGGCTCCAGGCTCTGAGCTGTCAGCACAAAGCCCCATGTGGGGCTCGAACCCACAAACCGTGAGATCATGACCTGAGCTAAAGTCGGAAGCCTAACTGACTGAACCACCCAGGTGCCCCTAAAATATTTTTTCAAAGGTAGTTGTGTTGATTTGAGATAATATACGCAAGGAGCTAAATCTGAGTCTGGCCCATATTAGTGTCCGTTAATATCAGTCAGTGAAATAAGATTATGTACAGTTGTAAAGTCCTACACATGTATAGGTTGTTACCATAATTTTGACCTCCATAGCCTTTATTTATTTATTTGTGTAATGAAAAAATATCAATTTAGCATCTACCAAGTGCCAGGCATCTCCTAAGCACTTGGGATATATCAGAGAACCAAACAGACAATAAGCCCTGTATCATGAAACTCATATTCTAGTAGAGGAGACAGATGATAAAACATAACTAATAAATTGCATAGTATGTTTGATAGTAATATGTGCTATAGAAAGAAGAAAAAGCAGAACAGGGTAAGGAAGATTGGGAGAGTTGAGACATTGCAATTAAAAAATTTTTTAACTGTTTTTTGTTTGTTTTTTTTTTTTTGAGAGAGAGAGAGAGAGAGAGACAGAGCCATCAGGGGAGGGGCAGAGAGAGAGAAAGAGAGAGGAAGACACAGAATCTGAAACAGAATCCAGGTTCTGAGCTGTCAGCACAGAGTCCGACATGGGGTTCAAACCTAGGAACTGTGAGATCATGACCTGAGCCGAAGTCAGATGTTCAACTGACATTGCAGTTTTAAATAGAATGATCAAATAGCTGCCTTGAGAAAGTTATATGCACAAAGACTTCGGGGATGTGAAGGAGTTCACCAATAAATATTCAGGGAAAGAATATTCCTGGCAGAAGGAAGCCCATAGCGAAGATCCCAAGGTGACAGCATGCCTGATGTGTTTGACGAATATTACAGAGGCCAGTGTTCTTGAAAGGAGGGAACAAGAGGGAAAATGGAAGGAGATGAGGTCATAGAGGCAGTAGGGATGGGACCATGCAGGACCCTGTGTGTGAGACGTCCTGGATTTTACGCTGAATGGAAGGGCTTGGAGAGAGTGCATCAGCTGTCACCAGGAGAGCTGACTAGGGGTGGAGGAGAATTAAAGAAACCAGCTAGGAAGCAAAGGAGAGGTGGTTGTGGCTCAGGACAAGGAGGAAGCTGTGGACATGGTAGAAGTAGATTGTCATCACATTGTGAAGATAGTAACAAAATGAGTCTTAACTGATTAGGTGTGAGATGTGAGAAAAGAGGAATCAAGGATGATTCCAAGATTTTTAGGCTGGCCATTCAGAATGGCATAGTTGTTGCATCAACTGGGATAGAAGGTTGCCAGAAGAATATGTTTTGTGGGAAGGGGCAGGAGTTCATTTTTGGACATTCTGTGGTAGACCCAGCAGATATTTATTCGTTCCTTTATTTTACAATCACACACTGAATGCATTCTAGGTGAACATATTGTATACTATGTGTAGGCATACTACGTGCAGATCTTGAACACTATTGAGACACTAGTGGTCAGGAGTTTTGTGATCAAGCACCTCACAGTCTACTGGGGAGAGTAAATATGTAAGTGGACAATTAGAGCAAAATGTCATAAATGTCATGATGACAGTGTATCCCAGGAGCAATGGAACACAGAGAAACTGACAGGTATCCTTATCTTTTTAAATGTTTTTTGGAGGGGGAGTTTTTACCTTTATTTCTTTAAATTTGAATCATCTTTCATGCTTTCTCTTCTTTTTTTTCCCCCTGAACTTCTTTTTTGTTGAAGAATAGTGGACATACAGTGTTACATTAGCTTTAGGTGTACAACACAGTAAATCAACAATTCTGTATCTGACACAATGCTCACTGTGTGTGTAGTTACCATATAGCATTATTATAATATTAGGATTATTAATTAATTTTTTATTTGAGTATAGTTGACACACAATGTTATATTTGTTTCAGGTGTACAACTTAGTGATTTGACAAGTTTACAGATTAAGCTATGTTCACTGCTAGTATAGCTACTCTCTGTCCCATTACATTGCTATTACAATATCCTTGACTGTAATTCCTTAGGCTCTGCCTTTTATTCCTGTGACTTACTCATTCCGTAACTGGAGGCCTGTATCTCCCTCTCCCTTTCACTCATTTTTGCTCAACCCCCTACCCTATTCCCGTCTGACAACCATTAGTTTTCTGTATTTATAGTTCTGATTCTGCTATTTATTTATTTATTTATTTGTTTGTTTATTTATTTATTTTGTTTTAGATTCAATTTATGAGTAGAGTCATATGGTTTTTGTCTTTCTTGGTCTAACTTATTTCACTTAGCCTAGTACCCTCTAGGTCCATCCATGTTGTCTCAAATGGCATGATTTCATCCTTTTTTATGGCTGTGTAATATTCTATGTATATCACATTTTCCTTATCCATTCATCTATTGATGGGCACTTAAGGTTGCTTCCATGTCTTGGCTATTATAAATAATTCTACAATAAACACAGGGGTGCCTGTATCTTTTTGAGTTAGTGTTTTCATTTTCCCTGGGTAAATCACCAATAGTGGAATTATTACATCAAATGGTATTTCTATTTTTACTTTTTTGAGGAATCCCCATACTGTTTCCATAGTGGCTGTACCAATTTACATTTTCACCAACAGTCCATGGGAGTTCCTTTTTCTCCACATCTTTGCCAACACTTATTGTTTATTATCTTTTTTATTTTAGCTGTTTTAACATGTGTGAGGTAATATCTCATGGTGCTTGTGATTTGCATTTCCCTGATGATTAGTAATGTTGAGCATCTTTTCATGTATCTATTGGCCATTTGTATGTCTTTGGAAAAATGTCTATTCAGGTCCTCTGCTTGTTTTTTAATTGGATTGTTTGTTTTTTTGGTGTTGAGTTGTAGAAGTTCTGTACTATTAACTCCTTTTGGATATATCATTTGCAAATGTCTTCTTCCACTCAGTAGGGTTTTGTATGTTTGTTTGCTGATGGTTTCTTTCACTGTACAAATACTTTTTTTTTTTAAGTACGCTTCACATCCAGTGCAGAGTTCAGTGTGGGGCTTGAACTCATGACCTAGAGATCAAGAACTGAGCTGAGATCTAGAGTTGGATGCTCAACTGGCTGAGCCACCCAAGTGGCCAGCAAATGCTTTTTATTTTGATGTAGTCCCATTAGTTTATTTCTGCTTTTCTTAGGAAAAAGATATGTTGCCTTAGGAGACATATCTAGAAAAGTGTCAATGTCAGAGAAATTACTGCCTGTGTACTTTTCTAGGATTTTTATGGTTTCAGATCTCAGGTCTAGGTCTATAATCCATTTAGAATTTATTTTTGTGTATTGTGTTAGAAAGTAGTCCAGTTTCATTCTTTTACACATAGCTGTCCAGTTTTCCCAGTACCATTTATTGAAAAGTCTGTCTTTTCTCCATTGTATATTCTTGCCTCCTTTATTGTAGGTTAATTGACCATATAGCTATGGGTTTATTTCTGGGCTCTCTATTCTGTTCTATTGATCTTTGTGTCTCTTTCTGTTTCAGTACCATGCTGTTTTGATTACTGGAGCTTTGTAGTACATATTATTATAACCTGAAAATGTGATACCTCCAGCTTCATTGTTCTTTCTCAGGATTGCTTTGGCTATTCAGGGTCTCTTGTGGTTCCATATAAATTTTAGAATTATTTGTCCTAGTTCTGTGAAAAATGCATTGGTATTTTGATAGGGATTGCATTGAATCTGTAGATTGTTTTGGGTAATATGGACATTTTACCAATATTAATTCTTCCAATCCATGAGCATGGAGTATCTCTCCATTTGCTTTTGTCATCTTAAATTTCTTTCACCAGTGTTGTATAGTTTTTAGAGTACAGGTCTTTTACTTTGTTGTTTAAGTTTATTCTTAAACGTTGTTTAAGGTATTTTATTCTTTCGAGTCCAATTGTAAATGGTATTTTTAAAATACCATTTTATTTATTTCTGCAACTTCGTTGTTAGTGTGTGGAAATGCTACTGATTTCTGGGTATTAATTTTGTATCCTTACACTTTAATGAATTTGTTTGTTACTTACAGTAGTTTTTTGATGAAGTTTTTATGATTTTGTATATATAGTATCACGTTGTCTGCAAATAGTGATAGTTTAACTTCTTCTTTACCAATATGGATGCTTCTTATTTCTTTTACTTGTCTAATTACTGTGGCTAGGACTTGTCATTATATATTGAATAAAAGTGGTGAGAGTGGACATCTTTGTCTTCTTTCTGACCTTAGAGGGTAAGTTCTCAGTTTTTCACTATTGAATATGATGTAGTTGTGGGTTTTTCATAAATGGCCTTTATTATATTGAGATATATTCCCTCTATCCCTATTTTGCTGAGGTGTGTGTGTGTGTGTGTGTGTGTGTGTGTGTTTAATCATGAATGGATGTTGAATTTTGCCAGATGCTTTTCTGGTGTCTGTTGAGTTGATAATATGATTTTTATCCTTTGATTGTTGATGTGGTGTATGATGTTGATTGTTTTGCAAATATCGAACAATCTCTGCATACCAGGAATAAATCCCACCTGATTGTGGTGAGTGATCTTTTTAATATATTGTCAGACTTGGTTTGCTAATATTTTGCATCTGTGTTAATCAGGGATGTTGGTCTATAGTTTTCTTTTTTTTGTGTGGTGTCTTTGTCTGGTTTTGGTATCAGGGTAATTTTGGCCTCATATTTTTTGAAATAGTAAGAGAATAGATATTAACTCTTCTTTATTTTTTTTTAATTTTTAATGTTTTTTATTTATTTTTAGGAGAGAGAGAGAGACAGCGTGAGCAAGGGAGGGCCAGAGAGAGAGGGAGTCACAGACAGGCTCCAGGCTCCGAGCTGGCAGTCAGCAAAGAGCCCGACACGGGGCTCGAACCCACGAACCGCGAGATCATGACCTAAGCGAAAGTCGGACGCTTAACCAACTAAGCCACCCAGGTGCCCCATTCTTCTTTAAATATTTGGTAGAATTTACCTGTGAATCCACCTGACTCTGGACTTTTATTTTTTGGTAGTTTTTGCTTTCCAATTCATTTTATTTTTACTTACAACTGGTCTGTTCCAATTTTTCTATTTCTTCTTGATACAGCTTTAGAAGATTGTATGTTTCTAGGGATTTATTAATTTTTTGTAGGTGGTCCAGTTTGTTGGCATATAATTTTTATAGTATTCTCTTATAATCATTTATATTTCTGTTGTGTCAGTTGTTGCTTCTCCTCTCTTCTTTCTGATTTTATTTATTCGGGTCCTTTCTGTTTTGTTTTGTTTTGTTTTGTTTTTGATGAGTCTGTCTAAGGGTTTGTCAGTTTTGTTGATCTTTCAAAGAACCAGCTCTTGGTCTCATTGTCTTTTTCTTTTTTCTTTTTTTTTTTTTAGTCTCTATGTCATTTATTTCTGCTCTGGTTTTCCTGTCTTCTACTCACCTTGGGTGTTATTTGTTCTTATTTTTCTAGTTCCCTCAGGTGTAAGGTTAGATTATTTATTTGAGTTTTTTCTTGTTTCTTGATGTAGAGCTGTATTGCTCTATACTTCCCTCTTAGAACTTCTTTCACTGTGTCCCAGAGACTTTGGACTATTGTGGTGTCATTTTCATTTGTCTGCATGTACTTTTTAATTTGTTCTTTGATTGCTTCAATGATCCACTGGTTGTTTAGTGTAATGTTGTTTAGTTTCTAGGCTTTTGTGTTTTTTCTTCTCTTGTGATTTATTTTAGTTTCACAGTGTTTTGGTTGGAAAAGATACATAGTATGATTTCAATCTGATTAAATTTATTGGCTTGTTTTATGGCCTAATATATGATTTATTCTGGAGAATGTTCCCTGTGTACTTAAAAAGATGTGTATCCTGTTGTTTGGGGATGGAATGTTCTGTATATATCTATTATGTCCATCTGGTCCAATGTGTCAAAGACACAACTCTTTCCTTATTGATTATCTGTCTGAATGATCTTTCCATTAATGTAAGTAGAGTATTGAAGTTCCCTATTATATTGTATTAGTGTCAATTTCTCTCCTTATGTCTGTTAATATTTACTTTATGTATTTAGGTGTTCCAGTGATGGGTGTGTAAATAGTTAAAATTGTTGTACCCTCTTGTTGGATTGATCCCTTTATCATTATGTAATGTTCTTCTTTGTCTCTTGTTACAGTCATTGTGTTAAAGTCTATTTTGTCTGGTAATGGTATTGCCTCCCTGGCTTTTTCTTTTTCTTTTTTTTCATTTACATTTGCATGGTGAATATTTTTCCATCCCTTCACTTTCAGTCTGTATGCATCTTTAGGTCTGAGGTGAGTTTCTTGTAGGCAGCATATGGATGTGTCTTTTTTGCTTTTTTAATCCATTCTGCCACTCTATGTCTTTTGATTGGAGCATTTAGGCCATTTACATTTAAAGTAATTACTGATAGGCATGCTATTAGTGCCATTTAAAAATTTTGTTTTCATAGTTCTTTGTTTCTTTCTTTTTTCTCTTGCTCTCTTTCTTTACAATCTATGAACACCTATAGTGTTTTGATTGGTTTTATTTTCCTTTATTTTTTGTGTATTTATCATAAATTTCGGGTCTGTGGTTATCATGAGGCTCACATATAACATCCTAGGAAAATAGCAGTGTATATTAATTTGATGGTCATTTAAGTCAAACACATTATAAATTTAAAAAATGACAAGAAAAGGACAAATCTTTTTCTCTTTTCTCTTTTCCATTTTAACTTCCTTCTTCACATTTTATGTATATGCTGTCATATTTGACATCTTTTTATTCATATTTTTAAATTTTTTATTTTTATTTTTTTAAAGTGTTTATTTTTACTTTTGAGAGAGAGACACACACACAGCATGTGAGCTGGGGAGGGTCAGAGAGAGAGGGAAGCACAGAATCCAAGGTAGGTTCCAGGCTCCGAGCTGTCAGCAAAGAGCCCGATGCAGGGCTTGAAACTACGAACTGTGAGATCATGACCTGAGCCAAAGTTGGCCGCTCAACCAACTCAGCCACCCAGGTGCCCCCATAGTTTTTTTAAATATCTAATTATGGCCATTTCTTTTCCACTTAAAGAAGTCCCTTTAACATTTCTTGTAAGGCTGGTTTAATGGTGATAAACTCCTTTTTCTTTTGTTTGTCTGAGAAATTCTTTGTCTTGGGTCAGCCTGGTTTGATCTGGCTTCTCATGGCTTTGTTTTGGAGTGCTGCCAACCGACCTCTTACTCTCCCAATGGCTGCACAGGACTGCTTTGCTGGCCTCCAGGCATCCTGTTGGAACCTAATTAACTTCCTCTAACACTAGTTGCGCTTTTACACCAAGGCTATGTGTTCCCTGGTCCTCAGGACTGTCCCTTCCCACTCCCATTCAGAGTGTCAGGCATGTTGTTCCCTTTGTTATTGTGTATCTGCCTCTATTCCTGTTCTCTTGCTGTTCTCTCTCTCTCTCTTTGGTTCAGTAGCCTGTTAAGTCAGCCCTCAGTTCTTCTTCAGGAGAAATTGTTCTATTATTAGGTATAATTTGGTGTGTTCCATAGAGGAGGTGGGTTCAGTCTTCCTATGTCAGCATCTTGAATTGAACCTTGCCTGTCTTTTAAAACATTGACACTGAGGTCCTGAAAAGTTAATTGATTTGCAAAAGTTCACAGTTACTATCTAGCATTGTTGGGACCTTGTGATACTCTGGTTTACAATTACAAATATATATTTGGTCTTCGTCCCCATTTGGAGCACAGAGCTTCTCAAACCCTTGTATCTACTGAGTAATGAGAGAGATAGAAATGTTTTTCATTATGTTAATAAGGTGACCTTTGATATGCCCTAGGTCAACTAAGGAAGGGGGCTGGCTTGTTGCCCAGGAACCAACCTTGTGATTGAAGGGTTGGTACTTACATTTCCACCCCTGGAGCCTGGGGGAGCAAAGGGGTACTAATACTTGAATGATGGCTGGTCACTGATTTAATTGATCATGCCAAAGTAATAAAGCCTCCATAAAAACCCAAGTTTGGAGAACTTCCAAGTTAGTGAACAGGTGGGGATTTGGGGAAACTGATGCACTCCAAGAGCATGGAAACTCCATGCTCTTACCACAAACCTTACCATATGAATCTTTTCCATTTGGCTATTCCTGGGCTCTATCCTTATATAATAAATCTTAAATTGAATTGTGTGAGCCGTTCTAGCAAATTAATCAAACCCAAGGAGGGTGGTGGTCATTGGAGTCTCAGATCTATAGGCATTGGGTTAGGAGCACAGATAACTTGGGTTTCAAGTGGCATCAGAAATGGGGGGCAGAGCCAGTCTTGCAGGACTGAATCCTTAACCTGTAGGATCTGAAGCTGTCCCCAAGTAGATAGTGTCAGAATTGAGTTGAATTGTAGGACACCCAGTTAGTTTCTGAGAATTGCTTGTAGGTGTGGGGAACCCTTCTCCCTCAATTGCAGTTCAGTGTTAGAATTTTTTACTTATTTATGAATTTTATTTATTTATTTATTTATTTATTTATTTATTCATTCATTCATTCATTTATTTAAAATTTACATCCAAGTTAGCATATATTACAATAATGATTTCAGAAGTAGATTCCAGTGATTCATCCCCTATGTTAAACACCCAGTGCTCATCCCAACAAGTGTCTTCCTTAATGTCCCTTACCCATTTAGCCCTCCCTCTGCCCACAACCCTTCTGGCAATCCCTCAGTTTGTTCTCTGTATTTAAGAGTTCCTTATCAGCCTGGGTGGCTTAGTCAGTTAAGCGTCCGACTTTCGCTTAGGTCATGATCTCGCGGTTCGTGGGTTTGAGCCCCGCGTCAGGCTCTGTGTTGACTGCCAGCTCAGAGCCTGGAGCCTGTTTCAGAGTCTGTCACTCCCTCTCTCTCTGACCCTCCCCTGCTCATTCTGTCTCTCTCTCTCTCTCAGAAATAAATAAAACATTTTAAAAATTTTTAAGAAAAGAGTCCCTTATGTTTTGTTCACCTCCTTGTTTTTATATTCTTTTTGCTTCCCTTCCCTAATGATCATGTTTTGTATCTTAAATTCCACATATGAATGAAGTCATATATTTGTCTTTCTCTGACTAATTTCACTTAGCATAATACTCTCTAGTTGCATCCACATAGTTGCAAATGGCAAGATTTCATTCTTTTTTATTGCCTAGTAATATTTCACTGTATATGCATACCACATCTTCTTTATTCATGGCTCTTAATGTCCTTGTTCCAACACTAGCAATGCGGCTGTTCTATGGGGTCTCCTGCAACCATTGCCTGTGGGGAGGCAGCCACAGCCTCTACCAAATGTCCTCTCAGCAGGGGAACCACCTCTCCCTGTGTGGCCCAAGGATCCCTTGGCCCATGCTGTCTGCTCCTGGGGATTCTCCATTCCCACCATGTTGCAGGATTCTCGCTCAGAGAGTCGTGACACCGAGACTTTTCTTTCCGGGAAGCAACTTTATTTTGCCGGCACTGCTCAGTTGGGTTCGTACCCAAAAGAACTGAGCGGCCCACCTCATATGGCATAGGTTTTTTTATACATTTTCTATTTCTTTGTCTCCCATATACGGTAACACACATAAACATGCAGTCTAATTAAGTTGTTTCAGTTTACAGGAACATGGGGGATGTAGGCAGCTGGACTCATATCTAGGTGACCTTGAAGTCTTCTCTTCTCTTCTTCAATTTTTTCTTTCGCCTTAGGGAGGGGTTCCTACCACAACCAGAGCTGTGCCAGGTATCAGGCTGCAGAGTTTCAGACTCTGTGCTACCCTGTTTATGGAGTCTTAATTGTATTTAAACCTTCTCCTTTCTCCCTTTCTTGGTAAGTCCCTTATGGGTGTTTCCACTCCTCTTTCTCTCCATCTGCTTTCAGGGTGAGTGCTTTTCCTCTACTCCTCGCTCCCCCAACTCTGTACTCTCTCCACAAGCAAAAACAGTTCCCTACTCTCCATGGCTTCTCTTCGCCAAGTTTACCTCTCCTTGTCGTGTACCTGCCAACTTCAAGTTCTGCAGAATGTTGTGTAATCGTCAGGTCAGTTTTCTGCATGTGCAAGACGGTTTGGTGTTGATTTAGCTGCATTTCAGGGACAAGAGAAGCAAAGAGCTTCCATGCTGTTCCTCCGTCTTGGCCCCTCCCTTCGAACAGGTCCAGCGTTAGAATCATTGAGACCTGAAGACAGTCTTCCGGTTCGCTGGATTGTTGAAACTTTCTTATATCACATAATTTGTGTCCTTGCAGAGCTAACTACTTTGCTGGTGCTCAGAGAAGCCATGGGAACCAAGAACAACGTGACTGAATTTGTGTTGTTCGGCCTTTTCCAGAGCAGGGAGATGCGGTATGTGTGCTTCGTGGTCTTCTCCTTCTTCCATGTGCTCACTATCACGGGGAACTTTCTGGTCATCATCACCATCAATGCGAGCAAGACCCTGAAGGCTCCCATGTATTTCTTCCTCAGCCACCTCTCTTTTGCCGACATGTGCTATCCATCTGCTACCACACCCAAGATGATTGCAGACACTTTTGTGGAGCGTAAGACCATCTCCTTCGATGGCTGCATGACCCAGCTCTTTTCTGCCCACTTCTTTGGTGGCACTGAGATCTTCCTCCTCACAGCCATGGCCTATGACCGCTATGTGGCCATCTGTAGGCCCCTGCACTACACGACCGTCATGGATCGGTGGAGGTGTGGCCTGCTGGCCGGGGCCTCCTGGGTGGCTGGCTTCCTGCATTCCATCCTACAGACACTCTTGACAGTCCGGCTGCCCTTCTGTGGACCCAATGAGATTGACAACTTCTTCTGTGATGTTCATCCCTTGCTGAAGCTGGCCTGTGCAGATACTTACGTGGTGGGGCTCATTGTGGTGGCCAACAGTGGCATGATCTCTTTGGTGTCCTTTGTCATCCTTATCATCTCCTACGTGGTCATCCTACTGAACCTGAGAAGCCAGTCATCTGAGGGCCGGCGCAAGGCTCTGTCCACATGTGGCTCACACATCATCACTGTCTTTTTGGTCCTCCTGCCTCCCATGTTCATGTACATTCGTCCCTCCACCACCCTGGCTGCTGACAAACTCGTCATCCTCTTTAACATTGTCATGCCACCTTTGCTGAACCCTCTGATCTACACATTGAGGAATAACGAGGTGAAAAGTGCCATGAGGAAACTGTTTAGGATAGAAGGGAGGACGGGGGAGAAGTGACCGTCCAGGGAATCTCATCCAGTCTGGGACTTGGGAGACTTCCATCTCGTACCATCTCCAATTTACTGCTCGTAATGACAATAATCCCACCTAGTCCTTCAACCCTTCATTCATTCGATATTTATTGTCTGCAATCACTGAGGCACTGGGGATACGAATCAAAGTAAGATGTAATCTCTATCCCCCAAGAGGATCGCAGTCCGGGAGGTTCTTAGTGTGATACTTCAGGGCTCACTCAGGCAACCTGTGAGGTCTGTGATTGACGGACCCTCCAGGAAGGTTGACTGGCTCCTCTACACTGTGGGTAATACGACTATATAATTCCTTTATTGTGGCTAACACAGTGCTCAAAGACATTTATTCTCTCATGATCTTCAGGGCACTTTACTTGCAGTCCTTCATTTCATGCTCTCAGCAGGCAGATGAATATATAAGTGTAGAGAGGTTATAGGATTGACTCAAAGTCACCAAATAGGTCCCGAGCTGGGAGGAAACCGAAATTTAGGTCCCCTAAGTCCACTTTCAGGGCACTTCTTACCTCAGAACGCCTTGACAAAGATTGTGTGAAAATTAAGAGTCCTGACCGAAATGGAGTCACGAGGCCAGCAGGGGGAGCACTCATGGCCTACCTACCACTGTCCTCAAACGCAGAGTCCCCAGACAAAGAGGACCCTGCAAGCTCCCACTGCTTTACTGTCCCTGCAGGAGGAAGGCTTTGCTCTGCCCCAGACAGCAGCCCAGACAATGAAAAGACACTATGCTGAGAACTCCCAGTTTACTCCAATGAATTCTGTGTTTTCTGTGTTTAGAAGAGCCACTGCCCCCCCGCCCCCCCGCCGCTATAAAAGAGTGCTCCACTCCTTAATTTCAGCGACTAAGCTGTGGTTTCCGTGGTTATTCTAATTCCAGGTCGTAATTCTGTGCTATTCTCCTTTAAACCCGTTTTTGCTGGTAAGATAACTGGCAGTTTTATTTTTAAGGTTAACAGCTGAGCCAATGGACACTGAGTAGGATGGAGCAGGAAGTTTAGAAGGACCAAGGACTGGTGGTGACCAGTGAGGATGGAGAACAGAGCCAGGGAAGGCAAATTGTCACCTTTTTCCTCTCTCCAGCAGAGCAGGGACTGTGGCCCCTGATGAGGGAAACTAAGGCAAGAAGAATATAGTTTAAATTAAGTCTCCTTACAGCTTGTAGCCCGCTGATAGATACCAGAGACCTACAATGTATATATAACATGCTTCAAGGAGTTTCTGGCTGCCTTAATGTCTACATTGCATTAAAAATTCAAAGCAACCTTATCTTGACAAGAGCTAAATATTCAGGGTCCTAGAAGACCCTACTTTCACCGAACAAAGATTCCTTTGGAACTGACTCTTCCCTCCCTCCCTCCACAAACTTAAAGTCTATTAATAATCAGTCACTTCTCATAATGCAAGTGCAGCTCTTTCTGCCCAAGGGTCCTGTCCCTGTGTTATAATAAAATCACCTTTTTGCACCAAAACATCGCATTCTTTCTTAGCCATGTGCTCATGAACCCCGCTTCATTATTTCATCAGCCCACATTAATATCTCCCTGTCTTCCTTCACTTCGCTGCTAGAGGGAGCCAAGTCTATGCAGGATGGATTAGGAGGGCTGCCCTGGACGTCTTGCTTAATTAATGCTGGTTTGCAAACTGCCCTTCGGGCAGGGAGAGGCCGAAGAAAGAGGCAGATCAGCAGGCGGCAGGTTTAATGAGCAAGGAAATTACATAGGAGGCTGCCTTAAGTGGGACCCAGACCAGTACATTTCCACACCTGCTGCTAGTATCGTAAAAGTTTATATAGAGCTCATCAGTTCAGGTGGTTTCAGTAACTCCTTATTCTCTTAAGGTGAGTGCTTGGAAGGGTTTTGGGAAGGTGGGCAGAGAGACATTCATTGGAGAGGGGCTGGTGGGATCCTGCCATTCCGTGGATCCAGCTTGAGAGCCGACCAGCAGTCATGGCCTCTCAATGACCTCCTGCAACAATGAACCCTTCACGGGTCATTCGCCCCCATTGGATGTCAATTTCCTCATTTACAAATGGATACAGTAACAATAGCAGCTTCGGAAAGTTGCTTTGTAAAGTCCTAGATCAAAGTCTGGGTACAGAGGTGGCTGCCACACTGTTTCTTTACGCTGTGGTCATCTATTTCCTGCCCTTTGTCCTGAACCCCTTAATACTCTCCTAAACCCCAGGCGGATTAATTCACTCCTCAAATGTTTATCGATAACTTAGCAGGTGGTAAGTACATTCTTCTATTTTTTTCCTATCTGGGTTTGAGTTTATTCAATGCAGGCCAGTCAGCCCTTCCTCAGAGGGGTGGCTGAACGTGGGGAACAAAAACAGGGCCACCGAGGTGAGAATGTGGGTTACGGTGGAGGCTGAGGAGAGGTGAAGGTGTACAGGAAACATTGGCCCTCGGCCTTGGCTGTCCACCCCGACCCCCTATTTCCACCAGGCTGTGGGTGGGGTTTGGGGGGCAGTGAAGGTGTCTGCAAGGAACAAGTCCTGGGCTTTCTGCTGCTTCCAGGCCCCCTTCCTTTCTGCCCTGCGTTCTTTCTTTAGTTTCAGAGACTAAACTCTCCATCTGGCTGGGAAGGTGGGGGGCGGACGGAAGGAAGGAGAGGCCCAGGCCCCAGCCCTGGTGCCTTTCCTGGGTAGGAGCTCGAGGAGAGCAGAAATCAGCGGACAGAAATCCTTGCACCTTGAAGCTTACCTTTATGTGTCTGATAAAAGTTACTCTTAACTGAATTCTTCCAGTACGCCAGACGCTATTCTAAGTGTTTTTAGTGAGTCCTTGCTTCTGGACTGTGAACTTCACAAGAGTTTCTCAGTTTTGGGGCGCCTGGGTGGCTCAGTCGGTTAAGCGTCCGACTTCGGGTCAGGTCATGATCTCACGGTTCATGGCTTTGAGTCCCATGTCGGGCTCTGTGCTGACTGCCAGCTCGGAGCCTGGAGCCTGTTTCAGATTCTGTCTCTCCCTCTCTCTCTGACCCTCCCCTGCTCATGCTGTCTCATGCTCATCTCTCCCTCAAAAGTAAATAAAACGTTTAAAAAAAAAAAGAGTTTCTCAGTTTTGTTTTCTCTCCCCTTGGTTAGGGCGTCTGCACCTGACAGGAGCTGGGTGGTTCCCTCCCCCCAGCTTAGGTGCTGGTTAACTAGTTCCTCCTGCGTGCAGGCCTTGTGAAGAACAGGTGTTCTGGTATATTTAAAAATGGTTCCTTCTCTGCTCCCTGCTGGAAGCTCGAGGGGAGTTTTCTCTGATATTTAGTGTGGGCACCTGGTCAAGATCCTGTAGGTAAATCTCGCAATATTGTGGGCGATCTCCTTCCTGGGTTCCCCTGGAGTTTTTAACTCCCAGGCTTGTTCATGCTGAGCCACCAGCACTTCATGGATTATAGTTCAGGTTTTCCTACCCCGCCACTGATCCCTGATGTGGTTTCCTCTGTGCATCTCTTCTTTGGGAGGCTGCAACCCCCATGTCCATACGCCTTCTCCCTAGTCTTGGGGGCAGAGGTTTGCCCTGTGTCCTCCCTCTTACGGATCCAAGAGGAGTTGTTGACTTCGCAGTCTGTTCAGCTTTTTTGCTTAGGATGGAGTGGCGACTTCCAAGCTCCTTCAGTGGGAACTGAACTGGAGTCTCCATTCTCCCTATTCTGACTGTATTAACTGCTTTGGTTGTTAGGACAACCTATGAAGTAGACAGACTCCTCAGAAGTGGGATCGGGTTGGGTGGGGACGGTAGTGCTGTAAAACTTCGTTCCATCTGATGTCTAACGTAGGTGCAAATGTTGATCTTGACTATGAAAATAATAGCAATAAAACAGCAGTGGACACCTCAAAAACACAATATTCTGAGAAGTTTGCATATATCAGCTTAATCTGTGTTGAATAAATCACCTTCCTTTACAAGTCCTTAGAAGAATGCAGGAACATAAATGCGAGCGTAGAGAGACACAGCCTAAATCACCTACGTAGAGTCACATACAAGGACTTTTCATTGCTAGTTAGTGCCCTTATCACAATAGACAAAACCATCACATAAGAAGACCTCATTGTTTCCCAATTACTCCTCTTTCCTCAGTGAAACCCCATTTTAATGTTTCTACTATAGACATCCTGGAAGTTGTAAATAGACAAAGCTTCTTGACTGGACACTGAGCCACTTGCTCTCTGCTTTCTTTGAACCCCATTTAATAACTTTTGTTTTCTTAACTGTCATTCACCCTCTGGTACGGAGTCTCCCAGGAGGACTGCCTAATTCCAAATGTAAACAAGATGTAATTTTTACTGCATATTTATTTCTTCTGCATCATTGGAGAGAGAGTAGATAGGCGATGCTGTGGTAGCTGTGGTTTGGGGAAAGGACTGTGAACTCCTTGGAGGTTGAAAGTGCCAGCAATGGGGGGGCCTGGGTGGCTCAGTTGGTTAAGCTTCCGACTTCGGCTCAGGTCACGATCTCACAGTTTGTGAGTTCGAGCCCCGCATTGGGCTCTGTGCTGACAGCTATCTCAGAGCCTGGAGCCTGTTTCAGATCCTGTATCTCCCTCTCTCTCTGAACCTCCCCTGTTCACGCTGTCTCTCTCTCTCTATCAAAAATAAATAAAACGAAAAAAAAAGTGCCTGCAATGAAGGCAGAAAAGGAAGGTGGAGCAGAAGTTAAAGGCAGATATCTTTCATGAAAGTAATTTTGGGGCACCTGGGTGGCTCTGAGCATCTGACTTCAGCTCAGGTCATGATCTCCAGGTTGTGAGCCCCACATCAGGCTCTCTGCTGTCAGCCTGTCAGCACAGAGCCCGCTTTGGATTCTCTATCCCCATCTTTTTCTGCCCCTCCCCTGCCTACGCTCTCTTTCTCAAAAAATAAATAAAACATTTTAAAAAGTATTTTTTTCTTATGTACTTTTAAAAATATTTGGTATGAAGAAATACATGATATAAAATATACACGTTATAAACATCATTATATAGTAGACATCCATGAATTTGATATCCAATTCAAGCACTAATACATTCCTAGTAATATGTATTTATGTGCTTCTTCTCTATTCTGTTTCTCACAAATGATAACCAATATACTGAAGATGGGTTTTTGGGTTTCCTTTATGAAAATATTCTAACATGTGGATATATGCCTTAATAATACTTGTTCAGTTTTGCTTGTTTCTAATTTTATAAAAATGTTGTTATGCATATATTGTCTCTTGGACTTGTTTCTTTCCCTCAACATATTTCAGAGATTCATCCATGTTCTTGCCTCTCGCCATATTTCACCATTGGTCTCAGTATACAATATTCCATTGGGTGAATATGTCATCTTTTCTTATTCTGTCAATGTACCTTGGTTGTTTCCATACTAAGAGTGCTTTTGTGAGCGTTTATGAATACGTGGAAAAGTTTACCTGTGATAGATACCTAGGGATGGAATTGCTGCATTGAAGAGTATGCAGATTGTTCAACTTTACAACAAACATGCCAACTTGCTTTTGAAAATGGTGGTGGTAGTTTTCATTCCCACTAGTAACGCATAAGAGATTCTGTTGTACATTCTGATGTACATTCTTGCCAACATGTGGTATTGCCAAGACTTTTGAATGGTTTTGCCAATCTAGAGTGTATGTACGGTATATAATTCCTGACTACTAAGGAGGTTGAGAATATTTTCATGGTTCTGGGCCTACATGCTGCTTTTTTCTATGATTTGTCAATTATTATCTTTTGCTTGTTATTCTATTGAGTTTCTTGAATTAAAAAAATAGATTTCTAAATGTTTTATGTTCTTTTGTATATTTTGGCCTAATCTTCTGTCAGATATGTCTATTATAAGTTTAGCTCATAACTTGTCTTTTCACTTTCTGCTGTGTTTAACATTTTTGTTTTCAATGTAGTTAATAGTTTTAAATTTGCATTATTGTTAGTGCTTTTTATGCCTTATGAAATAGTTTCTTACATCAAGGTCAGGATGATATTGATATTTCTAAAATTTAAAGTTGTGCCTTTTTATTTAGTTTCTTATTTTATTTAAAATTGATTATTGGGCATTGTGAAGGAAAGGATTCAATTTTATTTTTTCCCTATGGAAAACCAAATATTCCAACATCATTTATTGAATAGTCCTTTTCTCCATTCATCTATAGTGCCACTTCTGACATATACCAATTTCTGTATTTGCATGACTCTCCTTCTGGACCAACCCTATACTCTCTTAATACTATAGTTTATGTCTTGATATTCAGTAGGGGCAAATTTCTCTAATTTGTTCTTTTTTCCTTTTTAAGAACATCTTGTTCTGCATTCGTGCGCTGCCTCTCTCTCAAAAATAAATAAACATTAAAAAAAGAATATCTTGTCTGTTTTGAGTCTTTTTATTTTCTAGACAGTTTTAAATCTGAACTGTCAAATTCCACAAAATAACTTATGGGGATTTTGTTTTGAATTGTATTGTTCTATAGATCACTTTGGGAAGAACTTACATTGAAGTAACTCTGATTTGGTTATGTGTTACTGTAAACAAAGTCCTCTGAAAAATCTAAAGGCATAGAGTTCGGTGACTAACAAGTGACTTATGAAACATTTGTTCCCAGGGGAACCGTAAAGGGAGTAGAGGAAGCAGGACAGAGGAGAGAAATATAAACAAGGATGCAGCTTCAGGTGAATTCCAGCAGAGGGTCACTTCGGACTGATTTTGCAGGAGAACTCTGGAGTGTAAATTATGCCTAGAGTGTGATTAGAAGCAAATGAGTGGAGTTTTGATACTCCCAGACTGTTTATTTATTTATCTTATTTTTTTAAATGTTTTATTATTTCTAGGAGAGAGAGAGAGACAGCGTGAGCAGGGGGGGGTCAGAGAGAGAGGGAGTGACAGACTCTGAAACAGGCTCCAGGCTCTGAGCTGGCAGTCAGCACAGAGCCCGACGCGGGGCTCGAACCCATGAACCCCGAGATCATGACCTAAGCGAAAGTCGGACGCTTAACCGACTAAGCCACCCAGGTGCCCCACTCCCAGAACTGTTTAGACATCAGCTAAGGGCATCTCTGGTGTTGAGTTGAGGCATAAATTCCCAACACTTTTGTCTGTGTGTCAATATAGGGAAAATTGACTACAGCCTCAGGTCAGTATGTGTTCATTGTTAGCAGTGAAAGTATATAAAAGTTATGGGTTAAAAAAAAAGGATAGAGATATGGACAAGGCTCTCGACACACCTTGACGTTCTTTGTCATGTTCTTCTTTATTTTGGTGTTGTTTAACATTTTAAATCAGGTTGATAAATTTCTGCATCCAGCTCCTTTGATTAGATGTATTCTTAGGAACCTTATGGCTTTGCTGCTATTGTAAACAGCATCTTTATTTTTTCCAGCTTTATTTAAGACATTGTGTAAATTTAAGGCATACAAGGTGTTGGTATGATACATTTATATATTGCAAATAGATTGCCACCATTGCATTAGCAAACACCTCCATCCCCAAGGCACATTTGCTGTTTTTTTTTGTGTGTAAGACCATTTAAGATTTACTCTTAGCAACTTTCAACTATATAAAACAGTATTATTAAGTATATGACCATGCTCTGCCTTTGATCTCCAGAACTTGTTAATCTTACAACTGAAAATTTATACGCTTTGACAAATATCTCCCTCTTCTTTTTATCCCCTAGTCCCTCATAGTCACTACTTTGCTCTTTCTCAGTTTTTTTAGATTTAGTATTTTATTTTAGAATTTATGTAAGTGATATGATACAGTATTTGTCTTTTACGGTCTGACTTATTCACTTAGCATAAGTCCCTAAGGACAACCCATGTTGATGAAATGGTAGGATTTCATTCTTTCTCATGACTGAATTATATTCCTGTGTGTGTGTGTGTGTGTGTGTGTGTGTGTGTGTTTATCTATATGTCTGTCTATCACATCTTTATCCATTCATCTGTTAACAACCATTAAGTTGTTTCCACATCATGGCTATTATGAATAATGCTACAATAAACATGGGAGTGTGCAGATACCTCCCTGATATACTGTTTTCTTCCTTTGAATAAATACCCAGGAAGATTGCTGGTTCATATAGTAATTCTATTTTTAATTATTTTTAAGGAATGTTCATACTGTTTTCCATAGTGGCTGTACCAGTTCACGATCCCGTCAACAGTGCACAAAGGTTCTCTTTTCCTTACATTCTTGCCAACACTTGTTATTTCTTGTCATTTTTTGCTAATAGCCAAGTGTGAGGCAGTAGCTCATTGTGGTTTTCATTTGCACTTTTCTTTTTTTCTTTTTTTTCTTTTTTTATGTTTTTTTTTACAAATAGTTTATTGTCAAATTAGTTTCCACATAACACCCAGTGCTCATCCCCACAAGCGTCCTCCTCCATGCCCATCCCCCCCTCCCCCCACATCCATCAGTCCTCAGTTTTTGTCAGCATTCAAGAGTCTCTCATGGTTTGTCTCCCTCCCTTTCCCCCACCATTTCCGCCCTTCTTTTCCCCCTTGTTCCTCCGTCAAGTTCCTCCTAATCCTCCTATACGTGCAAACATATGATATTTGTCCTTCTCTGCCTGTCTTATTTCGCTCAGCATAACACCTTCAAGGTCCATCCATGTTGCTACACATGGCCAGATTTCATTGTTTCTCATTGCCATGTAGTATTCCATGGTATAGATAAACCATATCTTCTTGATCCATTCATCTGTTGATGGACACTTAGGCTCTTTCCAGGTTTTAGCTATTGCGGAGAGTGCTGCTATGAACATTGGGGTACATGTGCTCCTATGCATCAACATTTCTGTATCCCTTGGGTAAATTCCTAGCAGTGCTATTGCTGGGTCATAGGGGAGTTCTATTGTTCATTTTCTGAGTTCTATTGTTAATTCTCTGTTTTCCAGAGGGGCTGTACCAGTTTACATTCCCACCAGCAGTGTAGGAGGGTGCCCGTTTCTCCACATCCTCGCCAGCATCTAGAGTTCTCTGATTGGCTCATTTTAGCCACTCTGACTGGCGTGAGGTGGTATCTCAGTGTGGTTTTGATTTGTATTTCCCTGATGAGGAGCGATGCTGAGCAGAAGTGTCTGTTCATGTCTTCTGCCCATTTCTTCACTGGGTTGTTTGTTTTTCGGGCGTGTAGTTTGGTGAGTTCCTTATAGATTCTGGATATTAACCCTTTATCTGAGATGTCATTTGCAACAATCTTTTCCCATTCCGTTGGTTGCCTATTAATTTTCTGGGTTGTTTCCTTGGCTGTCATTTGCACTTTTCTGATGATTAGTGCTTTTGAGCACCTTTTCATGTACCTGTTGACTATTTTTCTTCTTTGGAAAACTGTATATTCATTATTCATTTCTCTGCCCAACAGTTTAGTGTGTGTGTGTGTGTGTGTGTGTGTGTGTGTGTGTGTGTGTTATTGAGTTGAGTAAGTTCTTTATATATTTTGGATACTAACCCTTTATCAGGTATAGGCTTTATACTATTTTTTCTCATTCTGTAGGTTGCTTTATCATGTTGTTGGTTTCCTTTTTAGTGCATAAGATTTCAGATTGATATAGCCCCACTTGTTTAATTTTGCTCTTTTAAAATTGGCATCAAATCCCCCCTGCCACCACCCCCCCAACCCCCTCAAAAAAAAAGTTGTCAGGACCTATGTCAAGGAGAATTCTCCCAATTTTTCCTTTAGGGTTTTTATGATTTCAAGTATTTTACTTTTTTAAGTTTATTTATTATTTATTTTGAGAGAGTGAGAATGTGAGTAGGGGAGGGGCAGAGAGAGAGGGAGAGAGAGAGAGAGAGAATCCCAAGCAGGTTCTCCACCGTCAGGGCTTGAGTTTACAATATGCATTCGAGTCTTATGTTCAAGCCTTTAATCCATTTGAGTTGATATATATGTATGGTCAAGAAGGGACCCAGTTTCATTCTTTTGTGTGTGGCTATCCTGATTTCCAATCACCATTTATTGAAGGGACTATCCTATCCCCATTGTGTATTCCTGGCGACTTGTCATAAATTAAACACTATGTATGCATGAGTTTATTCCTGGGTTCTCCATTCTGTTCCACTGATTTATGTGTTTGTAACAAAGTTTAAAATAAAAATGATGCTTCCAGTTTTGTTCTTTCTGAAGATTGTTCTGGCTCTGGAGGGTTTTCTTTGTTTCTATACAAAGTTTAGGACAGATTTTTATATTTCTATGCAAAATGACATTTGAATTATGATGGGGATTGCATTGAGTTTATAGATTACTCTGGGTAGTATGGACATTTTAATAATATTTATTGTTTCAATCTATGAGAATAGAATATCTTCCCATTGATGTGTGTCTCCAATGTTTTTATCAATGTCTTATAGTTTTCAGTGCACAGATCTTTCACCAACTTGGTTAAAGTTATTCCTAGGTATTGTATATGTTTAGGTGCAACCATAAGTGGGATTTTGTAATTTCTCTTTCAGATGGTTTCACTTTTAGTGTATAGATGCACAACTGAGTTTTATATATTGATTTTCTATGTTAAAACTTTACTGATTCATTTATTAATTCTAACAACTGGCTATAGTGGGTTTTATTTGTTTCCATACAAATTTTAGGACTGTTTTTGATATGTCTGTGCAAAATGCCATCGGAATTATGATTTGGACTGCACTCAATCTGTAGATTGCTTTGGATAGTATGGACTACATCAACAAGACTTAATGAACATGTACTATATGCCAGATACTGATAGAGAGTGAGGCACTAAAATCTAAGGGACTTATACATGAATCCATAAACGTTAGCATTGGCAGGTACCATGGGGACAATCCAGCCTAACTCAGTCATTTTATATAGAATCAGAACTGGAGTGGGGTGGGGGTGGGGGGAGAAGTGGAGATATATATGACGTGTTCAAGTTAGTTAGTTGATCATTAATGACCAGAGCTGGTGCCCAAGTGTCCTGGCCCCTGTCCAGCCCTCACTTTCCTCTCTCTTCATTCTCCTTTTCATTCTCCGTAGTTCAGTCTGGAAAAGAATTCCCTTTATGTCCTTTCTTCAACTTCCTTCTCTTTATTTTTCTTCTCTATTCTCTTTTGCACCTCATTATTTGGTGCAAAAACTTTACAGAAATCTTACTAATTGAAACAGATTTTGAACCTTTCCTGATCATAGTTTACTTGGCAGTGTTTCACCCGAGAGATAAGAAATTCCATGGGGAAGTCATTCCCTTGATTATAGTTTGTGGCTTAGTTTATTTTAAATAGTTCAAGGATCTAAGCATTTAATCAGAACCCTTGGACTCAGTGGTTGGGTATGTTTTCTACATAAAATACAGCATCTTAAATTCTCTGAGTTTGCTGATTTCTGTGGCTTTTGTTTATTTCTTAGATATTATCCAACTGTCAACCCAGATCCAGATTCTCTGAACTTTCCTCTTCTGTGACTCATCTTAGATGCCATCATTTGTTTTCTAAAAGCCCCCAGGAACATGGTGTTTTGTTCTTGGGGACCTGATTCTTGAATTGCAGTAGCGACAACCACCCAGGGCCATCAAAAGGTAGCTTAGTGTTGTTGCAAGAGCCCTGATTTCTGAGTGAGTAGCCTGGCAAGTATCTAGCGTGTGGCTTTGGGAAGCAATTAACCCCTCTCAGCCTCTGTTGCCTCATTTGTAATTAGAGGAGATTTGAGTAAAAGGTCTACATATTTTCAGCACCTCTCTCGGGCTTAGTTGAGTGTGACTTGAACTGTGCTCATTGGACCCTTCAGTGAAAAATCAGCTGGGTGGGGAATATTAGCCAAAGTACCTTACTTATCCAGGGGATCATGACTTCCAGAGAGGAATCTAATGTTCCATCTTATTGTACCAGATCATTGCCTTGAAAATGAGTTATTCTAACAGAATGACTGCCTTCATGCTGAATTGGAGGCACTTGAGTACATTTGAGATCCATCTGACCCAATTCCTAGTTCCAAAGCAGAATAAACCCACACCAACTAAGTGATATGGCTGGAAAGAAGGCACAGAGTCAGCCATGTGATGTTGAGCAAGTCAGTTCCTTTCTTTAAGCCACAAGTTTTTAATTTTAAAGGAGGTGGTTTGGTTTGGAGTAATTTTTGGGGTGTCCACAGGGGGAGGCTATGGATTAAATTTATTCATTTGTTTTTATTGTTAAATATATATGACATAAAATTTGATGAATTCAAAGATCTTTTCAATTTTGGGATTCTGTGAGGTTCCATTTGGGAATTATGAAGTGGGCATGCGTGCTTGGAATGGAGGCTTCATTAGGTCACCTGAGATCAGTCCCATCAGCACATCAAGCTCTTTCTTACATTGAACTCTGGGCATTGTCTGCATTCTAGGTCATGTGATGTAGAATCTACATGCTCTAATGCTGATTTAGGCTTTTACCTGCTCATCACATTTTCTTTCCATGCCTCTCACTAAAGCAATACTGTGGGAGAGAGGAGGTATTTCTTATCAGCTCTGTGGGAGAGATGATGGGAGTGGCAGGTGGCAGAGAGAGGAATAAATGCAGAAAAGACAGAAATGACTGAAAGGAAAAAGGTGGGTTTCAGAAAGAAAGACTACCAATTATTTTATCTCTTTGAGATAAAACCGGGAAAAACTTGACCTAATGATTTCTTTCTTGCCTCTGAGTGATCTCTCAGATTGGTCCTATTATATTTTCCTTAATTTCAGGAATGGATAAGAAAACAGATAGTTAAGTTCATGCTCAGATAGAAGGTATATGTTTCTGTAGGCCAACAAATATACCTTGGACCTCTAATGAAAGGACATAGTTAACTCTTCATTTATGTGTTATGTACTTAGAATTTGTACAGGGCAGTGGTTATAGAGCTCTGGATCCATGGTGAGGCTATTTGGATTGGAATCCTGACTCCTCTACTGTGGAGCTTCTGGCCAGGTAATTAATTTCTCTTTGATTCCATTTTCTTCTATGTATAAAAGGGGGTGATATTAATACCCAAATCATGGGTTTATTTTGAGAGTCAAATCCATAATGTATCTAGAACATTTATAAAATATATGGCTCAAATACTATTGTAATGTTAGACATCATTATTAATGAAAAATGCAGTTAATAAAAATATTTAATAATATTAAACAGATATATTTGATTATTATGATGGTATATTTCTTAGTTGAATATACAGTCCCTGAAGCTATAATTCTAAAACGACCTGTAAACAAACCATAGGAGCACAAAGGAGAGAATATATTATTCCTGATACAGTGATATTCTTTGTGCAATTAGAAGGAAGGAACACTAAACACAGAGAAGGGAGAAAGGCACCTTGGAGCTGGAAATAGGCATATAGCAGTCATTTGGAAATAACATGGGTGCAAAAATAGGCAATGGACAGTTCAAGCAGGGCCTGGACTTTATGCTAAGAATATTGTAATTTAGGCTGTGGGCAATGGGGAATACTGATAGATTTTAGGTAGAGAAGTAACATGACCAGTTACATCGAAGGATAGTCACCAAAGTATTGTCCAATGCTCAGGGACGAGAAGGTGCAGATGGGTTGCAGTATTAAATGCAAGCTTTGTTCAACACACAAGACTGGAACTGGGTTGGAAGGCAGGTAGTATTGGAAGGACAAGGAGTGGGCATTTCTGGAAAAGGGGGGCTCTGTTGTGAGAATAAGCAGGGTGGGCCAGGGGACAGGGAGAGAACCTGAAAGACGTGAGTCAAAGGTTAGTGAGTAAGAGGGTGATTGTGAGGTGGCTCAGTCTGTGAAAGTCTTTAAAAGTGAATCATAGGAGTTCAGGTTTTCTCCCAGATATTCCCACACGGGAGGATCCAAGGAAAGAAGGGTCTAGGACACAACTTTTTGCCTGTGGTGTGCGGGATGGATGACGAGCATCTGGAGACGAAGAAGTGTTGGTAATTTGGACATCTGCTGACAGCCTGTGAGAAAGGGCGGTGGGAAGAATGGAGAGAAAGGGCACACAGGGGGATGGTTTAACGAGAAATTAAAGCGGGGGGGTTGATAATGACCGGTGAGGACATGAATGAGAGGCATGGATCAAATATAATCTCAGAGCTACAGCCTGGGCATCTTGGATGGTTTTATGAGCATTTGATTCTTAGTGACTCTTAAAATCTTTTCATATGTATACTGATATTTTTGGTTATTCTTTTGTGAATCTGTATCTTTTGCCCATTTTCTATTGGGATGCGGGTATATTTCTTAGAGAAGGTTGTTTTCATGTTGGGTTATATTGCTCTAGAACATGAATTTCTTTATTAGTCTTAAGGCTCAATGATTTTTATTTAGTTTTAAACTTCAACATGTGTGCTTATATGAGGAATTCTGAGAACAAAGTACCTTGTTCTGTTCTATCCATATTACTGACTTGTTTTCTCTGGATTCTGGTACTAGATGTTCAGGTGGGTTTTTAGTTCTTAAATATATTTCTTGAAATTTTCAGTATGAAATCAGAGTTAAGGGGGAAAACAGTGGAGATTAACTTTATCATTTTTAAATGTAATTTATTGTCAAATTAGTTTCCATACAACAAGTGCCTTCCTCAGTGCCCATCACCTACTTTCCCCTCTCCCCCACCTCCCCCCATGGAGATTAACTTTAGAGCAGAGAATCAAGGTATGGTGATTTTTCATTCGTGTTTTTCATGGGTCATCTGCCGTGGAAAAAATTCCTAACATGGCACCTTAATCTAGAGACTATTGTTTTGAATCACATGGCATTGTTAGCTTGAGGTGTATATCAAATATGTATTTATTCCATATAGTCTAGTGTGGTTATACATATATTAGAGGTGCTCTGTAATTAGAGGTGCTATCTGTTCCAGAAGAGTAACTCCTAGAGATCTCTTAACTCTTGTACATTTTGCTGCTAACTACCAACATGGAACTAGAGCAGGCAGATTGGGCAGCCAAATGATGCTCTCAGAGGACAATCTCTTTGAATTCAGGTATCTCAGTAGTTTGAACAGTGAGGCAAGAGATGTGAAAATAATATGAAATGATGGAGACAAACTAGTAAGTTGAATTCTGTCCAGGATCTGAGCATTTGTCATACAGTCATTGAAGCTGAAGGCTGGCAAAAGATTCTGACCTGAGAAAGTTGAAAACTATTATAACTGAATGAAGGAAATATACTCAGAACCTTTTGGAAAGGAAAGAATTATCGGTGGGAAGATGTTTCCCAAGGGAGAAATGAAGGAAACCAGGAATTCAGAAGTGTCTCATGAGGATTCCCCAACCGAAGAGAGCTATTAAAATGCAATGAAGATGATAAAGGCTATGAATTTGAATGGCTCCCCAAATTCAGAATCCCTTGTAGTGAACTAGAAAGTATATTGGCTGAAGTCTGAAAGCCTGGTTCTGAGACCCATAATTCACCACTTTCTGTGTGATCCTGGGTAAATAACCATCTTCCTGAGCCATAGTTTTCTAATATACAAGCTATCATTAGATTGCCTATATTTAATGCTGAATAAGTACATATGGGTTAAATGAATGAGTTAGTGAAGGGGTTTATACTGTCTAACGTGCTAACATGCTATAACGTGCTATAAATGAGGTGAACTGGTTGCAATCAGTGTTTGTTTTATTGCAGGCCTCTCATTACCTGTGCCCAGAACACCTGATTAGATTTCATGGCGAGTACAAATAACGTGACTGTGTTAATTATCATCGGTCTTTTCCAGGATCCAGAAGTGCAGAGGGCGTGCTTTGTGGTGTTTCTTCCTGTGTACCTGGCCACAGTGGTGGGCAATGGCCTCATTGTTCTGACAGTCAATATCACTAAGAGTTTATATTCCCCCATGTACTTCTTCCTTAGCTACCTGTCCCTGGTGGAGATCACTTACTCCTCTACTGTTGTCCCTAAATTCATCATAGACTTACTTGCCAAGGTCAAAACCATCTCCCTGGAAGGTTGTATGGCTCAGATATTCTTCTTCCACTTCTTTGGAGTTACTGAGATCTTCCTGCTGACGGTAATGGCCTATGACCGCTATGTGGCCATCTGCAAACCTCTTCACTATACAACCATCATGAGCCGGTCTGTGTGTCACCTTCTGGTGGCTGTTTCCTGGCTCGGGGGAATGATTCACTCTATGGTCCAGATCCTTGTTACTGTTCAACTGCCCTTCTGTGGCCCCAATGTGATTGACCACTACTTCTGTGACCTCCATCCCTTATTCAAGCTTGCCTGCACTGACACTTCTGTGGAGGGGGTTATTGTGTTGGCCAACAGTGGATTAATCTCTGTCATCTCGTTCCTCATCTTGGTGTCCTCCTATATTGTCATCCTGGTCAACTTGCGGAACCATTCTGCAGAGGGGAGGCGCAAAGCCCTCTCCACCTGTGCTTCTCACATCACCGTGGTCCTCTTGTTCTTTGGACCTGCCATCTTCCTCTACTTGCGACCCTCCTCCACCTTCACTGAGGACAAACTGGTGGCCGTGTTCTATACGGTTGTCACCCCCATGCTGAACCCCATCATCTACACACTCAGAAATGCAGAGGTGAAAAATGCCATGAGGAAGCTGTGGGAGAAGAAAGTGTACTCAGGAGTGGGATAAAAATGAAAACATGAATAACATTCTTTTTTTTTTTATGTTTTATTTATTTCTAGGAGAGAGAGAGAGACAGTGTGAGCAGGGGAGGGTCAGAGAGAGAGGGAGTCACAGACCGAAAGAGGCTCCAGGCTCTGAGCTGGCAGTCAGCACAGAGCCCAATGCGGGGCTCGAACCCACGAACCGCGAGATCATGACCTAAGCGAAAGTCAGACGCTTAATCGACTAAGCCACCCAGGCGCCCCATGAATAACATTCTTGAGAACAGGGCTATATATGCATTCTGTTTTTGGTTAAATGTAAAGAATAGAACAAAAGCTAACTTATTCATATATATTTTTATGTGTGCGGTAGTTGAATGAGCCCTTTACACTCCCTGTTATCAATTATAGCTTTTTCATTGCTGTCTGTATTTTGGAGAATTTTTAAATTGAGCTGCATTTCTTGTGTTGTCCACAGTGCAAAGTGCACAGATTTCAGGAGGGATCATCTAGACTGGAATTTCCAACTGGAATTCTCACCCTCTCATCTTCTTCCTGTGCAACCTTGAGTCCATACATTTTGCCTTTTGGTGTTAGCATGCATGGTGTGTGAAAAGTTTGTGGACTTGGAGAATTAAGTTTATCATTTGCTTTGTCCTTTCCTACTGATGTGATCCTGTGACTCCCACAGGAAAGCATTTTTACTTGTTTCGGTGTCCCTACCCCATTAATCTAATTCCAGTGCCTAAAATTCCATAATAGGAGCTTTATCTCATGACAGTAGGGTTTTACTAGAATGATGTGTCTCTTGGAGGTGAAATACAAATGCTTATATTTGTTATATCTTCTTGATGGATTGATTCCTTTATCCCTATACAATCTTTCATCGTTTGTTACCACTTTTGGCTTAAAATCTATTCTGTCTGATATAAATATAGCTACCTCTGCTTCTTTTGTTTCGGAATGTCTTTTCTGTTGATTTTCTTTGAGCCCATATTTGCCCCTAAATCTGAAGTGTGTCACCTGTAGGCACATAGTTAGGTCTTCTTTTTTTTTTCTTTCCTTATCCCAATCAGTCACCATATGCTTTTTGATTGAATTTAATCTGTTAGTATTCAGAGTGAATTATTGATATGTAAGCCTAGTGTTTATCTTATTAATTGCTTTCTGGCTGTTTTGCATTTCCATTTTTTCTTGTTTTTGTGTAACATTGTTTTTTGTTTTTTAATGTTTATTTACTTATTTTGAGATAGAGAGAGAGAGAGAGAATGGGTGGAGGAGGGACAGAGAGAGGGAGAGAAGCCACTTGATATGAGATCTAGACCTGAGCCAAAATCAAGAGACTTAAATGACTGAAGCAACTAAGTTCCCCTGCTTCTCTCTACATCTATAAAATGGTAATTTTCTGTGGTGGTATGCTTTTGAGAATCTACTCTGGGTTTTTGCTTTGTTGTTACTATGAGGCTTACATAAAATATCTTATAAATAAAACAATCTATTTTAAGTTGATAGCAACTTAACTTCAACTGCATATAAGATATCCACCCTTTACTCCTCTCTCTACTTTATATTTTTGATATCACAATTTACTTCTTTTTATGTTGTGTATTTATTAACAAATTACTGTATATATTGTTATGTTAATACTATTTCCTTCAACTGTTAAGTGATTTTCACATCATTGTATTATAGAAATAGTTTTCAAAATCTGTATATTTCACCTTACTGTTGTGTTGTGTAATTTGGTATGTTTTTGTGTTACTAACTTGCATCTGTTCATTTCAGCTTGATAGTTCCTTTGAGCATTTCTTGCAAGGCAAGTATTTGGGAAATATTTTAGGAGAGAATTTCTCCCTTTATTTGTGAAGGACAACTTTGCCAGATGGAATATACTTTCCTTTTTTTTTTTTCTTCAAAATTTGAATGTGTCCTGTTGTACTCTCTTGGTCCGTAGGATTTCTTCTGAGAAATCTGATAGCTTAATGGACATTCTTTTATAGGTTACAATCCTTTTCTTCCTCTGGCTGCTTTTAGGATTCTCTTTATCTTTGGTTTGACATTTTTATATAATGTGTCTTAGAGAAAATCTTTTTACATTGATTTAATCAGGTGATCTATCAGCTTCTTGTACTTGGATGTCCAGGTGTCCTCGGGTTTGAGAAGTCACTTTTCTGTCTACAAAATCTTCAGAAAATAAAGTTTAAGACTCAGGGCAACAAGGTAGGTTCATTCTTTCAATCTTTATGAGGTGTGCTGTGGAATTATTTTCAAAAAGAGCTTACTTATTTTGTACTAGATGGCTACTCTTATATTTCAGCCTCTGTGCTGATACAGGACACCCATGGTGATACCTTGGTTTTGAAATAGACGTAATAGCAGATCGATGATTCAGGGATCAAATAAAAACTCCTATTAACATCTGAGTTCCAAGCCTGGGACAAGGTGTAACATAGGTCATAAACCTATGGATAATACAATCGTTGGTGACAAGGAGCTGCATACAAGATCTCAAGTCACCGAGGCGAGTCTGGCACGGGCTTCTTTCCCTGGCGGCCCAGTTTGGCGATGGTGGGTGGAAGCCCTGGAGCCTGGTATAGTCCAAGCTCCGTCTGAAGGGTCGTGTGGTTCTGGGTCCAGATTCCCCTTCTGTGGGGGGAGGATTCCACGAGCTTCCTTCCAAATCAAACAGTTGATGGAGGCTCAGCGAGGGAGCTACAGGAGAAGCCCCTCTTGACTCCTCTGGGGAAGGATAATATTGGAGAAAAAGAGGAGAAAAGGATGCTGGAAAAGGCTGGTCAGAGCGATGTTATTTGTCAGAATACACAGAAGGAGGAGTTCTATGACAGAAAGGCATAATGAGAAATCATGAGGTAAGGCAGATTTATTGTGAAGATTTAAATAATGTTCACCGAAGTTGTTTACTGGGGCCACTGTGTTTAGGCTTCTAAGTGCCTCCCTGTTTAGAATTTCTTTTTCTTGTTTTTTAAATTTATTTATGTATTTTTGAAAGAGAGAGAACAAGTGGGGGAGGAGCAGAGAGATGGGGAGAGAATGCCAAGCAGGCTTCACGTTGTCATCACAGAGCCCAATGTGGGACTCAGACTCGCAAACCGTGAGGTTGTGACCTGAGCCAAAACCAAGAGTTGGATGCTTAACTGACTGAGCCACCCAGGAACACCCCTGTTTAGGATTTCTTAACCATAAAGCCTGGAAATGTGTTGAGGAGAACACATACTGATCTTTCAGTGTCCCTTCCTTGGCCCTGCCAATTAAAGAGTCAGAATTAAAGTCACGCTACAGGTGACATGTTACTGCACTGTCAATGGTTTACTGGCCTGATGATCTCTTTATGCAATTACCTCTGAAATGTTTTCCATTTTGATTTAGAGTTTCATTTTTTTAAGTTTTTATATAAATTCTAGACAGTACACAGTGTTATATTGGTTTCACGTGTACATTGTTGTGATGCAACACTTTGATACACCACCCAGTGCTCTCCCCACATGCCCTCCTTAATCCCTTTCACCTATTTAACCCATCCTCCCACCAACCTCCCCTCTGGTAACCATCAGTGTGTTCTCTAGAATCAAGAGTCTGTTTCTTGGTTTCTCTCTCTCTTTTTCCCTTTGCTTGTTTTGTTTCTTAAACATATGATTGAAATAATATGGCATTTGTCTCTGGGTGACTTATTTTGCTTAGCATTATATTCTCTAGCTCTACCTGCACCATTCAACTGATGGACACTTGGGCTGTTTACATAATTTGGCTATTGTAGATAATGCTGTTCTAAATATTGGAGTACATGTATCTCTTTGAAGTAGTATTCTTATGCACTTTGGGTAAATACTTAATGTAATTTCTGGATTGTAGGTTAGTTCTGTTTTTAACTTTTTAAAAGGAACCTCTGTACTATTTCCCAGAGTAGCTATGCCATGTCATTAATAGTTTTACATGGTCCATTATTGTTAGTAATTTTTGCACCTGTTTATGAAATACTGTCTTAGGTCAAGGTCAGGAAGATATTAATTGATATTTTATTTCAAATGCGTAATGTGCCTTTTTCACTTAAGTCCTTATTCCACTTGAAATTGATTGTTAGGGATTATTGAGGAAAGGCTTCAATTTTATTTACTTTTTCTTATATGGAACACTAAGTGTTCTATCATCACATCTATATCAAATTTCTATATTTGCATGAGCCTGTTTTGGGGATAACCCTATACGCTCTTAATTACTATAGTTTATGTCTAGATATATGGTAGGGCATGTTTCTCTCTCTGTCTCTGTCTCTCTGTCTCTGTCTCTCTCAAAGAATATCTTGTCTGTTTTGAATCATTTATTTTCTGGACAGTTTTAAATCTAAATTGTTAAATTCCACAAAATAACTTACTAGGATTTTGTTTGTATTGTTCTATATTGCTTTGGGAAGAACTTACCTTGTATGAGATTGTGTCATTATTTTCACAGGTATGTGATAAGCTGATTTGGTTATGTGTTACTATAAACAAAGTCTCCTGAAAAATCTAAAGGCATAGAGTTCGGTGACTAACAAGTGACTTATGAAGCATTTGTTCCCAGGGAAACTGTAAAGGGAGTAAAGAAAGCAGGACAGAGGAGAGAAATATAAATAAGGGTGCTGTTTCAGGTAAATTCCAGCAGGGGGTCACTTCAGACTGATTTTGCAGAATGCTGGAGTGTAAATTATGCCTAGAGTTCGATTAGATGCAAGTGAGTGGAATTTTGATATTCCCAGACTATATATATATATTAATGTTTGTATTTATTTCTGAGAGAGAGAGAGGGGCTGCGTGAGCAGGGGAGGGTCAGAGAGAGAGGGAGACAAAGAATCTGAAACAGGCTCCAGGCTCTGAGCTAGGGGTCAGCACAGAGCCAAATGAGGGACTTGAACTCACGAACCTGGAGATCATGACCTGAGCTGAAGTCAGACGTTTAACCGACTGAGCCACAGAGGTGCCCAATATATCTTTTTTTTAAGTTTACTTATTTATTTTGAGACTGAGAGAGAGAGAGAGAGAAAAGGGGAGGGGCAGAGAGAAAGGGGGAGAAAGAGAGAATCCCAAGCAAGCTTTGCATTGTCAGCACAGAGCCCGACACAAGGTTTGAACTGTTACTATGACCTGAGCCAAAATCAAGAATCAGATGCTCAGTCGACTGAACCACCCAGGTACCTCGATACTCCCAGATTCTTTAGACATTAGCTAAGGGCTTCTCTGGGCTTGGGTTGAGTATAAATTCTCAGACACTTTCATACAGGAAAAAATGGACTCTAGTAGCCCAAAGGCAGCATGTGCTAGCTGTTGACAGTGAAGGCACATAAAGTTCATGGGGTAAAAAAAAAAAGAGAGAGAGAGAGAAAATGATATGGAGAGGGATATGGATAGACCTTGACCTTTTTTGCCATGCTCTCCTTTATTTTGGTGCTCTTTGTTTTTATTATTTTTTTAAATTTTGGTGTTTTTAAATATTTTAAACACCACTAGCTCCTTTGATTAAATTTATTCTAGGAAACCTAAGATTTTATTGCTATTGTAAATAGTGTCCTTAAGAATTGCATCTTCTGGGGCACCTGGGTGGGTTAGTTGGTTAAGCGTCTGACTCTTGATTTCAGTTCAGGTTATGATCTCGTGGTTTCTGAGATGGAGGACCGTGTTGGACTCTGCTCTGACAGAGTGGAGTCTGCTTAGGATTCTCTCTATCCTTCTCTCTTCCCCCTTCCTACTCACTCTTTCTTTCTCAAAATAAATTAAAAAACATTTAAAAAATCTTAAAAAAGAATTGCATCTTTTAAATTGTGTCATATAGAAATGTAATGATTTTTTGTTTTTAATTGAATAGCCATCTATATTACCAAACCTTTACTATTGCCAGTAATTTTTCTGTAAACACTTTAGGGTTTTCTAGTAGACAGTAATTCATCTGGGAATGCTATTGGTGCTCTATCTTCCTCTCTATTTTATTTATTTTATTTTTTTATTTTTATTTATTTCTAGGAGAGAGAGAGAGAGAGAGACAGCGTGAGCAGGGGAGGGTCAGAGAGAGAGGGAGGCATAGAAACCGATACAGGCTCCAGGTTCTGAGATAGCTGTCAGCACAGAGCCCGACGCGGGGCTCGACCCCACGAACCGCGAGATCATGACCTAAGCAAAAGTTGGACGCTTAACCGACTAAGCCACCCAGGCGTTCCCTCTCTATTTTATTTTTAAGCATCTCTGGGTAGAAATTCTGCACAATGTCAGATATAAACAGTGATGATAAGATTCTTGTTTCTAATTTTGAGGGGAGTATTTCTAAATTTCCTGGTTGCAAATGATGCATGATATAGATATGGACCATATGTGGCTTCCGTGTAATGTTTTCAAGATTCGTTCACATTGTAGCTTGTATCATTACTTCATTCTTTTTATGGACCAATAATACAGGGTTACTGGAGTTGTGGATGGGGAGATGGGCTAAGTGGGTAAGGGGTATTAAGGAAGACACTAGTTGGGGTGAGCACTGGGTATTATACATAGAGAACCACTGGAATCTGCTCCTGAAATCATTGTTGCATTATATGCTAACTAACTTAGATGTAAATTAAAAAAAAAAAAGTATAGCTACTTCAGCTTACTTTTGACAACCATTAGCATGATAGATGATTCTCCATCTCCTTACATTCATTCTGTAGGTATCTTTAGGTCTAAAATGGGTCTCTTTTAAGCAGCATATAGAAGGATCTTATTTTCTTATCCATTCTGTTACCCTTTATCTTTTGATTGGAGTGTTTAGTCCATTGACATTTAGAGTGAGTACTGAAAGATATGAATTTAGTGCCACTGTGTTGACTGTATACTGCTGGTGTTTCTGGTGATGTTGGCTGGTCCTTTCTAGTCTTTTTTGCTTTTGGCCTTTTTGGTTTTGTTTCACCTTTGTCTACTCACAGAGACCCCCTTAAAATTTCTTTCAGGGCTGGTTTAGTGGTCACAAACTCCTTTAGTTTTTCTTTGACCAGGAAACTCTTTATCTCTCCTTCAATTTTAAATAATAGCATTGCTGGATAAGGAATTCTTGGCTGCATATTCTTCTGATTCAGCACGTTGAATATATCCTGTCACTCCTTTTTGGCCTGCCAAATTTCTATGAATAGGTCTACTCTTAACCTGATCTGTCTTTCTTTGTAGGTTAAGGCTTTTTTTCCCCTTGTTGCTTTCATGTTTCTTTCCTTGTCTGTGTATTTTGTGAACTTGACTCTGATATGCCTTGGTGATGGTCGGTTTTTGTTGACTCTAATGGGAGTTCTCTGTGCTGCTTGGATTTTGATGTCTGTGTCCTTCCCCAGATTAGGAAAGTTTTTCACTATAATTTTCTCACATAAACCTTCTGCCCCTTTTTCTCTCCCCGTCTTCTGGAACTCCTATCACTCAGATGTTATTCCTTTTTAATAAGTCACTGAGTTCTCTTAGTCTTGTATAATATTCTTTTGCCTTTGTTTCCTTCCTTTTTTCTTTTTTATTATTCACAATTTTGTCTTCTATGTCGCTGATTCACTGTTCTGCTTAGTCCATCCTTGCTGTCATGGAATCCATTCGAGATTGCATCTCAGTTATAGCATTTTTAATTTTATCCTGACTGGATTTTATTTCTTTTATCTCCACAGAAAGTAATTCTGTGCTTTTCTCAATCCTGGCTAGTATTCTTATTATCATGGTTCTAAATTCTAGTCCAGACATCTTGTTTATATCTGTGTTGATTAAGACCCTGGCTATCATTTCTTCCTGTTCTTTCTTTCAGGGTGAATTCCTTTGTATTGTCATTTTGGAAGGAGAATAAAATTAATAAAATAAAAAATGAAAATTAAAAACATAAAAACAAAACAAAAAAAACAAAGGAAACTAGATCCTAGATGTGTTTTGGTTTGCTTGTTGAAAGAAACTTAATAGAATAGAGTAAAAAGGGAAAAGAAAGAAAAAAGTAAGAAAAAAAATTAAACATTAAAAATATTATAAAATAGAATAAAATGAAATAGAATAAAAAATGAAAAATAAAAAATAAAGAATAATAGAAAATTTAAAAAGAAAAGAAAAATAAATATCTTTTATGTATCCTAGAAAAAGAAAAAGAGAAAAAACAATTTAAACAAAAACAGATGCAAAAATAAGAAACTAATAAATGAACCACCAAACAGAATGAAACCTGAATGAAGTTCCATCCATTTTCCCCTAGAACTGAAACTATGAAGCTTTCTATAGTCTGTACACTAAGCAGGTGGAGGCACTTATGCTCATCTTCTCTGGGATGTGCTTGGATGGTACAGTTGGATGGGGCTTGGTATGACAGCTCCATTCTACACTAGACGGCACTGCTTAGCTTACGACGGTGGATTAGTTTGGTGCTTGTGCACCTGTGGTGCAGGTGGAAATGGCTTCACCCAGCTCTCACTGACCTGCAATCAAGCACCTCTCCTTTGTCTCAGGCCTCTGTCCACTCCCTACCTCTACCCTGTCCATGTTCTAGCCATTGGCCTGCCAGGCAGCACCTCCCTCCAGAGTTTTATCTCAGATGGGACTGTGTTTCAAAACTCCAAACTTCAGAGACTCCTGCAACTTGGATCCATGATGACTCTCTGGGGTAGCGTCTAGCTGAGCAGTGGCGGGGTACTGGCTTGCTCCAAAAAACGTTTGTGTAATCGTGCAGTGGCAGAGGTTCAGAGATTATAGTAAATCACAGCACACAGACGGTGCCAGGTTTCACTGCACTCTAGTGTTTTTGTCCCAATACCGGCAAATATGGCTGCTCTCTGGGGTCTGCAGGGACCCTTGCCTTCTGGGAGGCCATATGGCCTCTACCTAGTAAGTGCTCTCCAAGCAGGGGATCCATTTCTCCCCATGTGGCATATGGACCACTCAGACCTGCTGCCTGCTCTTGGGAATCTGCCCTACTTCCTCACCAGAGCGCTGCCAGGCACCGGGCTCCAAATCGTCAGACTCTGCACTCCACTGTTTGTAGAATCCTCGTGTTATTGAAACACTCTCCTTTCTTCCTGTTAGTGGTTTTGGGGAACAGATTTCTTGTTCAGTCCCCTGAGAGTGTTTTCATTATTTCCCTCTCTTTCTCTTCAGCTACTTTCAGGGAGTATTTTTCTTGCACTCTCCCTGCCTTAAAAACATTTTTTTTTAATCTTTTGTTTATTTTTGAGGGAGAGAGAGAGACAGAGACAGAGAGAGAGCAAATGGGAGGGACAGAGAGAAGCAAGACACAGAATTTGAAGCAGGCTCTAGGCTCCAAGCTCTGAAGTATCAGCACAGAGCCTGACACGGGACTTGAACCCACAAACCGTGAAATCATGACCTGAGCCTAAGTCAGAGGATTTACTGACTGAATTACCCAGGTGCCCCTCCTGCACTCTCCAGATGCACCGCACTCTTCCCCTTTTTCTGTCCTCTCTTCACAAAACAGATCCCTTCTCTCCCCTGCTTTTCTCTCCTCCAGTTCACCTCTCTGTACCACGTATCTGCTGAGTTCTGTGGCTCAAGTTATGCAGATTGTTCTGTTAATCCTCTTATCCATTTCCTAGGTGTGCAAAATGGTTTGGTGCTGTTCTAGCTGCATTTCAGGGATGAGACAAGCTGAGGGTCTCCATGCTGCTCTGCCATCTTAACCTAGTCCCCTAAAAATACTGTTTCATTGAATAGTTTCCATGTGTTGCATGTAAGTTTAAGATGAACAGTGTGTTGCTTGATACACTTTTATACTATAATGTGATTACCAACACAGTGCTGTTTACATTATATATTATCATATAATATCATCTATATTCATTATACTGTGTATTAGATCTCTGGGTATAGTATATAGTATAACAAAAATGTTTCCAGCTATACCATTTTACATTCCATCAGCAATACATAGTATTTCCAAATTCTTGCAAATGTGTTACTTCTCATGTTTTTGAGTGTAGGGGTCCTAGTGGGAGGGAAGTAGTAATCTCTCTGTGATCTGACTTGTATTTCCTTAGTGACCCAGAAACCTGAACCTGGAGTGGGGTTGCTGTTCCCTTGGCTGCTCCAGTTCTAGGGTATGGGGTATGGTAGGCAGGCAGCTACAATTTCACAGCCCTGTCTTACAACAAAACATCTGCTTCATTCTCACCAAGTTTTCCCTGATGATCACTGGTCACTAAATTCCAGGGTTCTGCAAAACCAGTTTTTTGTCATCTCACTAGTTGTTCCTGGTGGTTAGGGGGAGGGAACCCTAGAGTTCCCTGCTCTGCTATTCTCTGTAATACTACTCTTGTAATCGTAATACTTCCCTAATTCAATATTCTCTCCATTTTACCAAAGTGTACACTGAGGCACAGAGAAGGTAAGTTACTGGCTCAAGATCATAGAACTGCAGGGGCACTTGGGTTGCTGAGTTGGCTAAGTGTCTGACTTTTGTTTTCAGCTCAGGTCATGATATCACAGTCATGAGATCAAGCCCCATGTCAGCTCCCGCATTGTGTGTGTAGCCTACTTAAGAGTCTCTCTCTCCCTCTCTCTCTGCCCCTCCCCTGCTCCTGTGTGTGTGCGTGCTCCCTCTCTCTCTATCTCTCTCTCTCAAAAAAAAAATCATAAACCTATAAATAGTAGAGACTGGGTCTAAAATATGAAATTTTAATATACAAATGCTAGTAGGTTCTTGCTAAATATTTATGACTACAACATGGCAGAATATGGACATTAAACTTTCTTTTTGTGTGATAATGATTTTGACTCTGGTTTTGATTTGATCGTGAAGTCCTACTGAGATTCCGAGGCGTCTTGAGTAGACTAATACATTTTGAAGGGAAAAGGGGAAAGAAAAAGGCCAGCAAGTGAGAAGGTATGATTCAGACAATGCAATGTGTTTATCAAATCATTAAATTTTTTTCTCTTGGGCACACAGACTACATTTCCTATCCTCCTTACATCCACATGGGGTCTTATCAATAATGGGTAGAAGATGTATCCTAGTTTAGGCTTAGTTCATAAAATGTCCTCCATGATTCTTAATCTCTGTGTGGTCATTGGCTAGGTGGGAGTAGATGACCCAGCACATGGTCCTGAAGTTCCAGGAGACAGGAGGCATCACAAAATGGGAATGGGACTGTCTGTGGAGTTCATGCCTCGGTGAAGAGTTGCATATGAGACCTGTCTGGTTAGGCCAATCTATATTGGATTCAGTATGAATGATTTTTGCTGTGATTATGCCCCTGAGATTTGGGGCTGTTCTGTATTATTGCAGCATTTCTAACCCATGCTAATTAATAGAGAGAACTAATAGATAGGGCTTCTAATGAATTGATTCAAGAAGATGAGGGATGGAACGTAGGGATGGGGTCCCCTAGGGTGGGCTGGATGAATGGACCATTCTGAGGAGCACTAGGCATGGGGCCAGCTGTCCTGGGTAGAGCCCTTGCCATGATGTACCTCAGGATTGCACTGATCACCATCCTTCTATCCCTGTGGATACCTCCCCACAATTCCCCCAGCCACCTGCAGCCCGGAGGATGTACTCTGCACCCAAATATTGCATTAGGGGTGGAAGAACATCACAATTTTACTTGGGGGTGTTTCTGAACTTAGGAAACTTGAGACCCCTTAGCTGGATGAGTGGTTAGTGGAGCAGCTCCACATTATAGAATAAGTGAGTATAAAATGCTGTTAGTCACATCTGCTCTGTCTTCTACATGACATTCTGATGAACAGAGATGTTAATGGATGAGAAAATCCTCTGTAAAAGTGAATGCATTAATATGAGCAAACACAATTCTTCCTTTCAATAGTCTTCAACTCTAGGCTGTCCCTGGATTATGTTGTTGGATTACTGAGAAAGCTTCCTGAACCCACATTATATTCCCCAAATGAACTGTTATATCTGCTAGCTTGACTATGCCATGAGGTAAGGAGGTGTGTGTGTGTGTGTGTGTGCGCGCGCGCGCCCGTATGTGTGTGTTTCTATTTAATCTTCCTGAATCCTACATCCCCCTATGTTTAGTGTTCAGCTCATTGGTATTGGTTCCTTTTAGATGGAAGAATGGACAGATGGACTGAAGGCCAGAAAGGTGAAGTGCCTTTGACAAGCCTGTAGATTTTTTTGAGCTGGATCCTACCTCTTGATTTCCACCATTTGCCCCTCTTTCATTGACTTCTCTGAGCTGCTATTCTCTTTCTGTGAAAATGACATATTAGATCTATATAAACCTTTCATCATCCGTACTAGATTTTATATTTCATGATTTCAAGAAATTTTAATAAGCTTCATAGAGTTTCCTTCTTACAGTTCTTTTATGCACCCTCTGGGTGATGAATGACCAGTGGGAGGAGGAAATAGACAAATGCATGAAGCAGGTGATACCACGCACTAGCACACTGAAGCTTAGCTCCAAACCTCACAGAGCTTCATTTAAGAGTTGAGATGCTGGGGTGCCTGGGTGGCTTAGTTGGTTAAGCGTCCGACTTTCGCTTAGGTCATGATCTCGCGGTTCATGGGTTCGAGCCCTGCGTTGGGCTCTGTGCTGACAGCTAGCTTCAGATTCTGTGTCTCCCTGTCTCTCTGTCCCTCCCCTGCTCATGCTCTCTCTCTCTCTCAAAAATAAATAAAACATTAAAAAAAGTTTTTTAAAAAGTTGGGATGCTGAAAACACTGTGGAAGGATGGGGACCACTGGGTGCCCTGGGGGAAGGTGAGGGTACGTGAAGGGAATATTTTAGCTTTTTGGAATCACACTAATAAAATGATACCTGAGTCTTTCAACAAACTGAGAACAATGGCAGAATTCATATTAGGCTTCTTAAGAAAAACATTTTCCTAATTGATTTTTATAAAGGCAAGGTTCTGAGATTCTGGAGAGGAGAAGATTTAGATAGAGGAGAGAACTAAGTGGTTTTACTTAGTAATATAAATGAATATAAAATAGTAAAAAACTTGACTCTCATGAGTGAAAAAGTTGTAGTGATGCTAACTGAGTTTTGCTCTCTCCGGTGGGCTTGGGGCAGACATCTGGGGCCCTGAGTAGAGGGGAAGAGAAAACCTGGCAAGTGGATGACCTGAGTGGAGGCAGGACCCCAGGAGATGGAGGCAAGATAGTCCAGAGTCAGGTGGTTTAAGTCAGTGGCCACTGGGAGCACAGGTGCCTGATATTAAAATTTAGGATTTTCTTTCTTTTTTTTTTTTTAATTTCTAGGAGAGAGAGAGAGAGAGAGAGAGAGAGAGAGAGAGAGGAGAGACAGCGTGAGCAGGGGAGGGTCAGAGAGAGAGGGAGTCACAGACTGAAACAGGCTCCAGGCTCTGAGCTGGCACTCAGCACAGAGCCCGATGCAGGGCTCGATCCCATGAACCGTGAGATCATGACCTGAGTGAAAGTCAGACGCTTAACCGACTAAGCCACCCAGGTGCCCCAAAATTTAGGATTTTCTTTATAACTGTACTTCCTTTATGACATCCTCAGGTTCTGTAATTGAGCCAAGTGTCCAGATGCAGAAGAGAAGAAAGGGTGATACGTCAGTAGCACAGTAGTGGTGATGAGGTGGCTAGAAGCACATGGTTAGGGAATAGTGACATTGGTGGTGATAATGATGGTGTCAATAACAGTAGCAGTGACGCCAATACCTACACAGGAAATGCTTACATACTATGTGCCAGGCATTGTTCTAAGCATTTTACAGAAATGATCTCATTTTATCCTCATAGTGACCTTATGATGTAGGCACTCTGTTTTTCCAGCTTTACCAAGAGATTATTGACATATAACATGTAAGTTTTAGGTGTACCATGTACAATATGTGATGATTTGATATATGTATATGTCGAGAAGTGATTACCTTAGTAAAATTAGTTAACACCTCCATGCCCTCACATAATTACCATTTTTTTGTGTGTATGATGATAACACTTAAGACTTACTCTCTTGATGGGGCGCCTGGGTGGCTTAGTCAGTTAAGCGTCCAACTTTCGCTTAGGTCATGATCTCGCAGTTCATGGGTTCGAGCCCCGCGTCGGGCTCTGTGCTGAGTGCCAGCTCAGAGCCTGGAGCCTGTTTCAGTCTGTGACTCCTTCTCTCTCTGACCCTCCCCTGCTCACGCTGTCTCTCTCTCTCTCTAAAAATAAATAAAACCTTAAAAAAAAAAAAAAAAAAAAAAAAAGACTGACTCTCTTGACAACTTTATATCATACAGTATTGTTAATCATAGTCACCATGCTGTACGTTGCATATCCAGCTAGACACTATTATCAGCTCGATTTTACAGATGAGAAAACTGAGGTAGAGAAGATTTAAGGGTAAGTAATTTTCTCAAGGGGAAAAACCCGAGGCAGAGACCTTGAGGGGAGTGACTTCCTGCTGGCACCCAAGATTGTGTGGTAACCTGTGTGTCCTCGGTTACCTGTGGTAATCAAGTATATCCTTGGAAGGCTGGAAAATCTGGAGCCATAGTTTTCAACCCTTGTGACAGACTTTGTTCATTTCTCTGTGTTTCCACATCTTGGCTCTGGGCCACGTCAGTAGACTTGGTAGCCTCTGAGACAGGGTCTCACAGGACGATGGGGTTTAAATTCCTGGTCCAGTGCCAGCTACTGCCAGTTGGCTGGGAGAGAAGAGTTGGTCTCGTTCAGGAGCTGACTCTCCAGCTCAGACACTCAGGCAAGTCACTTTCAACTTGTTCCAGTTTTCAGGGCAAGACGGAGAATAGGATTTATGTGTTCCCAATCTGGTTGGGTCATATAGTTTGTGATTTCATCCGACACCTGACATCTAGGTGACATCTAGGGGATGGAGAAGCCATCTCTCCCTGGCACCCTCCTGCCCACTCTGACCCCAGAGAGCCAGCAGAGTCTTAGGACCAACTTTAGGTGAGTTCAGTGCTCTGGTGGTTGCAAAATGTGGCATGATGGGATCTGCTCCTATAGCTGGAATCCAAAATTTCAACTAGCATTTCAGAAATTTTAAATCCTCCTGATTTTTCTAGAGGAAATGTCCAAGCAAAAGAATAAATAGTACATTATTCAAGTATTTCAACTTGGTTGTACAAGTAAGTTTTCTCTCAGTGTTGATACCTTTTCTGATAAGTTAAAATTTTCTATTGCTTTTTATGTAAAAAGACAATGAAGTAACCCACTTGATTTTTGGTAATGATCCTAATTTCATCTTTCTCTTTTCTGAATTTTGATTAAACTTCCAAAATCCTCTCTTATTCTAAGTATTTGGGTCTGAATTGAGAAAAAATGCAAATAATAAAGACAACTTACATTTTTTCTTTAGAGCTTTATAGTGTCCACAGTCTGTTCATTTATTTTCTTATCTGACTTCTCAACAGCCTTCAGATAGAGTATTGTCATCGCTATTTTATTTTACAAATGAAGAAGCTGAGGCTCAATGTGGCTTAATGTGGCTGAATGGAGGAGCTGAGACCTCCATGGTTTGCTGGCCGTTTCAGACTCTTAGGATCCAGTAGCGGTTAAGAACATGCCATCAGATCCAGACCTAGAATGTCTCAATCTCGTGCCGTGAGTCTACCACCCATTTAGAATTGTGATGAAAATTTTTAATATAATCTGTCACATTGGCTTACACACAACTGCAGTGCTCATCCCAACAAGTGCCCTCCTCAATGTCCATCACCCATTTTCTCCTTTCCTGATAAATTTTTTATATGGTTTCTTCACCTATCTTCTCCCAACCCTATTTATTTCATAAGACTATAAGACTGATAACATGGGGTATTATCAAGCTCTTTCCTAAAAAGACTCAGCTCCTTTTTACTAAAAAATATATTTTCAGCCTCCCCTTATCTGTGAGGATCAATGGGTTTACCCGGCAGTTGCACGGCACCTTCTTTTGAGATTCTGCAGCATTTTTTTTTTTTAATGTTTTATTTATTTCTAGGAGAGAGACAGCATGAGTAGGGGAGGGTCAGAGAGAGAGAGAGTCACAGACTCTGAAACAGGCTCCAGGCTCTGAGCTGGCAGTCAGCACAGAGCCCAACGCGGGGCTCGAACCCACGAACCGTGAGATCATGACCTAAGCGAAAGCAGGACGCTTAACCGACTAAGCCACCCAGGAGCCCCGAGGTTCTGCAGCATTCTGCAAAAGTAACTCTTTTGATTTCATTTGACTTTCTCTGCTTACAAATCTCACAGTTATGGTTGGGGACTGGAAGCATCAGCACTGGCCAGTGCGTTGAAATTTACAAGCCCTAATCAACGATTTGGAGGTCAGGGCTGGAGCCTAGATATACTGAAGGGCATTGCCACACTTGAAATACAGGGGATCCAAGGTCAGGAGGGCTGGGCTGGGGTGGGGAAAGTAGTGGAGCAGAGGGATATCAGTGGTGGAACAGGATGGGCAGACGGTGGGGAGGCCTGAGTGCTACCAGCACGGGGCTATGAGGTGCTGGCGACAAGGTTCCCAGGTGAATGTTAAGCTTATCTGTGCCATGTGAGACTGACAGTGTGGGGTGTGAGGGAACTGCAAGTACCATTGTGGGAACTTAGGGTGGTTCCATTTGCTAATAGGCTCAGCCAGTTACAGCTGATAGCACCGTTCCTCACCTCCAGCTCTGTCATCTGACAGGGGAGAAGACTATGGCTCAGGAAGATGATGTGAACTTCCAAAATCTCAGTTATGTCATGGAAGAGTCAGCACTAGGACCCAGACTTCTTGACTTCTGTTGGGCTACTTAGGAAAGAAAGAAGCTAGAAACTCTCAGGCAGTTTGACTAACATTCATAGAATGGTGCAATGGACAGTGTGCAGATTTGATGTCAGACGTGGCTGTGGTCAACTTCTATTCTATCACCTACAGCCCTAGGATAGTGTGTAGGAGAAAAAAAATTCATTGATATTTAATTTTATCTTCTGACATTCTGTCCTACCACTTACAGCCCTGGGATAGTATGCAGAAGAAAATTCAATGATATTTAATTTATCACCTGAGAAGATATCTTTCTGTCTCATGTAATGATAAAACAGCATGGGACATAGTAAAGCACTGAAGTTATACATACAAAGGGACCAATTATATGGATATATAATTTCCTCTACCAGTTCCAACAACTTCTTTGACAAGAACCCTCAACAGCTGGCATCTAAGAGACTGAGATGGAGAAACCCTGATCATCCATAAGTGACTTCTCAGTTCCATTTAACAACTTCTGAAAGGGGAGAAGTATACTGGGTAGTAAAACATAGGAGGTTGTTCAACATTAGCAGTGGTCAAACTAATATAAATTTTTAAAAGTGAGATGAAATTTAGTAAAAAATAAATCCTGATATCCATTACTGGCTAGGGTGAAAGTGGTAACCTACATTCTGGTGTTAGTTATGTAAATTGGGGACTTTTTGGTGAGAGATATCCAAAGTCTTTATAATATCTATACCTCTCTGTTTAGTATATACATCTGAGAAATTATCCTAGGGACCTAGAAATGATGTAATGCATGATGAAGTTTTCTGTGGTATTAGAAAAAAAATGGACTTATTATTAGATACATCTACTTGAACAGAATAATAGTCAATCATTAAAAACAGTGCTTTATAATGATATGGGAAATATTTAAGTTATTCAATCAGGATAATATATTAAACATATGGTGTGATTTCAAAGATATCAATGAAAAGTGAACAAAATCTGTAGATGGAAGGAAGAATAAAAGAAAAATAGAAAGTTGGTAAGTTTTTCTTTTTGGATGGTAGTACTCAGTAATTTTTTCTCCTCCTTTAAATATTTTCTAAACTGTGTCTCATCACCATAGGTTATGTTTGCAATTACTTTCCCCTCCTTTTCCTAAGATGATCTGCTGATACCAAGCCTAGGCAAAAACTTGGAGCTAGCAACTTTGTCTTTCCTTCTGTTTCTTTTGTCCACTCCATGAGTGAGTAATCTGGGTTCTGAAGAGCACGTGATGAGAGAGGGACAGACTGGGGAGTTAGAGGACATGGGATTTGTGTTCAGTCTCCCACAACCTAACTTCTGTGAGTTGGGTTTGTTCTTTAATACCTCTAGATCAAAATGTTGGCATCTGAAAGCCAAAGATGTTTGAACCAGTTTATCATACAAAAACACCCAATCCTTAATGGCTTTTTAGCAAAAGCCATTAGCAAAAAAAAAAAAAAAAAAAAAGTACTCTATAGTCCATAAATGGATAAAATCCTTATTTGGCTTTTGAACTCAGGTCACTTAGGATTGGGGGAAGTTTCCAAATCAGAGAAGACATTATTAAACATTTTTTTCCCCTGCAGGAACTTTCTTTAACTTTATCCAGGAATTCAATATATGCATCATTCAAAGCAGTGAAGGAGGACCAGATGATGCAGAAGGATGGACCAGATGACATGTTATAAGAATACTATTGGCTCTATTAAGTTACCATGTTAAAATGTAATTAACTCTGATAAGAAGCTATCAATCTCTTTAGATCCAGATATTGTAAGTTTCCTATATTATTTGAGTTTTTTGTTTTTTGTGTTTTTTTTTTTTTTTTTTTTTTTATTCGTTCAGCACATAGTCATTGACAACTGTTCTAGGTCTGGCAATAACGATATTAAACCCAAAGAATCTTCTTTCAAGATACTCTAAGTGTAGGGTAGGAACACAGTACAATACAATATAGTGGAGGGAGACCAATACAATATAGTGTGTGCAGAGAGCTAGGATAGAGATACAGATTGTATCTGGATGCTGTAGGAATACAGTGAAAGCCCTTATAGTCTAGCCTGGGTTGGGGGAAGAGACCATCTTCCTTGTGGAGATAATATCTGAGCCTATTTTTGGAGGATGTATGGGACTAAGCCAGTGGGATTAGGAAAGACTGGAGGAATAGCATGTGGATGACAATGAGGTGTTAGTGACTATGACTTGATCAGGGAATTTAGAATAGTTTCATATGGATAAAGCACATGGTAGTGGACAAGGATGGATAACATGATAGGTTAATAAGATCCAGGGACTTGTAATGAGACTAAAATGCTTAGATTTTATCTTAAAGGTAAAGAGGAGCCTTTGGAGGATATGATTGAATGAATGGATTTTGTATACAATACTGGATGCAGTGTTGATTGAGCAGGTGTCGTGAGATGATTGAGGCAGGAGAGAGATGATGTTGTTGGAGCAACCACCAGATTGTTTTGCGAATTGATCTCAGGCTAGTGCTGAGAACTGTGGTTGGAGTATGGTAGGTGCTCAAAATGTTTTTGGAATAAATAAATGGATGGATGGATGGATGAAAGTTAAGGTGTCACAGACTCTGAGTCTGGAGTTCTCTCTTGCCCAGCAAGAGAGCGCACACAGAATTAATTGCAAGAGAGGCTAATTAATTGCAAGAGAGGCTCGGAGGAGACCCGAGCCCCAATAAGTGTCCTTGCTCTGTTTTTATTAGTATCAGAAGGCTTACAAGCATGATGGACATACAGAAAGAGACAATGAATCCATGAACATTAATTCATGTGTGTGAGAGAAAGGAGGTTTCAAAGATATCTGGTGTCAGGGTTGTGGGTCAGTACAAAACAAAATCCCAGCACTGGGCAGATGGCTGTTTAACTCAGGCACCAGGCACTACCTATGTTTATCTTATCTTGCCTAAGGGATAAGACAGAAGAGCATGCTATCTCAGGGTCAGCAAGGCACCTTTCTTTTGCTAACTAGCTCCACTCTCCTGCTGTGGTCTATAGCCCTGTTTACCTGTTTACATATACTGCTCCTTCCCTCCTTTAAAGCACCTTTCTGCTTTTGTACTATGTTGGGGGCACTTCTGCCCTGTTTACCTAATCTTGGATGCTTTCATCCTAAAACTTGTTAACCCGTTGGTGTGAGCTCAGGAAATTCCTAAACTTATTCCCTACATTAAGGAATAAGACTTGATAAAGTGTGGTGACTAATTTTGAATTTATGAGGTAGACTAGTAAAGGAAGAAGTCAAGGATGCTTGACTTCCATGTTTGTGGTGGGTGGTGGAAGAAATACAGAAGGACGATCAAGAATTGAGTTGGGCTTGAGATGAGGAAATCAGGTTTTTTTTTTTTTTTAATATTTTATTTATTTCTAGGAGAGAGAGAGCGTGAGCAGGGGAGGGTCAGAGAGAGAGGGAGTCACAGACTGAAACAGGCTCCAGGCTCCGAGCTGGCAGTCAGCACAGAGCCTGACGCTGGGCTCGAACCCACGAACCGCGAGATCATGACCCAAGCGAAAGTCGGACGCTTAACCGACTAAGCCACCCAGGCGCCCCGAGGAAATCAGTTTTTGAAGAGATGTCCATGTGCATTGAGAAGTACAAATGGGAGTTGGAAGAGTAGCTCTGAAAAAGCAACTGTAAAAAAAAAAATAGAGAAATTATTATCCCGCAAGTGATTATTTTTAGTGAACTAAAATTAATATAATAATTTTTATTACAAAAAAATTCCATGAATATATTTTCAAAACAATTCATTCTTATTGGTTAAAATGCAAGAGAGGTAATATTTTGGGAGTTGTTTATTTTATCTGCTATTTAACTTTGTACTCTGTCAAAACTATTAATTAGAAAATGATTTGCATCATTAGCAGGTTCTTTATTTGGGATTCAGGGTCTGGGATAATGCTATTCCACAGACACTGATTTCCCCGAACTTAAAAAAAATGTCTTGAAAGTGGTAGTAATAAGTTTTTCTTGGTAAATCTCTTCTCACCCAAGTCCTTGCTGTAGCTCATGGATTCATGGATAGTCCACAAAACATCACGGAATTTTTCATGCTGGGACTCTCGCAAAACTCCGACGTACAGAGAGTTTTATTTGTGTTCTTTCTGATTGTCTACCTTGTCTCTGTTGGGGGAAACCTACTTATCATGATCACCGTTATCTTCAGTCCCACCTTGGACTCTCCTATGTACTTTTTCCTCTCATGTTTGTCCTTTATTGATACTTGCTATTCCTCGTGTATGACCCCCAAGCTCATTGCGGACTCCTTGTATGAGGGGAGAGCCATCTCTTTTGAAGGATGTCTGATTCAATTCTTTGTTGCCCATTTATTGGGAGGAACTGAAATCATCCTGCTCACGGTCATGGCCTATGACCGCTACGTGGCCATCTGCAAGCCCCTGCACTACACGACCATCATGACCAGGCATCTCTGTGCCCTGCTGGTGGGGGTGGCTTGGCTCGGGGGCTTCCTGCATTCACTGGTCCAGCTCCTCCTGGTCCTTCAGCTGCCCTTCTGTGGGCCTAATGTGATCAATCACTTTGTCTGTGACCTGTACCCCTTGCTGGAACTCGCCTGCACCAACACATACGTCATTGGCGTGCTGGTGGTGGCCAACAGCGGTGTGATCTGCCTGCTGAACTTCCTCATGCTGGCTGCCTCCTACGTTGTCATCCTGCGCTCCTTGAGGCACCATGGCGCCGAGGGGAGACGCAAAGCCCTCTCCACCTGTGGGGCCCACTTCACTGTAGTTGCCCTGTTCTTTGTGCCTTGTATATTTATTTACATGCGGCCATCATCTACTTTGTCCATAGATAAAATAGTGGCTGTGTTTTATTGTATTTTGACACCCATGTTCAATCCCCTGATTTATACACTGAGAAATGCAGAGGTGAAAAATGCCATGAAAAATCTATGGAAAAAATGAGCAATTGTGGATAGAGGATACAGGTACAGTAAGGAAAGAAATAACTAGTCATTCTCAGCAAAAATTCATATTTTCATGATGAGAGCTGAGAGACTATTAAAAAATTTCAGAATAAAATAGATTTGAATGTTTGAAATTATATCTAATCTAACCATGTCCTATGACTCTGGCCAGACAAGTTATTACACCCAACTTCAATTTATTTTTAACAGTTTACACTGCATTGCAGGACATGCAAACACCATCTCTCCCTCACCTTGGTCTGAGATGGAGCCTTCATCAGCCTGGGGTACTAAGAGTCTGTGATGAGTAGAACCCCCTGTTGAAATATTCCTAACCTGGTCCTCCAACTCTGCACATGAGAATGTTGACCAGAATAGTTACTGATGGTTCACCTACACCTGATTCTATCAACAATTTGTTTTGAAATGTTACTGAAATATAGTTTAATGTGATTTTATTCCATTTAAAAACATTCTGCCATTTTAAAATGTATTTATTTTGAGAGAGAGAAAGATAGAGTATGAGTGGGGGAGGGGCAGAGAGAGAGGGGAGACAGAGAATCCCAAGCAGGTTCTGTGCTCAAACCCAGGAGCTCTGTGATCATGACCTGAGCTTAAATCAAGGCGCTTCACTGAGCCATCCATGTGCCCCCTCCCATTTTGAAAAACTTACAAAATTGCCACTTATTTTCCTTCTGTTAGTCCACTGTATAAATATACCAACATTTTAAAAATACATTGTTAATTATGGACATTTAAGTTGTTAACAGTTTTATGCTGTTAACAAAGAGCTCTATTAACCTTCTTGGTGATGTGTCTTCCAGCACACTGCTACATAACTTTCTCTTAGGTTTATACCTAGGAATAGGGATTCTGGGTCATAGGTTATGTGTATATTTATGCATATCCAGTGTATACTTTGGAAAATTGTTATACATGTCTGCCAGTAGCATATGAGAGGTACCGTTCCTCCACAGTGACAACAAACACTCCATATTGACTGTCCTTTTAATTTTAGGTATGTAGGGAGAGCATTGCAGTGGTATTTTATTGTGGTTCTTTTTTTTATTTTTTTAATAGTTTATTTATTTTTGAGACAGAGAGAGACAGAGCATGAGTGGAGGAGGGCAGAGAGAGAGGAAGACACAGAATCTGAAACAGGCTCCAGGCTCTGAGCTGTCAGCACAGAGCCTGATGCGGGGCTCGAACCCATGATCCATGAGATCTGACCTGAGCCGAAGTCGGACGCTTAACCAACTGAGCCACCCAGGCACCCCTGTGGTTCTATATCCTATTTCTCAGATGATACAAGAGGGGAACCCTACTCCCCAAGATGTTTACCGGCCATTGGATACTTCTTGTGGAAGTTCTCTCCCAGTCTCATGTGATTTTTATCTTATTGATTTGTAAGAGTTCTTTATATTTTCTACATCAGTCCTGGTTCTCTAAGAATCAGAAGCTAAGACAGAGTTGAAGTGCAAGAGATTTACTGGGTGAAACCCTGCTGAGGGAAGGTGGGAGGGGCCATCCAGAATTATACAGCTCCTGCTGCTGTGAAGGAGAGCAGAGGAAAGAAAGGAAAGAAGCTCACGGACTCCGATGTAGTTCTGGAAGACAAGACCCATGGAGTTCTTGACCTAAAACAGGACTAGAGACTGGGAGCGGGGGGAAGGGAGTTTTGAAAAAGTGAAGTGAAGGTTTTATTTTTATTAAAATTCTTTAAAGTTTATTTTTGAGAGAGACAGTGCATGAGTTGGGGAAGGGGAGAGAGAGAAGGAGACACAGAATTCAAAGCAGGCTCCAGGCTCAGAGCTGTCAGCACAGAGGCGGGGCGGGGCACAAACCCATGAACCCTGAGATCATGACCTAAGTGGAAGTCTGACACTTAACTGACTGAGCCACCCAGACACCCCTTTATTTATTTATTTTATTTACTTATAATAATTTACATTGATCTATTTTGAGAGAGAGAGAGTGTGTGTGTGTGTGTGTGTGTGTGTGTGTGTGTGCATGCATGCCCTCCCCACCCCACCCCCACACCTGTGCATGAGCAGGGGGAGAGGGGGAGAGAGAATCCCAAGCAGCCTCCACACTATCAGGATTGAGCTCGTTGCATGACTTGAACTCATGAACTGTGAGATCATGACCTGAGCTGAGATCAAGAGTCAAATACTTAACTGAGCCACCCAGGTGCCCCAAAAGTGAAGGTTTTAAATGGTCCTTGAGGAAAACTGGGAAAATGTGTTCATGAGCCTTTCAAAGGTGGTGACATGGATTTATAGTGGACTAAATTCTCCCTGTTTTGTGACCCTTGATAGAAGCTTTCGGGAAACTGGTTGAGGGACGGCTTAGAATAGGATTCATTCAGTCCTGGGCAATGCTGACTTCATGCCGAGCCTGCAAGAGTGCTGGGCGGGTACAAGGTTACAGATGTTATGGAGGAAACTTTGCCGCGTACATCAGTAAGTATCCTACACGTTCACCTCTGTCAGTATGTATCAGCATAAAAATATATAAGATGAACCCCACAGTTCCATTTATTAGATTTTGATTTGGTGCTTCTGTTTGTTTACACCCCCGCTTGGTTTTGGAGGTGGCTACTGCTCCATGTAGAATCTAAGCTCCATGCTGTCGAATACAGTGTCTGTCTCTCTCCCCATGGATTCCTGACAGTTAGCAAAGTACTATCTTTTACCAGGTGGACCCGGTAAAACATCCTTATTGAATGATTGAAATGGTGGATGTACAATTCTGATTCATGTCATTTTGATCTTTCGGCACACCTTGGCACACCACATAGGAGAGGCATGGATAAAGGACAGTGATACTCTTCTCTCAGCTTTAAGGGAGGAGATGAAAGGCCTCCCCCTCTGAGCACAGAAGATGCTCAATACTGTTCATTTCTGTTGATGTTGTTTAGTCAACGATTTCTTTAAAGACGCTGACCCTCCAGTGTCCATTCCTAAAATATCCTAACTCCCCTTTCTTCCTGACAATTTATAGTTTCCCTCTTGAGACATTAGAAGGATACTGGGCACTTGTAAGAGGCACAATAGAAGTCACTTCCTTGTGAGACCAAAACTGTAGTCAAGGGACTAATTAAATGATGGCATCAACGTTGTTGTGACCTGTGAATGAGGCTCAAACTCCAGCGGAGGTCCTGTGAGGGAGATTTAGCCTCCCGTAGAGAAGCAGAGAGCACATGGCACTGACAGTCCCTGTGCTGTCACTCCCAGTCCCCTTATAGAAACTCTGTCCAGTGGAAGGAGAAAGCTTCTCTTGGAGACTCTGCTGGTGACTATCCTTAGTAGAAAGCAGAACTAATGAACCAGCTCCTCTTTCCGAAGAAGGCAGACCATGGAAAGCGATGGTTGAATTGGAAAGGGCATAGACGGGGTGATGTGTGACCTGGGTTCCAGCCACACCTCTGTCATGGGTCACCCATGTGACCTTGGCTCTGTGCATCTAATCTCTCTGAGTCTGAAATTCACCATCTTTAAAATAGACAATTGGAAACAATGATTTTAAATGCCATCAGGTTGTTAAGGGAAATGGATGACAGAACAAATTCCCAGCTGCTTGTAAATGGATGGCCATCTTTTGTCTTTTCAGTTTGTACTATTCTAAGAAACCTTCAGGGGCATCTGGGTGGCTCAGTTGGTTGAGCGTCTGATTTTGGTTCAAGCCATGACCTCACAGCTTGTGAGTTCAAGCCCCAAATCCAGCTCTCTGCTGTCATCTCAGAACCTGCCTCAGATCCTCAGCCCTTCCCCACCCCCTCTCTCAAAAATACATAAACATTAAGTAAAAAGAAACTGTCAGTTTAGATGATTTTTGGTAATTGACAGCACCTACCTCATCTGTGCTTTGCCTCAATGGATGAAACCATTCTAATCTCATCCAGAAGTTTAATCACATGAAACAGCGAAATTTGGGAGATATGTTGGAGCTGGTCTGGATGATCCTTTAAGAACTCTTCCAGATCCACTTTTCCATGATATTAGGTGGTAAATACAAAGCACAGTACAACACCTGGAGACCTGTTGTCCTCAGATCCAGTCAATGTAAGTTTCTGTAATCTTTTTTTAAAACTAAAGAAAAATGCAACTCAAAACTGGTGGAATAATTAAACAGGAGACTTAGTTTTTCTGGATAGCTTTTTAAAAATAATTTTTGGGCTGCCTGGGTGGCTCAGTTGGTTAAGCATTCGACTTTGGCTCAGGTCATGATCTCACGGTTGGTAGGTTCAAGCCCCGCGTCGGGCTCTGTGCTGACAGCTAGCTCAGAGCCTAGAGCCTGCTGCAGATTCTGTATCTCCCTCTCTCTCTCTCTGACCCTCCCCTGCTCTCTCTCTCTCTCTCCTTCTCTCTCTCTCTCTCTCTCTCTCTCTCTCAGAAATAAATAAAACATTAAAAATTAAAAAAAATTTTTTTTTTGTATTTCCACAAGACACAGAGATGAATCAGCCTTACATTTTTATTTTTGGGCTAAATCCTGTGCTATTCATATAGATTTGAATTTTCTCTATTGTGTTCTGTATGAAGATCAGCATTAGATCATTTAAAAAATGTTTATAATATTATAGTTTTGAATATAATTAGTTATATTCAATATAACCAATTTCGTTTTGAATATATCCACTTAGGTCCTTGGTTCTTTAAGCCACATAAAGAGTTTGTTGTCCATGGTGTTAATGATGGTGATTCTAGAGATGCCACTTATTGAATGTGTATCACATCCAGGCTTTGTACAAACACCTGGCATGCCCCATTATCATTTACTGCGCTCTGCAACCTCAAGGTGTAGCAGTTCTTTTATTTTCATTTTATAGATAAGAACATTCAGGCTTTGAAAAGTTGTTCATTGACACCCCTGTCTGTGCTCTTGACCATCATGTTTTACTCTGAAAAGGTCCCCATCGGACTTGTCACTCACAGAAGCAACCTTTGCCTCTTTGCACTAAAACTGAAAGAGAAAAAAAGGAGGGCAACTTCCTGATCAATAGAGGAGTCTTCTCCCCAGTATTTCTTATATCTTGGTGTCTCTTCCTCTGACACTTAAACATTCTCCCTTAATTCTTATCATACTGAACATCAGATCTCCAGCAAGTTGGATAATTTAGCTACTGTAAGGAGGCCTATGTTTCCAGGAAAGTAATAGGTGGCTAATGGGTAGGTTTAGTGTCAATTTTTTGCTTAAAAATTTAAAAAAATATTTATTGATTTTTGAGAGAGAGAGAGAGAGAGAGAGAGCTAGAGAGAGTGAGTAAGAGCGTGAGTAGGGGGTGAGGCAGGGTGAGGGGAGGGACAGAGGAAGAGAGGGAGACAGAATCCAAAGCAGGCTCCAGGCTCTGAGCTGTCAGCATAGATCCCAATGTGGGGCTCCAACCCATGAACTGCAAGACCATCACCTAAGCCAAAGTCAGACAATTAACTGACTGAGCCACCCAGCTACCCCAGGGTTTTGTTTAAAACCAGGAAAGGCACAGGCATTTTCTTACTATCCCTAGGAGAAGAAATGGGTGAGTAGGAATATTCTGCCAGATGGATTTATATCTGGTTAAGAGGGAGCATCTGCTCTCCCTGCCTCTGGAGCTTCCTTTAATGAAAAGGTAGATACTCATCATTTAATAGAACCTTCCATGGATGCTCACCAAACTTTTACTTTGAGTCCTTCCTACAGATGCAGAAAGACTAGTAACTTTTAACTAGAAGGATTTCACTGAGCCCAGAAAAAGCAAAACCAGAAGCATATAAAATGTGTAAAGCAAGGGGGCAAGAGTAACTTAAGTTTGGCTTCCTGGATGTGATGCTGCCCACAACATGGGTTCTCAGTGGGAAGGAGTGAGCAGGGGGAGAACCAGGAAGTTGGGGAGTCTTCAGGTGCAGACCTCAGCTTCTCTCAGATTTGCCTCTGTTCATTTTAATTCAGTTTGTTACCATCAGAACTGCTGACAGAAAGTAGCAAATCTTGTTGAAAAGTTTAAGAAGACTGAGTTCAAAGGATATGGGCTATACATGCAGAGATTTCAGGAGATCCTAAATATTCATGGTTTCCTCAGGTGCCACTGCATCTATGTGGAATCATCCTGAAAATTGTCAGAGATGTACTCTAGTTGCATTAGAAAATCAAGGTCTGCCACATGTTCAGTTTCAGCAGCAACAGAACTAATTAATATTTAGTTTGTTTTCACATAAGAAGTTATACATCTACTGCCCACTGATGCGAAAGTCAACAATAGATATACATTCACACTTTGTGGTTAACAAAATGAATTGGTACAAAATATTGGAACGGAAAGTGTTAAGAGGGTCAAAAGGGAGTGAGTGTGTCTAAAGAAAATATTGTAGCACCTTCCCCACCCTGCATTTAGTTCTGTTACAATTATCTTTCTCTCTTAACCTAGACAATACTGAATCTGCATCCTCACTGTCCTTGGACTCTATGGAAATGCCACACAATATCACAGAGTTTTTCATGCTGGGACTCTCACAGAAGCCAGAGATACAGAGAGTACTCTTTGTGGTTTTTTTGATCATCTATGTGGTTACCATGTGTGTCAATGTCCTCATTGTGGTCACCATTACTTCCAATCCCACTCTGGCTTCCCCCATGTATTTTTTCTTGGTCAATTTGTCCTTTATTGATACCTGCTATTCTTCCTCTATGGCCCCTAAACTCATTGCAGACTCCATGTGCGAGGGGAGAGTTATCTCTTTTGAGGGTTGCATGGCTCAGCTCTTTGGAGCCCATTTCTTAGGAGGTGTTGAGATTATTCTGCTCACGGTCATGGCCTATGACCGCTACGTGGCCATCTGCAAGCCCCTGCACTACACGACCATCATGACCAGGCATCTCTGTGCCCTGCTGGTGGGGGTGGCTTGGCTCGGGGGCTTCCTGCATTCACTGGTCCAGCTCCTCCTGGTCCTTCAGCTGCCCTTCTGTGGGCCTAATGTGATCAATCACTTTGTCTGTGACCTGTACCCCTTGCTGGAACTCGCCTGCACCAACACATACGTCATTGGCGTGCTGGTGGTGGCCAACAGCGGTGTGATCTGCCTGCTGAACTTCCTCATGCTGGCTGCCTCCTACGTTGTCATCCTGCGCTCCTTGAGGCACCATGGCGCCGAGGGGAGACGCAAAGCCCTCTCCACCTGTGGGGCCCACTTCACTGTAGTTGCCCTGTTCTTTGTGCCGTGTATATTTACTTATATGCGGCCGTCGTCTACTTTGTCCATAGACAAAAACATGGCAGTATTTTATGGCATTCTGACACCTATGTTGAATCCACTCATTTACACCCTGAGAAATGAAGAGGTAAAAAATGCTATGAGGAAGCTCTTCATTCAGTAAGAAAGAACAGGTATATAATGGGTGGTAAAGCACGAAGTAGAAATGACTTTATTTCTGTAAGCATAACAAAGCAAAACTTGTTTTTACTACTGAATATCACCTTATTTCATTATGTCTATCTGTTCATCTTCATAGACTTTTATGGTTTAGTCCTTATCTTGAATTGTGTAATTTGGTTATAAAACAACAGTATGAGACAGATGTGGCATGAATCATTATTATCCCTGATTTAGAAATGAGGAAACTTTGTCTCCCGATGTGGCTGATTAATCAAGGTTATCTGGCTGTGAAGAACCTAAGCCAACACTCAAAATCAGTTGTTTTTAGGGGTGCCTGGGTGGCTCAGTTGGGTAAGCATCCAACTTGGGCTCAGGTCATGATCTCACGGTTTGTGGATTCAGGCTCCATGTCAGGCTCTGTGCTGACAGCTAGCTCAGAGCCTGAGGCCTGTCTTCGGATTCTGTGATTCTCTCCCTCTGTGACCCTCCTCTGCTCACGCTGTCTCTATCTCTCTCTCAAAAATAAATAACATTAAAAAAAGTTTTAAAAAATCAGTTGTTTTTGGTCCATCATTCAGATCTTTCACTAGCAATCCATGTTTTCACATTCCAGGCTATGTGATAATGGACTTGCAGAAATGTGAGGCAAAATGCAATTTAAGGCAAACAACTTCTTGCTTTGCTGTGTGTAGCAGTCTGTGTGCATCTAGCTTCTCTTCCTTCTCATCACTTTACGAGTGATAGCATAGCTGCTGTTCTAGAAGACCTTGGATCTGGAGACAAATCAACCTGAATTTCTGTCCTATTTCCCACACTTACTCATGGCATGACCTTGAGTAAGTAACTAAACATCTATGAGCCTCTGATGCCTGCCTTTAAAATAAAGATACAGATAATAGTGTGAGAATTAAAGTGTTACTGTGAGAATTTAAAAATCTATGTCAAATTCAGAATACAGTTTCTGGAATGTAGACCCACAACAGATTTTATTTTATGTGTTCCTCAACCTTTTCCTAATCTTCCATACAGAGGCTGCCTTCCTTCCTTTTTCTATCTCTACTGAGGGTGAAAAAAAAATGCTGTGCTTAGAGTAGATGGCTTAGTTTTGGCCAGTGATTATTTTTGCCAACCCCTTGTTTCAGATTCCAAGGGATGCTGGGGTTCTGAAATCTGAAATGTGCATCCGTGTTTGCTTTGTTCTTTTCCTGGCTTTATGAACTCTGATGAGATCCTTTCTCAGGCTTCGTTCTTTAAGAGTGTAGGCTCTCATGATTTCTAAAAAACTTTTCTTTTGTTTCACAATCTGTAAACCACCATGTTGCAACATCTCCACTTTTTATACTTGCAACAAAAAACAAACTAGAAGTTAATATGAAAAACAGTTTGTCTACTACAAGTATTCACAATTAGTTACCAAGGACCAATATTCAGGAGCTCAGTAGGAAATAGTTATTGCTTTACCCCCAAACCTCTATGTCTCACAAAAATAACAGTTGCTAAGTTCTAAAGAAAAATAAATATTGTCTTCTTCCATTTTGTCACATTCTGATAGTCTCGTTAAAAAACTAGGTATAATGAGACCTTGGATTCTATACCATTCATTTCTGCTGTTAAATAATAAAAGTATGATTGAGCCAATATTCCAATCAGCTACTAAGTATGAAACCATGGTGAGGCTCACTAAAAACAGCCTATATTTTCTCCAATTTGCCACAATTTTATCTCAGGAGACTTTCTAGAAAAGCATACTTTGTTGAAATTTGATAAGCACCTTTTCGTACAGTTAAAATACCAACTAGCATAATGGACTGATCCAAGTGCTCCCCATCTTTTTTTAGCCCCTTGTCTTTTATTGCCTGAATCATGATTAACTATGGTCCAACCAACTTACAAATGCTGCTTATTTTTGAAAAAAATTTCAACTTGCTAGAATAAATATGTGAGTAAATATCACCAGAAATTTTCTATATGATTTCAAAAGTATTAATAATCTTGTTGACATTACTAAATTTGTTGAAGTTTTCTGTATGACTCCAAAATTATTACTAATCTTGACTCCATTTTGGAGTCTATGGTACAACATCTTTCTCCCCAAATACATATTTATTTTAAAATTCAGAATGTAGGAAAACAAAGGTGGGTACTACACACACACACACACACACACACACACACACATACACACACACACATGTGTGCATGTGTAAATCCACCTATAAGACATTACCCAGAGAGAGTTGCCATTAGTGTTTTGATAGATCTCCTGGTTGTCATCTTTTCCTATTTTCCCATCTCCTCCTCCATCTCCTCCCTCCATTTCTTCTATTAACTTGGGTAAGCCTCTGCCATCCTAAAAGGTACTCCCTGGGGCTAAATTATTTCTCTGTTCCACTTACAAGGCATCTTAAACTTTTCTTTTTTTTTTAAAATTTTTAATGTTTTATTTATTTCTAGGAGAGAGAGAGAGAGACAGCGGGAGCAGGGGAGGGTCAGAGAGAGAGGGAGTCACAGACTGAAATAGGCTCCAGGCTCTGAGCTGGCGGTCAGCACAGAGCCTGACGCGGGGCTCGAACCCACGAACCGCGAGATCATGACCTAAGCGAAAGTCGGACGCTTAACCGACTAAGCCACCCAGGCGCCCCAAGTTTGACATTTTAAACATATCTGTTGCTGGCATATATTTGCAAGATGGTCACTCACAGCATCACGTCACTCACACTACAGCAAAACATCTTTTTTTCTAGAATTTACTATTGAAGAATAATGGAAATACAGGGTTATATTAGTTTCAGGTGTTCAACAGTGATTCAGCACTTCTGTACATTACTCAGTGCTCACCACAGTAAGCATGATGGGGACCATCTGTCACCATACAGCAGTATTGCAGGATTATTGAATATATTCCATATGCTGTACTTTTCATCCCCTTGACTTATTTATAACTGGAAGTTTGTACCTTTTAACCCCCTTTACCTATTTCACCCTTCCCCCCACCCATCTCCTTCTGGCAACCACCACTTTGTTTTCTTACTTGAGAGTCTGCTTGTTTTGGGGTGCTTGGATGGCTCAGTTGGTTAAGTGTCTGACTCTTGATTTGGGCTGAGGTCATGATCTCACAGTTTGTGAGTTTGAGCCCCATGTCAAACTCTGCACTGACAGTGTGGAGCCTGCTTGGGATTCCCTGTTGCCCTCTCTCGCTTTCTGCCCCTCCCTCACTCACGCATGCTCTCTCTCTCTCAAAAATAAGAAAAAAAGAGTCTGCTTGTTTGTTTTGGAAAAACACTTTTAAAGGCCTGCAGGTAGAGTGAGATCTAACCTGATATAAAGTCCTGAGAACATAAGACATGTCAGCATCACAGGACAATCGAATCCCTGGTTGTGAAATCACCTTCTGAGGTCAAGTTTCTGAGCCCTTCCTCAGGAATCGCAAGCTCTGTACAGGGATAGGTCTGTTGGTCTCTGGTGCTGGGCTTTCCCTTCTCCTTTTTTCTTTCTTATTAAAATTTTATTTATTTATTTATTTATTTATCTATTTATTTATTTATTTATTTTACAGATAGTTTATTGTCAAGTTGGTTTCCATATAACACCCAGTGTTCATCCCCACAAGTGCCCTCCTCCACGCCCATCTTCCCCCTCCCCACACCCATCAGTCCTCAGTTTGTTCTCAGCATTCAGGAGTCTCTCATGGTTTGGCTCTCTAATAGTGGGGGAGAGGGAGAGAGGCAATCCCTTCTCTTCCTGTTTGCAGAGCACCAGAACGGAATCCATCATTAGTGAGACCATTTAAAATAAGTTCTGCTCAGGCATCTCACAGTCCTCCAACCAGCTCCCCCATTTGTAACTGCAGAGATGTTAAGGGCATTTTTATTCCAAAATAGGGAGTTGGTGGTGGGCTAGCTTTTAGTGTCCAGAGATCTGCTCACAGGTCCCATTAGGTTCCTTGCTCAGATAGTAACTCACCATTATGCTGTCCCTGCTCAAAAGTGGATGCCATTTATGACGTATTTTGAAGTCAAGTGAGGCTGGGACAGATGTTTGGTGCTCCTGAGATCGTAGTTGGTGAATGACAGTGGTGGTGTTCTTGGGCTCCTCTTGTGAGGAACTGTAGTCCCTCGCACACTTTCTGTGCTGGTGATATCTCTGAAGGCTGTAGCCACGTCTCAGCAATTTTGCTAATTTTCAGCTGACTCTTTTTTTTTTTCAACTTAAATCATTTAATGTCTACAGTTTAAGAAAGTATGTAATGTTTTTTTTCCATTTTACAAATAAAAAAAATCAGTAGGGAGATGAAGCAACTTGCTTACATTTACAAGGCTAATTAATGCAGGAGACAAGATGAGAAATCAAGCCTATTGGATTTAAGCTCTTAACCTTTGACTTCAGAGCATCTATTTCTGAATCTCTCTTAGAATTTCATTATGTACATGTTATGAATTCTTTTCTATAATCCAGATCCGTGGTCATCGTTGTTCGGTTTCGTTACACGACCTTGGTTCATGTATCACTGGTAATTTCCTGCCACAGCTGTTCAAAGTCTTCTTTTCCTTTGTTCACAACCTTGGAGGTGCCTGGGTGGCTCAGTCAGTTAAGTATCTTGCTTTGGCTCAAGTCATGATCTCAGAGCATGGGTTCCGGCCCCTCATTGGACTCTGTGCTGACAGCTCAGAGCCTAGATCAGCTTCAGATTCTGTATCTCCCTCTCTTTTTACCCGCCCCCCACTTGTGCTCCCTCTCAAAAAATAAACGTTAAAAAAAATAAAACATGACTTTAACATACGGGTAATTTCTACCTTAATTCTACGGACTTGATCAATTATATTTCTTTTGCACCAGCCATCTTGTCTCCATTTTTTTTTCTGCAGACAATTGTATATTATAGAAAATGGTGGCAGTGTAATTTTTTAAAAAGTACCTTTGTGTGTCAGTATTCTCTTCTTGGGATTGTGATAAGTAAAGAAGTTTTTATTGTTGTGGGGAGAGAACATCTATTAACCTCTTAAATTTACTAAGATAGGAAAAAGTATATTTCGGTGAAAGTACTTGAAGACTCCCTGGTGTTCTATATATATGTATATATATATTTTTTCATATATAATTGCTTTTCATCTTTGAAAACAAAACTTCATTCTAGCTGTGGTGCTGGATGTAAAGAATGTTCAGGACTATTGCTGCTGATCTCTTTCACACCCACAATGAGGGCAACATGATGACTTCTGTGGCCCGTTGGTAATTTTGTCCTCATGAATTCTCCCTCTCTATTAAAAATATCAAAAATTATATTTTGTGACTGCATTGTTGTAAAGATGACTATACTCCAAGTTGGATTTGGATTACATTCATTTTATTCTCCTTATTTTAAAAGAAATTAAAGCATTTCAAGGGCTCCTTAAATTATTGTGGGCCCTACTCACCATGCCTACTGTGTCTTACTGGGTATGTTGACCCTGCCCACAATATACATGCTGCTGAAGAAAACTGATCCAGACAGGATAATTGACTGTCCCAGTTTTAATCAGGAGGATAAATCTCTATTTAAGAAGAGGAATAAATCTCTGTAAATTACCCCTAGCTATTTTTAGGTAAAAACTCTAATCAAAAAGTTCATTTATCACCCCTTTTCATTATTTGCCTCCAGAGTTTCTTCATGACATTTTTCACTTCCGCATTTCTGAGGGTGTAGATTAAAGGGTTCAGCATGGGAGTTACTATCGTACAAAACACAGTCACAGCTTTGTCACTGGGGAAGGAGGTCATGGGTCTCAGGTACAGGAATGAACAAGGTACAAAGAATAAGATGACAACAGTGACATGAGAGACACAGGTAGACAGGGCTTTGCGACGCCCTTCAGAGCTATGCATCCTCAGCGAGTGCAGGATGACAACATAAGAAGCAACCAGCATAGAAAAAATGAGGAAACACAGTGATCCACTGTTGGCAGCAATCAGGGGCCCCAAAGTGCGAGTGTCTGTACAGGCTAGCTCCAGGAGAGGTATTAAATCACACATAAAATGGTCAATGACATTGGAGCCACAGAATGGTAACTGCACCATGAACAAAATCTGGATTCCTCCGTGAAGAAAACCTAAAATCCCAGCCATTCCCACCAAGAAACCACAGACAGGTCGGCTCATGATGGTCATGTAATGCAAGGGCTTACAGATGGCTACATAGCGGTCATAGGCCATGGCAATTAGCAAGATGATCTCAGCTCCACCAAAGAAATGTTCTGCAAAGATCTGAGTCATGCAGCTATTGAAGGAGATGGTGTTCTTCTCAGAGATCAGGTCATAGATCATTTTGGGTGCTATGGAAGAAGAGTAGAAACCATCTATAATGGACAAGTAGGACAGGAAAAAGTACATGGGAGAACCCAGGGCCGGGCTGATGAAGATGGTGACAGAGATGAGCAGGTTACCTGCCAGTGTGATCAAGTAGGTGATTAAAAACACAGCAAAGAAGAATTTCTGCAGTTCTGGATTCTGGGTCAAGCCCAGCAAAATGAATTCTGTTACATTGCTCATCTTGTCCATGGATTCAGCTTGGGTTGTGAGCACCTGGTCCATCTGGAGAGATCGCAAATTTTCTGAGTAATATTTTTAATTCGACACTAAAAGTTTCCATTACCTCTTTAGTCCTGGCATCTGGGATTGAAGGAACCACAGCTTCCACTCACTTCTACCACTTTGGACATAGTATAAAGAAGATTAGAGGGGCGCCTGGGTGGCTTAGTCGGTTAAGCGTCCGACTTTCGCTTAGGTCATGATCTCGCGGTTCGTGGGTTCGAGCCCCGCGTCGGGCTCTGTGCTGACTGCCAGCTCAGAGCCTGGAGCCTGTTTCAGTCTGTGACTCCCTCTCTCTCTGACCCTCCCCTGCTCATGCTGTCTCTCTCTCTCCTAGAAATAAATAAAAATATTTAAAAAAAAAAAAAAAGATTAGAAAGAGGTTAGAATTCTCTTAAATATATAAATTGAATAGTGACAGTATGTTACAAACACCAGAATAAAAGCGAAGTGTTATGTATGTTGACTTATAGTTGGCTTCCAAACTCTGTTTCTGGCTTTAAAACCTCACAGATGACTTTCTTTCACTGTTTTTGGGACAAATTTCATCAATAATAATTATTTTGAAGTTATATTTGCCTATTGGCATGAATATTTATAGGTATATTAACAGAATATTCTTTAAAAAGTCAACTGTATATCAAATAGAAAAGTACCAAGCTTTAGTGTATCTATGCCAGCAGTTTTTTTTTTTTTTGAGCTTTGATTCCTTTCTGTCAAATGAATGCACATACACACAGAGATAGAGCTGCAGATGGAGTTTTTCCTCTTCAAAATGCCAAGAACTATCTTTATAACAGCTTTACAGCAGCTTTATAACAGCTTATTTCCTCAGTAGCCTTGGATGTTGTGTCTGGCTCAAAATGACTATTACATAGTCCCTCTTCCCACATATGGATACAGATATACAAGTGGTACAGAGTTCCCTTAAAAGTTCTCAATATTTCTCAAGTGGATTTTCTGTGTAATTGGTCTTTCATTACATATAAAATAATGATCTGGATTAGATATATAATCCTACTCATTTTACAAATGGAATTAAATGAGTCATGAAGATTCCCCGGATCTGATGAGACAGAAATGTCAAGGTCATCTAAGATAATAGTGTTTTTCTTTTGGCATAAGTTTAATCAATTAAGGTGAACTGGAAGTTTTCATTGCTAATTGGCGGAAAATGGAATACATACAAAAATACGCTCTTGTTTTGAATGGTCTATACATGAATTTTCAACAGTGAGTACATGTTACAAAAGATCACAGGATATTTGATTCCTTCTCCCCCTCTTTTTCTCCTTTCTCCAATCCCTGCCAAAAACATAACCAAATTTTTTTCCTCAAAACTTTCTGGACACACAAGTCAGCATCATGACCTCTCAGCTTCAGTAAAGCTGAGCAAAGATATCTTTTTAGTATTCCAGAAAGCTCAGTCTGTTTAGTTGTTTCTTTATCCGTGGCTCTTATAGGTGGTAACTATGTGCTTGGTCATTCTTAATAGATTCAATTCACAAATTCTAGCTTCAGTGTGGCGACATGGAAGTCACAAAACAGGAAACTATTTCAAATAATCACATATAGAAACCTACCACAGCAATCCATTTCTACATACACGTTAACCACAATGTTGTGAAAGTGACCTTGGTAATTCTGAAAAGCAGCCTGTCTGGCAGCATTACAGATCATGTTTTCCACTGATATTTTCATGTCATCTTGCTCAAATTCAATTTTAGAGAATAAGATTATTGTCAATTCATAGAATCTAACTGTAAAAACTATTCAGTGAAAAGAATTCAGTTAAGTTAATTGCTTAAAGTTTGGGGGAAAAGATTTAGTTATCACTGACCTGGATCCAGTTGATCGTGGACTCCACTGTTTTTAGATTGAACTCAGTCATTGTTTTCTTCCCCTGGGGGCATAGCCGCACAGCTGCAAATATACTCTATAAACTAGCAGACAGGACACTGGAACTCTCTCTCTGGACAACTCTTTCAGTCTTGGACACTTTCATTTATTTTGGTTCCCATTATCAATCTGAATTTACTCAGAAAATGAGCTATTTTAAGTTAGGAAGCTGCAAGGGCTCTAGATTTAATTTCTACTCACTTCCTTGGCCTTCTATGAAAGTACAAACACATCTTCAAAATATGCAAATTTTTCAGATCTCAGAACTATATTCAACCTAAACTAAAAACAGTGGGAACAATGAAAAGTTCTTCAAGTCAGAAAAAGCGAGTATATAGAACTATAAAATGGAATAGTGCATCAGATCCCGTTGATTGGGTATTTTTTTTCAAGTCCTGCCAAATTTATGTTTCCCAAGAAATCCATGAGCAGTATGGAGAGAATTCTTTTTATTCCTGATTTGAGCTCTCCTTTTAACCCTAAGTGTGGGAATGGTGTCTCCATATAAACCTTAAGCCTATTAGTTAATGAGCTCAACTGCTGTCATTTACTTAAATGCCCTGTAATTCTTCACAGACTCTAGAGAAATATTTAGATAGACTTCCACAAAGGGCAGGATCTGGTAATGCATTGACCTCTCAAGCCCTCAGAGGATTAGTAATTGGTCCTGTTGGAATCGTTGCTGAAAGCAAAGCGTCCACAGCATCATTAGAGGCCAGTTTAATTTTTTATTCTTCTTTTATTTTCCTTTTCTCCATATTTTTACTTAAATTCTAGTTAGTTAACATACAGTGCAATATTGGTTTCAGGAGTGGAATTCAGTGATTCATCACTTATAACAGTGCTCGTCATAACAAATCCCCTCCTTAATATGCATCACCCATCAAGCCCATCCCCCACTCACCTCCCTCCATCAACTGTTTGTTCTCTTTAAGGGTCCCTCATGGTTTGTTTCTCTCTCACCCCCCATATGTTCATCTGTTTCTTAAATTCCACGTATGAGTGAAATCATATAGTATTTTTCTTTCTCTGACTTACTAATTTTGCTCAGCATAACACACTGTAGCTCCCTCTACATCATGGCAAATGGCAAGGTTTCATTTTTTTTGATGGCTGAGTAATACTCCATTTATATATATAAATTTATATATAAATACATATGTAATGGAGTATACCATATACCATATCTTCTTTATCCATTCAGCAGTCGATAGACATTTGGGCTCTATCCATAGCTTTGCTATTGTTGATAATGCTGCCATAAACATCGTGTTTCTGGCTGTAGTTTAGGACGAGACTGGGAAGGTATTTTGGAAAGCTTCATGATAAAACTTTGTTGTACATTTTTATATTGGTGAGCCTGGTAAAGCACATGGATGGTTTTAGGCATAGGTCAAAGTTCAGAGAATGGATTTCTCTCTGAAAACATGACTGTTGATCTCATATGGTTATTCTAACAATGGAAATACCAATTTTCAAGGTTATGTGCCGTGTTACCCTGGGAAACTGACATTTTAAATTCTCAGCTACCAAATATTGGGCAAAGATTCTCATGATGTGTTCAGGGGGATATATCTTTTCTCTTCCACGTGGTAGTCATTGAGAAAATCACGCTCAGCCAAACATTATAAATATAGTCAGAAGTAAAGGATAGAAACACTATAGAAAGGAGAGTCCACTAAAAACCAGTCTTTACCTTTAAAGCAAGCTGATATACTCCTCAAGTCCAGAACCAGACAGGGAAATAATGCCTTCAGCAGTTAATTTTGCTCCTCTGTTTCCTGCTAATCTCACTCACAGTCTTTCCTTCTCCCTTGTTTTTTTTTATTTGTGGTAAAATATACATAGTATAAAAGTTGCCATTTTTAAATGTACAGTTTGGTGGCATTAAGAACACTCACACTGTTGTGCAAACATCACTATCAACCATCCCCAGAGCTTTTTCATCTTCCTATACTAAAAATCAATATCCATTGATCAATCACTGCTCATTTCTTCCTTCCTCCAGCCCCTGGCAAAACACGGTTTGCTTTCTGCTTCTATGAGTTGAACTCTTTTAGATATTTCATATAAGTGGATCTACGCAGTGTTCTTCTGTCACTGGCTTATTTTACTTAGAAAAATAACCTAAAGTTTTATTCATGTTGTCACAAATGGCAGGATTTCCTTCCTTTTTAAGGCTGATAAGTATTCTATGTAGTATATCTATTCTACATTTTTTTTTTTTAAGCAGTGCCTCTGTTGATGGACATTAGGTTGTTTCCACATCTTAGCTATTATGAACAATTCTGAAATGAACACCGGGGTGCAAATAATTTCTTGAGATTCTGATTTCATTATTTTTGGATCAATACCCAGAGGTAGGATTGCTGGATTATATGGTATTCTATTTTTAGTTTTTTGAGGAACCTCCATACTGTTTTCCATAGTGACTCTAGCAGTTTATATCCCTACTGTCAGTGAACAGAGGTTCCCTTTCTCTATATCCTTGTTATCTCTTGTCTGTTTGACAATAGCCATTTTACCAGGTGTGAAATATCATTATGATTTTGATTTGATTTTCTCTGATGATTAGTAATGTTGAGCATCTTTTCATTTGCTTGTTCGGCCATTTGTACCAATTTTTTTGGTGGTAATGTATATTCAAGTTCTTTGCCTATTTTTAAACTGGGATGTTTTTGCTATTGAGTTGTACAAATTCTTGGTATATTTTGAATATTAACTCCTTATTAAATATATGGTTTGTAAATATTTTTCCCATTCCATAGGTTGCCTTTTTGTTCTTTTAACTGTTTTCTTTGTTGTATAGAAGATTTTTGGTCTGCTGTAGTCCCATTTGTCTATTTTTTTGCTTTTGTTGTCTGTTCTTTTCATGTCATACCCAAGAAATCATTGCCCATTCCAATGCTATGAAGATTTTCTGCTGTGTTTTCTTCTAAGACTTTGACAGTTTCAGGCCTTATGTTTTAAGTCTGTTTTGAGCTGATTTTTGTGAAGGTACAAGAGTTCAATATCATTCTTTTGCAACTGGATATGCAGTTTTCTGAGCACCATTTATTAAAATCTATTCTTTCCGTATTGTGTATCCTTGGCACCTGTGTGAAAGATCAGTTGACCATGTGTATATGCATGGGTCTATTTGTGGGTTCTCGATTCTATTCCTTTGCTCTATATATCTGTGTTTATGCCAGTACCACACTATTTTAATTACTATAGCTTTGTGATATAGTTTGAAATCAGGAAGTGGTGTGCTTCCAGCTTTGTTCTTCTTCTTTTTTTGTCTATTGTGGTTCCATATGAATTCTAGGGTTGATTTTTCTATTTCTGTGAAAAGTTCTATTGGGATTTTGATAAGGATTGCACTAACTCTAGATTGCTTTGGGTAGTATGGGAATTTTGATGACACTGAATCTTATAATCCATGAGCACAGGAGGTCTTTCCATTTATTTGCCTTTTTTTGTTGTTACTTTCTTTCATAAATATTTTATGGTTTTCAGTTTATAAATTAAAAAAAAATTTTAAATATTTTATTTATTTCTGAGAGAGAGAGAGATGGAGACAGCATGAACAGGGGAGGGTCCGAGAGAAAGGGAGACACAGAATCTGAAGCAGGCTCCAGGCTCTGAGCTCTGAGCTGTCTGCACAGAGCCCGACGCAGGGCTCGAACCCACGAACCGCGAGATCATGACCTGAGCTGAAGTCGGATGCTCAACCGACTGAGCCACCCAGGCACCCCGTCAGTTTACAAATTTTAATATCTTAGTTAAGTTTATTCCTAAGTACTTTATTCTTTTTGATACTTTTGTAAATGGAACTGTTTTCTTAACTTTCTTTTTGGAGAATTCATTCTTCGTTTATAGAAACACAACTGATTTTTGTATTTTGATTTTGTATCCTGAGACTTACTGAGTTTAATTATTTCTAACAGTTTTTGGGTATGTGTGTGCATATGGCATATTTAGGGGTTTCTACATATAAGATCATGTCATCTAAAATTAGAAATTTTATTTCTTCCTTCCAATTTAGATACCTTCTATCTCTTTTTCTTGCCTAAGTGCTCTGGCCAGGACTTTCAGGACTTTGCTGAATAGAAATGGTGAGAGGGAATCCTTTTTTGTTCCCAGTCTTAGAGGAAAATCTTTTAGCTGTTCACTTGTTGAAGAAAGCAGTTGTTAACCTGTTGAGTATGTTTCCTGTGGGCTTGTCATATATAGTCTTTATTATGTTGAGATCATTTCTTTTTATTCTTAGTTTGTTGAGAGTTTCAAAATAAAAGGGCATTATGTCAGATGCTTTTTTTTGCATCTATTAACATGATCATCTGATTTTTATCCTTCTTTCTGTTAATGCGGTGTATGCCATTGATGATTCTTGCATGTTGAATCATCTTTGCATTCCAGGAATAAATCCTATTTGGTTATAGTATATGATTCCTTTAATGTGCTGTTGAATTTAGTTTGCTAGAACTTTGTTTGTTTGCATTTATGTTCATCAGGGATATTGGCCTGTACTTTTCTTGTGGTATCTTTGGCTTTGGTAACAGAGCAATTATGGCCTTATAAAACAAGTTTAGAGGTGTTTTTGGGGCACCTGGGTGGCTCAGTCAGTTAAGTGTCTGACTCTTAATTTCACTCAGGTCATGATCATGATTTGTGGGTTTGAGATCCTCTCTCTGCCCTTCCCCTGCTTGCTCTCTCTCTCTCTCTCTCTCTCAAGAAATAAATAAACTTAAAAAAATTAGAAGTATTTTTTCCTTTTCAAATTTTTGGAAGTGTTTAAGGATTAGCATTTATTCTTCTTTATATGTTGTTTATAGATTTCACCAATGAAACCCTCTGCTTTGGGTTTTTTTTTTCCTTGGGAGGTTTCTAATTATTGAGTCATTCTTGCTCTTTATTGGTCTGCTCAATTTATCTATTTCTTTATGCTTTAGATTTGGTAAATTGTATGTTCCCAGAATTTATATATTTCTTTTAGGTTATCCAATTTATTAGTGTATAACTATTTGTATTAGTCTTTTATAATTCTTTTACTTCTGTGGCATGAGTTATAATGTCCCCACTTTCATTTCAGATTTTATTTATTTGAAATTTTTCTCAGTTTAGCTAAAGTTTGTCAATTTTGTTTTGTTTAAAAAAAACAATCTTAATTTCATTGATTTTTCTGTTGTTTTTCTAGTATTTATTTCATTTATTTCTGCTGTAATCTCACTTATTCCTTTCTTTGCTAACTTTGGGCTTCGTTGTTCTTTTTCTCATTTCTTGAGGTGTAATGTTAGATTGTTTATTTGAGATCTTCTTTTTATTTTATTTTTTTCATATTTTTATTTATTTCTAGGAGAGAGAGAGAGAGAGATACAGCATGAGCAGGGGAGGGTCAGAGAGAGAAGGAGACACAGACTCTGAAATAGGCTCCAGGCTCTGAGCTGGCAGTCAGCACATAGCCCGACGCGGGGCTCGAACCCACGAACTGCGAGATCATGACCTAAGCGAAAGTCCGACGCTTAACCGACTAAGCCACCCAGGCGCCCCATGAGATCTTTTTAAATGCAGGTGTTCATTGCTATAAAGTTCCCTCTTAGTGTTGCTTTTGCTGCATCCCATAGGTTTGTTGTGTAGTTTAACATTTCTGTTTTGTTTGAAAAGTTTCTAAATCCTCTTTTAGCTTCTTCTTTGACCCATAGGTTGTACATAAATATGTTGTTTAATTTCCATGTATTTGTGAATTTGCCAATTTTCCTTCTGCTATTGATTTCTAGTTTCACTTCATTGTGTTCAGAAAAGATACTTTATATATTTCAGTCTTAAGTTTTTCAAGACTTGTTTTGTGACCTACTTTATGATCCATGATGCATAATCTTCCATGTGCACTTGAGAAGAATGTATTTTCCACTGCTGTTGGATGCAGTGTCCTATATATGCTGGTTAGGTTTCTTTGGTTAATGGTGTTGTTCATATCCACTGTGTTCTTATTGATTTTCTGTCTATCTGTTCCATCCATTATTGAAAGTGGATATTGAAGTCTCTGACTATTATTGTGTTGCCTGTTTCTGCCTTCAGATCTGTTGATATTTGCTTACTATATTTAGGTATTCTGATGTTGGGTGAATTGATATAGAAATATATATTTCTAATTATTATATCTTTCTGGTAAATTGACCCTTTGTCATTGTATAAGTTACTTTCTTGTGACTGTTTTTGTTTTAAAATCTTTTTTGTCTACAGCAGTATAGTACCTGCCTTCTTTTGGTTGTCATTTGTATGGAATATCTTTTTCCATCACTTTGAGCCTATGTGGTCCTTAAATCTTAAGTGGGTATCTTGTAGACAGCATATAGCTGGATTAAAAAAATCCATCTAATCACTCTATGTCTTTTGATTGGGGAGTTTAACACATTTAAATATAAAGTATCTATAGGTAAGGACTTATTCTTGCCATTCTGTTCCCTGTCTTTCTTATAGTTCTTTCCTGCTTTTTCTTTTTTACTGCCTTCCTTTGTATTTTGTAATTTTTTTTTTTTTTTTTTTTTTTTTTTGGTAGTGATGCTGTAATGATTTTCTCTTTTTCTCTTGGGGCTTCTGTCCTGGGCCAGATTGGGATCTCCTTTTCTTTGGGTTTGTTTTCTTAGAATGGCACTGTGTCTGTATCTCAAATTACTTCCTATTGCATTGATCTGCACTTGGTCTGAAGGATGCCATTCAAATTTCAGTGTGCCGACTATCGGTCTTAAACCAATTACTCAGTTATTATAACCTCTTTGGTACCAGACACTTTTGTTCCTATTATCTAAAGCATAAATTCATATAATAACAGCTACTTCAGAAGTAAAGTGGTGTCTAGAATGTCTTTGATGGGAAAAAAAAGCTCTATCAAATACTTTCTGCCTTAGAATCATGTGCAAAATTGCTCTATGGCTGTACGTTGCAGAATTTTGTATCCCTTTTTGGCTTTAGGCAGAGAAAATAATTTATTCTAGGAAGAGCCCAGATCACAATGTAAATGGTGTCCCTGGAATTGCACAATAAGGCAGCATTAATTTTGCGATGAGTCCTGCCTTGCTAATTCTCTTGTTCCTCAAAACCCATCATTTCTGGTTAATCTTTCTTTCTCACAATAATAAATCTATGTTGTCTATGTAGTTGGGATTGAAACTATGCATTTTCAGCAGAATACTTAGCCATTGGCTTTTTGTTTAAATATTTTAATTGTCTATTGGTTATATAACCTATACCCAAAGCTTTACAGAGAATTGTTCCACCGAATACATACAATCAGAGATTTTCTATACATTGTAACATTTTTATGTTGTTTAGCAGTGGCCCTTGGATCAATAATTTGTTAATGCGAGAGGTTTCTAGTTGGAAGAGAATTTAGTCATCATTTAATTAAATACTGCTATTTTATGAAAGAGGAAGCATTAAAGATTACAGAAAACAAGGAGAGCAAAATATACTTAAGTTCACCTATTTTGACTTCAAGGCAATTATCCTTTCTGTTAGTCATACTTGTTCTTTTTTTTTTTTTTATAATGTTTTATTTATTTCTAGGAGAGAGAGAGAGACAGCGTGAACAGGGGAGGGTCAGAGAGAAAGGTAGCCACAGACTGAAACAGGCTCCAGGCTCTGAGCTGGCAGTCAGCACAGAGCCCGACGCGGGGCTCGAACCCACTAACCGCGAGATCATGACCTGAGCGAAAGTCGAACGCTTAACCGACTAAGCCACCCAGGCGCCCCTAGTCATACTTGTTCTTAATATTTGAATATTTTTTTTTCCTTCTCTAGTCACATGAATTGTTACCCAAGATTACTGTGTGACTCCAGAGCTTCCTCATGGCGTTTTTCACCTCTGAGTTTCTGAGGGTGTAGATTAAAGGGTTTAACATGGGTGTTATCATAGTATAAAACACAGCCACTGTTTTGTCAATGGGAAAGGTGATCATGGGTCGAAGGTACACAAATATACAGGGTACAAAGAACAGGACGACTACAGTAACATGGGAGGCACAGGTGGAGAGAGCCTTACGCTGTCCTTCAGGACTGTGGGTTCTCAGGGAGTAAAGGATGAGACCGTAGGAGGTGATAAGAATAGAAAAAATGAGCAGACACATCAGCCCACTGTTGGTGGCGACAAGAAGTCCAAAGATGTGAGTGTCGGTGCAGGAGAGGTTTAGCAGAGGGAAGAGGTCACAGATGAAATGGTCAATGACATTGGGGCCACAGAAGGGCAACCAGACTATGAAAAGAATTTGAATCAGAGCATGAAGAAACCCCCCAGCCCAGGCCATGGCCACCAGGAGGCCACACGCTCGCCTGTTCATTGTGATCGTGTAGTGCAGGGGCTTGCAGATGGCTACGTAGCGGTCGTAGGCCATCACTGTAAGCAGGATGATCTCGACTCCTCCAAAGAAATGCTCTGCAAAGAGCTGTGTCATGCACCCGCTGAAGGAGATAGTTTTCCTTTCGGCGAGTAAGTCCAATATCATTTTGGGAGCCATGGTGGAAGAGCAGCAGCTGTCTATGAAGGACAAGAAGGACAGAAAAAAGTACATGGGGGGGCCCAGGGCTGGGCTGGTGGTGATCGTCACCACGATGAGTAGGTTGCCGGCCACAGTGAGGAAGTAGATGACTATAAACACAGCGAACAGGAGTTTCTGTGCATCTGGGTTCTGTGTCAGGCCGAGCAGGATGAATTCCGTCACGTTGTTCATTCGCTCCATGAACCAACGTTGGCATTTGGATAATTGATCTATCTGCGGATATAGCACAGGGATTGTACTCGTGGCGGATACATTTTGATCCCACAAATCACTTCTGTCCGGATTGTTTTCTAGCCGACTGATGGAAACCCCAAGCACATAAAGTCAGATTTAAGCTGGGCCTTGTCACTAGTTACATAAGGAACACACAGCCTCTTTACCCTCTCCCGTACACAGACGCACAGACGTGTACAGACGCATGCACGCACACATTGGCGTATACACTCATCTTACAGTCACAAATACGCTTTTATGACTGAAGTCCTCTTCCTGTAATTGTGCATAGGTGACTATTTTCTGGGCAATTGACAGTATTTTCTCCCACAGAAAAAAAGGAATGAAAGGAGGGCCTGTAAGGAGTAGTAGAGGCTTGAATTCATGAGAGGGTCCTGCCCTGTGTCTCTTCTCTCCTCACCTATGCCGATGAGGCTAAGCAACAGATTCTGTTTGGCATTTTTCACTTGTTTTGGGTCAATTAGAAAACATCAGAAAAATTCGATTTGAAATTAAGAATGATGTGATGACATTTCAGAGAAAACTCAGTCAATGAGGCATCAGTAACATTTATGGCAGTTAGATTTGTGAGCTTATATAACTTTTAAACTGAATTCTCTAAGAATATCATCAAACCAGAAAAAGGAAGAATATTCTGAAGGAGATGAAACAGCTAGCATGATGCAATGCAAAATTCTCCAGATTTATTTGGAACTTTAGAATTCAGGGGAGAATTTGTTATGTTTAGTTTTCAAGGAGAGTTTGCATATAAAACCAGTTTAAAGAAGACCATGAAAAATTCTCTGGATGTATTCAGAAAACATATCTTAAATGTGAGGAAGCAAAAACACCATAATCTGTTGGGTAGAGTATGTTTGTTATGGTCAGGTAGACTAGTTCTTTATTCTCATTTCACAGCCATGTAATGATGTGTATAGACCATAGTCTCATGGCGTCTGAACTTTCTTGTATATAAAATAGGAAAAATAACAAATGACATAAAGGAATTAAAGAATATCATTATTACATAGGCCAAAGTTTTATCTCAAAGGTAAAACACATGGTTTTTCACACACTCCAAATTCTTGAAAGAAGATTAAAAATGAAACATTATTCTTATCCCACATATCATAATTCTTATCCTGGAAAGATTTGATTGTTATAATATTAAGAAAGAACATAAGTGAAGAGAAAAATGAATTAAATATTCAAGAAGTTAAACAAATAACCAATTATATTCAGAAAAAAAGTTGGATGCAGAAATCAATATACCAGCTAGTAGAACGATATTAGACTTGATAAATACATTAAAAAGTTTTAAAGAGTCTCTTATGGTTTGCTTCTCTCTCTCTCTCTCTCAAAAATTTTTTTGATGTTTGTTTATTTTTGAGAGACAGAGTGCAAGCAGGGGAGGGGCAGAGAGAGAGGGAGATATAGAATCCAAAGCAGGCTCCAGGCTTAGGCTGTCAGCACAGAGCCTGATGCAGGGCTCAAACTCACGAACTGTAAGATCATGAACTGAGCTGAAGTCGGTCACTTACCCAACTGAGCCACCCAGGTGCTCCATGTCTCTTAAATACAGAGAACAAAGTGAGGGCTGCTGGAGGGGTGGGTGGAGGGATGGGCCAAATGGGTAATGGGCATTAAGGAGGGCACTTGTTGGGGTGAGCATTAGATGTTCTATGTAAGTGAAGAATCACTCAATTCTACTCCTGAAATCATTATTACATTATATGTTAACTAACTTGGATTTAAATAAAACTAAAATTTAAAAAAAGAAACAGTTTTTTAGTATTTCAAAAATATAATATAACTGGGCACAGATACAACTAATGTTGGGATAAGCTTAATAAAAAGGAAGTATGGTCAAACTGCAAAAGAACATTATTTTTCAGGAATATTTAAAAGAATAGAGTTCATAAAACATTTCTCAACAACTGGATAGTATTTTTCAAAATAAAATAAATCTCTTCGTGCCATCACCAAAGAGGAAAAAAAGAGATAAAAAAAAGAGAAAAAAAGGAATAGAGTGTTTTTTTTTTTTTTTTTAATTTCTAGGAGAGAGAGAGAGACAGCGTGAGCAGGGGAGGGTCAGAGAGGAGAGGGAGTCACAGACTGAAACAGGCTCCAGGCTCTGAGCTGGCAGTCAGCACAGAGCCCGACACAGGGCCCGAACCCACCAACCGCGAGATCATGACCTAAGCGAAAGTCGGACGCTTAACTGACTAAGCCACCCAGGCGCCCCAGGAATAGAGTGTTTTAAAGTCTTCAAATAAAATATAGGTTTGTTCAAAAACAGAAAAACAAGCAAATATATATCTAATCTCTGGATGGGGAAGAGCATGTTAAGCAAAATGCAATGATATGAGATACAGGACAAAACTAATGGATTCAATTAGATAAAGATCTGGATGGAACACGCTGGAAAAACACCTGCAACAAGTGTAACAAATAACTTTTAATATATAATGAAATGGTTTTTACAGAAAAGCCTATTCTTACCATTATAAAAATAAGGGCAAAACTAATAAAAAGATAACTCTCAAGAAAAAAACATTAGTCATCTAAAACAATGCTCTATTTCACAAGTCATCAAAGAAATACATTTTCAAAGGAATATTTAAAAACTGAAATACTTTTAACTAACTGGCTAAAATTTATGACAGTTAAATTACCCAGTGCTGGTGGCTGTGTGTTGATATAAAATATTCTGGAAAGAAGTTTGACTTTATGCAATAAGAGTTTTATAACTGGTCATGTCCCTTGGTCCAGTCCTCCTTAGGCTTCGGAATCTATTCTAGTTTAAAAATATGGACAAACATGCATATTGTTGTATTTCCTAATTTTTTATGATAATAATTAAAAATCTAAATGTATAAAGAACAATTACATGAATTTTATTTATGAAATATCAGGTGGGCAGTTATTTAAAGAATTAATAGTTTGGAAAGAGGGATGCCTGGGTGGCTCAGTCTGTTAACCATCCTACTCTTGATTTCAACTCAGGTCAAGATCTCCCAGTTTGTGAGCTCGAGCCCCACATCAGGCTTTGTGCTGATGGTGCAAAGCCTGCTTGGGATTTTCTCTCCCTATCTCTCTGCCCCTCCCTCTTTCTCTCTCTCTCTCTAAAATAAATAAACTTAAAAAAAGAAAAAAAAATAGTGTGGAAAGATTCTTCCAATATAATGATGAATGGAAAACACAAGATATAAAAACAGTTTACGTACTATGATCTAAATTGTCCAAAATGGCATATATACATAGAAAAGTATCTCAAAAAAGTACACTATAAAGACTAATAGTGCCTACTTGAATTACAGGTAAAAGACAATTCTTTATTCTTTAAAAATGTTTTGATTGAAGTTTTCTGCAAAGAGAAAAGATCAGCTTTATAATTAGTGAAATAAATTAGTAAAAGAAATACTATTTTCTTATCTCAGGTCATAAATCCTAAGTGGCTGCTTTTCTTAATAGACTAAATATGGCATTATTCATAAAAATCTGTGATAGGAGATATACATATTTAAATCTAAGTCACTTTAAGTTGGAGACCCCCATAGCACCTTGAGAACAAAATACTAGTAAAGAAATCATTGATTGTACCAACCTGTCTGAATGTAGTTGGAAAGAAGTAACAGATTCATTCCAGAGCAAGTACCTTATTTGGGAGCACATTTGGCATGGATGTAGCAATCACTGACCCATTCCTAGTGGCTGCTTTGCAAGTTCATCCATTTTTATCTTAGATATGATGTTTCTTTTGTTCACTTAGTGACTTGAAAAGTATTGCTAAGAGAGACATCCTAAATAATTCTGAGTTCATGGGCTAGGTTTAGTTTTGCTTCCTAAGGTCATACTTTCTTTGAGTGTGACACACAAGCATCCCAGTTCAGATAATAATTTTCTTTCCTTAGCTTCCAAAGTGTTAGGCTACATAAGAAATTGATGGGGGAAAAAAACCTAACCATTAGAGGTCATCTCTCTCCAAGCCACCTTACTACACATTTGTCAGTATTTTTTGGTGACGAGATGAGGTTTATTATAAAAGCCACTTGCTCTGAGATCTGCATGGATTTAAAGCCCTGAAGATAGCAAACTATGTTAAATCAGAAAAACTAGGGATTGAAAGTACCATACAATCAGCAATAAATGAAAGATGCTTTGGAGTAGCAGACAAGTTAGCTGAAACCAGCTAGTTCTTTTAAGCCTTTCTCTTAGTAAGCCTGTGTTCAGGGCTTTGGTACCTGGGAGTCTGGGTCCAAACAGCTTCTGTGATGTGTGGCTGGTTATTTTTATGTGATCTTTTTGGGTCCATCTATATCAATATTTTCATATGTGGTTTCAAGGAAGTATTTAAATGGGTATTACTCAGGTGCAAAGAGGTAAGGAGGCTTGGACTTCTCAGTTCCCAGAGGAATAGAATTAGCAGCTTCAACCAAGATGGCAGCCAGACCAATTTGTCATTTCTCTCTTGTGGCCATGGCATCTGTGACCAAGGAGGTGGGAGTGAGACAGCTGGGTTGGGTTAGGAGCCCCTCTGTGACTATGTTTAGGAAGTGATGTTAGGGTCTGGGATGTAAGGTACAGAATGTTCTAGTCATGGGGGTACGGGTGCATGAGCCAGTCAGAGTCAATAAAATAGCCTAGGTAACACCTACCTCACAGACCTCTAGGGGAGATTGAGCAAGATAACACGGGAAAACATCTAAGTCACTGAAAAACTGCTATTCTACTGCTAATGCCCAGAGGATAGACAAATATGGGCTAGAGAAAGTGCTCTTAATAATAAAAGTCTGAATCATGCTGAAAAGAAAGTTTTGTTGACTGTTCTATTTGCTAACTGTGTGACTTTGGGCAAGTTCCTCAGCCTCTTTATAGATGAGTTCTCATATCTATAAAAAGTGGGTGATGATAGTACCTTTCACAGGAGTGTTGTGGGGGTTCTACAAGAAAGTGCATGTGAAGTGCTGGAATGGTGCCCAGCATACAGCAAAGGCTCACAACTGTCCTTTGTCATTTTCTATACAGAACCTCAGAGCTCGCGCTGGCTGTGACTAATTTGGCTTCTGGCAAGAATTGTCTCTATTTTTCTATCTCTGTCTGTCTGTCTCTCTGTCTATCTCTCTCTCCACACACACACACACACATATACACACACACACATGGTTGCTAGAACCTGGGTACCATAGAGAAAGGAAAGATGTGAAGTTTTAAACTATTGAATACTGATTCATAAGTCATTATAATTCCAAAATCTTTCTATGACTATTTGATCTTGCTGTCACTGAAAAACCTGACAGTGATGTTGGGAGTCCTTGAAAATGTTGTAGGAGTAAAGGGAATATGGTTACAATGAGAACTGACAAATAATAAATTTATGTCACTTTGCTAACTAAGGTATTTCATATAATTCTCACATAATCCCCATGAAGAAGGTATTAATAATTCTCTTATGTGTAGGAAGTTGATGCTCATGAGCTTTATTTGGTCAAGATCAGAAAAGCTAATATTTGGTAGAGTTTGGGTTTAAATGCAAATGGATCTAATTCTAAGCCTGAGCTCTAATAATTGTGCTACTGTAGCAATTCGGTGCTAATTCTGTCATGTGTCTCATGTACTAGGAATGATAGCCCTGGGTGGGGGGTGCTGATTCAGACCACAGTGGGTTATTTAGAGGCTCTCGTTCTAGTGGGAGGCAGGACACATTCCTCAGACAGATCCTCTGGGCAGTAGTGACCCTGAGAAGAGCCACAGAGAAAGGAGAAAATTTTTTTCTTCCTTTCCTACCTTTGGCCCCAATCTGGGAGATCTGCCTAGGTGTTATCTTGGAAGTTTATCTCTGGAAATTTCCTTATGCCTGCAGAGTAGAAGAAGGAAGACCAAACAGATCTTCAGACTTAGGACCAGGGACATCCTCTAAACAAATGGGACACAGTAGGGTCCTAGAGAAATAATGCACCAAAGACATGAACCTAGGTATTATACCCAATTCTATTTAATACAAGATTTTGTTATACCACTTCATTTCCTAGAGCCTGTAAAACAGCCCTAAATAAAATGGAATTATTGGCAAGAATACTGAAAGATTGCATATAAATATCATCCAACTAGTGTGCTATGCATAGTTGGAAAATATTTTTCTGAAATGAAAGAAATTTTTGTGTTTCCTACTACTATGATACTTTTGGTTATTATTTATTGAATCGTGCCTAAGCTGTGTGATCTTGGCTAAGTTACCTTCTCCATGCCTCAGTTTCCTCTTCTGCAAATTAGAGATAATATCTCATAAAGTTGTTAAGGGAATAAAATTAGTTGCTGAGGGGGACATGGGATTAAGGGTGAATATTTTTCAGGATTGGAGAACCTTGATCATGTTTAAATGCCAGGGGAAAGAGCTAAGAGAGGGCAAGAGAGGGTTGGGGATATGAGAGGCAGAGAGAGATTGATTACAGTTGCAGGAGGAAAGGGAGAGTAGTCAGTGGAGGTACACTAGATGTGGCAGACACTCACCCATAGTGACCATTTCCCAGCTTCTTTCATCATTTCTTCTGCTATTGGGTGGCCAGGTGTTTGGGGGGAAGTTATGGTCCATCCCTGGGCCATAAGTATGAATCTGGATTAGTCTAAAACAGTTATGGTAATGCTCTTCTCTTTTGGACAAGGATTTTAACCTCCATTTGGTCTCCAGCTCTATATCTCACTCTGCCTGAAAATATATTAATACTTTTCATAAAGTTTAAATTTTGGTGGTGGGAGAGGATAAAATAATCAAACTTGAGCTTGATTGTGAACAAGTTAACACATATTGAGCACATTATGTTTGCTCCAAGAATCCAAGATTGTTTTAGTATTAAAATTTAATCAAAATAATTTGTCACCTTAGTAGAATAAGTGAGAAAATATATAGAATCATCTCAATAGATGTGGGGAAAATGTGACAGTAGATATTTATAAATCCTCCAAATAGCAGTACTTGGGTGGAAAGAAAAAACAAGAAAAAAAACGAACCGAGTCTCAGAGACTTGCGGAACACCCACAAAAGTACCAATAGGTGCATGATGGGAGTTCCAAAAGGAGAGAAAAGAAAGAAGCAGAAAGGGTATTTGAAGAAATAGTGGCTTGTATCTTCCTAGAACACTAATCTACAAACCAAAAAACGCTAAACTCAAAGTAGGATAAAGTCAGAGATATGAGATCACAATCAAAGGACCAGAATCCAAGGACAGTGAGAAAAATCTTGAAAGCAGCAAGAGGGAGGCAATTTTCCATGTGCAAGGGACTTCTCATTGAGACGAACAGCTGATTTCTCATCAGAAATGGCGGGGTCAGAAAGCAACAGGATGGTACATTCAAAGAGTTGTCAGCTAAGAGTTTTATATTTAATAAAAGTATACTTCAGAAATGAAGGAGAAAGCTAAGAAATTCCCAGATTAACAGAAGTGGAAGGGTTTTTATCACTAATAGACTTGCTTTGAAGAAATACTGAAGAAGGTCCTTCAGGCTGAAATGAAGTGACAGTAGGCAGTAACTTGTATTTACATTAAGCAATCAAGAGCTCTGGTAAAGGTAACTACATGGGTAAATATTAAAGATGTACTTTGTATGGCAATAACTGCACAAAGAAGGAGGGACAGAATGCAGCTACATAGGAGCTAAGTTCTTTTTTTTTTTTTTTTTTACAAATAGTTTATTGTCAAGTTGGTTTCCATATAACACCCAGTGCTCATCCCCACAAGTGTCCTCCTCCATGCCCATCTCCTCACCCCCACACCCATCAGTCCTCACTTTGTTTTCAGTATTCAAGAGTCTCTCATGGCTTGCCTCTCTCCCTCTCCCCCACCATTTCCCCCCTTCTACTCCCCCATGGTCTTCCGTTAAGTTCCTCCTAATCCTCCTATATGTGCAAACATATGGTATTTGTCCTTCTCTGCCTGACTTATTTCTCTCAGCATAACACCCCAAGGTCCATCCATGTTGCTACACATGGCCAGATTTCATTGTTTCTCATTGTCTCATTGCCATGTAGTATTCCATGGTATAGATAAACCACATCTTCTTGATCCATTCGTCTGTTGATGGACACTTAGGCTCTTTCCATGTTTTAACTATTGTTGAGAGTGCTGCTATGAACATTGGGGTACATGTCATAGGAGCTAAGTTCTTATGCAGTATTGTAATTACTCTTATTTTAATCTGACACTCTATTGCCATAACTTAAGATGTTAATTATACATCCCAGAGAAACCACAATAACTTAGTTACAAAAATAGTTCAGTTAAAAAAACTGAAAAAAAGTAAAAGAATCAATAAGAGAATTAAAATAGAACACTGTGAAATATCCAGTTAGCCCCCAAAAAGCAGTAATGGAAGAATAAAAAAACTAAAAAGATAGGGCAATAGAAAACAAAAAGCAGGGGTGCCTTGGTGGCTTAGTCAGTTAAGCATCCGACTTTCGCTTGGGTCATGATCTCGCGGTTCATGGGTTCGGGCCCCGTGTCGGGCTCTGTGCTGACTGCCAGCTCAAAGCCTGGAGCCTGTTTCAGTCTGTGACTTCCTCTCTCTCTGACCCTCCCCTGCTCACGCTGTCTTTCTCTCTCCTAGAAATAAATAAAAAACATTAAAAAAATTAAAACAAAAAACAAAAAGCAAAAGAGAAGTAAATTCTATCTCATCAGTAATTACATAAAACATACATTTTAGAACTCCAATTTAAAGAAAGAGATTCACATTACAGTTGGAAAAATATGACCCAAATACAGTTAACAATTGAACATGGGTTTGAAGTGTGTAGGTCTACTTATAAGCCATTAATGTAAATGTATTTTCCCATCCTTATGATTTTCTTAATAATGTTTTCTTTTCTTACCTTATTGTAAGAGTACAATATATAATACATATAACATACAAAATATGTGTTAATAGACTATGTTGTCAATAAGGCTTTTGGTCAGCAGTAGGCTCTTGGTAGTTAAGTTTTTGGGGAGTCAAGTTATACATGTTTTTTTGATCATGTCGGGGGTCAGTGTCTCTAATACCTGACTTTGTTCAAGGATTCAACTGTATATTTTGTTGAGAAGAGACATACATTAGACTCATAGACACAAATGAGTGGAAAGTGAAAGTATACCATGCAAATGGTAATCAAATGAGAACTGAAGTGGTTATAGTTCATCTCCTATTAATATAAGACTTTGAGATATAAATTATAACTAGAGACCAAGAAAGACACTTTATAATAATGAAATAGTCAATCAGGATACAATAATTATAGATTTATGTGCAGCTAACAACAGAGACCCAGAATTTATGAACACATGTGTAATAATGACACAATAGAAAATATATAGACAATTCAACAATAATAGTAGGAGACTTCATTATCCCACTTTCAATATTGGATATTCAGCTTGCCCCAAGTTCGACAAGCAAACAGAAGACTTAATGCTATAAACCAACTATACCTAACAGATACCTAATAGAGCACTTCAACAACAGCAGACTATAAATTCTTCTCAACTTCACATGTAACATTCTTTAGGTTGGGCCATATGTGAGCCTATAAAATAAGACTTGATAAATTTAAAAAAGTTTGATCATACAAAATATATTCTCTGCCCACAGTGTAATGAAATGGAAAATCACAAAAGGAAGAAATTTGGGAACTTTATAAACATGTGGAAACTATACAACATACTCCTAAGTGACCAGTGGGTGAAAGAGGAAATCATGAGAAATATTAGAAAATATTTTGAGATGAATGAAATGAAAACACTACATACTGCTACCTATGGAATACATCTAAATCAGTGATTAGTGGAAAATTTATATCTGTATATACATATATTAAAAAAAGAATGGGGCGCCTGGGTGGCTTAGTTGGTTAAGCATCTGACTTTCGCTTGGGTCATGATCTCGCAGTTTGTGGGTTCGAGCCCCGCGTCGGGCTCTGTGCTGACTGCCAGCTCGGAGCCTGGAGCCTGTTTCAGTCTGTGACTCCCTCCCTCTCTGACTCTCCCCTGCTCACGCTGTCTCTCTCTCTCTCCTAGAAATAAATAAAAACATTAAAAAAAATATATTAAAAAAAAAAGAAGAAGAAATGTCTCAAATCAGTAATCTAACTTTCACCCTTAAGACACTTGAAAAAGAAAAGCAAACTAAAGCCAAAGCAAACAGAAGGAAATAACAAAGATTAGAACAGAAACAGATGAAATAGAGAAAAGGATAGAGAATAGAAAAACAAACAAAACCAAAAGTGGGTCCTTTGCAAAGATCACCGAAATAGCAAACCTTTTGCTAGATTGATTTAAATGAGAGAGAGACTCAACTAAAATCAGGAAGGAAAGAAGGGACTTTACTATCAACCTTACACAAATAAAAAATATTATGAGGGAATCCTATGAACAGTTGTATGGCAACAATTTATGTAATTTAGATGAACAAATTCTTAGACAAAACTAGTGACTCAAGTGAACTAGATAATCTGAATATATTTATAACAAATAAAGAGATTGGATTATAATTTTTAAAAAAACTTTCCACAAAGAAAAAACCAGGCCAAGATGGCTTCACTTGGAAGTGAATTTTTATCATTTAGGGAAGAGTTAACACCAGTCCTTCACAAACTTCCAAACATTGGAGAAGAGGAACGCCTGGGTGGCTCAGTTGGTTAAGCATTGTAATTTGGCTCAGGTCATGATCTCACAGCTCATGGATTTGAGCCCCACGTCAGGTTCTGTCTTCAGATTCAGTCTCTCCCTCTCTTTCTGACCCTCCCCTGCTCATGCTGTCTCTCTCTCTCTCAAAAATAAATAAAACATTAAAAAATATTTTTAAAAAATTGGAGAAGAGAAAACACATTTTATAATACTAGTATTACCCTAATATCAATACTAGACAATGATATTACAAGAAAAGTATAACCAATATCTCTTATGTAAATAGACACAAAAATCCTCAACAAAAATACTACTAAAACTGAATCCAGTAGTCTATAAAAAGGATTATACCAAGAACAATGGAGATTTATCCCAGGAATACCAGGTTGGTTCAATATATGAAAATCAATCAATGTAATACAACTAAAGTAAGGGAAGAGGGAACATAGCACTCAGTAACAACAGCTGCTATCACTGTTTTCCCCAGTCTGCCATCTACTGCTTAGCCGTATGTTTAAATACAGCGGCAGCTTCAAATTCTTATACGTGACTTTAACAATACCCTTTCTTTCAGGTTTCAGAATACCTGCTATGGTATGTGTTTGCAAGATGGAAGAATATATTTGGCTGTTCCGATCTCCACTGTCCTGAGGATACTATGTGTGATGAAAATTTAAAGATATCTGTTTTCCTAGGTAAGGCTTCTTTTATCAAATGGCTGGCAGAATTTCTAGATTTCTAGAAAAAGTCTTTGAAAAGGTATACAAATATTTTTTTTAAGATTTCTACCAGACAAGTTGGACGATAATTGTAACCTCCATTTGGTTTCCAACTCTATATATCACTCTGCCTGGAAATATATTAAGTCCCAAGGTTCTTTCTTTTTTTTTTTTTTTTTAATATTTTTATTTATTTCTAGGAGAGAGAGAGACAGCGTGAGCAGGGAAGGGTCATAGAGAGAGGGAGTCACAGACTGAAACAGGCTCCAGGCTCTGAGCTGGCAGTCAGCACAGAGCCCGACGCGGGGCTCGAACCCAGGAACCGGGAGATCATGACCTAAGCGAAAGTCGGACGCTTAACCGATTAAGCCACCCAGGTGCCCCTAAGTCCCAAGGTTCTTAAAAACACAGTATATCCTTATGTGTTTGTTTTTGGTACAGTTGAGAGATTAACTCAGTATCTCAACCTCCTGTGGTGGCCTCAGCCAAGGAAGAGATTTCCTCAGGGATGTGTAATCCAAATGAAACCCTGTGTTATTTTTACAGCAGTTAGCATCCTCCATGTTCCACTTTGTGATACCCAAGGGCTTAGAGGAGGAGTCCTTTATCACAGAATTTTCTAGACCAGGAATGTAGGCTGTTATTACATAAATTTAAAGTGCAGGGAAAAGAGCCATTCAAGTAAAGATGTGTTGTCCATAGATGAATTCTCCCAAATATCTATTTCTAAGGTGAAATCTTTAAAAACCAGGGATAATTAATTCCTGAGAGAGCAAAGCCTTAGATGGAAATAGAGTTCCTTTGATGTTCTTAGCATCATCTCAAAACAGTATGATTCAAGAGGAAGCTGTTTTCTTATTTTAAGGACAGAATAAGAGGGGGGTATTAAATGCTAGAAATATTTGTGTCTTTTATTCCAAAGCCATAGAGCTAGGTGCTGAAGATCAGAAGATTCACTTTAGTACCTAAGGACTTTGGATTCCAAATGCGATGTAGCATTTTATTTTTCTTTGATTGAATTTCTAAGGCACTGGAGCTTTGCAAATGCCGTTGTCCAGTCAGTGGGGACTTGAAAAATATACATTTATATAACACGATGTTTGAACAGCTATGTATAATGGTTATTTCTTTTTCCTGACTACATTGGGCATTCTCCTTACCTATAGAGGGAAACTACGGTAAGTTAACTAGAATTGCTGAATTTTAATCCAATTTCTTACATTTCCATTTTCTCTTGAATGGTGTATATCTAAAATCATTGAAGCATTACTTTCTGATATTTTGTGGGGGATCACTTTGAGATGTTTTAGGATATTTTGCAGAAATATTTGTTCTTACTATATATGGATATATTTATGATACACCAGGGATAAATTTACATTTCATGGATTCCTGAGTCAGCTGGTAGGCTTTTGAATATGGGGACAGCACAGTAGGGCAGCAGGTGGGAGCTGGATGGTCATTGAGGGTTTCCTTCAGGGGCAGGGCGCATGGTGTGGTAGTTTGGATGGTCAGAGATTACGTGCAGTCGCTCATTTCCTTGACGCAATGCTCTGATTTTAATAATTTCCAGGGATAAAAGGGCGGGGGTATCTTGTAGTAATAGGAGCAGATACGAGAGGCAACTGAGAAGAAAAAGGCAGATGTAAGGTGAAGCTGAGATAGGGTGTGTGACTTTCACTGTGGTGGTCAAGATAGGTCACTATGGAAGAGAGATTGGGATTCTCTTTCTTGAAGAAAATCTTAAGCCCTAAAACTGAGAACCATATGGAGAATGCATTAATAATGTAAGATCTGCAAGAAAGACGTACCTTCTGCTGTGGTTGGAAAACTATACTAAACTCCAGGCTCAAGGGTACTTGTTCTTCTGATTCTGTTAAACTTTCTTGGATTTTGTTCTAATTTAGTAAGACCTTATTTCTGCTATCATGGATGTAATCCCAACAATATGATAGAATTTTTGCATCCCTAACTCAGACTTAGTCCATTTTCTTAGAGATCCAAAGACAGGTTTTACTAAAGAGATGAAAGTTAATTCTCTTTATGGTGATTTTTTCCTTATAAATTCATCTCAGGGCATCTTACTGGAGGCAAGATATAATGGTGGGAAAAAAAAATCACTGTCTTGGGCATTAGGAGACTTTTTCTTATGTCTGATGCTAATCAATTAGCTATTTTCTTGGGCCTCAGTGCCCTCATCCTTAAAGAGCCCTCATTTTATATATTGACAAAATACAAGATACTGGAGCATTTTTAGTGTACAACAATTCTACGGTCTTGTCCAATGGACCCCTGAACTCATTAACATCTGACTCTACATTTCATAGCGTAGCAGAAGAACTGCCATGGAATTTATAAGGTCACAGGTGGTGACTTTAGGTACCAACCCATTTGTCCAAACTCTGACATTGGTTGATTTCCAGAAGTAAATCAGATCTTCCCTGGAGAGGTACTTAGTGCTAAAGACCTAGAGACAGACATCCTGGGTTTACAGTCTCCTCTGTTTGTTTGTTTGTTTGTTTTTAAATCACTATCACTTTGAACAAGTCATTTACCTCCTCTTAAGCAGAGTTTGTTTTTATTTAAACTATGGATAATAGAGTACCTATGTCATAGCACTGTTGTGAAGATTAAGTGAAATAATGAATGTGAAGTATTTAGTGCCTGCACATGATCAACACACAAAAAAATAATTATTATTGTAGGAATGATATAGTGGAAAAGTAAATCTCTGCATGCTTTTAAGAATGGGGGGGAACAGAGCTATAACAAAAGTTTCCATTTAAGAATGTTTGAGTATGTCCTGGGGCACCCGGGTGGCTTAGTCGGTTGAGTTTCCGACTTTCTCTTAGGTCATGATCTCGCAGTTCGTGGGTTCGAGCCCCGCGTCGGGCTCTGTGCTGACTGCCAGCTCAGAGCCTGGAGCCTGTTTCAGAGTCTGTGTCTCCCTCTCTCTCTGACCCTCCCCTGCTCATGCTGTCTCTCTCTCTCTCCTAGAAATAAATAAAACATTTTAAAAAAATTTTTAAAAAAGAATGAGTATGTGGAATTTAAACAAGTAACAAACATTTCTGTGCTTGGAAGAAGTTTGACTGCTTAGGTCCTCACTTTCAATTGCAGTCTGAAGGTTCTTCTATGGAAGGTCAGGGTCATCCTGCTAGGTCAACACTTCTCTCCATTTCTTATGTATCCAAAGATATGGGTAGAGGAGGGTTTGGGTGGAAATAGGTATATTGTTGGTCTTTGGACTAGGACATAAAAGGAAACGGATCCTGTGCTTGAGACTGTCAATTAATAAAGGACATCAAACACGTCAATTCTCACATTAACCAAGTTGTTTTGTCTTCATATTTATTTCCATATGGTATGGGCCAAAAAGGGGCAGAGGAACGTTGTAAAAGGGAATCATTTAAAATATACGCTCAAATTCAAGATTTGCAAGAGACAAATAGTAAGTGAAATAATGATAATGAATGAGTCAAATTTGGAGTTTTCTGTCTGATTTTGATCATAAAACCCAACTTTTGGCTTAGACCTTCAGGAAGTTACCAAACCATATTAGTCAGTTCTTGGTTCTCCCAGAGGCCGTCTCCTCTAGAGAAGAGTTGGCAATTAGAAGTACACTCAACTTTCTTCTCAAGGCTTCTTGTCCCTGGAAGGATTCTGCGGCGCTTTGGGCTTCCAGAAGGGAGACTACTATCTTGGGGCTTGGAACTCTAAGGCTAGTGAATGCATTTGTGGGATCAGAGGGAAGAGGTGTCCTTTCTATATACCTTATTATGAACCTTGCCCAGTGTGTAACAGGGACAATGTATCTTGCCCTTCACTGCCTTTGTGGTTTAAGAAAACTTTGGGATACAAAGGATAAAGCAATCTCAGGTCCAGGAATAAGTGAGGATTAATAATAGTAAAACTTAGCTTTAAATACTACATTGAAGTTTAATTGAATGTCCACTGAGAGCAGTTTTTTAAGTTTATTTATTTATTGTGTGTGTGTTTGTGTGTCTGTATGTGCATGCACAAGAGAGAGAGGAGAGAGAGAGAAGCAGAGAGAGAGAGAGGCAGAGAGGGAGGCAGAGAGAAAATCCCAAGCAGGCTCCATGGTGTCGGTGCAGAGCCCAACACAGGGCTTGATCTCATGAACTGTGATGACTTGAGCCCAAATCAAGACCCAGATGTTTAACCCATTGAGCCACCCAGGCACCCCAAAAGTTTTGAAGTACCTATTCCTAGAGAGTTTTGGAAAGAGAAGAAATCATCTATGAGATTGTCAGAGTACTGCTAAAAGTCAGTTTTGGACTCTTCTGATTTTATGGTTCCTCTTTTCTTTCTTTTTTGCCCAAAGGTAAAGCATTTCTTCCTGGAGTTTTTATCACCCACACCACATAGATGGAGAATAAAAGGAATGTGACTGAATTTATTTTAATAGGCCTTACACAGAACCCCAAGATGCAGAATATAGTGTTTCTGGGATTTTTGATTCTATACATGGTAACAGTCTCAGGCAACCTACTCATTGTGGTTACCATTACCACCAGCCAAGCTCTGAACTCCCCCATGTATTTCTTCCTGACTCATCTTTCCTTGATAGACACAATTTATTCTTCTTCTTCAGCTCCTAAGCTGATTGTAGACTCCCTTCACGAGAAGAAAATTATCTCCTTTAATGGGTGTATGGCTCAAGTCTATGTAGAACACATTTTTGGTGCTACTGAGATCATCCTGCTGACGGTGATGGCCTATGATCGCTATGTGGCCATCTGCAAACCTCTGCACTATGTGACTGTCATGAGCCACAAACTGTGCATTCTCCTGCTGGGAGTTGCCTGGACTGGAGGATTTCTCCATGCAACCATTCAGATACTCTTTATAGTCTGGTTGCCATTCTGGGTCCCAATGTCATAGATCATTTCATGTGTGATTTGTACCCTTTATTGAAACTTATCTGCATGGACACTCATACTCTTGGTCTCTTTGTTGCTGTCAACAGTGGGTTCATCTGCCTTTTAAACTTCCTCCTCTTGGTGGTCTCCTATGTGGTCATTCTATGCTCCCTAAAGAACTATAGCTTGGAAGGGAGGCGCAAAGCCCTTTCCACCTGTGTCTCTCACATTATAGTAGTTATCTTATTTTTTGTGCCCTGTATATTTGTGTACCTGCGCCCAGTGACCACTCTGCCTATTGATAAAGCTGTTGCTATCTTTTATACTATGGTGGTCCCAATGTTAAATCCCTTAATCTATACCCTCAGAAATGCTGAGGTAAAAAATGCTATGAGGAAGCTCTGGAGAAAAAAAGTGACTTCAGATAATGATTAAAGAGAACATTTGAGCATTACATATAGAATTAATAGAGGTAACCTCATTCAAGCCTCTTGATATATAAATGAAGACATCAACTCTAGTAAGGAATTGGATAACACTTGCAGATAGCCACTTAAGCACAGAGCTAAGGCTAGGCCTGGAATCCAGACTTACTGTCTCCCATCCCACACTCTTGTCGTCACGACATACTGCTTCTTAATCCATAAATATTTACCTATTATTTGGAAATCTCAAATATCTGTGGTAGCTAAGTGATATGAATCTAAAATATTGGACTGGCATTAAAATAATCTGATGTAACATTGAGATATTGGTTACTACTGATTTTTGCAAATAACAAGTTTAATGATACTCCTTTACTTTGGACTTTGGCATCAATATAAACTCTTTTGTGAATTTTCATGTTCATTAAATCTCGGTTGTACAGTACAAGGAGATACTATTTATGAAATGCCTATAAAGCTGGTGTTGTATTAGGTATTTTCCATATTATATCACTCAGGGTCCAATTAGGAGACAGACCACACAATAATTTGAACAGGGAAAGTTTATGTACAATTATTCATTATATTAGGGCATTAGCTGGAAAAGGCTAGAGAGTACACTAAAGAATGTCCTGGGACTGAGAAATGAGTATCCTAGGAAGGAACACATTTAGAAGGTGGAATCCCTCCCCAAGGCTGGGATTCCAGTCTTTTGGAGAAGGATTAGTTGTTCCCCATTGGACAGTGAAGTTCACTAGGTTGCCTTGGGCCAGAGCTAGTTTATTGTAGCTGGAGACTGACAGGCAAAAAAGGGCCTGGTAGGCTGGAGCCTCCCACTGGGAATTGTGGCTTGGGGCAGGTGAACAAGGGACTGTGGTCTGGACTGGCAAGGAGGAAACAACAAACAACTCTCTAAAGTACAAGTGGACCAAGACTGGTGGAAAAAACCCCACTGTGGTGCAGATCAACTGAGTTGAGAACCTGATCTCTGGGGTGCCTATGACATTCACTGGAATCTGCCTGGAGAGGTGCCACCAAAACTTATTTGGATTCTATCCATGGGGGTGGCAGTGTCAGCACCACTAGCTGTCTCTCCAGCTCTCTCCCCCAACCACACACGGTTGGAAGCTATATAGTTAGAGCAAGATGAGATGAGAAGCATAACCAAGAACTCATTACCCAGACCAATGTCAATAAGCTTTTCCCCTATGTCTTCTTCTAGCAGTTTTGTGGTTTCAGGTCTTATGTTTAAGTCTTTAATCCATTTTGAGTTGGTTTATGTGTATGGTACAAGATAAAGGCCCAATTTCATTCTTTGGCATGTCAATCCCCAGTTTTCCCAGTACTATTAAAAAAAAAAACTTTTAAAAAATGTTTATTTTTGAAAGAGAGCACAGTGGGGGAGGGGCAGAGAGCCAAAGCAGGCTATGTGCCATCAGCACAAAGCCCGATGTGGGGCTTGAACCCACCAACTGTGAGATCATGACCTGAGCTGAAGCTGGATGCTTAACTGGCTGAGCCTCCTAAGCACCCCTCCTAGTACCATTGTTTGAAGAGACTATCCTTTCCCCAATGAGTAGTCTTTAAAAATATTTTTTTCAATGTTATTTATTTTTGAGAGACAGAGACAGAGCATTAGTGCAGGGAGGGGCAGAGAGAGACACACACAGAATCTGAAGTAGGCTCCAAGCTCTGAGCTGCCAGCACAGAGCATGATCTGAAGCTAGAAACCATGAACCATGAGGTCATGACCTGAGTCAAAGTCAGATGCTCAGCTGACTGAGTCACCCAGGTACTCCTTTAATGAGTAGTCTTGATACCCTTGTGAAATATTAGTTGGCTATATATATAAGGGTTTATTTCTGGGTTCTCAATTCTATTCCATTTATCTAGGTGTCTGTTTTTATTCCAGTGTTATACTGTTTAGAGTACTACAGATTTGAAATAGAGTAGTTTGAAATCAGGAAGTGGAAGTGTGATGCCTCTAGCTTTGTTTCTTTCTCAGGATTGCTTTGGCTATTCAGGATCTTTGGTGATTCCAGGTATATTTTAGGATTGTTTTTTTTCTGTTTCTGTGAAAAATGCCATGTGAATTTTGATAGGCATATTTATTGAGTCTATGGATGACTTTGGGTAAATAAACATTTTAGTGTTCCCTTTTCCAATCCATGAACATGGAATATCTTTGCATTTACCTCTGTCTTTTTCAATTTATTTCATCAGTATCTTATAGTTTCCAGTATGGAGATTTTTCACTTATTAATTACATTTATTCCTAAGTATTTTATTCTTTTTGATGCTATTGTAAATGGAATTATTTTCTTCATTTCCTTTTTGTATAGTTTATTGTTAGTGTAAAGAAATATAAATAATTTTTGTATGTATCTTGCATCTTTAATGAATTCACTTATTAGTTTTATCAGTTGTATGTGTGTGTAAGTTTTAGGTTTTCTCTATGATCATGTCATTTACAAAGAGATAATTTTACTTTCAAATTTGGATGCCTTTTATTTTATTTTATTTTATTTTTTTGTCTGATGTTTCTTGCTAGTACTTCTATGTTGAATAGAAGTGGCATGGACTTTCTTGCCTTGTACTGGAGCTTAGAGTAAAAGCTGTCAGTTTCCCTCCATTGATTATCATATTAGCTGTGGGCTTTTTGTAAATGTCCATTGTGTGTGTGTGTGTGTTGAGGAAATTTCCTTCTTAATCTGTTTTGTTGAAAATTTTTAGCATGAAAGATTATTGAAGATAATGACAGATATGTTGAATATAAATACATTTTGTGTCTCTATTGAGATGATCATGGGGTTTCAATGGGTGTATCACCTTGATTTATTTACATATTTTAAACTAAACTTGCATCCCAGGAGTTAATCCCATTTGGTCATGGTGTATAATCTTTTGAATGTGTTGAATTCATTTTATTGAGATATAATTCTTGACCTATAATATTTATGAGTCTTTGCATGACTGAGAATGCACTCCTTTTATTTTTATATTTGTATTCTATATTTCATGATACAGAATTAGTGGTTACAGTTCTTTCCTTTGAGAACATTAAAGATTCTTTTCATTAACTCCGAATTTCTAGTTTTGCTGACAAAAATTCTAACGCCAGTCTGATTTTTTTATTTCTTTGATAGCTTGTTTTTAATTTATAGATTTGTATCCTATTGGATTTCCAATTATAAACCAATTGACACTATTAGAGTTCTATTTTAGGATCAAATGTTTTTTTGTTTTCCTCCTAAGAATATCAAAATGGCTATTTAATAGATCCTGAAGACCACCCATAGTTGACCAAGTCATACTCACCATAGATGATATCTAATACTTTTATGACTTTAATTGCCATTTGTATGCTCAATGTACGCTACTTTTCTGTGGCATACATCTCTCTGGGGATCAGAAACATATATAGTTTTTAATTGTACATTGTTACCTAAATGTCGTTCAACACATTAAAAAAACAGTCATCTTTTCTCTGTTCCATCCATCTGGTAATCTACACTAGAAACTGGGTGTCATCCATGACTTCTCTCTTAAATCTTGTTCTTTTGTTTATAGTATTAAATATTTCTTGAACCATTTTCTATCTCTCTGTGTTAGTTTGGTTTCCCTAGATGCAGACTCTGAGATGGGGATTTTTATGAAAATGATTTATATGGTGAAGGGTTGAGGGAAACTGACTATAGTAGGGAAAGAAAGAATGTGGTATCAACTGGAGCGTGGCTTCATCCTGGAGCCATGGGAACTCTGGGGTATTTGTTGTAATTTATTACCTTGAGTCAAAAGAAACCAGTTTTTTTTTTTTTTAACCTTTGTTCCTATCATTCATTGGAATAGAATGGATGCACTGGTGGTCCTGGGATGGAGACTCTGTGAACTGTTAGCAACCCCACCACACAGCATCAGGGACATGGGTGAATAGGCCCAGTGCAGGGGAGTGGAGATGGACACAGTAGTGTCCTCCATCTTTATCCTCACTGACACCACCATTGTTCAGGCTTCTGCTTTTCATAACCACATCATCCCTGTAACCTCTAACTGCTCTCGTGTTGCCAGGCTTATCTTCTTCAGTCTATTTCTCACCCTGTAGCTAGAGTTATTATTCTAAAACTCAAATCTATCTGCACCACTCACTAGCTTACAAAAAAACTTCCAATGTTTTTGAATTGATTAGCCATGATCAATGGAATTGATCAGGTTTCCTGTGTGTTCTTTTTCACGTCCTGGCCTTTGCTATGCATACTATCTTCTAGGACACTCTGCCAACCCCATGCCTACTCACTCTACCAACTGACTCCTTTCCATCTGCTGGGTTCTAGTTTTATGTCTTTTCTGTCCATTGAGTTCCAGTTGTATGTTTTTTCATCTAGGAACCTTCTCCTGACCCTGAAGGTCTTTGTTGTGTGTCTTTTCTTTGTGGTTTCATAGCACCGGTGATTCCACTATCTTACCATTTATAACACTTGTAATTTTCTGCTTCTTCCTGGGAGTCTTTCACTGGATGTTAAGCTCTGTGGAGGTGGAACCTGGATCTCCTTTTATTCACCACTGAAGTCCCAGCAACTATCAACTTGCCTGATACATCTCTTGGGCTCAAAAATATTTGATGATTAATGGAAGTAGGACAAAAAAATGAAGGGAATATGTTTTTCCTGAGATTGATTTTTGTGCAGAAGGAGGCACATATTTTAAAAAACAGCTTTTAAAAATGAAATGGTACCAAAAAATATACTGGTTAACAGAGAAACATAACATAAGAAGGCCACATTCAGAAAATAATAAAATGTCACTGAAAGCAGGATAATATCAAAGTAAACTATTTGCTCATATGCTGAGAATTATAGTTTCCATTTCTTTCCCATCCTTAGTGTAAGCAGGAGTGAAAACAAATTGAAGTTTCCCCAAGAGGTTTAGCAGAATTCTCCTTAGAGTTGAATCAGATAAAAGCAGGAAAGAATTCCCTAGCCTCTAGTACTACTTTCTTTTTATTTTTGAATTTATTCATCTTCCTTTATACTCTTATTCATTCATTCAATATTTGTTGTGCATTAGACATTGTGCTATCTTGTAGAAACTATTGGTATATAGTAGGCAAGTACATTATAGATTATGACTGTATATTTAATAAATAGAAATTTCTTTCTAACATCAACATGGTCTTTAAGTCGTTGCTCTTTCTGATGGGGTATTAGTATAAGATGAGTGTTATGAGCACTACAAAATTGTTCTGAAGCTTACAAGGGAACTTGGAAACATGGTCTAATCTTCATTACCTACTCCTCAGAGGTTAATTGACCAATACTTTTATGGCCCTAAATGTTACATACCATAATGTTACAGGCAACATGTGCAACATGCAATATGTAAAAATAAGTAGTTACTAATTAAAAATTAGTTTTGTACTCTAGATAATGATCTAATGTATACATTGTGTCCAGCATAGTCTCTGGTTCAGTAAATGGTAACTAGTATATTTATCTGATATTTTGATCATCATTGCCTGGCAGTTAACAGCAATTAAGGGCATGATCTGGTAAGTCAGTCAGTTCTGATTACTGGCTTTCCAATATATCCATTTTGGTACCTTCCCCTTTCTATTAGTTTCCTTACCTGTAAAATGGTGATAATAGCCTACCTCCTTAGACCATTATAGAGATTATTGCTCAATAACAATACTATTATTTCTTTAAGTTTTTATTAGAAGAAAAGTCTATGAATCCATATATATGGTTGAAGCTAGTAAAACTAAACCCCAATTTGGTAAAATTTTCTGAATATTCAAAGTGGACCTGGGTTACATTATCTCTCTTTCCTTGCATCCATTTTGGCTGCCCTCAATGTGGATTTTATGATTCATAGTGGGTAATTTATTTCTCCATCCCTTAGGTATTCTTTGCCGAGGTCATCCAAAATGTCCATTTGACCTTTGCTTCCACTGAATCACTGTTGAGCTCCACGCACATTTATTTCTCCCCTGAAATAGCTTTCCTGATGCACAATTTCCTAACGGCATTTTTCATTTGGGCATTTCTCAAGGTATAGATTAAGGGGTTTAGCATGGGAGTTATAATAGTGTAGAACACTGCCACTGCTTTATCAATAGATAAAGTAGCTGCGGGTCTCATGTACACAAATATGCAGGGCACAAAGAATAAGACGACCACTGTGATGTGGGAGACACAGGTGGAGAGGGCTTTGCGCCTTGCCTCCAAGCTGTGGTTCCTTAGGGAGCGCAGAATGACCACATAGGAGACCATTAAGAGAAGGAAGTTTAACAGACAGATGAATCCACTGTTAGCAGCAACGAAGAGCCCTAGAGTGTGGGTATCAGTGCAGGCAAGATTAAGCAAAGGGTTCAGATCACACATAAAGTGGTCTATGACGTTAGGGCCACAGAAGGGTAATTGGAAGATGAAGAGGATCTGTATCATTGCATGAAGAAAGCCTCCCACCCACACCACTCCCATTAACAGGCCACACACCCGCCGATTCATGATGGTCATGTAGTGCAGTGGCTTGCAGATGGCCACGTAGCGGTCATAGGCCATCACAGTAAGCAGGATACCTTCAGCACCTCCAAAAAAATGCTCTCCAAATATCTGGGTCATGCATCCATTGTATGGGGCAGTCTTCTTTTCATGAAGAGAATCTATGATCAGTTTGGGAGTATTAACAGAGGAATAGCAGGCATCAATGAAGGAGAGATAGGCCAGGAAAAAGTACATGGGAGATCCCAACAATGGGCTGGCAGTGATAGTGATCACAATGAGCATATTACCTACCACAGTGATGGTGTAGATGACCAAAAACACGACAAATATAATTTTCTGCATCTTTGGATTCTCTGTGAGTCCCAGTAGAACAAACTCTGTCACATTGTTCCTATTCCCCATGTGTTTCACCTGACAGTTAATCACATTACCTGAAAAGAAAACTATTTTTATTTTTTTTTTAAGAAAACTATTTTTATTAATGCAACCTTGAATTTATTAAACTTTTCATTCTAATACAAAACACTTTTTGGATTCTGTTCAGTTGTGAGTTCTTTTGAGGTTATGCGTGTCGTAATAAGAATTCGGAGTTCCTGAAAATCAATTCAGATTGCCTCCCAGCTGAAGTCTCTGTTGAGATTGTGGACATGAGGAGATTTTGTAAACACACAGGCAGGAGACCACATGTGCACACTTAGTCATCCCAAATGACTGAGAATCTAAGTTGAAGTAGTAACTTGTACACATTGTGGTGGCCAAGCCTGAAACAGTGGTAGTAGATGGATGTAGTCTACAAATGCAAAACTTCGGAATTTTCCCTTCAATCTCTAGGAAATGGGGCATCATGGGAGGTAATTGAGAATGTGAGTGGGAGGATGAAGAAGAATGTGAAGGGGGGGATCTCGGATATTATTCTCATAAAGATGTTTGTGTGCTTTGGGCGAAATGGACTGAGGTTCAGCGAAGAGGTGGAAGGAATACGCAAAACCTCAATAGCAGACTATTCATAGTAGTTGAATAAAGAGTAACAGGGCATTGATGACGGGAATATCAAGATTTGGATACAAGAGCTACTTAAAAGTAGTCACAATGCATGTTTCCTAAGTTCAATGACTTTATCATAGCCAGTAATATATACTTTTTAAAAAATTTTTAATGTTTTATTTATTTCTGAGAGAGAGAGAGACATAGCATGAACAGGGAGGGTCAAAGAGAGAGGGAGACACAGAATCTGAAACAGGCTCCAGGCTCTGAGCTGTCAGCACAGAGCCCGATGCGGGCTCGAACCCACAACTGTGAGATCATGACCTGAGCCGAAGTCGGACGCTTAACTGACTGAGCCACCCAGGCGCCCTGCCAGTAATATATACTTTTGAATGATTGATCGCTATGTCCATGGTTTGTAGTAAATGCTTTGTCTACATGGTCCCTATTCATAGGATAACCAGCGTGGCTGGTATTTTTCATTCTTTCTGAAGATGAGGAAACAATCTCAGAGACTAATGTTTATGATTATCTCAATGATGGTGATATTAACTAAAGCTTACTGAACACTTAGTATATTCTAAGTGTTTTTACAGACATTTGGTTTTTAATCCTCACTACAAACCTACAAGAAGGTTACTACTATAATTTTTATCCCTATTTTACACATTAGGGAATAGAATCATAGAGAAGTTAAGGATATTGCCCAAGACTGATTAGCTAATAAGGGCTGGAGCCAAGATTAGGTCAGATTACTACCCGTGTTAATTGTCCCCCCCCCCCAATTTTTAATCCATGCCCTATATTGTTACTTTATAATAAACAATGTTGAACTAGTAATCTCTTTTTGATATCACCATGATACCTATAATTACTTCAATACTACTTTAGAGGAAAGCTTATGTGGAGCAGTTTCATCAGCAGATACAGACACACACAGTACACACAGTGACATATTGGAACTTGCAAATGTTAAGAAAAATGTGGTACTACTTTCACTGAATGCCCTTTTTACACTGGCCTCTCCCCTAACTCTAAGTGTTCTTACTGTATTCCCTTCCAAAAAATGGGCCCCCAGACTCTTCTGCAGATTATTGAAAATAATTATTGCAGTGGTTAATTATTTTGGTTTGAAAATCAGAAAGACCAGCATAGAGTCCCTGTTCTTCCATTTGCAATTTCTTTTTATCTGAGATACATTACTTTAGTCTCTTTGTCCTTGTTTCCTTATATATAAAGCAAGAATAATAATATCCATCTCATAGGTTATTATGGAAATTGTTTGAGATGTTGACCACACTGTTTGGGACCACACAGGACTTTCATTTAATGTTGTGATGGTGAACACCCCTAGGAGGTAGAAAGAATTTACAGTCTGGGCAATAATACACAGAAGCATTTAACCATATAATGAACTTAGCAAGGATCATTTTACTCTCAAAGAAGCAACGGAGACTCATGTCATACATAGCAGCTGAGTTGACATAGCATGTCCGTGCTTGGGCAAAGCGGCTGGTGATCAATGTCATTTAATTTTCATAGTTGTGTGTTAGAAATATAGTAAAATTTTTTCATTTTCATGATTTTTTTCATCATTAGGAGGTGTGTCATGGCCAAACCATAGTGCCTGGTGTCAGAGAGCTGGGTCCTACCATTTGCTCAATCTCTATGAACGTAAAATCTTTTAACTATAAATTTAGCAAATGATATTCATGAATTATCTTTTGAAGCATTGGGATGAGGATAAATTAATCTATTACTATGTCTTAAAAGGGTTGAAAAATAATGAGTAGTATATGTGGAAAGGAACAATCTTTAATAAAGCATCAGCACTATTAAAAAACTTACCTTATCTGTCTTAGATGATCTTAATGATATTTGGGGGTGTTCAGGAATAGTTCCATCCTCAAACTGATCTCCCCTTGTAGTAAATAACTTTCTATATGAAAAATATGTCACACTTCGAAAAGCCTATTCATACAATTCACACTCAGCTCAACAGTCATTAAGAAATTATATAATTGAACATGTACCATTTTGGGAGATATATCATTCATACCTCAGTGAGCCTACTAAAATAAAAGAAAGTATTCTTATAGGTCTCAATCGTTTTATCTAGCCTAAAGCCTCAAAACGTTTTCATAGAAAATCTGTTTGCAATGTGCTCTCTGGTTTTGAATTTAGAATGGACTCACTTGAAACACCGTGGAGAAATGATCCAGAGATGGCTCTGGTTCTGCAGGGCAAGAGGCAGACACTGTGGAGAAAACACAATCAAGTGGAAAACTCTGCCCATGATGAATCTTGTCTGGGGATGTGAATGACAACAAAAAAGTCATTTTCACCTTGCCCCATATGGATATTTAAAGAGGTTTCCAGCAAGGTTCAGGGACCTTGCCTTGTGGCTCTTGCTTTCTCTCCCAGGAATTAATTATCTTCTTTGATGGAAAGGCTTTGTCTTAGAAACAGGTATTCTAAGGAGACACGTTAAGAAACATTCATTCTTAAGTGGGCAATTGCATTCTTAGGTGGGAAATTGTAAACTCAAGCCTGCGAGTCTTCTCCCTCTCCTGGGCTGTTAAGAAAGCTGAATGCCATGTGAATAGTAAGGTGCCATAGTTCCAGTGGACCTGTGATGTAGTTTTCCTCTAGTAGTTTCTCTTTTCTTATCAATATTAAACCTTTATTGGAAATACCACTACTGATTGCTTGAGAGCTAGGGCAGTGAGGGCATAAAGTCATTTTAAAGTTCTTGGCTCTAAAAGCTGTTTTTCTTTGATTTATTGAAATATCATCAACTCATAAAATTGTGTGTATTTAAGATTTATAACTTGAGGGGCACTCAGGAGGCTCGGTCAGTTAAGCATCTGACTCTTGATTTTGGCTCAGGTCATGATCTCATGTTTCAAGGGTTCGAGCTCCCCATTGGGCTGTGCACTGACAGCATGGAATCTGTTTGAGATTCTCTTTCCCTCTCTCTCTGCCCTTCCCACTCTCTCTCTTTCTCAAAATAAATAAAACTTTTATAAGATGTATAGCTTTATATGTTGACATAAGTGTGAAACAGTTATCACAACCATATTTATCACTCACAATTACTACTTTTGTGTATATGTATGGGTGGAGCGAATGCTTAAGATCTACCCTCTTGGGAAATTTCAAATATACAATACGACAGCATTGTTAGCTACAGTCATATTGCTGTACAATTAACCATCTTGCGTAACTGAAACTTTGTTCCTCCTGGTCAGTACCTCTCTATTTCCCACTGCCTCAGCCTCTGGCAACCCTCATTCTACTCTCTGCTTCTGTAAGTTTTACTATTTCTAAGATAAGTTAGATCATGTAGTATTTCTCTTTCTGTCTCTGGCTTAGTTCAGTTAGCACAATGCTCTTCTGGTTCATCTGTGTTGTCAAGGGGCAAGTTTCCTTCTTCTTAAAGACTATATAATCCATTGTGTGTGCATGCGTGTGTGTGTGTGTGTGTGTGTGTGTGTGTGTGTGTATCTATCAATCACAGTTTCTTTATCCATTCCTCCATCAGGAAACATATAGGTTATTTCCATCTCTTGGCCATCATGAATAATGCTTCAAAATACATGAGTACAGATATCTCTTCAAGCTACTGATTTCAATTGTTTTCGTTCTATACCCAGAAATGAGTTTGCTGCATAAAAAATGGTCCTTTTTCAATGTTTTTGAGGAATCTTCATAATGTTTTCCATAATGGCTGTGTCAGTTTACATTCCCAGTAGCAGTGCACAAGGTTTTCCTTTTCACTACTTGTTATGTCTTCTCTTTTTGATAAGTAACATTCTTACAAATATAAGGTGATATTTTTGGTGTGCATTTTTCTGATTAGTGATGTTGAAGACTTCTTCACATACCTGTTGGTTTTTTGTAGATCTTCTTTTGAGAAATGTCTATTCAGATCCTTTGCCTATTTAAAAATCAGGTTGTTTGTGTTTTGCTATTGAGTTATAGGAGTTCCTTCTCTTTTCGACATTAACTGCTTATCACATATATGAGTTGAAAATATGTATGGATTTCTCACATTTGTTGGTTACCTTTCACTCTTGATTGTTTCCTTTGCTGTGTGGAAGTTTCTTAGTTTGATGAAATCCCATTTGTCTGTTTTTGCTTTTAGTATCATATTTTACAAAAAAGCATTACCTAAACCAATGTCAACAAGCTTTTCCCCTATGTTTGTTTTAAGGAGTTTTATGGCTTCAGATCTTATGGTAAGTCCTTTTGAATTGGTTTCTGTATGTGATGTGACATAAGGGTCCAGTTTCTTTCTTCTGAATGTGGTTATCCAGAATTCCCAAAGCACTTATTGAAGAGAATCTCATTTCCCCATTTGGCACCCTTGCCAAAGTTCAGTTGACGGTATGTGTGTGGGTTTATTTCTGGGCTCTCTGTTTTGTTCCATTGATCTATATGTTTGTATTTTTGCCAGTACTTACCGTTTTGATATAGTAGCTTTGAAATATTTTTGGAAATTAGGAGCTGTGATGGTTCAAATTCTATTCTTCTTGCTCAAAATGGCACTAGGTAAGTATTTTGATTTTTTGTTGTTGTTTCATGTGAATTTTTATGCAAAAGCTGTTTCTTAACTTTTCTGAGACGGCTGATATCAAGGTATCCAGAAATTTTAGAAGGCTCTAGATTACAGTATTTCTGGAACTTAAGGGCTGGTCAGAATGGAATACTAGTCCATGCACTGTGCTTTTATTTTTAGAAATGACAACATCTGGGGAGCCTGGCTGGCTCAGTTGGAAGAGCATGCCATTCTCTCCTTTTTAAAAAATGTTTATTTATTTATTTTGAGACAGAGAGAGGGCACACAAACAGAGGAAGGGCCGAGAGACAGAGGGAGAGAATCCCACGCAGGCTCCACCTTCAGCATGGAGGCCGATCTCAGGAACTGTGAGTTCATGACCTGAGTCATGAGCCTCAGAGCATGCCATTCTTGATCTCAAGGTCATGAGGTCAAGCCCCATGTTGGGTAGAGAGATTACTAAAAAAATAAATAAATGGCAACATCTGATGAGAAGATAATATTTTAATGAAGTAAAAATTTTCATTTTTTCTTATGTTTCATGCTTATTGCATCACATCTGATAAAAGTCCACGCCAAATTTTAAGTATATTTTATTATTTCTTTTCGGTTTAGCTTTAACATGTAGGTCTCTGACTCATCTGACTTGTGTATAGTGTAAGGTAGTGGCTAGTGTTTATTTTTTTATATAGATATCCAGTTGATACAGCTTTATGTATGTATGTATGTTTACTTTTTTTTGAGAGAGAGACAGAGTGCAAGTGGGGAGGAGCAGAAAGTGAGAACGAGTCACAGGGGTCTGAAGCAGACTCTAGGCTCCGAACTGTTAGCACAGAGGACAACATGGAGCTCAAATTCATGAGCTGTGAGATCATGACCTGAGCTGAAGTCTGTCAAACTGAGCCACCCAGGCACCTCCAGCATAATTTATTTAAAAGTCTATTCTTTATCCATGTCAATGAAAATGGAAAGATATCATTCTTTTCATGGGTGAGTATATTCCATTGTGTGTAGGTATGTGTGTGTACACACACACACACACACACACACACACACACACACCACATCTTCTTTATCCATCTGTCAATGGATATTTGGGCTTTTTCCATAATTTGGCTATTGTTGGTAATGCTGGTATAAACACCAGGGGGCATATGTCCCTTCAAATCAGTATTTTTGTGTCTTTCAGGTAACTATCTAGTAATGCAGTTGCTGGATTGTAGGGTAATTCTATTTTTAACATTTTGAGGAACCTCCATACTGTTTCCCAGAGTGGCCAGTTTGCATTCCCACTAATAGTGTAACAGAGTTCTTTCTCTGCATCCTTGCCAACATCTGTTTCCTATGTTGTTCATTTTAGCCATTCTAACTGGTGTGAAGCGGTATCTCATTGTAGTTTTGATTTGTATTTTCCTGATGATGAATGGATGGAGCTAGAGTATATTATGCTAAGTGAAATAAGTCAGTCAGAGAAAGACATATGCCATATGCTTTCACTCATACATGGGATTTAAGAAGCAAAACAGATGAACATGGGAAAAAGAGAGAGAGGCAAACCATAAAATAGACCCTTAACTATAGAGAGGTGTCGTGGGTGGGGGATGGGCTAAATGAGGGATGGGTATTAAGAAGGGCACTTGTGATGAGCACTGGGTGTTGTATGTAAGTGATGAATCACTAAATTCTACTTCTGAAACTAATATTACACTATATGTTAACCAGCTAGAATTTAAACAACAGCAAAAATAAAATCTTTAGGGCAGAGATATTTTCCTGTAGTTATTTGTATATTTCTTATATTCAGCACTTATTCTTCAAAGGCTGGCATAGTGCTTAATAAAGGTTTGCATTTTGACTGGAAAAAAAATACTATTAATCTGTTTTCAGATAAATGCCCTCTGATCAAGAAATTTGCCTAAAAATGTCTATTCTTTAACCATTAAATTACTTTGATATCTTTGTAAAAATATTAGTACATTTTAGTTTATTTTTGAACATTCTATTCTGTTTCTGGATATATCTATATGTTTGTTTTAATGCCAATGAGGACACAATGTTCATTATAAGAGCTTAAGGGTAAGCCTTGAAATTAGTTGCAGAGTAAGTTCCCCAAATGTGTTCTTTTTTTGAGAGTGATTTGCTATTCTAGGTACTGTCAAATTTCTACATTTCTGTATAAATTTCAAAACAGGTTTATCAGTTTCTCCAATAATCCTGTTGGGTTTTGGTTGAAGTTACATTTTGCAATGACATGGATAGAGCTAGAATGTATTATGCTAAGTGAAATAAGTTAATCAGAGAAAGACAAATACCATATGATTCCTCTCATATGTGGAATTTAAGAAAAAACAGATGAGCATACAGGAAGGGTAGAAAAAAAAAAGAGAAAAGAGGAAAACAAACCACAGGAGACTCTTAAAGATAGAGTACAAATTATGGGTTGATGGACGTGGGTGGACTAGATGGGTAATGGGTACTAAGGAGGCACTTATGATGAGCACTGGGTGTTGTATGTAAGTGATGAACCACTGAATTCTACTCCTGAAACAATATTGAATTATTGTGTGTTAACTAACTAAAATTTAAATGAAAAAAAAGAGAAATTGCATTGAAAATTTAGAAATTATATGGTAAAATATTGAGTTTTCTATTCTGTCAACATGATACATATCTCAGTTTATATATTTAATTTTCTTAACAGTGTTTTCTACTTTTCATGAATAGATGTTGAATATATCCTTAAAATATAACCCCAATATTTCATTTTTAAAACCAGTATTGGACATAATATTTTGTTTCTAATTTCAATTTCTAATTGTTTAATGCTATTGCAGATATATAGTTGATTTTTTTTATATAGACTTATATACAGTGACTTGGATAAATTCACTAATTAGGTCAATTATTTATTTTAGTGGACTTAATATTTTCTCTGTACACAATTATGCTATTTGCACAGAAACGTATTTTTATAATTTTGCTTCTTCCTTCCTAATCTCTAGGTCTTTTATTTCCTTTTATTTTCCTGTTGCAATGGGTAGGACCTAGACTGTAATATATAATAGTAATGGTGAGTGGATATCTCTATATTGTCCCCAGTCTTAGAGAGAGAGGATTCATCATTAACATGGTGGCAGGTATAGATTTTATATAGATGCTCTTTATCAAGTTTAACAAATAATTTTCTATTGTATTTGCTAACACCTAAAAAAATCTTAAATCTGGGTCAAAACTTATCAGGTTTTTATGAATCTTTCACATGATCAAGTGGTTCTTTTCCTTTATGCTGTAGTGACTCATATTGAGTGATATTTGGATGCTAAACCAACCTTTTATTCTTAGGACAAACTCCACATAGTTAAGGTACATTATTATTTTTAGAAATTACTAATGGATTTGATTTAAAAAGTTTTGTTAAAAGTTTTTTGCTCATGTTCATAAGGGGTATTTGTCTGTCAATTTCTTTCTTGTAATCTCACTTGGTATTTAGGCAGTGCAGGGTTCATATAATGAGTTGCATAGTGTTTTCTCCTCTGTGTTTTGAAAGAGTGTGCATAGGATTAGTTTGTTTGTTTGTTTGTTTGTTTGTTTGTTTAGTCAGTCAGTTTTTTATTGAACGTGTTACAAAAGAAGTTTAGTTAAAAAGACTGCAGCTCATGCATCATTACACTCCTCAGACTCTTCTCTACTTACCCTTTCTTCTCCTCCACTGGGGCAGTGACGGAGAGGGAGTAGCACCTCCTCCTGGTGCAACAGGACCTGCTGGTCAGACTCACTAGCTCCTGTGTGTCGCAGGTGAGAATCTTGATTTTGACATTGGCCAGGGCCTTTACAAATAAGCCTGGCCAGAAAGGTTCAGTATTTACAATGACTGCTTTAATGATGGCATTGATCTTATCCTCCTTAACATTCACCTCATTGGGTGCAGGATGAAGGCTGAGAACATACAGGTGAGCTTGGGGACCAAGATGATGGTGTGGGCCAGTGCTGGGAAGGCCCTGCTGGGCTTGGGCCCAGTTGCTGAATGAACTTAGGGCCTCACCCCAATGTGTCCTTACTTTTTTTTTAGAAGTACTGAGAACCTTAGTGGCAGCTGAGGAAAAGCAGTATTTATTTTAAAAATATGGGTAATTAAGAAGTGAAGCCATTGGGTCTGGAGTTATTTTTGAGAAGGATTTTAACCACAAATTTATTTTTTTTAACTGATATAGGACTATTCTGGTTTTCTATTTCTTCTTCAGTCAGATTTTGTAATGCTTTTCAAATAGTTGGGGTTTTTTTCTTCAAATATTGGTTTTTAAGTTGTCAAATTTATTGGCTTTAATTTGTCATAATATTACCTACTATTGTGTTAATGTCTGTAGAATTTGTAATGCTGTATTATCTTTTACTCTTGATATGAGTAATTTGTCTCTTTTTTTCTCTCTTATCCTTTCTCACTCTCCCTCCTTCTCTGTTCCCTCCTGCTTATTATTCTGGCTAAGGCTTTGTCAGTTTTATTCAAGCTTTTCAAAGAATCAGTTTTTTGTTTCATTACTGTTTTGTTTTTCATTTTGTTTCATTGATTTTTGTTTTTATTCTTATTATTTCCTATCTTTTATTTTCTGATTAATTTCCTCTTATTGTTCTACCTCTGTAGGTCAAAATCTTTGATAATGGATTTTAGATATTATTTCTTTTCTAACATATACATTTTATGGTTCAAATCTTCTCCTAAGGACTTTTAGTGCTTTTAAATATTCTGATATGTAGTGCTTTAAATTTCATTGGTTTCAGAGTATTTTTTGTTTTGTGATTTCCTTTTTTAATTGAAGTAAAACTCACATAAGATAGAAGTTACCACTTTAACCATTTAAATATTTATAATCATTGTAAATTTAGTACATTTACAATGTTGTGCAATCATCACAACTACCAGATCAGCACAGTCACCAGTTCTAAATCACCATCAGACAATGGTCCACCGGTTTTCCATTTTCTGATTTGATTGTCGGTCAATACTTACTAGATACATAGATAGATAGATAGATAGATAGATAGATAGATAGATAGATAGAGTTTTTTTTTTTTCCTTCTTCCTTTTTTCCTTTTCTACTCTGGTTATTGGTTTGTTTAAGCAGGCATTTTTAATCTATTCTTTTTACACCTCTTCTGAATCTCTTTCTTATTTATTTTCTTCTCTCTCTCTCTATGGATTAAGCCATATAGTTTCTCTGAATCTCTGCCTGGTCATTTTCCCCCCACCTTGGTCATTTCTCTCTTTGTATGGGATAAGGCTTCTTCTGCATCCCCCCCTTTTAAATTTTTTCAATGACCAAATCAAAACAAACCTCGTGGAAAGTCTAAACCACTACTATGAGTAAGGAGATTAAAACAATAGAGTCACAACAGATGTGGGGAATAAGTTTAGGAATCCCTGAGCCTGAACTAATGGGTTAACAAGACAAGAAGAATTACATAGCCCTAGGATACCCACACCCAAGTTTGGATAAACAAGATTATGTAAATAAGCATAGAGAGGATGGGGCCAAGACCCCTAAGATAGAGAGGGGGGCAAAGGCCCCCAGAATAGAGAGGATGGGGCAAAGGCCCTAATACAAAGGTATATGAGGTAGTCAAGATTAGGTATTTGGGGTGAAAATGCCCCCCAATTTAGTACTATAACAGAAAGCTGCCTTCACAGAAAGGAATGACCAAATTAGGTAACCAGGTAAATAGGGCTATAAGCCACTTCGAGTGAAGTTTCCCAGAGCGGAGCTAATTAGCAAAAGAAAGGTGCCTTGTTGACCTTGAGGCAGCATGCTTTATCTGTCTTATCCCCTAGACTAGCTAAAATAAAGAGACACAGTGCCTCATTAGTGCTGTTAACATCCATCTGCCCAGAGCCAGGATTTTGGTTTATATTGACCCAAACTCCTAACACCGTATATCTTCAAAACTCATTTTCCCTCATGCTCATGAGTTAATGTTCATAGATTCATTGTATCTTTGTGCATGCCCATCATATTTGTAAGCCTTCTGATCTTAATAAATATGGAGCAAGGACACTTATTTGAGGCTCTTGTCTTCTTGGATATTAGCCATCTCTCACATTTTAATCCTGTACCCACTTTCTTGCTGGACAGGTAAGAACTTTAGACTTAGAATCTACAACAGAAAGCATGCAACACATTCCAAAAACACCTCCTGAAGGGCCAGGCCCTGGGCAGTGTATGACCCCTTTTTAATATAGCAGTGCTTACAAGTGCAGGACACATAATAAGCTATTAAAACACATAAAGGACAGAAAACTAGCAGACCTATTCACTGAAAATTGGCAGCCCAGAAGGGAGTGGCAGGAAATATTCAATGTACTGAATAGGAAAAATATTCAGCGAAGAATCCTTTATCCAGCAAGGCTGTCAATCAGAATAGAAGGAGTGATAAAGGCTTTCCCAGACAACCGGAAACTGAAGGAGTTCATGAACACTAAACCAGCCCTGCAAGAGATCCTAAGGGGAACTCTGTGAGTGGAATGCTGCAAAGACTACAAAGGATGATACAATGATACTCTGAATGTCAGTGGACTAAATGACCCTATCAAAAGACATAGGGTATCAGAATGGATCAAAAACCAAGATCCTTCTATATGCTGTTTATAAAAGAATCACTTTAGAACTGAGGACACCTGAAGATTGAAAGTGAGGAGATGGAGAACCATCTGTCATGCTACTGGAAGTCAAAACGAAGCTGGAGTAGCCATACTTATATCAGACAAACTAGATTTTAAACTAAAGACTTTAACAAGAGAGGAAGAAGGGTATTATATCAAAATCATGTGATCTATCCATGAAGAGCTGCAATTGTAAATGTTTATGCCCCTAACTGGAAGCACTAAAATATATGAATCAGTGAATCACAAACATAAGCAATCTTATTGATAAGAATATGGTAATTCCAAGGGACTTTAATACTCTACTTACAGCAATGGACAGATCATCTAGGCAGAAAATCACTAAAGAAACAATGGCCTTGAGTGATACACTGGACCAGATGGACATGGCAGATATATTTAGAACTTTTCATCCAAAAGCAGCAGAATACACATTCTTCTCAAGTGCACATGGAACATTCTCCAAGATCACATACCAGGTCACAAAACAGCCTTCAATAAATATAAAAGAATTGAGATTATACCATGCGTATTTTCAGATCTCAATGCTATGAAACTTGAAATAAACCACAAGAAAAAATCGGAAATACTCCAAATGCATAGAGGTTGAAGAACATCCTACTAATGAATGAATGAGTCAACCAGATAATTAAAGAAGAAATTTAAAAATATATGGAAGGAAATGAAAATGAAAACATGACAGTCCAAACACTTTAGGATGCAGCAAAGGTAGTCCTAAGAGGAAAATACATTGCAACCCAGGCCTAGTTCAAGAAACAATAAAAATCCCAAATACAAACCTAACCTTACACCTATAGGAATTAGAAGCAGAAGAGCAAAGAAACCCCAAAGCCAGCAGAAGAAGATAAATAATAAAGATTAAAGCATAAATAAACAAAGCAATATAGAATAAAAAAAAAAAACCAGTAGAACAGATCAATGAATCTCATAGCTGCCTTTTTGAAAGAATAAACAAAATTGATAAACACCTAGATACACTTCTCAAAAATAAAAGGGAGCAATCAAATAGATAAAATCACGAATGAAAGAGGAGAGATCACAACCAACACCACAGCAATACAAACAATTACTAGAGAATACTATGAAAACCTATATCCCAACAAACTGGGCAATATGGAAGAAATGGACAAATTCCAAGCACCCACACACTACCAATACTCAAATGAGAAGAAATTAAAAATTTGAACAGTCCCACAACCAGTGAAAAAATTGAATCAGTTTTCAAAAATTTCCCAACAAATTCTGGGAACAAGTTCTCGGCCAGATGGCTTCCCAGGGGAATTCTACCAGACATTTAAAACAGAGTCAATACCTATTCTTCTCAAGCTGTTCCAAAAAATAGAACTGGAAGGAAAGCTTCCAGACTCATTCTGTGAAGCCAACATTACCTTGATTCCCAAACCAGACAAAGACCCCACAAAGAAGGGGAATTGCAGGCCAATATCCCTGATGAACATGGATATAAAAAATCTCAACAAATTGAATTTAACAGTATATGAAAAAATTATTCACCATGATCAAGTGGGATGCATTTCTGGGCTGCAGGGATGATTCAATATTTGCAAATCTGTCAATGTGAGACATCACATAAATAAAAGAAAGAATAAGAACCATATGATCCTGTCAATAGATGTAGAAAAAGCATTTGACAAAATATAGGAGACTTTCTTAGTAAAAACTCTCAAGAAAGTTGAGATAGAAGGAACATACCTTAACAGCATAAAAGCCATATATCAAAGGCCCACAGCTAATATCATCCTCAATAGGAAGAACTGAGAGCTTTTCGCCTAAGGTCAGGAACACGTCAGGGATCTCCACTCTCACCCTGTTGTTTAACATAGTGTTGGAAGTCTTAGCCTCAGCAATCAGACAAAAAAATGAAATAAAAGACATCCAAATTGTCAAAGAAGAAGTCACGCTTTCACTTTTGGCAGATGACATGATACTCTACATAGAAAATCCAAAAGATTCCACCAAAAAAACTGCTAGAACTGATACATGAATTCAGCAAAGTCCAGGCTATAAAATCAATGTCCAGAAATCGGTTGCATTTCTATACACCAATAATTAAGCAACAGAATGAGAAATCAAGGAATTGATCCCATTTACAATTGCACCAAGAACCATAAAATACCAGGAATAAACCTAATCAGAGGTAAAAGATCTGAATGCTGAGAACTACAGAAAACTCATGAAAGAAATTGAAGAAGACACACAAAGTTGGAAAAGCATTCCATGCCGATGGATTAGAAGAAGAAATATTGTTAAAATGTTGATACTACTCAAAACAATCTACACATTCAATACAATCCCAATCAAAATATCACTGGCATTCTTCTCAGAGCTAGAACAAACAATCCTAAAATTTGTATGAAACCACAAAAGACCCTGAATAGACAAAATAATGGTGAAAAAGAAAACCAAAGCTGGAGACATCACAGTCCCAGACTTTAGCCTGTCTGGGCTACAAAGCAGTAACCATCAAGACAGTATGCTATTGGCACAAAAACAGACACATAGACCAATGGAATAGAATAGAGAACCCAGAATTGGATCCACAAATGTATGGTCAACTAATATTCGACAAAGCAGGAAACAGTATCCAATGGGAACAAGACAGTCTTTCTAGAAAATGGTGCTTGGAGAACTGGAGAGCAATATGCAGACAAATGAAATTGGACCACTTTCTTAACCATGCACAAAAATAAACTCAAAATGGATGAAAGACCTAACTGTGAGACAGGAAACTATCAAATTCCTAGAGGAGAAAACAGGCAACAACCTCTTTGACCTTAGCCACAGAAACTTCTTACTTGACATGTCTCCAAAGGCAAGGGAAATAAAAGCAAAAATGAACTATTGGGACCTCATCAAGATAAAAAGCTTCTGCACAGTAAAGGAAACGATCAATGACACTAAAAGGCAATTGACAAAATGGGAGAAGATCTTTGCTAAAAATATTAGATAAAAGGTTAGTATCCAAAATATATAAAGAACTTACCAAAGTCAACACCCAAAAAACAAATAATCCAATGAAGAAATGGGCAGAAGACATGAATAGACACTTTTCCAAAGAAGACATCCAGATGGCCAACAGACACATGAAAAGATGTTCACCATTGCTCATCATCAGGGAAATACAAATCAAAACCACACTGGGATACCACCTCACACCAGTCAGAGTGGCTAAAATGAACAACTCAGGAAACAACAGATGTTGGTGAAGATGTGGAGAAATGGGAACCCTCTTGCACTTTTGTGGGAATGCAAACTGGTGCCGCCACTCGGAAAACAGTGTGGAGGTCAAAAAATTAAAAATAGGGGTGCCTGGATGCCTCAGTCAGTTAAGCTACTTTGGCCCAGGTCATTGTCTAGCAGGTTTGTGAGTTCTAGCCCTGCATTGGGCACTGTGCTGACAGCTCAGAGCCTGGAGCCTTCTAGGAATTCTGTGTTTCCCTCTCTGTTTGCCTCTTCCCCACTCAGGCTCTGTCTCTTAAAAATGATTAAATGTTAAAATTTTTTTTTAATTAAAAAATTAAAAATAGGATTACCTTATTACCCAGGAATAGCACTACTCGGAATTTATCCAGAGGATACAGGAGTGCTAATTCATAGGGGCACATGTACCCGAATGTTTATAGCAGTGCTATCAACCATAACTAAATTATGGAAAGAGCCCAAATGTCCATCAACTGATGAATGGATAAAGAAGATTGATCTATATATATGATGGAATACAACTTGACAATGAGAAAGAATGAAATCTTGCTATTTGCAACAATGAGGATGGAACTAGAAGGTATTAAGCTGACTGAAATAAGACAGGGAAAGAAAGGTATATGTTTTCACTTATATGTGGAATTTGAGAAGCTTAACAGAAGATCATGAGGGAAGAGAAGGAGGAAAATAGTTTCAAACAGAGAGGATAGCAAACCATAAGAGACTCTTAAATACAGGGAACAAACTGAGGACTGATGGGGGAGTGGAGGGGAGGGGGAAATGGGTGTTGGGCACTGAGGACGACACTTATTGGGATGAGCTCTAGGTGTTGTATGTAAGCGATGAATCATGGGAATCTACTGAAGCCAAGAGCACATTGTATACACAGTATGTTAACTAACTTGATAATGAAGTATATTTAAAAATAAATTAAAAACAAAACAAAAAATAAAAGAAAACAAACAAAAAGAATAAAAAGTTTGGAAAATTAAGTTGAAAAACACTATTGACATTAGATAAAAATAAAAATACTTAGAATAAATCTAATAGATTATGTGCAAGATCTCTGGAAAGTTTACACTATCTGATATCAACACTTCATATAAAGATACAGTAACTGACATAAGATAAACATATAATTATATGGAACAGAATAGAGAGTCCAAAAAGAAGCCAATACAGAATTAATTGATTTTCACAAAATATTGTCAAAACAATAATGGAGAAAGTAAAATCCTTTTAACAAAAGGAGCTAGAGGGGCGCCTGGGTGGCTCAGTTGGTTAAGCATCCAACTTCGGCTCAGGTCATGATCTCACGGTTCGTGGGTTCGAGCCCCGCATCAGGCACTGTGCTGACTGCCAGCTCAGAGCCTGGAGCCTGTTTTGGATTCTGTATCTCCCTTTCTCTCTGACCCTCCCCTGCTCACGCTCGCTCGCTCTCTCTCTCTCTCTCTCAGAAATAAATAAAACATTTTTAAAAAGCTAGAATAAGTGGATATCCATATTGATAAAAATGAATCTCAGCTTGTAAGTCACATCACATAAAAATTAATTTGAGATAAATCATATATCTAAAGGTAAGAGTAAAAAGTATAAGTATTCTAGAAGAGACTGCAGCACATTTTTGAAGACTTGAGTTTAACAAAGATTTCATAGTTAACATCAATTAGTTTTAATTTAAATATCAATAGCCAAGCATCAAATATTTTAAAAGAAAATATAGTTGGAATATTTTTGTGACCTTGAGGCATTCAGTTATTAAAGGAAACAGAGGAATCTTGTTTTCATAAATAAAAGCTATATGAACACCAATATTTAAATTATGAAGTGCTGTTAATGGAAAGAACTTTAGCATAAATGCAAAGACTAGAAAACATTTGCAAGACATTTGAGTTACAAAGGATTATTGCTTACAATACATAATGAACTTCTACAAATTGAAAATAGAGTCAGTGAAAAATGGACCAAAGACACGGACAGGCATTTCATCCAAAAGAAAGATGTGGTGAGTAAATATGTGGAGTGATAATCAGCTTATAATTTTGGAAATGCCAAGGAAACCTGCAATGAGATGACATTCTATGTTCATTTAATTTGCAAAAATTAAGAAATTTGGGACTCATTGGATGTAGAAGACATGACCCAAAAGGATGTATTTTATAGTATTTTATATTGCTGCTGGAAGTGTATTTTAGTACAACTACTTTGGAAAATAATTTGGCGTTATCTAACAATCTTGAAGATTCACATAACCTCAATTTATAGTTTCAATTCAAGCAGTGGTTGGCATGTGTACATCTGGAGTTCTGTGCCAATCTTTACAGCAGCCTTTCAGTGATACTGAATATGTGGAAATACCCAGAAATCTATCAACGAACATCAGCTGTGAAGCACTAGTAGGAGCATTGTCTGAGCAATGCTACAGCAGCTATAGACCTGAATAGGAGACTTCTACAGAACAAGCATGTCCAGAGGGAGGTGAGCATTTTAGTTATTCTGTGATGGGAAATAACTCATGAAGAATGTCTGAGAAGGTAGCCTTCTCTAGTTGCTTGAAAACAGATTCTTAAGGTATTGGTGAAAATTTCATCTCAAGTTTGAGATCCTAGTTTTTGTTTGTTTTTTTAGTTAGAAATATGGCTGCCATTTATTATTCACTTGTTCATTCATTCATTCTCATGGGTCAGTTTAATCTTCAAAACAATGATATGTAGTCTTTTTTTGAAGATAAGAAAAACTGAGTCTGAGAAAGGTAAATAAGTTATTTCAAGGTAGGAAAACATATTCATGGTACTGGTTAGACTGGAGGCTGGGTCTGTCTGTGTTTATGTGATGTCTAGGTGCTATAAGTTGTCTTTGCTCCTCTTTTTTTTTTTTTTAGTTTAAGTTTATTTATTTATTTTGAGACAGAGAGAGAGAGAGAGAGAGAGAGAGAGAAGGAGAGAGAGGGAAGGAGAAGGAGAGAAGGAGAGTTCGAAGCAGGCTTCAAGCTATCAGTGCAGAACCGACATGGGACTCAATCCCGTGACCTGAGAGGAAGTCAAGAGTCAGATGCCTAACTGACTGAGCCACCCAGGTGCCCCATCCTCTTACAGTCAGTTATAACTGGGGTTTTTCAGTTGGTTGATGTATTTTAGCTATTCTGCTCAAGTATTCCACCTAATTGGTAATGACAATGAAAGCATACAGTCAATTTGATTTATACATTTGGGAAAGTAAAATTGATTGATTGGACCCACAAATACTCTCACTGAGACCTTGTTTATTGTTCACATTCACCAAATGATAAGAGTCTGGCCCAAACTCCTCTCTTATGTATCTAGTCTAGACCTTGGGTAATATTTTTCTGACTTCAGCTTCAACATCACTTCCTTAAGAATACCTTCCCTGAGCATCTCACCTCCATCCTGGTCTAAAGCATGTTCCCATTACACAGGCATATAGCACTGTGTTCTTTTTTATAATGCTCACCACTCTCTCTCTCTCTTCTTTTTTTCAATAGTTGAATTCTTGCCTCTGAGAGCAGAGACACCAGCTGGGCTGTGAAGGCAGATTTGTATTTAAGTTTCAGTTCTGCCATTACTCACATCTGATCCTGTGTAAATTAACCTATACTCATAGTACCTCAGTTTCCTCATTTGTAAAATGAAAATAATAATAGTGCCCATCACAAAGGGTACCTTGTATAATGTGTTTAATAAAGGACCTGGCATATAGAACTCCATAGTTAGTTATTGTCATTATTATTGTTGAACAACACCGTGCCTGGTATATTTTAGATGTTCCATGAACATTTATTGAGGACGGGGTGGAGAAATGAAGAATCCAGGTTCTGATTGTAGCCTGATAATTATCCTATTCCTGTAGATAAATTCTAACCCTTGTCAAAAATGTCCTTCTGTGGTCAGAGGGACTATTGGAGGAAGAGAGAAGCATTTAGCTATCATTTTGGCAAGGACTCCTAGAATTAACTACTCTTCCCTTGGGGAAATAGCATAGAGGTGAGTCACCACTTAAATCAAACTGGTGCCTGTCTTGTGAGAACTGAAGGAGTTGAGAAGCAAGGTTGTGAGCATTTCTTAGCAGAGTGAACCACAAAGGCAGTGCCTCTCCCTGACTACATCTGTGCCTATCCATGGGGAGCTGGTGAAATGATGTGAGAAAGTGGATGCATCCCACGGACCAAAGTATGTGGCTCAGCACTGAGCATAGATGCTCTGAAAAAAAGGCTCATAGGAATAGGCTTCAAGAGAATCCTCATCCCAGAGACTTTTTTGACGTCAGTCAACTGCTGACATTTTGGTAATTGGATTTGCTTTTCTGGCTTCAAAAATGGCTGCCATGTTCTTAGGGCCTCTAAGTTCCACAAGTTGTACAGAAAAAACTTCAAAAACAAAAACCTATAGGTTCCTGTGAATCCTACAGAAACAGAAATGTGTCAAGCTGCTGAAAACCTCCTCTCCAAAACCCAAATTCACCTTAAATACAAAGTGAGTGTGTCTACTATCTGAGTTTATTATCTGAACAAGTCAGGCCAGGGGGAGAATCCCAGTCATACAATATATGGGAAGTGTTGGTATGTAAGAGAAACACATATTCTTCTTTTTAATTTTACCTCAAGATTTTTTTTCTGGAAACGCTGTGCTTGTTTGCTTGTTTGTTTGTTTTTCAAACAGTAAATTTACATAAATTAACCTGACTATGACTATGGTTTCTTACACCTCTGACTGAAGAAAAATAAGTATTGTTGAGTCTGCCAAGGGCCAATTCTTGACAAGACTGTAGTTGATAACCCTCAGCACCGAGTTAGTCAAAAATAACTTTTTCTGACCAATTTGTATGTCAGGACTTACTGATTTGTCAGCATTTTTCTGATATTGACCCTAAGGGCCATAGTCAGCAAACGAGTTTGATGAAAAGTTCAGATTTCAAGTGCATCACTTGCTGGAAATATTACAATATACTTACTAAAGTCTTTCTTAGAGGACTTTGTAGTGCATCATTTTTCTCCCCTTGCCTTTTTTCCTCTTTTACTTTTGGTTTTACTTTTTCTCCTCTTTATTTCTCCTCCATTTCTCTCTCCATCCCTTTTGTTGCTTTCTCTCAAATGCTTTATAATAACTAATATTAGTTACCACTGTGGATATTGAATAGATCATAAGACTAGTAAGACACAACACTGTACAAAGCATTTATTTGAATAGTGAATAGGAGTTACATTAAGTTTCCTATTTCCTGGATCAATCCATACTTCATCGTAGAGTCAAATTTGAGAAGAGTACATTATTTTAAGTTTAGAATATATCTTTAGCAAATCGATTAATGAATAGACAATATATCCCACAAAGCAAGCAAACTAAGCAAATAATTAAATATTTGTGTTAAAGATTCTTTTAATCACTTGCTTTAAAAATTTTCTTTTTTTGAACCTGATGACCTTTCTTCTTGACCTTTATCACCGCTTTTCTTAGTCTCCTGTTTCTTCTCACTTGATTAGCTTGCATTTTCAGAATCTCTGCCTTTTAGAGATGCTCAGAGACAACTCTGAAAGGTTTTTTTGGTGATACTCCCATGAGAACAGTAAAATAATATTAACAACAATAGTAAATTTAAACTGATTTTCTCTTCCCAACACTCCTACATGTAACTATATTTGTTACTTACTTTAACAGATGAAAAAACAGAAGCACAGAGAGATAAAATAAATTGATATTATGTAGTTAATTGGGGGCTCATTCCAGATTCCAATCTAAGTCTTTGGCTTTTATTTCATTTTATTTTATTTATTTTGAAGAGAGAGAACATGAGCAGGGGAGAGGGGTGGGGAGGGGGAGAAGAGAGGGAGAGAAAGAGAGAGAGAGGGAGAGAGCAAGCATCTTAAGCAGGCTCCATGCTCTGTGCAGAGCCTGATGTGGGGCTCGATCCCATGATTCTGGGATCACAACCTGAGCTGAAATCAAGAGTTGGATACTCGACCAGCTGAACCACCCAGATGCCCCTAAGTCTGGATTTTAAACCCATTTCTCTTTACTTTTTAATGCATTTCTACTTTGTTCTTTCTCCTTTATTTCTCTCCCTCTTTCTTTTGCCTCTTTTTCTCTTCTGTCTATCTCAGTGAATGCTTTGTGAATGTTTACTTTTTAGCCAGCATTGGGGATACAAAGATGAATAAGATTACAATTGGAGTAAGGCACATTTTTGTCTTCAAAGACACCGTGTTGAATGAAGAATGAGAGAAGAGTATGAGACAATGTGACTAGTGCCATAATGGCCATGTACCAACTTCTCTGAAATTGGAAGGAGGTAGCAATGCCATTTTTAGTCTTGAGGAAGCTGAGAAGTTTCCAGACAGGTAAAGTAGGAAAAAGTATGGCTTGTGAAAGAAACTTTATGTGGCTTTGATTCTTTTTTTATGAACTGAATTAGAACAAATTGAATTTTTCACTGGTAAACATGTCCAAGCATTTTGGAGAATAAAAAATACATATCTTTGGGTATGTTGAATGTGCCTCACATATGGCTACATCATGGATTGGCTCTTCTAAATTAATGCATGGTATTTTTCTTTCCTGATTTTAAAAGTTACACAGTCTTGTAGAAAATTAAAACAAATCAGGAAATTATAAAGAAGAAAAAATGCCACCTTTATCGTCAATTGTAAGAATATAAAAAATAAAATAGTTGATATGGTTTTGTGCTTGCTTTTGATTTCTGTAAAACTAGAAAAAAGAAGGTTTTTCCTGAATATTTATTCATTAGAAGAAGGCAACATTATTGAGAATGAGTATGACTTTCTTTTCAGGGAAGTCACTTGTCACCTGAACTGAATTGATGGTGAAGATGAATAATGTGACGGAATTCATCCTCCTGGGCTTGACTCAAAATGTGACACTTCAGAAATTCTCATTTGTTGTATTTTTAATTGTCTACTTGGTCACCTTGGCAGGCAACCTGCTCATCATGGTCACCATCAGTGCCAGCAGGGCCCTCGAAACTCCCATGTACTTCTTCCTGTCTTATTTGTCCCTTATAGATGGCTGCTGTTCTTCCTCCATGACCCCTAAAATGCTCGCTGACACTCTTACCATGAGAAAAGTCATCTCTTTTACGGGTTGTATGACTCAAGTCTTTGCGGAACATTTTTTTGGTGCTGCTGAGATTATCCTTCTCACAGTAATGGCCTATGACCGTTATGTGGCCATCTGCAAACCCTTGCACTACACGACCATCATGAGTCACCAGGTATGTAGCCTCCTTGTAGGAGTGGCCTGGGCTGGAGCCTTTGTCCACGCAACCATTCAGATCCTCTGCACAGTCTGGCTGCCTTTCTGTGGCCCCAATGTCATAGATCATTTCATGTGTGACTTGAACCCTTTGTTGAAACTCGTCTGCATGGACACACATACCCTTGGTCTCTTTGTTGCTGCCAATAGTGGGTTCATCTGTTTGTTAAACTTCCTCCTTTTGGTGGTTTCCTATGTGGTCATCTTGCTCTCCCTAAAGACCTATAGCTTGGAGGGGAGACGCAAAGCCCTCTCTACGTGCATCTCTCACATCACTGTGGTCATTTTATTCTTTGTGCCCTGTGTATTTGTGTATCTGCGCCCAGCAGTCACCTTTTCCATTGATAAAGCTGTGGCTGTGTTTTATACCATGATAACTCCTATGTTAAACCCTTTAATCTATACATTGAGAAATTCAGAGGTGAAAAATGCTATAAAGAAGCTCTGGATCAAGAGATGACTTCAATGGAAAAATAATCACAACAGCATAAAATGACTTCATCTTTTAAATGACAAAAAGAAAATAATATAATTTCTATGGTTCAGGGCCTAGTGAACACTATATATAAGTATGTTGATGTTGGCACATAAGTCCTCAGAGGAAAGGCACAGGCAGGAAATCATTTGTCATTTAAATATATCCCATTTAAATTTATTTATTGGTCATTTGGTTGTCAAACTTTGTTTACTTTCAGAATCAGCTGGAATTCTTGTTAAAATGCACATTTCCAGGATATAGCTCTAGAGATTCTAATTCAATGGGAATGTTCTTAGATTGGCACATTTGCATTTTAAACAAATTCTGTGGATGTTTTTAAGCAGGTGATCTATATGTACACTTTGAGCAACAATGCTATAGATTATGCTTGCATCATCTACCTATTAATGAATGATCTTGTTAGAGCATTTCCTGGGAAGTATCTATCATAGCAGATGCTATGAAAGATCATGAAACTCAGTTCTTCATAAGTGATGCTATACAAGCTCACTACATTTGTAACTGTAAAACAAAAATGTCATATTCTGTGAAGATAGAAAAACTCTCCATATTCTTCATCTTCACTTTCTATACTTTTAAATCTTTTGCTGCATCTGGTCTGATTCTTTCTTTTCCTCTCTTGCTTCCAAGTGGAAGGTCTACTATCTATTCTTGCTGAATTATTTGGATTAAAGTTCATTGTTATTGTAATATTAACAGTCATTTACATTGAAAACATTATTTTCATAGTTTTGCCATGTGAAGCAGACTTTATGTATCATTTTTATATGTACATTTGGAGGTATATTATTATCACTAAGAAAACAGTGTCTAAGTAAGGTAGTTCTGAGATCAAAACTTACTTTTGCAACATACAGTGTGGACTTCAGTGAACTACAACTTCTTTGAGTTAAAGGAGAATGATAGAGATATTATCAAGATTAGTAAAGAATCCTTGTAGACCTTTTGTTACCAATCAATTCTCAATAGCTGTCAGTCATGAAATTTATTACTGGAATCTCTGTAACAGTACAGAACCACTTAGTCTATTTTTTGAGCATTAGAAGGGATAATACATTGTTTCTTTGTACCTTCTGTGAAGAATAATACTCTGAGCCTACTGGCCTTGTAAAATTCTTGGGGGGCTGGAATGCTTCCCAACATCTTTGGCCATTGCTTTCCCATGCTATTCTGTTTTTCTTCTTTCCATTGGCCTCATGCTTCCTAGATATGGGGGGCTGATCCATTTATGGGTATGACTTTTTTTTTTTCTGACAAGTCCAAATTGAAGAGCCACAAAGGCATTTTATTATGAACCTGAGGTCAACACAACAGGCAACTGGACTATGAACAGAATTAAGTGAGATATTTGTTTGGAGGAGGTGGTTTGGTTGAGTGGTGAGGGTAGACTCTGGAGTCAGATTTCCTGGGTTCAATGTGACCTGGGAAAGTTATTTTACCTTTCAACAATATTTTCTTTTTCTGTAAAACAATGGAAACAATAATATGTATTTCATAATGTTTTGGGGTCTTATAAGTGGGATTATATATGTTAAGTGCTTACAAAAGTTCATGGCACATAGTAAACATTATAAAAGTATATTGAAAAGAAAAAAACTGACTGGTGATGACCTGATTCTTAATACAGACAGATTTTTGCTTCTCTCTCCTCTTGAACTACCAAGGCCTTCATTATCTCTGGGACAGGACCTCTATGGATCTTACCTTGGTCCCTGTCTCCTTGTGTGATGAATACTACGTCAGATAACTTTTCCCTTGAACTTTAGGTAAGAGAATTTTTTACCTTTAGGTTATTATTCAGCCCCTGGAAGTCACTAACACTTTAGTGGAAGTTTTGGGTGATGTGGAAAAATTTGGATTATAGAGTAAGCAGAAGTATTATTGAATTCTATCTTGTTAGTTTATGTAACATTGTGTGAATTTCACAGCTCTCAGGACCTTATTTTAATCTTTGATCACACATACAGTGAAATAGTAACACATTTTTCAAAGGGTAGTTTTAAGCATTAGATGAGACACTGTATGCCAAGTGTCCAGGACTATGCTTGTCACTCAGTGAGTACTTAATAAATGTCATTGTATTTGATACCCCCTCACTTCTTCATTTGGATCCTATTTCTGTCTAATTTAAAAAACCCCTCTGACTTATACATATTATTGAACTCTAAGTAGGTATTTCTATTAGGAGGTTATGAGGCACTTTGAAAATTCTAAGAATAAAGCCCTCAAATTAATGCAAGATGGATGAGATTAACTTTCTAAAACATTCACCTTGAAAATGTGAATGTCGGGGCGCCTTGGTGGCTCAGTCGGTTGAGCGTCTGACTTTGGCTCAGGTCATGATCTCACATTTGTGGGTCTGAGCCCCACGTTGGGCTCTGTGCCGACAGCCAGCTCAGAGCTGGAGCCTGTTTCAGATTCTGTGTCTGCCTCTCTCTCTGACCCTCCCCTGCTCATGCTGTCTCTTTCTCAGAAATAAATAAAACATTTAAAAAATGCGAATGTCTCCAAAGTTACAATTAGGTTAAGGAAGACCCCCAAATTTAATAAACTTTTTATGACCCATTAAAAAATCTTTAGTACAATAATTAGTAATTGTAGCAAAAGTGATTCCTACTTACTACAGTTTGGCTGATACTACAAAGGAAAGTTACTGTTTAATCCCCTAGGATCCCTATGAAATAGATAACATTATTCCTGCTTTCCAGAAGAACTGAAGTATGGAAAATTGAAATCATTTACTTTAGGTTGCAGAACTAGAAAATGTCTGAAATGGGATTTGAACCCATGTATTTTGGCTTTAGAGCTTGCACTCTTTTTTTTTTTTAATGTTTTTTATTTATTTCTAGGAGAGAGAGAGAGAGAGACAGCGTGAGCAGGGGAGGGTCAGAGAGAGAGGGAGTCACAGATTGAAACAGGCTCCAGGCTCTGAGCTGGCAGTCAGCACAGAGCCCGACGCGGGGCTTGAACCCATGAACCGCGAGATCATGACCCAAGCGAAAGTTGGACGCTTAACCGACTAAGCCACCCAGGCGCCCCAAGAGCTTGCACTCTTAAGCACTGTGGTATACATCATAATAATGACACAGATCATATAACAATTTCTAGTGGAGGGAGATAGGCAATAAGTAAGTTAATGTATGTATAAAAAATTTCATTCAAGGAGAAAAGTGCTCAAGAATGGAAGGGTGTGTGGGGCACCTGGGTGGCTCAGTCAGTTAACCCTCCAACTTCGGCTCAGGTCATGATCTCACGGTTCCTCAGTTCAAGCCCCGCGTCGGACTCTGTGCTGAGAGCTAGCTTGGATCCTGGAGCCTGTATCTCCCTCTCTCTCTGACCCTTCCCTGCTCATGCTGTCTCTCTGTCTCTCTGTCCTAAATAAATAAAACATTAAAAAAAAAAAGAATGGAAGGGTGTAAGGTGATAGTGACTCAGAAGGCAAGGGACCGCTTCAGGTTTTGCCTTCAAGGAAGACCCCACAGCAAGATTTTACAGCATTTATTCATGTCCAGGAGTGAGAGACAGTGAGCTGAAGATCATGAGTAAAATCACCAGAGAGGAATTTCTGTAGATGGGAAGGGGATTTTTATCTGACATGGTTGAGTGTCATTAAGTGCTCTCTTCTGACTCAGAGATCACCAAGCAACCTTAAATGTACACTTAATTCAGCTCTTGTTAAATCAGGATAAAGTGAAATACATTCACCACCTCACATAGTGACTTTTGTGTGTGTGTGAGAACATTTAAGATCCACTCTCAAGTGTATAACACAGTACTGTTAACTCTGGCACCAAACTGATTATTAGAGACCCAGGATTTATTAATCTTAAACCCAAAGTTTGTACTTTTTGACCAACATGCCCCCCTTTCCCTTCCCTCAGCTTCTGCCAACCACTGTTCTACTCTCTGATTCTTTGAGTTTGACTTCTTTTCTTCACTTTTGAAGGATAATTTCACAGAACACAGAATTTTAAGTTGGTGTTGTTTTTTTTTTTTCTTTCTCTCAACCCTTTAAATATTTCACTCCATTCACTATTTCTTGTGTGGTCTCTGAGAAGTTGGATGTAATTCTTTCCTCTTCTCCTTGTGGTGGTGGTCCCAGCCGATTGGCAGAGATGTTATTGCCTAGGAATGCCTGTGGCACTCACCCGGGCCCATATTGCTTCTAGAAGTCCCACAGACATTTCCCCCACTGAGGCCAGAGTTGTGGCTGGATTGGCCTTTGTGATTCTTATTAGGATTGCAGGACACACTTCACTGCAGCAAAAACGATCAGGGAACTTTGAGGAACAAGATTTATTACACACTAGTCCTGGAGGCTACAGGGCATATCTGGGGCCACACCTGAGGAGGTTGTAGGTAGAGAGTAAAAGAGCGCAAACCTGAGGCTCTACATTTGTTAGGGTCTGGCGGAGTGGGATGGATATCTAAGGTTTCATGGGTTCACTATTTATTGCTTGCTTTAAAGCATGAGAGTGGGAATTAGAGGGTGGAAAGGGGGGGCGCCTGGGTGGCTCAGTGGGTTAAGCATCTGACTTTGGTTCAGGTCATGATCTCACGGTTCGTGGGTTCGAGCCCCGCATCGGGCTCTGTGCTGATTGCCAGCTCAGAGCCTGGAGCCTGCTTCAGATTCTGTGTCTCCCTCTCTCTCTGGCCCTCCCCTGATCATGCTGTCTCTCTCTCTCTCTCTCTCTCTCTGTCAGAAATAAATAAAATATTAAAAAAAAAATAGAGGGTGGAAAGGGAGAAGTAGGGTGACTCAAGGGGTCAGTTACTGATGTGACCCTGGGCTTCCTGAAAGAGGGAACTTCATGAGTGGGGGTGACTTACTTCCTTGTCTGGTAGCTGTGTCATATAGCTGGCAATATGTTTATTCATGAGGGATGCCTTGTGAAATATGTGCATCGGTGATCAAAAACCTAATGTGAAGCACTTACACTGTAATCAAAGAGCTTAATATCTGGGATACCCACTCCTCTATAGGTAAGATGTTTTTTCCTCTGGGCTCTTTCAAGATTTATAAGAGTATCTTTGATTTACTGAAGTTTGAATATGATATATCTACATATGGATTTTTGTTTGTTTGGCATTTGCCTTATGAGGTATTCACTGAGTTTCCAGAGGCTTGGTGTTTGACATTAATTTGGGAAGAAGTTCTCAGTCATTATTTCTTCAAATATTGCTTCTGTTCCTTTCACTTCTTCTCTTTCTGGTATTCCCATTACAGAGATGTTACCCCTTTGGTACTGGTCACACAATTCTTGCAAAGTCTGTTCTGGTTTCTTTATTTTCTGCTTTTTGTTTTTCAGCCTGTTTCCGTTTTGATTTTCAGTTTGGGAAATCTCTATTGCCATGTCTGGAGGCAATACCTAGCTATTAATGAGCCCTGTCAAAGGCATTCTTGATTTCTGTTGGTCTTTTTGATCTCTAGCATTTCTTTTCGACTCTTCCTTAGAATTTCTCTCTTCTTACATGATCTACCTGCTCTTATCTTTAGGGATGTTGCAGGGCAAGTGTTCTGTAGTCTATCACAGAGTGTCAGTCTTCAGGTGAGCCTGGGCTCTAGGACTGGATAGTTCACCAGGGCTTCTTGTCCAACCTCTCCATAATCTGATAGGTCTAAAAGTATCTTTACATATAGAGTTCCTTCTCAGATTTGGTGGAAAACCACAGTGAACAGAAGCAAGAATCAGTCTTGGACACACTGCAAGTGCATGACTCGATGATGTATCTGGTTAGAAGGCAAAAAATGGCCAATGACTTTGCCTCTAGTGGGGAGAAGATGCTGTTCTCTTCAGAACTGTTAAAACTCTTTCAGGAGGGTTGATGAGTATTTCAAGAATGTCTTCTCACGATCTTGGTACAATTAGTTTTGCCCTACTACCCGAATAAGATGGCCTGAAAATTGGAATAGTAATTTTTCTTTTTTGAAGTTCCTAGAAAAGAAGTTAGTTTCTAGAGAAGAGTTTCCCTTAAATTTTTTTTAATGTTTATTTATTATTGAAAGAGAGAGAGAGAGAGGGAGAAAGAGTGTGCAAGTTGGGGAGGGGCAGAGAGAGAGACATAGAATCTGAAGCAGGTTCCAGGTTCTGAGCTATCAGGATAGAGTCTGATGTGGGGCTCAAACTCATGAGCCATGAGATTATGACCTGAGCCAAAGTTGGACACTTAACTGACTGAGCCACCCAGGCTTCCCAAGAACTTTTTAAAAGTTTCCCTTTTAAGGGGCGCCTGGGTGGCTAGTCGGTTGGGCGTCCGACTTTCGCTTAGGTCATGATATCACGGTTCGTGGGTTCGAGCCCCGCGTCGGGCTCTGTGCTGACTGCCAGCTCAGAGCCTGGATCCTGTTTCAGTCTGTGACTCCCTCTCTCTCTGACCCTCCCCTGCTTACACTGTCTCTCTCTCTCTCTCTCCCCTAGAAATAAACAAAACATTAAAAAAAAAAAGTTTCCCTTTCAAAAAAGCTTTTTGCTGACTTCTTATATCAGGTAGGTTTGTCTGCCTTGATAAATTACCCTAATGTAGAAAATTTTTGTTTTTATGTTTGCACCAAGGGATTCCTTTTAAATAGATCTACAATCAAGTAATAATTTTCTGAAGTAATTAGAAGACTCTATGTAGAAAATGGATGGACATAGTCATACGAAGTCAAATATATTCTTAAGAACTAGTGCGGCTTCTTGTCCTCGGTGGTCATGCTGGATGAAAGAGGCATTTCCAGGTCTTTGTAAGTTAGTTAAAAAGTCCTTCCACTGATTGGGAATAAGCCTTCAGAAGGTAAGTCTGTAAGAGTAAATGGAGGAAGCCAGGCTTTTTAGTTGTGTGAATTACTTTATTTTGTGGGATATTCTTATAAACTTGAGTTTATAAAAATTGAAACAGTGTAAACTTCTCCTGGGATCACAGATTTGAAGTCAATCAGAGTTTATAATTACATGTCTGTCACTGAAGGGTGTATGACTTTGAGAAAATTAAGTATTCTGAGCCTGTTTCTTCAACTATAAAATGAAGATAACAATGCTTGTTATTGTAAAAATAAAATGTTATACATTAAATATGATTCTGTATATATGTGCATATGTAGATGTAGATATACATGTATGTGTGTGCATATATACATATATTTGTATATATATAATATCATAATATGTTATGTTGTTATATATATACAATATATATATATATAGTATATATATAATAACATAGGTATGGAAATAGCATATGATATACAGTTGTGCATAACAAATAATATATGTTCTTCTTGCAGTGTTAACATTTCCTTTCGTTAAAATATTTTGTACCATGTAAGGAGATGGAGGCCATCTAGGAAGGAATAGATTTTTTTGTGGAAAATGAAAAATTTATCTTTTTTTAATGTTTACTGTTTTTAGTGAGAGACAGCACAAGCAGTGGAGGGACAGAGAGAGAAAGGGAGAGAGAGAGAATCCCAAGCAGGCTCCACACTGTCAACACAGAGATCAACGTGGGGCTCAAGCTCACGAACCGTAAGACCATGACCTGAGTCAAAGTCAGACGGTTAATCTATTGAGCCCCCCCAAATTTATCTTAATAAATATTTAATTGATCCCATTTGGAAATGTCATTTAGGTAGTTGAATACAGAGAGCCATTCATAAATTGTTCTCCCACTTTGCATATGTAAATTACCTTAAGTGATTCTTCACTTAGGAATCACACTTTATACATGACTTTATACATGTGCATCTTCCATGGAATGTCCTTTCCATCTTCTCTTGTTCTCTCGTTTCTCCTTTAAAAGTCAGCTAAACTGGGGCGCCTCTGTGGCTTAGTCGGTTAAGCGTCCGACTTTCGCTTAGGTCATGATCTCGCGGTTCGTGGATTCGAGCCCCGCATCGGGCTCTGTGCTGACTGCCAGCTCAGAGCCTGGAGCCTGTTTCAGTCTGTGACTCCCCCTCTCTCTGACCCTCCCTGCTCACGCTGTCTCTCTCTCTCTCTCTCTAGAAATAAAAAAAAAAAAAAAAAAAAAGTCAGCTAAACTACTGCTTTCTCTGGGAGGCCTTCCCCGATCCCCTGTCTATTAATGTGTTCTGGCACAGGGTACCCCTAGTCTACATGACTATACTTATAGTAACACTAATTAAATTGATCTGTAATGGTCTGGCCACCTGTATATGAAATCACTGAGAGTAACAGACTATGTCTTATTCAACTGGGCATGTCAATGTCTATGACAGGTTTGACATCAATAGTTTTCCATGTGCATTTTTAATTGAATAAATAAAAAAGAGTAAGCTTATAATGAACTTAAAACTTTTCTCCTTTGTTTTAAAGGCAAACTGTTTCTAATAACTGAAGGCAGCAATTATAAGGAATAGACAGAACCGAGTAAATGGAACCAAAGAGCAATGTGACGGACTTTGTCCTCTTGGGCCTCACACAGAATCCCAAGGAACAGAAAGTACTCTTTGTTATGTTCTTGCTCTTCTATATTTTGACCATGGTGGGCAACCTGCTCATTGTACTGACTGTTTCTTTTAGTAAGACCCTGGACTCACCTATGTACTTTTTTCTTGCTAGCTTATCGTTTATGGATGTCATTTATTCCTCATCTATTTCTCCTGAACTGATTTCAAATTTGTTCTTTGGGGAAAATACCATATCCTTCCAATCTTGTATGACCCAGCTGTTTACAGAGCACTTTTTTGGGGGATCAGAGGTCTTTCTTCTGCTGGTGATGGCCTATGACCGCTATGTGGCCATCTGTAAGCCCTTGCATTATTTGGTTGTCATGAGGCAATGGGTGTGTGTTGTGCTGCTGGTAGGGTCCTGGGTTGGGGGTTTTCTGCACTCAGTAATTCAAGTTAGCACGATTTATGGACTCCCATTCTGTGGTCCCAATGTCATTGATCATTTTTTCTGTGACATGTACCCTTTACTGAAACTGGTCTGTACTGACACCCATGTCATTGGCTTATTAGTTGCGGCCAATGGAGGACTGATCTGCACAATTGTGTTTGTGCTCTTGCTCATCTCTTATGGTGTCATCTTGCACTCTCTGAAGAACCTTAGTCCAGAAGGGAGGCGGAAAGCCCTCCAGACCTGTGGTTCCCACATCACCGTGGTGGTCTTCTTCTTTGTTCCATGTATTTTCATGTACATGAGACCTGCTAAGACCTTCCCCATTGACAAATCATTGAGTGTGTTTTATACAGTCATAACCCCCATGCTGAATCCCCTGATCTACACTCTGAGAAATTCTGAGATGATAAATGCTATGAAGAAGCTCTGGAGGAGAAATGTCACATCTTATAGTAAATGAGTGCATCATCCACCATGAAGAGAGTTATTTGACATTAAGGTTTATTTCCCTAGACTACACAAGTCTTCTAAAGTCTGATTCTGACTTTCCTTTCTTCAAAGAATTTATGATAACTATAATTAAAGAATGAAGTAAATTAATGTGCTGTAATAAATTTCGCTCCCTGCTAGGATGTAAGGTCCATAACATCTTGTAGATCTCTTCATTTAGGAATGTGTAATGCCTTTCTAGCAAGGAATCCATAATAGGTAATGAATTTGTGAGGAAATTTTTATATGATTATACTAAGTTTTAATCAATTTATGAATTTATCTTTTATATATTTTCTGAGACGGTATTTTTAATTAGATTCTTGTCATTTAGTTTTTATTATACTATTTAAAACATTTAATGGTGTGTAGGATGTTTTCTTTATTAAATTTCAGTTTTCTTATATAAGAAAAGTTGAAGTGTAACAGGTAATAATAGCAAAAATGAAACCCTTACGGAACAGGATAAAGTGTAGCACAAATTTCCTACTCATCTCTCAGCACTGTCTCTTTTTCCTAGAGGCAGTCACTTAATCTGTTTCTTAAGATTCATCAGGCAATAATCTTTACAAAGGCATATGCAAATCCAAATACACGTATGTGTGTTTTTCTGCAAATGTAAATGTTTGCTTTTACTATGCAACATTTTTTTTAACTAAGCTTTTCATATTAGGATAGTTTTTATATATTTTTTATTTTTGTTTTTCATTGAACTATGGTTGACATACTTTATTAGGTTTGCGTGTACAACACAGTCCTCTGACAGTTATGGACATGACAGAATGCTCACCATGGTAAGTACAGTTACCATCTGTCACCACACAAAGGTTTTCCAACAGTATTTACTATATTCCCTATGCTGTACGATGCCTTTTGACTTATATCTTTTATAACTGGAAGTTTGTACCTATTAATCACTTTTACCTTATTCACCCATCCCCGAGGCCCCTCCCCTTCAGTAATCATCACCTTTTTCTGTGTATTTGAGTCTGTTTTTGTTTCTGTTGATTTGGTTATTAGATTTTACATATAAGTGAAATTAGCTGCAACATTGAAGATATTCCATATCAGTCCATTCAGACCTAATTCTTAGTGGTTTTTTGTACTAGGTAGTACTCCCTTATAAATATATATTAAAATTCATGTATGCATTTCCCTTCTGATTGTTTCTAACCTTTTTGTATGACAAAGAATTTTGCAATCAACACGTGTCTTTGAATAGGTGCAAATATGAGTTGCTAGGAGTGGAATTGTTGATATATGTGTTTGAGTCAGTGGTCAGGTAGTTAGATATCGATATTCATCATTATTGCCAAACTGCCATCCCTGAGATTGTAGTAACGTCTATATTGCTGCACGCAGTCTGTGAGAGTACTTCTTTCCACATTCTCAACCACCTGTACCTAATAAATATTTAAGGCATAGAACAATCTGATTAAAGGTTTCTTTTTTATAGTTTAATCAAAATCTTTTTTTTTCAAAATCTTTTGGTATAATTGAGTTGGAGCATCTTCTCACATATTTAATATGATATGTGTTTATTTTTCTGTGGATTGTCTACTAATATCTTTCTCTGGTTGGATTGTTAATATTCCCATGCTGATTTTTATGTACTAAAGATACCATCCATTTTACTATTGTATAAGTAATTATTATTTTTCTGGCTTGTGATATTTTTAAAAATTTTATTCGATTTTTTTAAAGTTCATTCATTTATTTTAAGAGAGAGTGCGTGTGCAAGCAGGGGAGGGTCAGAGAGAGAGGGAGAGAGACAGATAAGCAAGTGCAGTGCAGAGCCCAATGCGGAGCTCGAACGCACCAACTGTGAGATCATGACCTGAGCCAAAATCAAGAGTTGGACACCTAACCAACTGAACCACCCAGGTGCCCCTTAACTTTTTTATACTGTGTAAGATGCTTCTGTCATGTAGACAATTTTGTCTTACATTTTATACTTAATATATATATTTAAAAATTTTTAAACACGTATTTATTTTTGAGAGACAGAGACAGAAAACAAGCAGGGGAAGGGCAGAGAGAGAGGAAGATGTAGAATCCAAAGCAGGCTCCAGGCTCTGAGCTGTTAGCACAGGGCCCAATGTGGGGCTTGAACCCACAAACGGCGAGATCATGACCTGAGCCAAAGTCAGATGCTCAACCGACTGAGCCACCTAGGCACCCCATTAATATATTTATGTTTTGTATCTTGCTTAAAAAGACTTTCCTCACTTCATTCATACCAAAGTATTTTTCAACTATTTTTTAGCACTTAATTTTTAAGCTCTTTTTTTGGTTCTATATTAAAACTGTTGATCCATTTGGGAATTTATTTTGATATAGGAGTTAAATAAGGATTAATTTTAGTTGTTTTTCTAATTTTTAGTTGTATTTTTATAGTCATAATTATTTTTTACCATTAACTTGAATTCCTATTATATTCTAACGTCTCATTTGTGTGCCCAATTCAAGATTATTCTATTTCATTGATCTCTTTACTCATGTACCGATGGATATACAATATAATTTTCGTGATTTATAACACATTTTGATATGTGATGAGACTAGTGGTTTCTCATTTCTGTTCTTTCTCAGATTTATGCCTCATCTTGCATATTTATGTTTCAAATTCAAGTTTAAAAAAATTTAATGTAAATAAGATAAATAATATATTTAACATTAAAATAAGTTTAGAATGAAGTTAAGTTTAAAATAGTTTATTTAAGGGGCGCCTGGGTGGCTCAGTCGGTTAAGTGTCTGACTTCAGCTTGGGTCATAATCTCACGGTTTGTGGGTTCGAGCCCCACATTGCCCTCTGTGCTGACAGCTCAGGACCTGGAGCCTGCTTCAGATACTGTGTCTCCCTCTCTCTGCCTCTCCCCTACTCATACTCTGTCTCTCAAATATATAAACTATAAAAAATAAGAAAAGTAAAATAGCTTAGTTACAAAACAAAACTCAATTGTTAATTTAGGAAGTTTACAGTTTTCAAGTTCTGAGAATTGTTACCCATGAGCAGGTCTTTACATTTAAGAAGTCACCTCTCACGTCCTTGGGTACTGCCTCCCTTTTCTCTGTATGTGACTTATCCCTTCTAGATGTCTATTTTTCATCCATGACCCCTAAAATGCTGCCTGGCACTTTTGCTGTAAGAAAACCACCTCTGTCAAGAAGTACATGACTTAAGTCTTTGTTGAGCACGACATGGCTATCTGCAAACCCCTGTACTATGACGTCATCACAAGTGACAGGGATATGGCTTCCTCTATAAGGTGGCATGTGCTAGAGACTTTGTTCTTACAGCAATTCAGGTCTTCTTCATGGTGCTTGCACGTGGCTCCAATGTCATAGACTATCCATGTGTGATATAAGCCCTTTGTTGAAACACGTCTGCATGGACACAGTCATACCCTTGGTCTCTTAGTTGCTGTCGACAGTGGGTTCATCTGCCTGTTAAAATTTTCCTCCCGGAGGTCTCCTCGGTGGTCATTATATGCTCCCTGAGGACCAGTAGCTCGGAGGGGAGACAGAGAACCATGTCTACCTGTGTCTCTCACGTCATGGTGGTCTTTGTATTGTGTCCTGCATGTTTATATATTTGTACCAAATCAGCACCTGCTCCACTGATCAAGTTGTGGCTGTGTTGTGTACCACGGCAACTCTCCTTGTTAAATTACTTAAACCTGTGCACTCAGAAATTTGGAGGTGAAAAATGCCATGAGGAAGTTCTGAGGGGAAAAAAAGTAACCTTGAGAGATATCCTTAACTTTATAAGTTTATAAGTTGTTTTTTTAATGGAAAAGAGAGAAGAAGATGATTTCTATGGTGCAGAGGCACATGAACACTATTTGTCCCAAGTATGTTTATTGTGACGTACAGGCACTATGAATTAAGGTCCAGGCAGGAAATTATCTATCATTGTAAAGATATTCTACTTAGATTTATGTATGTCCAATTGATTGTCAAAGTTCAATGTACTGTCAGAATTAGAGTTCTTATAACATGCGGATTGTCAGGACACCGCTCTGGAGATTTTAATTTACTAGTTTTATTGTTGGATGACATATCTACTTTTAGACAAATTACTCAGGTGTATTTGTGCATATACTCTAGGTATTGTGCTATAATTTATGTTCACATCATGACCCTGGTTCTTTAAACATTTTTTCTTACATATTTATTTATTTATTTTTAAAATTCCAGTGTTAAAATACAGTGTTATATTAGTTTCAGGTATACAATATAGTTGTTCAACAATTGTATACATTATTCAGTGCTCATCACAATAAGTGGACTCTTAATCCCCTTCACCTATTTCACCCTTTGCCCCACTCACCTCTCCTTTGGTAACCATCATTTCTCTGTATTAAAGGGTCTCTTTTTTCCCCATTATTCATTTGTTTTCTTTCTTGAATTCCACATATGAGTGAAATCATATGGTACTTGTCTTTCTCTGACGGACTTATTTCACTTAGCATTATACCCTCTAACACACATACCATCTATGTGTTGCAAATGACAAGATTTAATTCTTTTTTATAGCCTAATAATATTCCATTGTATACAAATACCACTTGTTTATCCATTCATCTGTCAATGAACAATTCCATAATTTGGGTATTGTAAATAATGCTGCAATAAACACAGAGGTGACCATATCATTGGAAATTAATGTTTTTGTGTTCTTTGGGTAAATACCCAGTAGTGGAAATAGTAATGGATCATATAGCAATTCTACTTTTTTTTGAGGAGTCTCCGTACTGTTTTCCAGAGCGGCTGCACCAGTTTTCATTCCCGCCAACAGTGCACAGCATTCCCTTTTGTCCACATCCTCACCAACACTTGTTTCTTGCATTTTGATTTTAGCCATTCTGACAGGTGTGAGGTTATATCTCTTTGTGGTTTTGATTTGCACCATTGTTGAAGAGACTTTTTCCCTTTGAGTGTTCTTGCCTTCTTTCTTGTAGATTAGTTGCCCATATAATCATGGGTTTATTTCTGGGCTCTCAATTATGTTCTATTGATATATGTTTCATTTATGTGTATGTGTATGTGTGCGCGCACATGCGCGCGTGCTCGCCAGTATTAAACTACTTTCATTGTTACAGCTTTGTAGTATATCTTCATATCTGGGCTTGTGATACATTCAGTTTTGTCCCTGTTTTTCAAGATTGCTTTTGCTAATCTGAGTCTCTTGTGGTTCCATACAAGACTTGTTCTAGTTCTGTGGAAAGTGCTGTTGGTATTTTGATACAGATTGTATTAAACATGTGGGTTGCTTTGAGTAGTATGGACATTTAAACATATTTCTTCTCCGCACCCGTGAATATGAAATATCTTTCCATTTCTTCAATTTGTTTCATCAGTATTATATACTTTTAAGGGTACAGGTCTTTTGGGGTGCCTGGGTGGCTCAGTTGGTTAAGCATCTGACTTTGGCTCAGGTCATGAGTTCAGAGCCTGGAGCCTGCTTCAAAATTTTGTGTCTCCCTCTCTCTCTGCCCCTCCCCCACTCACTCTCTGTCTCTCAAAATAAAATAAAGATATAAAAATTTTTTTAAGAAAGAGTACAGGTCTTTTACCTCCTTGGTTGAGTTTATTCCTAGGTATTTTATTATTTTTGATGCAGTTGTAAATGGGACTATTTCCTTAATTTCTATTTCTGCTACTTCATTATTAGTGCATAGAAATGCAACACATTTCTGTATATTGATCTTGTATCTGCAACTTCAGTGAATTAATTTATTAGTTCTAGTAGTTTTTTTAATGGAGTCTTTAGGATTTTATATGTATAGTGACATATCATCTGCAAATAGTGAAAGTTTTACTTCTCCTTACCAGTTTGGATCCTTTTTTTCCTTTTTGTTGTTTGATTTCTGTGACTATGATTTTCAGTGCTATGTTGAATAAAAGTGGTGAGAGTGGACACCCTTGTCTTGTTCGTGATTTTAGGGGAAAAGCTCTCCATTTTTCACCATCGGGTGTGATATTAGCTGTGGATTTTTCATGTAAGGCCTTTGTTATGTTAAGGTATGTTCCCTTTAAATCTACTTTGTTGAGCATTTTTGATGTTGGATTTTGAATGGATGTTGCACTTTGTCAAATGCTTTTTCTGCATCTAGTGAAATGATCATATGGTTTTTATCCTTTCTCCTGTTGTGCTATATTACGTTGATTGATTTATGAATAGTGAACCATCCTTGCCTCCCAGGACTGAATCCCACTTGACCATGACCAATGATTTTATAAACTAATTATTTATTTAACTATTGTTGGATTAGGATTACTAATATTTTTTTGAAGATTTTTGCATCTATGTCTGTCAAGGATATTGACCCGTAGGTCTATTTTTTAGTGTCTTTATCTGGTTGTGGTATGAGGGTAATGCTGGCCTCATAGAATGAATTTGAATGCTTTCCTTCTTTTCTGTTTTTTGAAGTAGTTTGAGAAAAATAAGTATTAACTTTTATTTTTTAATTTTTAATGCTTATTTATTTTTGAGAGAAAGAGACAGAAGGGGAGGGGGGAAAGGGGCAGAGAGAGATAGAGAGAGGGAGACACAGAATATGAAACAGGTTCCAGGGTCTGAGCTGTCAGCACAGAGCCTGACCCAGGGCTCAAACTTGGGAACTGCGACATCATGACCTAGACTGAAGTCAGACGCCTAACCAACTGAGTCACCCAGATGCCCCTGTATTAACTCTCTCCCTCCTTCCTTCCTTCCTTCCTTCCTTCCTTCCTTCCTTCCTTCCTTCCTTCCTTCCTTCTTTCTTCCTTCCTTCCTTCCTTCCTTCCTTCCTTCCCTTCCTTCCTTCCTTCCTTCCTTCCTTCCTTCCTTCCTTCCTTCCTTTTCTTTCTTGAGAGACAGCGTGAGCAGGGGAGGGTCAGAGAGAGAGGGAGACACAGAATCTGAAATAGGCTCCAGTCTCTAAGCTAGCTGTCAACACAGAGCCCGTCGCGGAGCTCGAAACCATGAACCATGAGATCATGACCTGAGTCAAAGTCAGCCGCCCAACTGACCAAGCCACCCAGGCACCCCATTAACACTTCTTTAAATGTTTGATAGAATTCACCTGTGAGGTCATCTGGTCCTGGACTTTTGTTTGTTGGGAGTGTTTTGATTACTGAATTCAATTCCATTGCTTGTAATTAGTCTGTTCAAACTTTCTATTTCTTCCTGATTTAGTTTTGGGAGATTATATGTTTCTAGGTATTTATCCATTTTTTTCTAGGTTGTCCAATTTGTTGGCACATAATATTTCATAATATTCTCTTATAATCTTTTGTATTTCTGTGGTGATGATGGTTATTTATCTTCTTTCATTTCTGATTTTATTTGAGTCCTCTCTCTCTCTCTCTCTGATGGGTCTGGCTAAAGATTTATCGATTTTGTTGATTTTTTCAAAGAACCAACTCTTGGTTGTCATATATTCTATTGTATTTTCAATGTCTAGTTTACTTCTGCTCTAATCTTTATTATTTCCTTCCTTCTACTGTTCTTTTCTTTTTCTAGTTTTTTTATATATAAGGTTAGGGTTTTTTTTTATTGGAGGTTTTTCTTACTTCTTGATGAAGTCCTGTCTGGTATAAACTTTTATGTTAGAAGATCTTTTGCTGCATTTCAAAGATTTTGGGCCATTATGTTTTCATTTTCATTTGTCTCCACTGATATTTTGATTTCCTCTTTGATTTCTTGTGTAAATCATTCATTGTTTAGTGACATGTTATTTAACCTTCATATAATTTTGTTCTTTCTTAATTTTTCCTGTGGTTGATTTCTAGTTTCAGAGTGTTGTGGTCAGAAAAGATGCTTTTTTTTTTTAATTTGTTGAGCCTTGTTTTGTGGCCCAATGTGCAATCTAAGTTGGAGGTGTTCCATGTGCACCTGAAAAGAATGTATATTCTGCTGTTTTAGGATGGAATGTTTTGAATATGTCTGCTAGATTTATCTGGTCAAATGTGTTATTCAAAGCAACTGTTTCCTTGTTGATTTTCTGCTTAGATGTTCTATCCATTGGTGTAAGTGTGGTGCTAAAATCCTGTATTATATATTACTTCCTTTATGTTTGTTAACAGCTGTTTTATGCATTTGGGTGCTTTTGTGTTTGTTGCATAAATATTTGCAATTGTTATATTTTCTTTTTGGTTGTTCCCTTTATGATTATGTAGTGTCCTTCTTGTCTGTGTTACAATTTTTTAAAGTTTATTTATTTATCTTGGAGAGTGAGAGAAAGACATAAAGTGCACATGAGCAGGGGAGGGGCAGAGAGAGAGGGAGAGAGACTTCCAAACAGGCTCCACAGTGTCAGTGCCTGTTGCAAGGCTCGATCTCACTGAACCTTGAGATTATGACATGAGCTTAACCAATTTAGCCACCCAAGCACCCAACAGTTTGTTTTAAAGTCAATTTGTTTCTGACAGAGGTATTGCTTCCTGGCTTTCTTTTCACTTTCCTTTGCATAGTAATTGTTTTTCTATACTTTCACTTTCAATCTGTCTGTATCTGTAGGTCTGAGACTAGTCTCCTGTAAGAAGCATATATATAAAAAAAGAAGAAGATGGGTCTTACTTTTTTTTATCTATTTTATCACTCTATGTCTTTTGACTGGAGCATTAGATCATTTATGTTCAAAGTGATTATTGATTGGTATGTACTTATTGCTATTTGGTTACTTATTTTGTGATTGTTTTTGTGATTCTTCTCTGCTCCTTTCTTTTCTTGCTCTCTTTTGTAATGGTTTGTTGGCTTTCTTTAGTGATATACTTGGATTCCCTTCTCTTTATTTTTTCCATATTTATTACTGTTTTTAAATGTGTGTTTATCATTAGGTTTATATATAACATCTTATGCTTATAACCATCTGTATTAAGTTGATGGTCACTTAAGTTTGAGCCCTTTGTTAAGCACTAAATTTTTATTCCCCTCCCAGCCATGTTTTAGGTATATGCTGTCATACTTTACATCTTGTGTGTGTGTGTGTGTGTGTGTGTGTGTGTGTGTGTGTGTGTGTGAATCCCTTGTCTGATTTTTATAAGGATACTTAATTTACTGCTTATAGAAGTTACCTTAGTTTTTAAATTTAGCTTTTAAATTGTGGTGTGTATAAATCTGCATGGGAAATGACTGGTAGCTATTTTTCTTCTGTAAGGGTAGGAATTCCTTATCTTTTTGGTAAATTATCCTAATGTGATAAATTTTTGTTTTTCTGAATGGTCCTTGGAATTCCTAGGAAGCAATCTGCAGTACAAATAAAAGCAACCTTATGAATAACCAGGAGATCACACAGAGAAAATGTGAATGATATAAAATATGTCCTCAAGTAATAGTGCAGGGTTTTGCTTTCTCTTGTCAAATTGTATGACAGGTGAAATCCAGGTTGCAGTGAATGAGTGAAAGGTATTCCTTCAGATTGCAGACTTGCCTTCACAAGCAAGGTAAGACTAACAGTAAATAGTGGAAACCAGCTTGCAATTGTGTGACTCTCTTTATTATGTAAAAGTGAGATCACTTTGGGGCGCCTGGGTGGCTTAGTCGGTTAAGCGTCTGACTTTCGCTTGGGTCATGATCTCGCCGTTTGTGGGTTCGAGCCCCACGTCGGGCTCTGTGCTGACTGCCAGCTCGGAGCCTGGAGCCTGTTTCAGTCTGTGACTCCCTCTCTCTCTGACCCTCCCCTGCTCGCCTCTCTCTCTCTCTCTCTCTCTCTCCTAGAAATAAATAAAAAAAAAATAAAAAAAAAGTGAGATCACTTTGAGAGAAAGCAAACTTTGATTCTAATTCTAGTTTTATCGCTTAAAAATGTGTGAGCATGGGAAAATTATTTAGGTGCTCTGAGACTTAGTCTGTTCACCTAGGAAATGGGGATTATAGTATCTTTTACTGTAAAAATGAACTGTGATGCATTAAGTTGTGAGTGTGAGATTAGAATCCACTGTAGGTGTTGTGAACAATGCAGTGATAGATCTGATTCAGATTTTAAAAAGATCACTTGGGCTATGTGAGAACAAATAGATGGAGGACAGAATGAAAGGGGAAGGACCTAGTAGGAGGCTAATGTAGTAGGTTAGAAGTGGAATGGGAAGGAGAGAAATTATCTTATTTGTGATATATATACATACACACACACACACACATATATATATATGTATACTTATATATATATACTTATATAAGTATATATAAAAGTATAAATATACGTATATATATATACATTTGTATTTTGTTTTTAGAAAGAGAACGTAAGTGGAGGAGAGGGGCAGAGGGAGGGAGGAAGATTCTCTATCAGACTCCATGCTCAGTGCTGAGGCCAACTGGTGGCTTGATATCATGACCCTGGGATCATGACCTGAGCCAAAATCAAGAGTCAGTCAATCACTAAACTGACTGAGCCTCCCAGATGCTCATAATGTAATATATTTTAAAGGGGTTCATAAGATTTGTTAAAGGTATCAATATGTGATACAAGACCAAGAAAAAGAATTGTGACATTTCTTGTCTGAGCAATGACATGGAAGGTGGTGCCATTTAACGAGGTAGGGAACATGTATGTTTATAGCTGAAAATTAAAAATTTAGTTTCGTAAGCACTGAATTGATATCCAATTGGCGCTGTCCAAAGTTGGAGATGTTGCATGTATGAAGTTTCAAAATTACGGAAGAGACACAAGACTGGAGTGTTTCCTCATTTATTGGTCAAGGAAAGGAGGCATATCCAACCAAACACCCTAAATAAGAGGTCTCAGTGAGGGAAAAGACAATCCAGGACAGTGACCTTCCATTCCTAAGTATTTCTCTTTTTGTGACTTTATAAACTGTGCAGCTTTTCATGGAATTCCCTTGCCCACTTTTCTTGTCCTTCCGCTTTTCCTTTAAAACTCAGCTAAAGTATTGCTTCCTCTGGGAAACCTTCTTTGATTCCTGTTTGGTTGATATATTCCTACAATGGGATCATCGTATTTTGTAGCTATTTTTATTTTTAAATTTTTTAATGTATATTTGTTTTGGGGGGGGAGGGAGGGAGGGAGAGAAAGGGAGAGAAAGTGGGGAAGGGGCAGAAAGAGAGAGAGACAGAATCTGAAGGAGGCTCCAGGCTCTGAGCCATCAGCACAGAGCCCGATGTGGGGCTCAAACCCAGGAACCATGAAATCATGACCTGAGCTGAAGTTGGACACTTAACTGACTAAGCCACCCAGGTACCCCCGTGCAGCTATTTTAATAACGGCACTTATTAACTTGGTAATTGTTAAACTTGGAAATCATAACATCCGTGAAGCATGTGACACAACTATTTCCGCATTCTTCTATTTGTCTGAATGAATAACATATTCATCTTCTAATGCATTTAAAAGTGTTTCCCCTTGTTTTGTAGATCACCTGCTTCTAATATGAGGTGTCAGCTCCTATGCAGACTAGATGGAACAAAGGAGCAATGTCACTTTGTCCTTTTGGTGATGTTCTTGCTCTTCTATATTTTGACCGTGGTGGGCAATTTGCTCATTGTCATGACTGTAACTGTCAGTAAGATCTTGGGCTCACCTATGTATTTTTTTCTTGCTAACTTATCTTTAATGGATGTCATTTATTCCTCTACTATTTCCCCTAGATTGATTTCAGACTTGTTGTTTAGGAAAAATACCATATCCTTCCAATCTGGTATGACCCAGCTATTTACAGAGCACCTTTTTGGTGGATCAGAGGTCTTTCTTCTGCTGGTGATGGCCTATGACCGCTATGTAGCCATCTGTAAGCCCTTGCATTATTTGGTTGTCATGAGGCAATGGGTGTGTGTTGTGTTGCTGGTAGTGTCTTGGGTTGGAGGTTTTCTGCATTCAGTAATTCAAGTTAGCACGATTTATAGTCTCCCATTTTGTGGTCCCAATGTCATTGATCATTTTTTGTGTGACATGTACCCCTTACTGAGACTGGTCTGTATCGACACGTATGTCATTGGGCTGTTAGTAGTGGCCAATGGAGGGATGATCTGCACTACTGTGTTTGTGCTCTTGCTCATCTCTTATGGTGTCATCTTGCACTCTCTGAAGAACCTTAGTCCAGAAGGGAGGCGGAAAGCCCTCCAGACCTGTGGTTCCCACATCACCGTGGTGGTCTTCTTCTTTGTTCCATGTATTTTCATGTACGTGAGACCTGCTAAGACCTTCCCCATTGACAAATCATTGAGTGTGTTTTATACGGTCATAACCCCCATGCTGAACCCCCTGATCTACACTCTGAGAAATTCTGAGATGACAAATGCTATGAAGCAGCTCTGGAGGAGAAATATCATATCTCTTAGTAGGTAAGGGTATTATATACCATGAAGAGAATTATTTTTTACTGGAGTCCTTTTTCTAAGAATGCAGAAGTCTTAAATGGATTCTGATTTCCCTTTTTTCAAAGTACTTAAGTTAATTATAATTAAAGAATAAACTGGATGATTGTGCTGTAACAGTTTCCCTTGTTGCTAGAATATAAGGTCCATAACATCTTGTAGATCTCTTCACTTACAAATGTGTAATGCCTTTCTAGCAAAGAATCAATAATAAGTAATGAATAGTGAGGGAATATTTATATGAATCCACTGATTTTTAATTAATTAAAAAAGTTTAAGAACATTTTTTCCAAGACAGTATTATTTTTAGTTAGATTCTATTAATTAACTTCATTATTTTATTATTTAGTTATTTTTTCTTTAATAGTTTATTGTCAAGTTGGTTTCCATATAACACCCAGTGCTCATCCCCACAAGTGCCCTCCTCCATGCCCATCACCCCCTTCCCCTTCCCCTCACCCCCATCAGTCCTCAGTTTGTTCTCAGCATTCAAGAGTCTCTCATGGTTTGCCTCTCTCCCTCTCCCCCAGTATTTTTCCCCTTCATCTTCCCCATGGTCCTCCGTTAAGTTCCTCCTGTTCCATCTATATGTGCAAACATATGGTATCTGTCCTTCTCTGCCTGACTCATTTCACTCAGCATAACACCCTCAGGTTCCATCCATATTGCTACAAATGGTCAGATTTCATTCTTTCTCATTGCCATGCATTATTTTGTTATTTAAAACAACACTGTGTAGATATTAATTTTTGGTTGCCTTATATAAAAATATTGATTAATACTTTTAGTTTGCATAAGAAAAATTGAAGTGTAATAGGTAGCAAATAGTAGTGATGAAAATCTTACAAAATGAGATACATTGTAGAATAAATCTCCTATTTATCTCTCGGATAGTTTCCAGTCCTCTTCCCCAGAGGGAGGTTGTTTAGACTCATTAGGTAATAATCTTTACAAATGCATGTGTATTTAAATATTTATATGTGAACTTTTCTCTGTGTATGTAAATACTTGCTTTACTGTAGAACTTCTTTTTATAAATAAACTTAATTTTGTCATAATTTTATTAATTTATTTTAGTCTTTTAATTCAAGTATGATTGACATACAGTATTACACTAGTTTCAGGCATCGTAATTCAGTAATTATGTATCTAATGGCATGGGTGGGATTGGGGAGGGAGAGAGATGTTGAGCAATCCATTGGAGAGCCCTCATTTTTCCAGGCCTCCAGGCTTTAGGCACCTCTGTTCCCCATGACAGGGCACCTGGCTTTCACTTGGCAGTGGGGGTGGTGTGGAGGCGATGGGCCACAGAATCCCTGGATTGACCCTGGGACCTTGGCTGAACTCCCAAGGCCCTCCTGATGGGTGAGGAATTGGGCCAGGTTTTGGGCCACGCGCTGAGGTGTGGGGGATGTCCTGGTGCCCCTCACCATGTGAGTTATGTGGGGATGATGGAGTACTGTAGCCCTCAGGAGGGTTATGGCTGGAGCCCCAAGGCAGCCTGGAGGACTCTCAGACAGAGGGCAAGTAGGGAGCCCCGGTGGAGAGCCAACTCTGAGAGGGCCTTTCCAGAGCTGCCCCACCTGGGGCCCTGCAGCCGGACAAGGAAAAGCGAGAGCAACCTCCCCAGGAATAAAGCCCTGGAACTATTTGTCAAGCTCCTGAAGCAGAAGAGGATCACCCTGGGACATACTCGGGCCGCAAAGGAGCCTCTGCCATTTCTAGGCTCTGCAGCTCCATTTCCAGAACGAGTGTGAGCCGCGGCCCTGCTGCAGAAGTGGGTGGAGGAAGCTGGCAGCCAGGGAATCTACAAGAACCATGCAAAGCAGGAACCCTGTGTACGCCTCCAAGAGCAAGCGAGCAAGTATGGGGAACAGAGTGAGGGGTGGCCAGAAGGACACGTTCGTGCAGTGCTGGAAATCCACCCTGGGCACATCGGCCACACTGCCCAGGGGCTCAGGTACAGAAGGATGTGGTCCCAGTGTGGTTCTGCAACCATGGCCAGAAAGGCAACAGATGCGGCAGTGATAGTTCTCAAAGAGAACCTGCTGGGGTTGCTGGGTCCCCTTTCTCAGGGGCACCCGTATCCTTTCCTCTGGCACCTGGGTCCCATTTTGGTACCCCAGGCTATGTACCCCTCCCCCTCTTCACTACGCTGTACTCCCTGGTCTCTTTCCCTGAAGGTGAAGCCTTTCCCTCGGGTCTGTCACCACTCTGGGCTCTCCCATGCATTCAAACTGATGCTAGCCCTTCCCAGGAATGGGGGCCAGAGGTGGGGGAGAGCTAGGGAAAGAGCCAGAGCCTTGGGATAAAGTTCCTCACTAAGGATGGATCAGGGAACACAAAGGGTGTGGGGGGCAGGGAGTTGGGGGTAACTAGCTGGAGTGAAGGGGAGATTCAAGGATACTCTTGTTTTTAATCCCCACATCACTCATTACTTTGTTCTCTTTTTTTAATGTTTTATTCATTTCTGAGAGAGAGAGAGAGAGAGAGAGAGAGAGAGAGATCGTGAGCAGGGGAGGGTCAGAAAAAGAGGGAGACACAGAATCTGAAGCAGGCTCCAGGCTCTGAGCTGGCTGCCAGCACAGAGCCAGATGCAGGGCTGGACCCCAGGAACCACAAGATTGTGACGTGAGCTGAAGTCGGACGCTTAACTGACCGAGCCACCCAGGTGCCCCTCATCACTTTGTTCTTAAAGAAGCCAGGGACACAGTGGGGAAAAAAAGTGTACATTGTGTAATGCCCATGTGATAAGTGTAGCTTCCATCTCTTACCATACAGTGCGACTACAGTATCATTGACTGTACCCCCTATGCTGTACCTTTCATTCTTGTGGGTTATTGATTTTATTATGGCAACTTTGTACCTTTCATCCCCTTCACCCATTTTGCCTACCCCTCCACCCTCCTCAGCTCTGGCAACCACCAGTTTGTTCTCTGTATTCATGAGTCTGTTTTTGTTTTTTGTTTTGGTGATTAAATTCCACATATAAGTGAAATCATAGGCAACATCTTGAAGATATTACTCACTTAGAAGTATATGCTAAATGTGTGCATTTCTGTTCATGCCATTACCAACCTTTTTCCAATGCAAAGAATTTATAATAATTGTATGTCCGTGAATTTATGCGAGCATGAGTTCCTGGGAGAGGAATTCTTAGTATACGCATTTGAATCAATGATAGTTAAATGTCGATGTTCATAGTTATTGCCAAGCTGCCATCCTTGAGAGTGTACAGTTATCCTGCTTCTCACAGTCCCCAAGTTCTTCTGTCCACATTCCCAACCACCTCTCCCTGATAAGTGTTTCATGGCATAAGTCAACCTGAATACATTGCAGTCATTCTCATATTATTGAGTTTGACTATCTTTTCCTTTGTTTAATATGATTTGTATTTCTTTTCCTGTGAATCATCTATTAACGTCTTTTATGTATTTCTTATCATTATTGATCTTCTCCATACTGATGTTAGTAAGTCAATTATGCAATATATCTCTTTTAATATTGTAGTCATTATTTTTGTACTTCACTTACATAAAAATATTCTTCAACTATGTTAGCACTTGATTTTAAAGCACTTGCGAGGCTTACATTAAGGCTTTTGTTCCTTTTGGAATTCCTTTTGATATAGTCATTAAAGCGATCTGGAATTTTAGCTGTTTTTGTGAATTTCAGGGTTTTTAAATACTTGCATAATTTTTTTTTGCCAGTGACTTCAAATCCTGACTATTATATTCTAAAGCCCCATATAAACTTGGGTCCCATTTAAGACTCAATTCTGTTTCATTGGTCTCTTTATTCATGTCTCATGCAATGAGACATAATAGGCAATATAAATGCTTTTGTATGTTACACATTTTGATATGTGATGAGACTAGCAGTCCCTCATTAATATTCTCTTTCAGAATATGTCTAGTTTTGCATATTTATGTTGCAAAATCAAGTTTAAAATAAAATAATGTTTACACGAAAGGAAGATAATGTGAGTTTAACATTAAAATAAGTTTACAATGAAGTTAAAATAAGTTTAAAATAGTTTAGTTACAAAACAAAAGTCAGTTGTGATTTTCAAGGAGATTCAATTAGAAAAGATTAATTTAGGAAGAGTTTACAGCTTTCAAGTTCTGAGAACTGTTATCCATGAGCAGGTCTTTACATTTAACAAGTCATCTCTCACGCCCTTGGGTATTGCTTCCCTTTTCTGTGTGTGTGACTTATCCCTTCTAGATGTCTGTTCTTCATCCATGACCCCTAAAATGCTGCCTGGCACTTTTGCTGTAAGAAAACCACCTTTGCTGTAAGAAACGCCATCACGAGTGACAGGGATATGGCTTCCTCTTTCAAGTGGCATGTGCAGCCATTCAGGTCCTCTTCACAGTGTGGCTGTGTGCATGTGACTCTAATGTCATAGACCATTCGTGTGTGACATAAACCCTTTTTTGAAACTTGTTTACATGGACACAATCATATTCTCGGTCTCTTTGTTGCTGTTGAAAGTGGGTTCATCTGCGTGTTAAAATTTTCCTCACGGTGGTCTCCTTGGTGGTCATTATATGCTCCCTGAGGACCTGTAGCTCGGAGGGGAGACAGAGAACCATGTCTACCTGTGTCTCTCACGTCACTGTGGTGGTCTTTGTATTATGTCCTGCATATTTAAATATTTGTACCCAATCACCATCTGCTCCGCTGATCAAGTCGCAGCTGTGTTGAGTACCACGGCGACTCCCTTGTAACTCTTAAACTTGTGCGCTCCGAAATTTGGAGATGAAAAATGCCATGAGGAAGTTCTGAGGGAAGAAAGGTAACTTTGAGAGATATCCCTAACTTTATAAAATATGTTTGTCTTTTTACTGGAAAAGAGAGAAGAAGATGATTTCTCTGGTGCAGAGCCACATGAATACTATTTGCCCCAAGTATGTTTATTTTGACATATAGGCACTGTGAGGAAAGGTCCAGGCAGGAAATTATTCATCACTGTAAAAATATCCTATTTAGATGTATGTATTGTCCAATGGATTGTAAAGGTTCAGTGTACTATCAGAATTAGAGTTCTTGTAAAATGCAGATTATCAGGACAGAGCTCTGGAGATTTCAATTTATTTGCTTTGCTGTTGAGTGACATACCTACTTTCCAGAGAGGTGTATGTAAAGCCAGTGAGTTTTGCACGTACACTAGCTATCGTGTTGTACTTTACATTGACATCGTGCACCCTTTCATAAAGTCACCTCAGGTTTTACATTTTGTTTTTAACTTGTAGTAAAATATAACAAAACTTGCAGTTGTGGCCATTTGTAAGTGCCACATGTTCAGTGACATGGAGTTAATTCACATTGTCATTCATGATGGTTGATTAAGTTAATTCATGTTCGTTATGCTAACACCTGCACTATTCATCTCCAAAGCTTTTTCATCTTCCCAAACAGAAATTCCACTCATTAAACTTTAATTCCCTCTTCCCTCTCTCTGGCACTTAGGCAAATACCATTTCATTTTCTTCCTGTCTATGAATTTGGCTACTTTAAGTACCATATGTATGTGGAATCATATAATATTTGTCTTTTTGTGATGGTCTTATTTCATTTAGTGTAGTGAATGGTAGGTTAATGTTGTTGTAGCATGTGTCTGAATTCCCTTCATTGTTAAGAGTGCGTAATAATCTGCTGTGTGCATAGTCTTCCTTCTGTTCATACATTTATCCATCAGTAGATACCTTAGCTATTGCTTTCTGATTGTTGTGAATTATATTTCCATGAATATGGTTATAGAAATATCTGCCTGAGACTTTGATTTCCATGATTTTGTGTATATACTCCAAAACAGAATTGTGGATCATATAATATTTTTTTGTTTAATTTGTTAGGAACTACCATAACATTTTCCATAGCAGCAACATCATTTTACATCCCACCAGAATGTGTGGTTGTTCCCATTTCTCCATTTTCTTACATGTGTTGTTATTATTACATTTTGTGGTAATAGCTCTCCTGTTGGATGTGAAGTGGTATTGCACTATGGTTTTGAAGTGCACTTCCTAAGGAAAATGATTAGTGTATTGAGCATCTTTTCATGTGCTTATAGGGCACACGTGCATCTTCTTGGGTGAAATGTCTATTGAAGTCCTTTGCTCATTTTTAATCAGGTTGGTGTTTGTGTGTGTATGTGTGTGTGTGTTTGAGATGTAGAGGTTCTTTATATATTCTTGACATTAATACTTTATCAAATATATCATTTGCAAATATTTTCTCTCATTTATTGTATGCCTTTTCTCTCTGTTGATAGGGTCCTTTGGTGTACAAAAGTAGTAAATTTGATAAAATAATTTATTTTTTCTTTTTTTGCCTGTGTTTTTGGTGTCATACCCAAAAAATCATTGCCAACCCCAAGGTTATGAACATTTCTTTCATGTTTTCTTCTAAGAGTTTAATAGTTCTAGCTGATAGTTGAGGTCTTTGATCCATTTTGTGTTTTTTGTTTTTTGTTTTTTTTTCTAGGAGAGAGAAACAACGTGAACAGGGGAGGGACAGAGAGAGAAGGAGTCACAGACTGAAACAGGCTCCAGGCTCTGAGCTGGCAGTCAGCACAGAGCCCCATGCGGGGCTCGAACCCACGAACCACGAGATCATGACCTAAGTGAAAGTTGGAAAGTCGGACGCTTAACCGACTAAGTCACCCAGGCGCCCCGTCTTTGATCCATTTTGAATTAATTTTTGAATATGCTGTACATTAAGTGTTCAGTTTCATTCCTTTGTGTAGATATCCAGTTTCACAGCACCATTTTTTGAACTACTCATAACTTCCCCATGAACGTTCTTGCCACCTGTTGACAATCATTTGAACATGTATGCAAAGGTTTATTTCTAGGCTCTGTATTTTATTCCATTAAAAATGTTTATTTATTTTTGAAACAGGGAAAAACAGAGCATCAATGGGGGAGGGGCAGAGAGAGATGGAGTCTGAATCAGGCTCCAGGCTCTGAGCTGTCAGCACAGAGCCCAATGTGGGGCTCAAACTCACAAACCGCAGAGATCATGACCTGAGCCGAAGTTGGAAGCTTAACCGACTGAGCCACCCAGGCACCCCTGTATTTTATTCCATTGTTATGTCTTTATTGATTACTGTAGCTTTGTAGTAAATTTTAGAACCAGGAAGTCCCTCAACTGTTTGTTTGCTTACTTGCTTCCCAAGGTTGTTTTGGCTGCTCAGAGTGCATTGAGTTTCCACTAGAATCTTAAGATGGATTTATCTATTTCAGCAAAAACATTTTTTTAAAATTTTGATATGGATTGTACTGAATCTGTAGATTACTTTAGGTGGCACTGACATCTTTTTTTTTTTTTTTAATTTTATTTATTTGTTTTGAGAGAGAGAGAGAAGCAGGGGAGGTGCAGAAAGAGAGGGAGGGAGAGCATTCCAAACAGGTTCTGCACTGTCAGTGCTGAGCTCGATGTGGGGCTCCATCCCACAAGCCATGAGTTTATGACTTGAGCTGAAACCAAGAGTTGGACTCTTAACCGACTGAACCACCTAGGTGGAACTGACATCTCAATAACATGAATTCTAGGATTTCAGGAATGTCTTCCCTTTTGTGTTTTGTAGCATATCGTTCAGCAACATTTTGTAGTTTTTAAGAGTATAAGACTTTTGTTTCCTTGTTTAAGTTTATTCTAAGCATTTTGTTCCTTTGGATAATGTTGTAAATGGAATTGTTTTTTAAATCTTCACTGGCTTGTTCATTGGTAGCACAGAAATTCAACATCTTTTCAGGATGAAAAACCTTTCGGGGAGTTAAGATGGTGGAGTAATAGGAGGACCCTGTACTTGCCTTGTCCCTCAAACACAGCTAGACAAATATCAAATCATTCTGGAAACCCAGGATATCAATGTGAGGACTTGGAGGACAAATTTCCCAACCAGGGGGAGAAAAGAGGCCACGTTGCTGAAGGCAGGAAGAGTGGAGATGTGATTGGAGGTAGAAAAGAATCACCAGTGCTGCAGAGTGGAGGGAGCCCTGATCAGGGAGAGAGGAGAGAGGAGAGGGGAGAGGGGAGAGGGGAGGGAGGAGGGAGAAAAGAGAGAGAGAGGAAAGAGAGAGAGAACAGAGTGTAAGACACTGCACAAGAAAAACAGTTTCCCAAAATCATTGTTGGGGAAAATAAGAGGGGTTGTTTATCAGAAGTTTTCCCAAGCAGCAGAGCTCAAAGTTTTAGAAGTCTGTGCCATTGCTGAGGTAGAGCCTGGTGGGCATATAGGTGCTCCAGTGGGTAAGGAGGGCAGAGGCCCAGGAGTGCACATCAGGGTCTGAGGATCCCCTGGGTCACATTGGGAGAGAGAGTTCCCCTTCTTAGCATGTATTTGGGAGAGATGGCACTGCCCCTCCACGGACAAAGGAGCCAGTGGGCACCACTGAGCTGCCCCATTCATTGACTGAGATGCCTGCTGAGGGAGGCTAACCTAGATGCTGGCTTTTTTTCTTAGCTTTGCCATAAACTCCACCTCCTTCACCTTGGTGCGACTGCCCTTCTGGGACAGAAGGTGTGATCCTTTTGCAAAGGAGCACTGCACAACTGGCTGGGTAGATAGCTCAGATAGAGGGTAAAGGCAGACATCTGAGGGAAGCCTGGGACAAATGAGAAGAGACTGCTCATCTGTCAGGTCTTCCTGTACAGCAGGGGTGTGATCTCCTCTCCCTCAGCACAGAGGGACTCCAGTGAGCAGCACAGTACCCACACTGGAGGCTAAGCCACTTACACCAGGCCCTGAAACCTGTGCCCTGCAGGTGCTTCTGAACTATGGCAAGTATGCCCGAGAGTCAGAGCAGTAGTAGGCCCTTCCCTGAGAAGACCAATCCCAGTGCCTTGCATGCACCAAGTTTACTGACCACAGAGTGCTGCAAAACTTTAGCTCTAGGGGAAAGAAGTCTAGCCCGTTTTAACAAGCATACCAAAACACACCTAGTTAAAAGCCACCACTCAGTGGACACACCCAAACGTATGCCACTGCAGGCAAGAAGAAAGTCTTCAGAGGACTAACCTGAGGGAAAGAGCAGCCAAAGCACAACAGCAGAATACACACAGCATACACTAGAAACACTTCCTGAAGTGCTGGACCCTTGACCGTACATGACCTATTCTTAATATAGCCATTACTCTCAGCAGCAGGAAACATAACAGGCTTTCCTAGCACACAGAAGACAGAGACATAGACAAAAATACCAAGATGGAGGACTCCATCCTAAAAGAAAGAACAAGAAGAGGTCACAGCCAGGGATCTAATCAAAACAGATATAATAATATATGCCTGATCCAGAATTTAAAACAGCAATCATAAAGTTACTAGCTGGGCTTAAGTAAAACATAGAAGACACCAGGAAGACCCTTACCACAGAGCTAAAAGTCTTAAAACTAGTCATGCTGATATTAACAAGAGCTATAACCGAGATGCAGAACAAACTAGCGAGAATGACCACGAGAATGGAAGAAGCAGATGAATGAATTAGTGATATAGAATATAGAATTATGGGGAAAAATGAAGCTGAAAAGAAAGGGGAAGAAAAATGTTGGATCATTAACACAGACTTAGAAAACTCAGTGACTTGGGGCGCCTAGGTGGCTCATTCGGTTAAGTGTTGGACTTCGGCTCAGTCACAATCTCACGGTTTGTGGGTTCGAGCCCCGCATTAGGCTCTGTGCTGACAGCCAGCTCAGAGCCTGGAACCTGTTTCAGATTCTGTATCTCCCTCTCTCTCTGACCCTTCCCTGCTGACACTGCCCCTCTCTCTCTCTCTCTCTCTCTCTCTCTCTCAGAAAAAATAAAACATTAAAAAATTAAAAAAAAAGAAAACTCAGTGACTCCATAAATCATAAAAATGTTAGGAGTCTCCAAAGAAGAGAGGAAAAAGGCACAGAAGGTTTATTTGAGAAAATTATAGATGAAAATTTACCTAATCTGGGGAAGAAAACAGACATCCAAATCCAGGAGGCACAGAGAACTCCCATCAAGATCAACAAAAGCAGGCCAATATCAAGACCTATTGTAGTAAAATTTGCGAAATACAAAGATAAGGAAAGAATCCTGAAAGCAGCAAGGCTAAACAATCCCTAACCTCCAAGGGAAGACAAATAAAGTTAGCAGCAGCTCTCTACAGAAATTTGGCAGGACAGCAGTGAGTGGGATGATATATTCTACATACTGAATGGGAAACATGCAACGAAGAATACTTTATCCAGCAAGGCTCTCACTCAGAATAGAAAGAGAGCCAAAGAGTTGCCCAGACAACCAAAAACTAAAGGAGTTTGTGACCACTAAGCCAGCCCTGCAGGAAAAATTAAAGGAGACTCTTTGAATGGGAGAGAAAGATCAATAACACCAAAGACTAGAAAGAAACAGAGAAAATCTCCAGAAACACTAATATTACAGTTAATACAATGGTACTAAGTTCATAAGTATCAAAAATCACTCTAAATGGAAATGGGCTAAATGTTCCAATCAAAAGACATAGGGTATCAGAATGGATAAAAAAAATCTGCGTGTTGCCTATGAAGGTGCATTTTAGACCTACACACACCAGCAGATTGAAAATGAGGGGATGGAGGACAATTTATTATGCTGATGCTCATCAAAAGAAAACCAAGGCAGCCTTACTTATATCAGACAAACTAGATTTTAAGTCCAAGATTGTAACAAGAAATGAAGAAGGGCACTTTTTCAAGATAAAGGGAACTATCTGACAAGAACTACAATTGTAAATATTTATGCCCCCAACTTGGAAAGATAAATATATAAAAAAACTTAAGAATATATACAAAGAGATTCACTGATAATAAAACAAATAGAGTAGGGGACTTTAACACCCCACTGATAGTAATGGACAGATTATCTAAGCAGAAAATCAACAAGGAATCAATGGCTTTGAGTGACACACAGGACCAGATGGACTTATCAGATACATTTCGAATGTTTCATAATAAAGCAGAATACACATTGTCTTTTTTAAAGTGTAAATGGAACATTCTCCAGAATAGATCACATACTGGTTCACAAATCAGACCTCAACAAGTACAAAAAACTTGAGATCCTACCATGCATATTTTCAGGCCACAATGAAATGAAACCTGAAGTCAACAAAAAGACAAAATTTGGAAAGACCTCAAATACATGGACGTTAAAGACATTCTAGTAAAGAAAGAATGGGTTAACCAGGAAATTAAGTAAAAAAAAAAATACATGGAAGAAAATGAAAATGAAAACATGATAGTTCAAAACTGTTAGGATGCAATGAGAGTGATCAAAAGAGGGAAGTACATAGCAATACAGGCCTATATCAAGATGCAAGAAAAAAAACAGCAAATAAAGCCTAAGGCCAGCAGAAGTAGGGAAATAATAAAGATTAGAGTAGAAATAAATGATATAGTAACAACAACAACAACAAAACCTCCAGTAGAACAGATCAATGGCAACAGGAGTTGGTTCTTTGAAAGAATTAACAAAATTAATAAGCCACTAGCCAGAATTCCAAAAGAAAAGAGAAAGAACCCCCCCAAAAATAAAATCATGAATGAAAGTGGAGATCTCACAACCAACACTGCAGAAATATAAATAATTATATAAGAATATTAGGAAAAATCATGTCAACAAATTGGGCAATCTGAAGGAAAAAGATAAACTCTAGAAACATATGAACTACCAAAACTGAAACTCAAAGAAATAGAAAATTTGAACAAGCCCACAACCAGCAAAGAAATGGAAGCAGTAATGAAAAGTATCTTCCAACAAATAATGTCCAGGGCTAGGTAGCTTGCCTGAAAAATTCTACCAGACATTAAAAAAATTTTTTTTAATGTTTGATCATTGCTGAAAGACAGAGAGAGACAAAGTGCAAACAGGGGTGGGGCAGAGGGAGAGGGAGACATAGAATCTGAAGCAGGCTTCAGGCCCTAAGCTGTCAGCACAAAGCCTGATGCAGGGCTTGAACACATGAACCCCGAGATCATGACCTGAACTGAAGTCAGACGCTTACCCAGCTGAGATACGCAGGCGCCCTCTACCAGACATTTAAAGAAGTTCATATCTATTCTCAAACTTCCAAAAAAGAGAAATGGAAACAAGACTTCCAAACTCATTTTATGACACCAGCATTACCTTGAATCCAAAACCAGATAAAGACCCCACTAAAAAGGATAATTCTAGGCCAATTCTGATTAACATGGATGCAAAAATTCTCAACAAGCAAATAGAAACCAACAGTATATTAGATGAATTATTCATTCCAATCAAGTGGGATTTATTCCTAGGCTACAAGGGTGGTTTGCAAATCAATGGATGTAACATAACATATTAATGAAAGAAAGGATAGAACAATATGATCCTGGCAATAGATGCAGAAAAAAAACATTTGACAAAATATAGCATCCATTCTTGATAAAAACCCTCAGTAATGTAGGGATAGATGGAACATACCTCAAAATAAAGGCCATAAACAATAGACCCATAGCTTATATCATCCTCAGTGGGGAAAAACTGAGAGCCTCTACAAGGGATGAACATGGGATGAACAAGGGATTTCCACCCTCAACACTGTTATTTAACATAGTAATGGAAGTCGTAGCTCAGCAATCAGATAACAAAAAAGAAATAAAAGGCATCCAAATTGGCAAGGAAGAAGTCAAGCATTCACTATACCAGATGACATGGTACTCCATACAAACCTGAAAAACTCCACTAAACAATGGCTAGAACTGATACACAAATTCAGCAAAGTTGCAGGATACAAAAATCAATGTGGTACACAAATTCAGCAAGGTTGCAGGATACAAAAATCAATGTATAGAAATCTGTTGCTTTTCTATTTATCAACAATGAAGCAAAAGAAAGAGAGAAATTAAGGAATCTATCCCATTTACAACTGCACCAAAAACTGTGTTACCTAGGAATCAATCTAACCAAAGAGGAGAATGTTGTCTACTCTGAAAATTATAAAATACTGATGAAAGAAATTGAAGAGGACACAAGTAAATGCAAAAACATTTCCATGTTCATGGATTGGAAGAAGAAATACTGTTAAAAATATGCTACCCAAAACAATCTACAGATTTAATTCCATCCCTATCAAGTGCCACCAGCATTTTCCACAAAGCTAGTACAAACAATCCTAAAATTTGTGGGGAACCACAAAAGACTCCAAATAGTCAAAGCTATCTTGAGAATGAAAAGCAAGGCTGGAGGCATCACAATTCCAGACTTCAAGTTGTATTACAAAGCTGTAGTGATCAAGACAATATGGTACTGGCTCAAAAACAGATATGTAGATCAATGGAACAGAATAGAAAACCCAGAAATGGACCCACAATTATATGGTCAACTCATCTTCAACAAAGCAAATTGAAAATGGAAAAAATAGAAAAATTCTCTTCAACAGAGTGTTGGGAAAACTGAACAACAACATTCAGAAGGATGAAATTGGACAACTTTCTTACACCATGCATAAAAATAAATTCAAAATGGATGAAAGACCTAAATATGAGACAGGAAACCATCAAAATCTGCAGAACACAGGCAGGAACCTCTTTGACCTTGGCCATACCATGTCTCCTTACTAAACATGTCACTGATGGCAAGGGAAACAAAAGCAAAATGAACAATTGGGACTTCATCAAGATAAAAAGTTTCAACCCAGCAAAAGAAACCATCAACAAAACTAAAATCTAAAGAATAGGAGAAAATATCTGCAAATGACATATCTGATAAAGGTTTAGTATGTGAAATCTATAAGGAAACTATCAACCTCAACATCCCCCAAACAAATAATCCAGTTAAGAAATGGGCACTAAGACATGATTTACATTTCTCCAAAGAAGACTTCTAGATGGCTAACAGATACTCAACATCACATGAGATATCACTTCACACATGTCAGAATGGGTAAAATTAACAACACAAGAGATAGCAGATGTTGGTAAGGATGCAGAAATATACTGTTGATGGGAATGCAAACTGGTGCAGCCACTCTGGGAAACAGCATCAAGGTTTCTCAGAAAATTAAAATCAGAACTATCCTATCACCCAGGAATAACATTACTAGGTATTTACCCGAAGGATCCAAAAATACTGATGCAAATGGGCACATGCATCCCAATGTTTATAGAAGCATTATCAACAATAGCCAACTTATGGAAAGAGCCCAAATATCCAGCTACTGATGAACAGATAAAGAAGATTGACATATAAAATGGAATATTATAAAAATAGTAAAATCTTCCCATTTGCAACAATGTGGTTAGAGAGAGTGTGTACTATGCTAAGTGAAATAAGTCAGAGAAAGACAATACCATATGATTTCACTGAAGTGGAATTTAAGAAGCAAAACAGGTGAACATAGGGGAAGGGAAAAAAAGTAAGGGAGGCAAACCATCAGGAACTCTTAACTATAGAGAACAGACTGAGTGCTGCTATTGGGGAGGTGGTTGGGGAGTGGACTAAATGGTGATGGGCATAAAGGAGGACATTTGTGATGAGCACTGGGTGTTGAATGTAAATGATGAATCACTAAATTCTATACTTGAAACTAACATTACCTTATATGTTAACTAGAATTTAAATAAAAACTTAAATAAATACATAAATAAATGATAATTAAAGAAATAAGAAAGCTGAATTTACATAAGGAAAACAGCCCATTGAGGAAGGAACAAATTAAGATAAAATAAAATACCTTATTTATCATATAAAATAAATAAATTTTAACTTCCAAGAGCTTGCAAACATAATATAGAATTCTCACATAGCTTTCACCAATAGCACAATAAATTAGATGCTCAGTAAACATACTAAAATATAAGATAAAGATCATTTACTAGAATGAAATTTAGCAAGCCCTCTTATTAGGGAGGCAAACCATATGAGACTCTTCAATATAGAGAACAAAGGGGTAGGTGGGTGGGGGGACAGGTTAAATGGGTGACGGGCATTAAAGAGGGCACATTTCTGGATGAACATTGGATGTTCTTTTTAAAAAATTTTTTCTTGATGTTTTTATTTATTTTTGAGAGAGAGAGAGACAGTGTGAGCAGGGGAGGGTCAGAGAGAGAGGGAGACACAGAATCCAAAGACAGGCTCCAGGCTCTGAGCTAGTTGTGAGAACAGAGCCTGACGTGGGTCTTGAACCCACGAACTAAGATCATGACCTGAGCCGAAGCTGGATGCTCAACCGACTGAACCACCCAGGCTCCCCAAACATTGGATGTTCTATGTAAGATATGAATCATTGGGTTCTACTCCTGAAGTGAAGATTACACAGTATTTAAACTAACCTGAATTTTTAAAAAAATCTCAAAAAATTTGGTATGGAAGTAATGTAACCCAATATAATAAAGGCCATATATGACAGATCCACAGCTAATATAACCCTCAAGAGTGAAGGTTGAAAGCTTTCCTGCTACCATTAGGCACAACATGAGAGTGCCCACACTTCTCCTTTTCAAAAGGGGACTGAAATAAAAATTCCTGTATAACTTTTAGCATTTTCTACATATAGGTCATGCCATGAGTGAAGTGAGAACAAATTGCTTAATTTTGCTACCTGTAACAGTTTTTCTGATGGTAGCCATTTTCTATCCGGTGGAAGAAAAGCCTTCCTTGGTCACCTTCTCCATAGTAGAATTCTCCCTGCATACCCTGTTTGCTGTCTTATTGGCACTGATGAAGACTATACTTACTAAGTTGTTCCCCTATATACTGCCTCCCTTTATCATGAGAATATAAGATCCATGGAAGAAGGAGTATTTGCATAATTTTTTTCCCTATTTCATAAATTGCTGCATTCTCACTCACAGCATGGTTCCTGGCAGTAAGTAAGAGCTCCAAATAATAATAATAATAATAATAAAAAGTAATTGAATAAAGAGTTATGTTGAAATCTACAAAAAATAAAATGTCAAATCATACTTCAAGGCAGCATAAATTGAGTATTAATAAAAGGGAAGAAAAACTTGCTATGGGGAGCAGAGAAATACATGAAAAATTAATCTTCCATAAAACAAAATAACTGGGCTGAAATTCTTGACTGGCAGTGGTCTTACAATGGTTCTAAAGTTATTTTTTTGTTAATGTCACATCTTTCTGACATAATTATGTGATTTGGCCTAATAGTATCTTTATATAGATAGTTTTGAAGATTTTTGTGAAAATTCCCAGTGAATTTAATTAAGCAAGAATCAGTCTTGGACATTTTCCAGTTGTAGGACTTAATGAGGAATGTGGTTAGAAGGATAAAATGTCCAGTAATGTTTGCCTGTATGGGGGAGACAATGCCCTTAACAAATGATACACATTTTTTAGGAGGTTTCTGTTAGGCTTAAAACATTACCCAAGGAAAAGCCCAAGGATGTCTTTTAAAATATCAAGTCAGCTAATCTGATGAAACCAACACTATAGAATCAGAATGGCTAAGCCACTGAATGGTATTTTTCTATTTAGAAATTAGAGGGAAAGAAGTTAGGTGAGAAAAATCTCCCTGGGAACTAGCTGGTTGCTATTTTTCTTGTGTAAGGATAGGAGTTTCTTGTCTTTTTGGTAAATTATTCTAATGTGATAAATTTTGGCTTTCTGTGTGGAACATGGAATTCCTAGGAAGTCATCTACAGTGCAAATAAAAGCAACCTTCTGAATAACCAGGAGAAACTATGGAAAAAATGGATAAGCAGTCAAATGAAACAAAATATGTCCTTAAGCATAATGCAGCTTTTTGCCCTTTCTTGTTAAAGTGAATGACAGAAGAAATCCAGGTTGCTGGGAATGAGTCAAATGTGTTTCTTCAGATTGTGGCCATCACTTTATAAGGTAAGACTGACAGTAAATCGTGGAAACCAGCCTTTGCAATTGTGTGACTCTCTTTATTATGTAAAAGTGAGATCATTTTGAGAGAAAGAAAACTCTGATTCCAACGCTAGTTTTTTCACTTAAAAATGGTTGACGTTGGAAAAATTAATTAGATGTTCTGAGCCTCGATTTGTTCAACTGTGAATGAGGATTATAATTCCTGTTACTGTAAAATGGACTGTGATTCCTTAAGTTGTAAGTGTGTGATTAGAATCCACCGTAGGCATTGTGAGCAGTTAAGTGATAGATCAGAATCAGATTTTTTTTTTAATATTTTTTATTTATTTCTAGGAGAGAGAGAGAGACAGCGTGAGCAGGGGAGGGTCAGAGAGAGAGGGAGACACAGACTCTGAAATTGGCTCCAGGCTCTGAGCTGGCAGTCAGCACAGAGCCCGACGCGGGGCTCAAACCCACGAACCGCGAGATCATGACCTAAGCGAAAGTTGGACGCTTAACCTTAACCGACTAAGCCACCCAGGCGCCCCGATCAGAATCAGATTCTAAAAGGATCTTTTTAAAGCTGTATTAGGAGAACAAATTGATGGAGACCAGAATGAAAGGGAGGGACAGGGTAGAAGGTAATGCAGTGGGCCAGGGGAGGTAGGGAGGGAAGGGAAATGATCATATTTGTGACATATTTTAAAAGGGATTAATATCATTAGTTAAAGGTATTAATATGTGACATGACTGCAAGAAAGGCAAGAAGGACACTGATTATTTCTTGTCTGAGCAATGATGGGGAAGGTGGTACCATTTAATGATGTGGAAAACACCTATGTTTATTGTGCAAAATTAAAAATTTAGTTTTATAAGTCCTGAATTGATATCCAATGAAGATTTCTGAAGTTGGAGATGTTGCATATTTAACAATTAAGGGAGAGACACAATAGTCGATGCTTCCCCATTTTTTGGTCAGGGAAAGGAGGCATCTCCAACCAAAGACCCTAAGAAAGAGGTCTTAGCGAGGGAAGAGACAACCCAGGGCAGTGACCTTCTATTCCTAATTAGATTCGCTCACTTTGAATATGTCAGTTGCCTTAATTGGGTCTCAAGTATTTCACTTTTGGGACTTTAGAAACTGTGAACCTTTCCGTGGAATTCCCTTGCTCTCTTCTCTTGATCTTCCACTTTTCCTTTAAAACTCAGCGGAAGCATTGCTTCCTTTGGGAAGCTTCTTTGTTTCCTGTTTGGTAGATATATTCCTACCCTGGGACCTTCACATTGTGTGAGTATTTTATAATGGCACCTTTTATATTAGTGATTATTATGTATGATATCACTGAGTGTAGGAAACCATGGCTTATTCAACTTGAAATCCTAGTGTCTATGACACATGTCACACATGTGACACAAACAGGTACTCCTTCTACATTCTTTTAATCAAATAAATCAATAATCTTATAATTCATGTACCCCTCTTATTTTGTAGATCAGCTGCTTCTAATATAAGAAGTCAGCTCTTCTGTAGACTGGATGGAGCCAAGAAGCAATGTAACCTACTTTGTCCTCCTGGGCCTCACACAGGATGGAAAGAAACAGAAGGTCCTTTTTATTATATTCTTGCTCTTCTATATTTTGACTGTGGTGGGCAACCTCCTCATTTTGGTGACTGTAACTGTCAGTAAGACCCTGGGCTCACGCATGTACTTGTTTCTTGCCAACTTATCTTTTATGGATGTCATTTATTCTTCTTCTATTTCTCCCAGATTGATTTCAGATTTGATATTTGGAGAAAATACCATATCGTTTCAACATTGTATGATCCAGCTATTTACAGAGCATCTTTTTGGTGGAACAGAGATCTTTCTTCTGCTTGTGATGGCCTATGACCGCTATGTGGCCATCTGTAAGCCCTTGCATTATTTGGTTATTATGAGGCAAAGGGTGTGTGTTGTGCTGCTGGTAGTGTCTTGGGTTGGGGGTTTTCTGCATTCAGTAATTCAGGTTAGCACGATTTATAGTCTCCCATTTTGTGGTCCCAATGTCATTGATCATTATTTCTGTGACATGTACCCTTTACTGACACTGGTCTGTACTGACACATATGTCATTGGCCTGTTAGTGGTGGCCAATGGAGGGATGATCTGCACAATTGTGTTTGTGCTCTTGCTCATCTCTTATGGTATCATCTTGCACTCTCTGAAGAGCCTTAGTCCGGAAGGGAGACGGAAAGCCCTCCAGACCTGTGGTTCCCACATCACTGTGGTGGTCTTCTTTGTTCCATGTATTTTCATGTACGCGAGACCTGCTAAGACCTTCCCCATTGACAAAGCATTGAGTGTGTTTTATACGGTCATAACCCCCATGCTGAACCCCCTGATCTACACTCTGAGAAATTCTGAGATGACAGATGCTATGAAGAAGCTGTGGAGGAAAAATGTCACATCAAGTAGTAAATAAACGTATCATCTATCGTGAAGAGAATTACTTGACATTGGCCCCCATTTTCCAAGAATGTGGAAGACTTCTTAAAATGATTCTGTCTTTTGTCAATGAACTGTGCTTTCATAACAGTTTCCCTTCCTGGTCCATAATCCCTTGTGGATCAATTCATTTAGAAAAGTTTAATTCCTTTATGTAAAAGGAGTCAACAACAGGTAATGAATTAATGGGGAAATTTTATATGATTACACTAATTTTTTATCAATTTATGTTTTTTCCTGGTACTTAGTATTATTTTTTTAGATTCCTATCATTTAAGGTAATTCTTTTTATTTTACTATTTATAATATTTAATGATGTATAGACTGTCTTGTTCAGTAAGTTTCTGTTGCCCTCTATGCAAAATACTTTGTGTGGCACTTTTGTTTTTATAACAAAAATTGAAGTGCAATGGATAATAATAAATAGTAAAAGAGTAAGCCTTACATAATGGGATAAAATATGAATAAATTACCTACTCATCTCTTAACACAGTCTCTAGTCATCTTTTCCAGAAGCATTCACTTAATCTGTTTCTTAAGATTTCTGAGGTAATAACCTTTACACATGCGTTTGTATTCAAATATATGCATGTGAATTTTTCTCTGCATTTAAATTTTAGTATACAACTTTTTTATTAAGTAAACTTTTAAGTTTAGGATAATTTTATTTATTTATGATTTTTTTAATTGAAAAACTGTTGCCATACAATATTGTCCTAGTTTCTGGTACATAACATAGTGACTTAACAATCATATACATTAAGAAATGCTCGTATCATATGTGTAACTTTTATTTGTTACCATTAAAAGTTGCTGTAATGTACTCACTGTGTTCCCTATGCTGTACTTTTCTTCTTGTGACATAACTGAAACTTTGTACCTTTCATTCTTTTCACCCATTTTACCTATCCCTCCAACCTCCTCAGCTCTGGCAGACGCCATGTTTTTCTCCGTAGGATGAATCCTTTTCTGGTTTTATCCATTTGTTCTTTTTTACTTCCACATATAAGAAAAATCATTCGCAACATCTTGAAGATATTGCATACCAGTCCATAGAGATCTCTTAGTTTTTCTTGTACTCCATATACATATAAATGTATATAAAATAAATGTATCCATCTCTATTCATGTTATTAGTAACCTTTTTCTATGACAAAGAATTTTACGATAATTACATGCTTGTGATTAGGTATGAGTTCCTAGGAGTGGAATTGCTGACACATGTATTTGAAACAATGGTCAGATAGTTTAATGTTGTTATTCATAGTTATCACCAAACTGCCAACCTAGAGATTGTACTAATAGCTACACTAATGCTCACAGTCTGTGAGAGTACGTCAGTCTACATTCTCAACCACCTGTACCTGATACATATTTATGGCATAAACAATCCAATTAAATTGCAATATTTTTGAGTTTATTCACATGTTGAATATGATTTGTATTTTTCTGTGAATTATCTATTCATGCTTTTACCTATTTATTCAATCATTGATCTTTTCCATGCATATTTTTATGATTTATTACATTCCAAAGAAATGATCCTTTTAGTATTGTGTATGTAACTATTATCTTTCTGTCTTGTATGTGTTTTTATATTTTGTATACTATATAGAATGCTTTTGGTTTACGAATTTTTTTTCATTTAATGTTTAAATTTTTTTATAGGGAAATCACATACGTTCTTAGGAGAAAGGTCTCTTAAAGTTCTTTCCTCTTTGCTTTTTAATTAAAAAGAAGTTTTTACTTTTCCCCCTTTTATAAAAAATAAAGTTTAGTTAATATACAGTGCATTATTGGTTTCAGAAGTAGAATTCAGTGATTCCTCACTTACATACAGCACTCAGTATTCATCACAAGTCTCTCCTTAGTACCCTCCCCCATGTAGACCATCTCCCACCTGCCTGCCTTTATCAACCCATAGTTTTTTTTCTCTATCATTAAGAGTCTCATATGGTTTGTTTTCCTCAGTTCTCTTCCCCCTCCACCCCGTCCCAACCCTTCCCATATGATCATCTGTTTGGTTTCTTAAATTTCATGTATGAGTGAAATCATATGGTATTTATCTTCCTCTGATTGACTTATATAGCTTAGCATAAGACATTCTAGATCCATCCATGTCATTTAAGTGGCAGGATTTCATTTGTTTTGATGGCTGAGTAATACTTCATTGTATATATATACCACATCTTTATCCATTCATCAGTTGATGGACATTTGGACTCTCCTCCATAGTTTGGCTATTGTTGATAATGCTGCTATAGCATTGGGATGCATGTACCCCCTTGAATCTGTATTTTTGTATCCTGTGGGTAAATACCTAAGACTAATTTACTTGGTCATAGGGTAGTTCTATTTTTGGTTTCTTGAGGAACCTCCATACTTTTCTCCAGAATGAGTGTACCAATTTGCATTCCCACCAACAGTGTAAAAGGACTCTCCTTTCTCTACATCCTTGTTAACACCTGGTGTTTCTTGGGTTGTTAACTTTAGCCATTCTGACAAGTATGAGGTGATTATCTCATTGTGGTTTCGGTTTGTATTTCCTTGATGACAAATGATGTTGAGCATCTTTTTGTGTGTCTGTTAGCCATCTGGATGTTTTCTTTGGAAAAATGTCTATTCATGTCTTCTGCCCATTTCTTAACTGGGTTATTTATTTTTTGGGTGTTGAGTTTGAGAAGTTCTTTATAGATTTTGGATACCAACCCTTTATCAGATATGTCACTTCCAAATATCTTCTTCCATCCTGTAGGTTGCCCTTAGTTTTGTTTATTGGTTTCCTTCCCTGTACATATTTTTAATTTGATAAAGTCCCAATCGTTCACGTTTGCTTTTATTTTCTTGCCTTCAATGACATGTGTAGGAACAGGTTGTTGTGGCCGAGGTCAAACAGGATGTTGCCTTGTTCTCCTCTAGGATTTTGATGGTTTTCTGTCTCACATTTAGGTCTTTCATCCATTTCAAATTTAGTTTTGTGTATGATGTAAGAAAGTGGTCCAACTTCATTCTTCTGTATATTGCTGTCCCAATACCATTTGTTGAAGACACCGCCTTTTTCCCATTGAATATTCCTTCCTGCTTTGTCAAAAACTAGTTGACCATATAGTTGTGGGTACATTTCTGGGTTTTCTATTCTGTTTCATTGATCTATGTGTCTATTTTTGTGCCAGTACCATACTGTCTTGAAGACTATAGCTTTGTAATATAGCTCGAAATCCGGAATCGTGATGCCACCAGCTTTGTTTTTCTCCTTCAGAATTGTTTTGACTACTTGGGGACTTTTGTGGTTCCATAAAAGTTTTAGGATTGTTTGTTCTAGCTCTGTAAAACTGCTGGTGTTACTTTGATAGGGATTGCACAAATTTGTGTAGATTGTTTTGTGTAGTACAGACATTTTGACAATGTTTGTTCTTCCAATCCATAACGATGGAATGCTTTTCCATTTTTTGTGTCCTCTTCAATTTCTTTCATCAGTGTTCTATAGTTTTCAGAGTATAGATCTTTTTAAAAGTGTTTATTTATTTTGAGAAAGAGAGAGATAGAGAGAGTAAATGCTGGGGAAGGGCAGAAAAAGAGAATCTCAAGCAGGCTCCATGTTGTTAGTGCAGAGCACGACAGAGTTCTTGGTCCCACAAACTATTTGATGATGATTGAAGCCAAAGTCGAGTCAGATGCTTAACCAATAGAGCCACCCAGGTGCGCCAGAGTATAGATAGCTCTTTCACCTCTTTACTTGGGGTTATTAATACGTATATTGTTTTTGGTACAATTGCAGATGGAACAGATTCCTTGATCTCCTTTTCTGCTGCTTCATTATTGGTGTAGAGAAATGCAACAGATTTCTGCATGTTGATTTTATATCCTGTGGCTTTGCTGAATTCATGTATTCTAGCAGTTTTTTGGTGCATTCTTTTGGGTTTTCTGCATAGAAAAGCTATGTAGAAAATAGTGTTGTCTGCGCATAATGAAATTTTGATGTCTTCCTTCCTTGCTGATTGGATACCTTTTTGTTGTTGTTGTTGTTGTTGCTGTTATTGTCTGATTGCTGAGGCTAATTTTTTTTTTAAATATTTTTATTTATTTCTAGATGAGAGAGAGAGACAGCGTGAGCAGGGGAGGGTCAGAGAGAGGGAGTCACAGACTGAAACAGGCTCCAGGCTCTGAGCTGGCAGTCAGCACAGAGCCCGACGCGGGGCTCGAACCCACGAACCGCGAGATCATGACCTAAGCGAAAGTCGGACGCTTAACCGACTAAGCCACCCAGGCGCCCCATGCTGAGGCTAATTTTTATGTTAAATGCTAATGTTGACAGTGGATATTCTTGTTGTATTCTTGACCATAGGGGAAAGGCTCTAAGGTTTTCCCCATTGAGGATGATGTTAGCTGTGGGTCTTTTATATATGGCCTTTATGATGTTCCATCAATCCCTACATTTTTTTATTTCTTCTTTAAATTCCGGGTTAACCATTCATTCTTTAGTAAGAATGTCTTTAACCTTCATGTATTTGAGGGCTTACCAAATTTTTCTTGTTTTTGTCTTCTAATTTCATATTGCCCTTTGCTTATTTTTTAAATCATCATGGTGTTTTTTGTGTGTTAATGAGATGTAGAAATTTGTTGTGTATTCCGGATATTAACACCTTATCAACTCTATCATTGTTGATGATAACTAGTCTGTTATCAGGCAAATATTGTCTGCTATTTGTGGGATGTCTTTTCTCTCCGTTGAGAGTATCCTTTGATGTACAAGATTTCTTAAATCTGATAAACTAATTTACACACTTTTCTTTTCTTACCTGTAATTTTAGTGTTGTACCCAAGAAATCATTGTCAAATCCAAAGTTAAGAACTTTTTTTTCAGGTTTTCTTCTAAGAGTTTCATAGTTCTATCTGGTAGTTGAGGTCTTTGATCCATTTTGAGGATCAATTTTTGTATATGGTGTACATGAAGGGTTCCGGTTCATTCCTTTGCATGTGGCTATACAGTTCCACAGCACCATTTTTTGAACCACCTCTCCTTTCCCCATGAATGTTCTTGTTGCTCATTGAAAAGCACTTGAACACATATGCAAAGGTTTCTCTCTAGGCTCTGTATTTTATTCCATTGTTATTTCCATCTTTATGCCAATATCACACTGGTTTTATTTGGTTACTGTAGCTTTGTACTAAGTCTTAGAACCAGGAAGTCATCCAACTGTTTGTTTGTTTTGGCTGCTTGTATTGCATTGCGTTTCCACCGGAATCTTAGGATGTATTTATCTCTTTCACCAAAAAATATATCTTTTGGATTTTTATAGGGATTGCATTGAATCTGTAGATTACTTTAGGTAGCATTGGCATCTTAATAAAATGAAATATATCAGTTCATGAAAGCCTTCTATTTATTTGTTCTTCAAAATATCTTTCAGCAACATTTTTTAGTTTTCAGTATGAAGCCTTTTATTTCTTTGTTTAAGTTCATTCTTTTTTTTTTTTTTTTTACAAATAGTTTATTGTCAAATTAGTTTCCACATAACACCCAGTGCTCATCCCCACAAGTGCCCTCCTCCATGCCCACCCCTCCTCCCCCCACATCCATCAGTCCTCAGTTTTTGTCAGCATTCAAGAGTCTCTCATGGTTTGCCTCTCTCCCTTTCCCCCACCATTTCCGCCCTTCTTCTCCCCCTTGGTCCTCTGTTAAGTTCCTCCTAATCCTCCTATACGTGCACACATATGATATTTGTCCTTCTCTGCCTGACTTATTTCGCTCAGCATAACACCCTCAAGGTCCATCCATATTGCTACACATGGCCAGATTTCATTGTTTCTCATTGCCATGTAGTATTCCATGGTATAGATAAACCACATCTTCTTGATCCATTCATCTGTTGATGGACACTTAGGCTCTTTCCATGGTTTTAGCTATTGTGGAGAGTGCTGCTATGAACATTGGGGTACATGTGCGCCTATGCATCAGCATTTCTGTATCCCTTGGGTAAATTCCTAGCAGTGCTATTGCTGGGTCATAGGGGAGTTCTATTGTTAGTTTCCTGAGGAACCTCCACACTGTTTTCCAGAGGGGCTGTACCAGTTTACATTCCCACCAACAGTGTAGGAGGGTGCCCGTTTCTCCACATCCTCGCCAGCATCTAGAGTTCTCTGAATGGCTCATTTTAGCCACTCTGACTGGTGTGAAGTGGTATCTCAGTGTGGTTTTGATTTGTATTTCCCTGATGAGGAGCGATGCTGAACATCGTTTCATGTGTCTGTTGGCCATCTGGATGTCCTCTTTGGAGAAGTGTCTGTTCATATCTTCTGCCCATTTCTTCACTGGGTTGTTTGTTTTTCGGGCGTGTAGTTTGGTGAGTTCCTTGTAGATTCTGGATATCAACCCTTTATCTGATATGTCATTTGCAACTATCTTTTCCCATTCGGTTGGTTGCCTATTAATTTTCTGGGTTGTTTCCTTGGCTGTGCAGAAGCTTTTAATCTTGAGGAGGTCCCAACAGTTTATTTTTGCTCTTGATTCCCTTGCTTTTGGGGATGTGTCAAGTAAGAAGTTGCTGCGGTGGGTCAAGGAGGTTGTTTCCTGCTTTCTCCTCTAGGGTGTTGATAGTTTCCTGTCTCACGTTCAGGTCCTTTATCCATTTGGAGTTTATTTTTGTGCATGGTGTGAGAAAATGATCTAGTTTCATTCTTCTGCATGTTGCTGTCCAGTTCTCCCAACACCATCTGTTAAAAAGGCTGTCTTTTTTCCATCGGATATTCTTTCCTGCTTTGTCAAAGATTAGTTGGCTGTATACTTTTGGGTCCACTTCTGAGTTCTCAATTCTGTTCCATTGGTCTATGTGTCTGTTTTTGTGCCAATACCATACTGTCTTGATGATGACAGCTTTGTAGTAGAGGCTAAAGTTTGGGATGGTGATCCCTCCCGTTTTGGTTTTATTTTTCAGGATTACTTTGGCTATTCGGGGTCTTTTATGGTTCCATACAACTTTTTGGATAGTTTGTTCTAGTTTTGAGAAGTATGCTGGTGCAATTTTGATTGGAATTGCATTGAATGTGTAAAGTTCCTTAGGTAGTAATGACATCTTAACTATATTTATTCTTCCTATCCATGAGCATGGAATGTTTTTCCATTTCTTTGTGTCTTCTTCAATTTCCTTCATAAGTTTTCTATAGTTTTCATCATACAGATCTCTTGTATCCTTGGTTAGGTTTATTCCGAGGTATTTTATGGTTTTTTGTGCAATGGTGAATGGGATCAGTTTCTTGATTTCTCTTTCTGTTGCTTCATTGTTGGTGTATAAAAATGCAACCGATTTCTGTACGTTGATTTTGTACCCTGCAACTTGGCTGAATTCTTGGATCAGTTCTAGTAGGCTTCTGGTGGAGTCTGTCGGGTTTTCGATGTAGAGTATCATGTCATCTGCGAAGAGTGAAAGTTTGACTTCCTCTTTGCCAATTCTGATGCCTTTGATTTCCTTTTGTTGTCTGATGGCTGATGCTAGGACTTCCAGCACTATGTTAAACAGCAGTGGTGAGAGTGGGCATCCCTGTCGTGTTCCTGATCTCAGGGGAAAGCTCTGAGTTTTTCCCCGTTGAGGATGATGTTAGCTGAAGGCTTCTCATAGATGGCTTTGATGATGTTTAAGTAGGTTCCTTCTATCCCAACTTTCTCGAGAGTCTTTATTAAGAAGGGATGCTGTATTTTGTCAAATGCTTTTTCTGCATCTATTGACAGGATCATATGGTTTTTATCTTTTCTTTTATTGATATGATGTATCACATTGATTGATTTGCGAATGTTGAACCAGCCCTGTAACCCAGGAATGAATCCCACTTGATCTTGGTGGATGATTCTTTTTATATGCTGCTGGATTCGATTTGCAAGGATCTTGTTGAGAATTTTTGCATCCGTATTCATCAAGGATATTGGCCTGTAGTTCTCTTTTTTTGCTGGATCTCTGTCTGGCTTGGGAATCAGAGTGATGCTGGCTTCATAAAATGAGTCCGGGAGTTTTCCTTCGATTTCTATTTTTTGGAATAGCTTGAGAAGAATTGGGATTAATTCTGTTTTAAATGTCTGGTAGAATTCCCAAGGGAAGCCATCAGGTCCAGGGCTCTTATTTGTTGGGAGATTTTTGATCACTGATTCAATTTCTTCACTCGTTATGGGTCTGTTCAGGTTTTCTATTTCTTCCCGTGTGAATTTTGGTAGTGAGTGTGTGTTTAGGAATTTGTCCATTTCTTCTAAGTTGTCCAATTTGTTGGCATATAATTTTTCATAGTATTCCCTGATAATTGCTTGTATTTCTGAGGGGTTGGTTGTAATAAGTCCATTTTCATTCATAATTTTGTCTATTTGTGTGCTCTCTCTTTTCTTTTGGATAAGTCTGGCTAGAGGTTTGTCAATTTTGTTTACTTTTTCAAAAAACCAACTCTTGGTTTCATTGATCTGTTCAATTGTTTCTTTGGTCTCTATGTTGTTTATTTCTGCTCTAATTTTTACTATTTCTCTTCTTCTACTGGGTTTAGGGCGTTCTTGTTGCTCTGCCTCTAGTTCCTTTAGGTGAGCTGTTAGATTTTGGACTTGCGCTTTTTCTAATCTCTTGAAATAGGCCTGGAGAGCAATGTACTTTCCTCTTAGGACTGCCTTTGGCGCATCCCATAGATTTTGAATTCTTGTGTTTTCGTTTTCATTTGTTTCCATATATTTTTTAATTTCATCTCTAATAGCCTGACTGGCCCATTCATTCTTTAGAAGGGTGTTCTTTAACCTCCATGTTTTTGGAAGTTTTCCAGACTTCTTCCTGTAATTGATTTCAAGTTTCAAAGCATTGTGATCTGACAGTGTGCATGGTATGATCTCTATTTTTTGATATTTATTGAGGGCTGCTTTATGTCCCAGTATGTGATCTATCTTTGTTTAAGTTCATTCTTAAGTATTTTGTTCTTTTTGATTGTGTACCAAAAGGAATTGTGTTTGTAATCCTCTCTGGGTTACTCATTGGTAGCACAGATATTCATTATCATTCATGATTAAATAAGCCTCTCAACAAATTGGATATAGAAAGAAGGTACCTGGGGGCACTTGGGTTGCTCAGTCCGTTGTCAGACTCTTGATCTTCGTTTAGGTCATGATCTCACAGTTTGTGGGTTCCTGCCCCACATCACTGTGCACTGACAGCATGGAGCCTGTTTGGGATTCTGTCTCTTCCCCTCATTCCCCTCTGTTTCTCTCAAAATAAATAGATAAACTTAAAAAAAAGAGAAGGAATGTATCTTAACATAATTAAGGCCATATATGTACAATCCACAGGCAACTTCACACTCAACAAGAAAAGGTTGTAAGTTTTCCCACTACAATCAAAAGGATCAGAGTGCCCACGCTCACCCTTCCTTTTCAAAATAGCACTGGAATAAAAATCCCTGCGAACTTTTTAGCATTTCTCCTTATAGGTCATGCCATCAGTGACAGTGACGTGAGAACAAATTGCTTATAATATTTACTTAATTTTCCTGCTTATAACAATTTTCTGATGGTAACCATTTTCTATCCTGTGACTCTCAGCTTAAGCATCACCTTTGAAGAAAGGCCTTTCCTGATGACTCTCTCCATAGTAGAATTCTCCATGAGTTACACTGTCCCCATATTTACTTCTGACTCTATTATGAGACTGTAAGGTACAAGCAAGAAGGATGTTTTGCATAATTCTTCCCCATATTTCATTAATTGCTGTGTCCTCACAGCATGGTTCCTAGCAATAAATAGGAGCTCTAAATTTTAAAAAAAACACTAATTGAATAAATAGTTAATATGTCTAAATCTGTGAATAAATATCTACAACATCTAACCACACTTTGAGGCAGCATAAGTTGAGTATTAATGGAAAGAAAAACTTGTTATGGAAAGTGGAGAAATACATGAAAAATTAATCTTTTCTAAAACAAACTGATTGGGTTGAAATTTTATTCTTGATTGGCAGTAGTCTTACAATGGTTGTAAGGCTATTTTTTTGTTTGTTTGTTTATGTCACATCTTTCTGACCCTAATTATGTGATTTGGCCTAATAGTATCTTTATATGGGTATTTTTAAAGTTTTTGTGGAAATTCCCAGTGAATTTAATTAAACAAGAATGAGTGTTGGCAGCTTTCCAATTCTAGGACTTAATGAGGAGTGTGGTTAGAAGGGGTAAAATGTCCAGTGATGTTTCCCTCTATGCTCTTAGCAACTGATACACATATTTTAGGAGGTTTCTGTTAGGCTTAAAGCATTTCCTAAGGAAAAGCTCAAGGACATCTCTTAAAATATCAGGTCAGCTAACGTGACCAAACCAACACTATAGAATGAGGAAGACTAAGCTGTTGAATGGTATTTTTCTATTTAGAAATTAGAGGGAAAGAAGTTGCTTGAGAAAAATGGAAAATGGCTGGTTGCGGTATTTCTTGTGTAAGGATAGGAGTTTCTTGTCTTTCTGATGTCTTATCCTAATGTGATAAATTTTTGTTTTCTCTGTGGACCATGGAATTCCTAGGAAGTGATCTAAAATCCAAAAGCAACCTTCTGAATAACCAGGAGACTCTATGGAGAAAATGGATACATAGTCAAATGAAATAAAATATGTCCTCAAGCAATAATGCAGCTTTTCGCCCTCTCTTGTCAAACTGAATGACTGAAGAAATCCAGGTTGTTGATAATGAGTACAAATGTTCCTTCAGATTGTAGACTTGTTTTCACAGGTTAAGACTAGTATATCATGGGAACCAGCCTTTCCAATTGTGTGGCACTCTCTATTATGTAAAAGTGAGATCACTTTTAGATAAAGCAAACTTTGATTCCATTTCTGGTTTAATCATTTAAAAATGGTTGATTTTGGGGAAATTATTTAGATGATCTGAGCCTCAGTTTGTTTAACTCTGAAATGGGAATTATAGCTCATCTTACTGTCATAAGAACTGTGATTCATTAAGTTGTGAGTGTGTGATTGGAATTCACTGTACGCATTGTGAGCAGTGGAGTGATAGATCAGAATCAGATTTTAAAAGGATCATTTGGGCTGCATGAGGAAACATATTGATAGAGGCCAGAATAAAAGGGATGGACATGGCAGGAGACCAGTGGAGTGGGCCAGAAGAAGTGGGGAGGGAAGGGAAATGATCAAATTTATGATATATTTTAAAGGGTATTAGTAGCATTTGTTAAAGGTATCAATATGTGACAGGAGAATAAGAAAGACATAATGACACTGTAATATTTCTTTTTTTTTAATGTTTTATTTATTTCTAGAGAGAGAGAGGGAGAGAGAGGGAGACAGCGTGAACAGGAGAGGGTCACAGAGAGGGAGTCACAGACCGAAAGAGGCTCCAGGCTCTGAGCTGGCAGTCAGCACAGAGCCCGCCGCGGGGCTCGAAACCACGAACCGTGAGATCATGACCTAAGCGAAAGTCAGACGCTTAATCGACTAAGCCACCCAGGCTCCCCGACACTGTAATATTTCTTGTCTGAGTATTGACATTTAATGAATTCTGGGACACTAGATTTATGGTGAAAAATTAAAAATATAGTTTTATAAGTACAAAATTGACATCCTATTGGAGATCTCCAGAGTTAGAGATATTGCATATGTGAAGTATAAAAATTAAGGGGAGACCTAAGAGTGGAATGCTTTCACGTTTATTGGTCAGGAAAAGAGGGAATATCTAACCAAAGACCCTAAGAAGAAAGAGACACTCCAGGGCAGTGACCTTCCATTCCCAATTTGATCCACTCACTCTGAATATGTCAGTTACCTTTCATGGTTCTCAAGTGTTTCACTATTGTGACTTTATAAACTGTGAAGCTTTTCATGGAATTCCTTTGCCCTCTTTTCTGTCCTTCCACTTTTCCTTTAGATAACTCAGCTAAAGCATCGCTTCCTCTGGGATGTCTTCATTGATTGCTCTTTGATTGATATATTCCTACTCTGTGGCCATTGGATTTTATGACTATTTCTTTAATGTCACTTATTACATTGGCGATCATTATGACATTTCTTTAATGTCACTTATTACATTGGCGATCACTCTTTCAGAGTGTAGGAAACCATGGGTAATTCAACTTGGAAATCATAGCATCTATGAAATATTCCACACAAACAGATAGTCGTCTACTTTTTTAAAATTGATGAATCAATGAAAGATTAATCTCATTATGTATTTAAAAGTTTCCTTCCTTGTTTTCTAGGAAACCTACATCGAATATGTGAATCAGATTCTATACAGACTGGATGGAATCAAAGAACAATGTAACTTACTTTGTCCTCTTGGGCCTCACACAGGATGGAAAGGAACAGAAGATTCTTTCTGTTATGTTCTTGTTCTTCTATATTTTGACCGTGGTGGGCAACCTGCTCATTGTGGTGACTATAGCTGTCAGTAAGACCCTGGGCTCGCCTATGTACTTGTTTCTTGCTAATTTATCTTTTATGGATGTCACTTATTCCTCTTGCATTTCCCCCAGATTGATTTCAGACTTGTTCTTTGGGGAAAATACCATATCCTTTCAATCTTGTATGACCCAGCTATTTACAGAGCACCTTTTTGGGGGATCAGAGGTCTTTCTTCTGCTGGTGATGGCCTATGACCGTTATGTGGCCATCTGTAAGCCCTTGCATTATTTGGTTGTCATGAGGCAAAGGGTGTGTGTTGTGCTGCTGGTAGTGTCCTGGGTTGGGGGTTTTCTGCATTCAGTAATTCAGGTTAGCACGATTTATAGTCTCCCATTCTGTGGTCCTAATGTCATTGATCATTTCATCTGTGAAATGTACCCCTTACTGACACTGGTCTGTACTGACACATATGTTGTTGGGTTGTTAGTGGTAGCTAATGGAGGAATGATCTGCATGATTGTGTTTGTGCTCTTGCTCACCTCTTATGGTGTCATCTTGCACTCTCTGAAGAACCTTAGTCCAGAAGGGAGACGGAAAGCCCTCCAGACCTGTGGTTCCCACATCACTGTGGTGGTCTTCTTCTTTGTTCCATGTATTTTCATGTACGTGAGACCTGCTAAGACCTTCCCCATTGACAAATCATTAAGTGTATTTTTTACAGTCATAACCCCCATGTTGAACCCCCTGATCTACACTCTGAGAAATTCTGAGATGACAAATGCTATGAAGAAGCTCTGGATGAGAAATGTCATCACTCTAGGTGTATAAGTACATTATCTACCATGAAGAGAATTATTTGACATTGGAGGCCATTTTCTAAGAATGCGGATGTCTTATTAAAATGATTCTGAATTACCTTTGTTCAAAGAACTTAATTATTTTTAAAGTATGAACTGGATGATTGTGCTTTAATAACAGATTCCCTTCCTGTTAGAATGTAAAGTCCATTATACCTCAGAGATTGCTTCATTTAGAAAGGTGCAATGCCTTCATAGCAAAGTGTCAACAATAGGTAATTAATCAGGAGATTTTTATATGATTACTCTAATTTCTATCAATTTATATTTAAAAAATTTTTATGATACTTAGTAATATTTTAGTTATATTCTTGTTATTTAAGGTAATCTTTTTTTCTATTTATAATATTAATGATGTATAGATGTCTTGTTCAGTAAATTTCTATTAATAGCCTTATATCCAAAATATATTGTGTAATACTTTTGTTTTTATAAGAAAAAATAAAATGTAATGGATAACAATAAATAGTAGAAGAGAAAACCTTGCATAATGGGATAAAATGTGAATAAATTACCTACTAATCTTTCACCATGGTTTCCCAGAGGTAGTCACTTAATTTGTCTTTCTTAAGTCTCCTGAGATAATAACCTCATTTGATTTCAAGTATATGTATATGAATTTTTCTCTGTGTATTTAAATATTTGCTTTCATTATCAACTTATTTTTTTAAACTTTTAGTTTTAGGATAGTTTTGTTTCTTTTTGATTTTTCAGTTGAAAAATAGTTGTCATACAATATTATCCTGGTGTCAGGCACACAACATAGTGACTCAATAATCATGTACATTAACAAACGCTCATTATGATCATTGTAACTTCCATCTGTTACCATACAAAGTTCCTATAATATTGACTGCATTCTCTATGCTATACTTTACATTCCTGTGATATATTTATTTTATAAGTGAAACTCTACCTTTTATCCCCTTTGCCCATTTCGCCTATCCATCCCCCTTAACTCTGGCAACTGCCAGTTTGTTCTCTGTATGAATGAGTTCGTTTCTGTTTTTTGTTTTGTTTTGTTTTTTTTTAATTCCACATGTAAGTGAAATTGTTTGAAACATCTTGAAGATATTGCATACCAGTCCATAGATATCTCTTAGTTGTTCTTGTAATCCATATTACTTATTAGTATACACTAAAGTCAATATATCCATTCCTGTTCATGTTATACTAACTTTTTTTTTTTGACAAAGAATTTTTCAGTAATTGTATGCTTGTGAACGAGTGCAAGTATGAGTTCCTGGGAGTGGAATTGTTGAGATATGTATTTGAAACAAACATCACATATTTAAATATTTATATTCATAGTTATTGCCAAATGCCATCCTAGACATTGTACCAGTAGCTACACTGATGCTCACAGTCTGTAAGGGTACTTTAGTCCACATTCTCAACCACCTGTACCTGATAAATATTTGTGACATAAAACAACCTGATTAAATTATAATCTTTCTTATTGTTTAGTTTATCTTTTCAGATATTGAATATGGTTTGTTTGTTTTTCTGTGAATCATCTATTAATACTTTTACCTGTTTCATTCAACTGTTGCTCATTTCCATACTGAATCTCATGATCGATTACATTCTAAGAAAGGATCCCTTTTACTGTTGTGAATGTAAGTATTATCTTTCTGACTACTGGGGTGTTTTTAACTTTTGTATGTTCTGTAGATGCTTTTGGTGTGTGATAATGTTTTCTTAAAATTTTTAATGTTTATTTAATTTTGATACAGAGAGAAAGAACAAGTAGGGGAAGGGCAGACAAGAGAGGTATACACAGAATCTGAAGCAGGCTCTAGGTTCTAAGCTGTCAGCACAGAGTACAATGAAAGGCTTGACCTCACGAGCTGTGACATCATAATCAGAGCCCAGGTCAGATGCTTAACTGACTGAGCAATGCAGGTGTCCAATGTCTTCTTTTAAGTATAATAAGTATTTTTTAAAGACTTTTTATTCATACCAAAATATTCTTAACTCTATTTCAGCACTTAATTTTTTTTTTTTTGGCAATTCTTTTTTTTTTTTTTACAAATAGTTTATTGTCAAATTAGTTTCCACATAACACTCAGTGCTCATCCCCACAAGTGTCCTCCTCCATGCCCATCCCCCTCTCCCCCCATATCCATCAGTCCTCAGTTTTTGTCAGATTTCAAGAGTCTCTCATGGTTTGCTTCTCTCCCTTTCCCCCACCATTTCCCCCCTTCTTCTCCCCCTTGTTCCTCCGTCAACTTCCTCCTAATCCTCCTGTATGTGCAAACATATGATGTTTGTCCTTCTCTGCCTGACTTACTTCGCTCAGCATAACACCCTCAAGGTCCATCCATGTGGCTACACATGGCAAGATTTCATTGTTTCTCATTGCCATGTAGTATTCCATGGTATAGATAAACCACATCTTCTTGATCCATTCATCTGTTGATGGACACTTAGGCTCTTTCCATGTTTTAGCTATTGTGGAGAGTGCTGCTATGAACATTGGGGTACATGTGCTCCTATCCCTCAGCATTTCTGTATCCCTTGGGTAAATTCCTAGCAGTGCTATTGCTGGGTCATAGGGGAGTTCTATTGTTAGTTTCCTGAGGAACCTCCACACTGTTTTCCAGAGGGGCTGTACCAGTTTACACTCCCACCAACAGTGTAGGAGGGTGCCCGTTTCTCCACATCCTCGCCAGCATCTAGAGTTCTCTGAATGGCTCATTTTAGCCACTCTGACTGGCGTGAGGTGGTATCTCAGTGTGGTTTTGATTTGTATTTCCCTGATGAGGAGGGATGCTGAGCATCGTTTCATGTGTCTGTTGGCCATCTGGATGTCCTCTTTGGAGAAGTGTCTGTTCATATCTTCTGCCCATTTCTTCACTGGGTTGTTTGTGTTTTGGGCGTATAGTTTGGTGAGTTCCTTATATATTCTGGATATTAACCCTTTATCCGATATGTCATTTGCAACTATCTTTTCCCATTCCGTTGGTTGCCTATTGATTTTCTGGGTTGTTTCCTTGGCTGTGCAGAAGCTTTTAATCTTGATGAGGTCCCAATCATTTATTTTTGATCTTGATTCCCTTGCTTTTGGGGATGTGTCAAGTAAGAAGTTGCTGCGGTGAAGGTCAAGGAGGCTGTTTCCTGCTTTCTCCTCTAGGGTTTTGATAGTTTCCTGTCTGACGTTCAGGTCCTTTATCCATTTTGAGTTTATTTTTGTGCATGGTGTGAGAAAATGATCTAGTTTCATTCTTCTGCATGTTGCTGTCCAATTCTCCCAACACCAGCTGTTAAAAAGGCTGTCTTTTTTCCATTGGGTATTCTTTCCTGCTTTGTCAAAGATTAGATGGCTGTATACTTTTGGGTCCACTTCTGAGTTCTCAATTCTGTTCCATTGTTCTATGTGTCTGGTTTTGTGCCAATACCTTACTGTCTTGATGATGACAGCTTTGTAGTAGAGGCTAAAGTCTAGGATGGTGATCCCTCCCGTTTTGGTTTTATTTTTCAGGATTACTTTGGCTATTCGGGGTCTTTTGTGGTTCCATACAAATTTTTGGATAGTTTGTTCTAGTTTTGAGAAGTATGCTGGTGCAATTTGGATTGGAATTGCATTGAATGTATAGAGTGCCTTAGGTAGTAATGACATCTTAACTATATTTATTCTTCCTATCCATGAGCATGGAATGTTTTTCCATTTCTTTGTGTCTTCTTCAATTTCCTTCATAAGTTTTCTATAGTTTTCATCATACAGATCTCTTATATCCTTGGCTAGGTTTATTCCTAGGTATTCTATGGTTTTTTGTGCAATTGTGAATGGGAGCAGTTTCTTGATTTCTCTTTCTGTTGCTTCATTGTTGGTGTATAAAAATGCAACCGATTTCTGTACGTTGATTTTGTACCCTGCAATTTGGCTGAATTCTTGAATCAGTTCTAGTAGGCTTCTGGTGGAGTCTGTCGGGTTTTTGATGTAGAGTATCATGTCATCTGCTAAGAGAGAAAGTTTGACTTCCTCTTTGCCAATTCTGATGGCTTTGATTTCCTTTTGTTGTCTGATGGCTGATGCTAGGACTTCCAGCACTATGTTAAACAACAGTGGTGAGAGTAGGCATCCCTGTCGTGTTCCAGATCTCAGGGGGAAAGCTCTGAGTTTTTCCCCATTGAGGATGATGTTCGCTGAAGACTTCTCATAGATGGCTTTGATGATGTTTAAGTAGGTTCCTTCTATCCCAACTTTCTCGAGAGTCTTTATTAAGAAGGGATGCTGTATTTTGTCAAATGCTTTTTCTGCATCTATTGACAGGATCATATGGTTTTTATCTTTTCTTTTGTTGATGTGATGGATCACATTGATTGATTTGCGAATGTTGAACCAGCCCTGTAACCCAGGAATGAATCCCACTTGATCTTGGTGGATGATTCTTTTATATGCTGCTGGATTCGATTTGCAAGGATCTTGTTGAGAATTTTTGCATCCGTATTCATCAAGGATATTGGCCTGTAGTTCTCTTTTTTTGCTGGATCTCTGTTTGGCTTGGGAATCAGAGTGATGCTGGCTTCATAAAATGAGTCCGGGAGTTTTCCTTCGATTTCTATTTTTTGGAATAGCTTGAGAAGAATTGGTATTAATTCTGTTTTAAATGTCTGGTAGATTTCCCCAGGGAAGCTATCAGGTCCAGGGCTCTTATTTGTTGGGAGATTTTTGTTTACTGATTCGATTTCTTCACTCGTTATGCGTCTGTTCAGGTTTTCTATTTCTTCCCGTGTGAATTTTGGTAGTGAGTGTGTGTTTAGGAATTTGTCCATTTCTTCTAAGTTGTCCAATTTGTTGGCATATAATTTTTCATAGTATTCCCTGATAATTGCTTGTATTTCTGAGGGGTTGGTTGTAATAAGTCCTTTTTCATTCATAATTTTGTATATTTGGGTGCTCTCTCTTTTCTTGGATAAGTCTGGCTAGAGGTTTGTCAATTTTGTTTATTTTTTCAAAAAACCAACTCTTGGTTTCATTGATCTGATCAATTGTTTCTTTGGTCTCTATGTTGTTTATTTCTGCTCTGATTTTTACTATTTCTCTACTTCTACTGGGTTTAGGGCGTTCTTGTTGCTCTGCCTCTATTTCCTTTAGGTGAGCTGTTAGATTTTGCACTTACGCTTTTTCTAATCTCTTGAAATAGGCCTGGAGAGCAATGTACTTTCCTCTTAGGACTGCCTTTGTCGCATCCCATAGAGTTTGGATTGTTGTGTTTTCATTTTCATTTGTTTCCATATATTTTTTAATTTCATCTCTAATAGCCTGATTGGCCCATTCATTCTTTAGAAGGGTGTTCTTTAGCCTCCATGTTTTTGGAGGTTTTCCAGGCTTCTTCCTGTAATTGATTTCAAGTTTCAAAGCATTGTGATCTGACAGTGTGCATGGTATGATCTCTATTCTTTTATATTTATTGAGGGCTGCTTTATGTCCCAGTATGTGATCTATCTTGGAGAATGTGCCATGCGCACTTGAGAAGAAAGTAAATTCCCTGGCCTCAGGATGTAGAGTTTTAAATATATCCGTCAGATCCATCTGGTCCAATGTGTCTTTCAAGTCCGTTATTTCTTTAGTGATTTTCTGTCTGGTTGACCTATCCATTGCTGTAAGTGGAGTATTAAAGTCCCCTGCTATTAGCACATTCTTATCTACCAGCTTGTTTCTGTTTGTGATTAATTGTTTTAGATAATTAGGTGCTCCCATATTCGGTGTGTAGACATTTATGATTGTTAGTTCTTCCTGATGGATGGACCCTGTAATTATTATGTAGTGCCCTTCTTCATCTCTTGTGATTGTCTTTACTTTAAAGTCCAGTTTGTCTGATATAAGTATCGCTACTCCGGCTTTCTTTTGATTTCCTGTAGCATGATATATAATTCTCCATCCCCTTACTTTTAATCTGAAGGTATCTTCCCGTCTAAAATGAGTTTCTTGTCGACAGCATATAGATGGATTTTGTTTTTTAATCCATTCTGCTACCCTATGTCTTTTGATTGGTGCATTCAGCCCATTTACATTCAGTGTTATTATTGAAATATGTGGGTTTAGAGTCTTTGTATCTTTTGTAGGGTTCATGTTTGTGGCGGTGTCTCTGGTACCTTTGTTTCTTGCAACCTTTCCTTCAGAGCATCCCCCTCAGGATTTCTTGTAGGGCTGGCTTCGTGGTGACAAATTCTTTCAATTTGTTTATTTGGAAAGGTTTTTATCTCTCCTTCTATTTTGAATGAGAGGCTTGCTGGATAGAGGATTCTTGGCTGCATATTTTTACTGTTCATCACATTGAAGATCTCCTGCCATTCTTATCTGGCCTGCCACGTTTCAGTAGATAGGTCTGTCACCACTCTGATAGGTTTCCCTTTGTATGTTAGGGCCCTTTTCTCCCTAGCTGCTTTCAAAATTCTCTCTTTGTCCTTATATTTTGCCATTTTGACTATCATATGTCATGCAGAAGATCGATTCAAGTTACATCTGAGGGGAGTCCTCTGAGCCTCTTGTATTTCCACATTGACTTCCTTCCCCAGGTCGGGGAAGTTCTCTGCTATAATTTGTTCCAGGACTCCTTCAGCACCTTTCCCTCTCTCTTCATCTTCTGGGATTCCTGTGATACAGATATTGTTGCATTTGACCATATTGCTGAGCTCTCGAATTCTTCTTTCCTGTTCCTGGATCAATTTTTCTCTTTTTTTGTCAGCTTCTTGATTTTCTATAATGGTGTCTTCTAAATCACTTATTCTCCTTTCTGCCTCTTCAATCCGTGCATTTCAGGCCTCTAATTTATTCATTTATCGCATTTTTTAATTCTTCATGCCTATTTTTATTTTCCATTCTGTCTGTAGCCATAGTTTCTTTGGTGTCCCCTATGTTTTTTTCAAGCCCAGATGTTAATTTTACCATTATTATTCTAAAATCTTGTTTAGTTATGCTGCTGATATCTGTTTTGAGCAGTTCATTAGCTGTCATTTCTTCTTGGAGTTTCTTTGGAGGAGAGGTGTTTCCTTTCATCATTTTAGTTAGCTTTCCATCTCTTGTTGGTTTTAAAGACCTGTTATGCTCTCTGTTTCTATGAGTGCTGCTATATCCAAGAAGACTCTTTGACTTTCCATGGCCTATGCTTTCAAAGAGTGTTTTTGGAATGGTATCCCTTGGTGTCTCTTGTTGGGACCTTGCTTACTTTATTTTCCTATTCGTAGCGATATTTGGGACTCTTCACCTTGTGTACTCTAGCTTGTTTCTTGAGGTAGCCCTGGAAAAGAAAACAGACACACAAACACACAGGGAGTAGGAGCACACAAACGCACAGGCTAATTCAACTAACATGCAAAGCGAGAGGGAAAACGAAAAAGTTAAGAGAAAAGATGGAGCAGGGAGGGCGAATAATATGGAGTATAAAGTACATAAATGGGTCAAAAAAGGGGAAAAGAAAAGGAAAAAAAAAAGAAGATAACCGATGGACAAAGAACGGTTTAAAGCATATACCTGGATTTCCCAGCTACAGTTAAATAGCCGTGTATATGCAGTGCTGGTTGAAGAGCAAAGAGAAAGAGAGAGAGGGCAGGGCGGGATGAGGAAGAATTGGAAATAGAATGAACAGGCAGAAGGGATAAGAAGCTTTTTTCAAAGAGGTAAAGGGTAGAATATGGTTGGATAGGTGAGAGAAGAATGCTGGAATTATCCAGAGAAACTATATAGTCTAATTACTCCTGAGAGAAAGAGCTGAAAATGTCAGTAGGTGTAGAATTTACATTTACAGAATGGACTCGTTGTGATTGTTTAAGCAAGCTGGCGACCAGAGTTAGTCAGGTCAGTGTTCTGGGGAAAAAAGAGAGAAAAGAGAAAGAAGAAGAAAAAAAGAAAGAGAAAAAAAAGGGGAAAAAAAGGAAAGAAAAAGAAAAAAAAAGAAAAAAACAAAAAAAGGAAAAAAAAAGGAAAAAGAAAAAAGAAAGGGAGGAGGGCACCTCTCAGGGAGGGATGGGTGTGGCTTGATCCATTGCCTCAGGCGGGAGCTCTGCTTTGGCGGTTGTGGGGAGGAGAGTGACGGTGCTCTAGTCCCTTCTTGAACAAAGAGCTGCACCTCGCTTTTTTGGGCATGTCAACTCCCTATACCGGGGGTGCAGCCAAAGTTGGTTGCACTCTTCAACCCAGGCCAGTTCCAATCTCCAAATCCCAGTCCGCGCGCCCCGCTGAAGTTGCCTTAGGTACAACTTCCCAGGCAACCCCCTCGGGCAATTCCAGGCTCCCTGCTGAGCTCTGGGGGCGGAGTAAGAGTCGCTGCTTCCTTCTCTGGGTCAGACTGAGGCGCATGGGCGGGGGCTTGCCTGCTGGGTGCTGAGCCCGAGTCCGCTGGAGTGAGGAAAACTGGGTCCCTCTATGGCTTGTCACCCGAAACACGAACTCACAGGCTAATATCCCAGTTTTTAGTTCTCTGCCTTCCCTCTGGAGTCCCAGCCAGCCAGGAGCGTGGACGCGGGGTGTCCGCACGGCTCTTTCAGGGTCCCCAGCCGCCCAGGAGCTACAATGGCGGCAGGCGCGCCACCACTCTGAAGTCCTGCCTCTAGGAACCAGCACAAAGAAGCAGTTTGTGTGCTCAGCTCCCCCCAGGACCAGTTGGCGTGAGGGGACCTGGTGTGCAGTTATTGGCAAGTACGGTCTTTCTATGCACCTAGCGGAGGTTTCCCCCCTCTGAGTGGAGGTTTTTCTGTTTTGGACTCTTTCCTTTTCCCCTCTCACTTCCCATAGAGGGTAGAAGGGGATTGTCTCCCACCCTGGAGTCTCCGATCCCGGCCTGATTTTCTCTTCCCCGGTTCGCACTCACGTTAGAAGGCTCTCTCAGTGGATTCTGCGTCCTTTGTCTCCCAATCTCTCAGGTTTTGTAATGTTTCCAATGGCTTCAGATCTTTTCTGTGTGATGTATGGGCGCGAGTGCAAGTACGGAGCTCCTTACTTCTCCGCCAAATTGCCCCCTTCCCTCAGCACTTAATTTTTAAAGCATTTTTGAAGTTGTATATCATGCATTAAAACTTTTACTGCATATGGAATTTATTTTGATATAGGAGTTAAAGAGCGATAGAATTTTGGTGAATTTTCTAAAATTTATGATTTTTTTTTTACAAATAGTTTACTGTCAAATTAGCTTCCACATAACACTCAGTGCTCATCCCCACAAGTGTCCTCCTCCATGCTCATCCCCCCTCCCCCCCACATCCATCAGTCTTCATTTTTTGTCAGATTTCAAGAGTCTCTCATGGTTTGCCTCTCTCCCTTTCCCCCACCATTTCCCCCCTTCTTCTCCCCCTTGGTCCTCAGTTAAGTTCCTCCTAATCCTCCTATACGTGCAAACATATGATATTTGTCCTTCTCTGCCTGACTTACTTCGCTCAGCATAACACCCTCAAGGTCCATCCATGTGGCTACACATGGCAAGATTTCATTGTTTCTCATTGCCATGTAGTATTCCATGGTATAGATAAGCCACATCTTCTTGACCCATTCGTCTGTTGATGGACACTTAGGCTCTTTCCATGTTTTAGCTATTGTGGAGAGAGCTGCTATGAACATTGGGGTCCATGTGCTCCTATGCCTCAGCATTTCTGTATCCCTTGGGTAAATTCCTAGCAGTGCTATTGCTGGGTCATAGGGGAGTTCTATTGTTAGTCTCCTTAGGAACCTCCACACTGTTTTCCAGAGGGGCTGTACCAGTTTACACTCCCACCAACAGTGTAGGAGGGTGCCCGTTACTCCACATCCTCGCCAGCACCTAGAGTTCTCTGATTGGCTCATTTTAGCCACTCTGACTGGCGTGAGGTTGTATCTCAGTGTGGTTTTGATTTGTATTTCCCTGATGAGGAGGGATGCTGAGCATCGTTTCATGTGTCTGTTGGCCATCTGGATGTTCTCTTTGGAGAAGTGTCTGTTCATATCTTCTGCCCATTTCTTCACTGGGTTGTTTGTTTTTCGGGTGTGGAGTTTGGTGAGTTCCTTATATATTCTGGATATCAACCCTTTATCCGATATGTCATTTGCAACTATCTTTTCCCATTCTGTTTGTTGCCTATTAGTTTTGTAGATTGTTTCCTTTGCTGTGCAGAAGCTTTTAATCTAGATGATGTCCCAATCGTTTATTTTTGCTCTTGATTCCCTTGCTTTTGGGGATGTGTCAAGCAAGAAGTTGCTGCGGTGGAGGTCAAGGAGGTTGTTTCCTGCTTTCTCCTCTAGGGTTTTGATGGTTTCCTGTCTGACGTTCAGGTCCTTTATCCATTTTGAGTTTACTTTTCTGCATGGTGTGAGGAAATGATCTAGTTTCATTCTTCTGCATGTTGCTGCCCAGTTCTCCCAACACCATCTGTTGAAAAGGCTGTCTTTTTTTCCATTGGATACTCTTTCCTACTTTGTCAAAGATTAGTTGGCCCTGTATCTTTGGGTTCAGATCTGAGTTCTCAATTCTGTTCCATTGGTCTATGTGTCTGTTTTTGTGCCAATACCATACTGTCTTGATGATGACAGCTTTGTAGTAGAAGCTAAAGTCTAGGATGGTGATCCCTCCCGTTTTGGTTTTATTTTTCAGGATTACTTTGGCTATTCAGGGTCTTTTGTGGTTCCATACAAATTTTAGGATAGTTTGTTCTAGTTTGAGAAGTATGCCGGTGCAATTTGGATTGGAATTGCATTGAATGTGTAGAGTGCTTTAGGTAGTAATGACATCTTAACTATATTTATTCTTCCTATCCATGAGCATGGAATGTTTTTCCATTTCTTTGTGTCTTCTTCAATTTCCTTCATAAGTTTTCTATAGTTTTCATCATACAGATCTCTTATATCCTTGGCTAGGTTTATTCCTAGGTATTTTATGGTTTTTTGTGCAATTGTGAATGGGATCAGTTTCTTGATTTCTCTTTCTGTTGCTTCATTGTTGGTGTATAAAAATGCAACCGATTTCTGTACGTTGATTTTGTACCCTGCAATTTGGCTGAATTCTTGAATCAGTTCTAGTAGGCTTCTGGTGGAGTCTGTCGGGTTTTTGATGTAGAGTATCATGTCATCTGCGAAGAGAGAAAGTTTGACTTCCTCTTTGCCAATTCTGATGCCTTTGATTTCCTTTTGTTGTCTGATGGCTGATGCTAGGACTTCCAGCACTATGTTAAACAACAGTGGTGAGAGTAGGCATCCCTGTCGTGTTCCAGATCTCAGGGGGAAAGCTCTCAGTTTTTCCCCATTGAGGATGATGTTCGCTGAAGACTTCTCATATATGGCTTTGATGATGTTTAAGTAGGTTCCTTCTATCCCGACTTTCTCGAGAGTCTTTATTAAGAAGGGATGCTGTATTTTGTCAAATGCTTTTTCTGCATCTATTGACAGGATCATATGGTTTTTATCTTTTCTTTTGTTGATGTGATGGATCACATTGATTGATTTGCGAATGTTGATCCAGCCCTGTAACCCAGGAATGAATCCCACTTGATCTTGGTGGATAATTCTTTTTATGTGCTGCTGGATTTGATTTGCAAGGATCTTGAGGATTTTGCATCCGTATTCATCAAGGATATTGGCCTGTAGTTCTCTTTTTTTGCTGGAATTCTGGCTTGGGTATCAGAGTGATGCTGGCTTCATAAAATGAGTCTGGGAGTTTTCCTTCGATTTCTATTTTTTGGAATAGCTTGAGAAGAATTGGGATTAATTCTGTTTTAAATGTCTGGTAGAATTCCCCAGGGAAGCCATCAGGTCCAGGGCTCTTATTTGTTGGGAGATTTTTGTTTACTGATTCTATTTCTTCGCTTGTTATGGGTCTGTTCAGATTTCCTATATCTTCCCATGTGAATTTTGGTAATGAGTGTGTGTTTAGGAATTTGTCCATTTCTTCTAAGTTGTCCAATTTGTTGGCATATAATTTTTCATAGTATTCCCTGATAATTGCTTGTATTTCTGAGGGGTTGGTTGTAATAAGTCCATTTTCATTCATGATTTTGATTACTTGGGTGCTCTCCTTTTCTTTTTGAGAAGCCTGGCTGGAGGTTTGTCATTTTGTTTATTTTTTCAAAAAACCAACTCTTGGTTTCATTGATCTGATCAATTGTTTCTTTGGTCTCTATGTTGTTTATTTCTGCTCTGATTTTTACTATTTCTCTTCTTCTACTGGGTTTGGGGCGTTCTTGTTGCTCTGCCTCTAGTTCCTTTAGGTGAGCTGTTAGATTTGGACTTGAGCTTTTTCTCATTTCTTGAAATAGGCCTGGAGTGCAATGTACTTTCCTCTTAGGACTGCCTTTGCCGCATCCCATAGAGTTTGGATTGTTGTGTTTTCATTTTCATTTGTTTCCATATAGTTTTTAATTTCCTCTCTAATTGCCTGATTGGCCCATTCATTCTTTAATAGTGTGTTCTATAACCTCCATATTTTTGGAGGTTTTCCAGACTTCTTCCTGTGATTGATTTGAAGTTTCAAAGCATTATGATCTGAGTGTGCATGGTAGGATCTCAATTCTTTTATATTTATTGAGGACTGCTTTATGTCCTAGTATGTGATCTATCTTGGAGATTGTGCCATGCGCACTTGAGAAGAAAGTGAATTCCTTGGCCTCAGGATGTGAGTTCTAAATATATCTGTCAGATCCATCTGGTCCAATGTGTCTTTCAAGTCCTTTATTTCTTTAGTGATTTTTCTGTCTGGTTGACCTATCCATTGCTGTAAGCAGAGTACTAAAGTCCCCTGCTATTAGCACATTCTTATCTACCAGCTTGTTTCTGTTTGTGATTAATTGTTTTAGATATTTAGGTGCATAAACATTTATGACTGTTAGTTCTTCCTGACAGATAGACCCTGTAATTATTATGTAATGCCCTTCTTGTTATTGTCTTGTTATTGTCTTTAATTTAAAGTCCAGTTTGTCTGATATAAGTATTGCTACTCCAGCTTTCTTTTGATTTCCAGTAGCGTGGAAATTTTCTCCATCCCATTACTTTTAATCTGAAGGTAACTTCCAGTCTAAAATGAGTTTCCTGTAGACAGCATATAGATGGATTTTGTTTTTTTATCCATTCTGTTACCCTGTGTCTTTTGATTGGAGCATTCAGCCCATTTGCATTCAGTGTTATTATTGAAATATGTGGGTTTAGAATCTTTGTGTCATTTTTGGGGTTCATGTTTGTGGTGGTGTCTCTGGTATCTTTGTTCCTTGCAACCTTTCCTTCAGTGCGTCCCCCTCAGGATTTCTTGTAGGGCTGGCTTAGTGGTGACAAATTCTTTCAATTTCTGTTTATTTGGAAAGACTTTTATCTCTCCTTCTATTTTGAATGAGAGCCTTGCTGGATAGAGGATTCTTGGCTGCATATTTTTTCTGTTCATCACCTCGAAGATCTCCTGCCATTCCTTTCTGGCCTGCCAAGTTTCATTAGATAGGTCTGTCACCGCTCTGATAGGTTTCCTTTTGTACGTTAGGGCCCTTTTCTCCCTAGCTGCTTTCAAAATTCTCTCTTTGTCCTTATATTTTGCCATTTTTACTATGACATGCCATGCAGAAGATCGATTCAAATTAAGTCTGAGAGGAGTCCTCTGAGCCTCTTGTATTTCAACGTTTACTTCCTTCCCCAGATTGAGGATGTTCTCTGCTATAATTTGTTCCAGGACCACTTCAGCACCTTTCACTCTCTCTTCCTCTTCTGAGATTCCTATGATACGGATATTGTTGCGTTTGACTGTATCGCTGAGCTCTCAAACTCTTCTTTCATGTTCCTGGATCAGAGTGTCTATTTTTTTTTTCAGTTTCCCCTTTTTCTATAATGATGTCTTCTAAATAACTTATTTTCCTTTCTGCCTCTTCAGTCGTGCATTGGACACCTATAATTTATTATGTATCTCATTTATCACATTTTTAAATTCATCATGCCTATTTTTATTCTCCATGTTGTTTGTAGCCATAGTTTCTTTGAAGTCCTTTCTGATTTTTTCAAGCCCAGCTATTAATTTTATGATTATTGTTCTAAAATCTTGTTCAGTTATGCTGCTGATATCTGTTTTGAGCAGTTCATTAGCTGTCAATTCTTCTTGGAATTTCTTTGGAGGAGAGCTCTTTCCTTTCATCATTTTAGTTAACTTTCTGGCTCTTGTTAGTTTTAAAGTCTTATTATGCTCTCTGCACCTGTGAGCACTGCTGTACCCAAAAAAACTCTTTGACTCTCCAGGTGTATCCTTTCAGAGAGTGTTTTTTGAATGGTATCTCTTGGTCATTCTTGTTGAGACCTTGGTTATTTTATTTTCCTACTCGTAGTGATATTTGGGACTCTCCACCATGTGTACTTTGGCTTGTTTCTTGAGGTAGCCCTGGAGAAGAAAACAAACAGACAAACACACAGGGAGCAGAGGCACACAAACGCACAGACAAATCCAACTAACATGGAAACCGAGAGGAAAATGAAAAAGTTAAGAGAAACGACAGAGGAGGGAAGGCGAATAATACAAAATTAAAAATACATAAAAAGGTCAAAAAGAAGAAAAGAAAAGGAAAAAAGAAGAAAACCGATGGAGAAAGAATGGTTTAAAGCATATAACCGGCTACAGTTAAATAGCCGGTGTATGCAGTGCTGGTTGAAGAGCATAGAGAAAGAGAGCGAAGACAGAGCGGGGATGAGACAAAATTGGAAATAGATGAACAGGCAGACGGGATAAGAAGCTTTTTTCAAAGAGCTAAAGGGTGGAGTATGGTTGGATAGGTGAGAGAAGGATTTTGGAATTATCCAGAGAAACTGTATAGTCTAATTACTCCTGAGAGAAAGAGATGAAAAGGTCAGTAGGTGTAGAATTTACATCTACAGAATGGACTAGATGTGGTTGTTTAAGCAATCAGGTGACCAGATTTAATCAGGTCAGTGCTCCAGGAAGAAAAGAAAAAGGGAAAAAAGAAAAGGAGGAGGGCATCTCTCCAACAGGGATGGGCGTGGTGTGATCCAATGCCTCAGGCGGGAGTTCTGCCTTGGAGGTTGTGGGGAGGAGAGTGGCGGCGCTCCAGTCCCTTCTTGAACCAAGCGCTGCACCTCACTTTTTTGGATGTGTAAACTCCTCGTGCCAGGGGCGCAGCCAAAGTGGTTCTCGTTCTTTAACACAGGCCCGGCCTAGTTTCCAAATCCCAGTCCACGTGCCCCACTGAAATTGCCATAGACACAACCTCGCAGGCGATCCCCTTGGGGCAATTCCAAGCCTCTTGCTTAGCTCTGGGGATGGAGCCAGAATCTCTGCTCCCTTTGCCTCCAGGTTGGGTTGGTGAGCGGAGGTATTTCTGTGCCCCGAGTGGAGGTTTTTCTGTTTCCCAGCAACAGGGACCGTATCTTGACTAGTTTCGGACTCTCTCTTTCCCCCTTCACTCCCCGCAGAGGGGGATTGCCCAGTTCCTCGAGTCTCTGATCCCGGCCTGATTCTATCTTCCCCAGCTCGCACTCACGTTAGAAGGGTTTCTCAGTGGATTCTGCGTCCTTTTTCTCCCAATCTCTTGGGTTCTGTAGGATTCCTATGGTTTCAGATCTTTTCCGTGTGAGATGTGGGGGCGAGTGCAATGTATTGAGCTCCCTTCTTCTCCGCCATCTTGCCCCTCCTCTTCTCATTTTTTTTGAGATGTATAAGTTCTTTATAAATTCTTGATATTAATACCTTATCAAATATATCATTTGTAAATATTTTCTCTCATTTGTTGCATGCCCTTTCTCTTTGTTGATAGTTCCCTTTGGTGTACAGAAGTTCTTAAATTTGATAAAACAATTTATGTATTTTTTAATTTTCTTGCCTGTGGTTTTGGTGTTGTACCCAAGAAATCATTGCCAAATCCAAAGTTATGAACTTTTTTCTCATGTTTTCTTCTAAAAGTTTCATAGTTCTAGTTGTTAGTTGAAGTCTTTGATCCATTTTAAGTTAATTTTGGTATATGCTGTATGTTAAGGGTTTGGTTCCATTCCTTTTTGTGGATATCCAGTGGATATCAAAAATACCACCATCTTTTTAACCACCTGTCCTTTCCCTATGAATGGTCTTGTCATCTGTTGACAATCATTTGGACATGTATGCAAAGGTTTATTTCTAGGCTCTGTATTTAATTCCATTGTTATGTCCATCTTTATGCTAATATCATACTGTTTTGATTGCTGTAGCTTTGTAGTAAATTTTAGAACCGGGAAGTCCTCCAACTGTTTTTTTCTCAAGGTTGTCTTGGCTGCTTGGAGTGCATTGAGTTTCCACCAGATTTATCTATTTCAGCCAAAAATATTTTTTGGGTTTAGATAAGGATTGAATTGAATATGTAGATCGCTTTAGGTAGCACTAACATCTTAATAACATGAACCACATCAGTTCATTTCATTTATTTGTGTCTTCTAGAATATTTTTCAGGAATATTTTGTAGTTTTTCATTGTGCAAAGACTTTTCCTTACTTGTTTAGGTTTTTTCTCAAATATTTTGCCCTTTTTGAAGCTGCTGTAGGAGGAATTTTCTTAATTCCCTCTCTAGGTGGTCATTGGTAGTACAGAAATTCAGCGTCAGAAAACCAAACCAAACACAAAAAACTCCCAACAAATTGGGTATAGAAGGAATGTACCTCAACATATGAAAGGTCATTTATGACTGATCCATAGGTAACATCACTCTCAGCAGGGAAAGGTTGAAAGCTTTCCCAATCAGGAAGAAGATGAGAGTACCCATGCTCACTCCTCCTTCTCAAAATAGCAGTGGGATGAAAAATCTCTGTGAAATTTTTAGTGAATTATATTATTTTGTTTACTTAATTTTTGCTAAATTTTACTATAACAGTTTTTCTGATGGTAGCTACTTTAGATCCTATAGATCTATAATAGATCTCAGCTTAAGCATCAACTTTGAAGAAATGCTTTCCCTCGTTACCTTCTCCATAGTAGAATTCTCCTTGAGTACCCTGTTTGCCGTATTATCACCACTGATGAAGACTTTAATTAGTTTACTAATTTCTCCCCTTATTTTTTGTCTAACTTTAGTATGAGAATATAAGGTTCATTGAGGAACGACCTAATACATGATGTTCCTGTCATTAATTGCTATATCCTCATTTTCAGGACATTTCCTAACATTAAAGAAATTTCTTACTCAACACATATCCAAAAGCAAGAGAATCAAAAGCAAAAATGAACTATTGGGGCCTTATCAAAATAAAAAGCTTCTGCACTCCATTGGAAACAAGCAACAAAACTAATAGGCAACCAATGGAATGGGAAAAGATAGTTGCAAATGACATATCAGATAAAGGGTGAGTATCCAAAATCTATAAGGAACTTACCAAACTCCACACCAGAAAAACAAATAGTCCAATGAAGAAATGAGCAGAAGACATGAATAGACACGTTTCAAAGAAGACATCCAGATGGCCAAGAGACACTCATCATCAGAGAAATACAAATCAAAACCACACTGAGATACCACCTCACACTGGTCAGAGTGGCTAAAATGAACAAATCAGGAGACTATAGATGCTGGCGAGGATATGGAGAAATGGGCACCTTCTTAAACTGTTGGTGGGAATTCAAACTGTTGCAGCGCCTCTGGAAAACAGTATAGAGGTTCATCAAAAAATTAAAAATAGAACTTCCTTATGATCCAGCAATAGCACTGCTAGGAATTTAGCCAGGGGATACAGGAATGCTGATGCATAGAGGCACATGTATGCCAATGTTCATAGCAGCACTTTCAACAATAGCCAAATTATGGAAAGAGCCTATATGTCCAAATGAGGAATGGATAAAGAAGATGCAGTTTATATATACAATGGAATACTGCTTGTCAATCAGAAAGAATGAAATCTGGCCATTTGTAGGAACATGAATGGATATGGAAGGCATTATGCTAAGTGAAATAAGTCAGGCAAAGAAAAGCAGATACCGTATGTTTTCACTCATATGTGGATCTTGAGAAACTTAACAGAAGATCATGAGAGAGGGAAAGGGGGAAAAAAAAGTTACAGAGAAGGAGGGAGCCAAGCCATAAGAGACTCTTAAATACTGAGAACAAACAGAGGGTGGATGGGGGGTGGGGGAGAGAGGAAAGTGGGTGATGGGCATTGAGGAGGGCACTTGTCGGGATGAGCACTGGGTGCTGTATGGAAACCAATTTGACAACAAATTATATTTTTAAAAAAGAGGTGCTCCATATAGAAAAATACTTAAACAAAAAAACTTGAATAGTCATTACATTAAAATTTGTGAATAAATATTTTAACATGTAACTGGACCTCTAGGCCAAGTAAGTTGAGTATTAAATAAAATGAAGCAAAAAAATTATATGACAAGTGGGGAAATATGTGATAAGTTACTCTTTATTAGAACAAAATAACTGGGCTGATATTTTATTCATGACTGGAAAAGGTCTCATAAAGGTTTTAAAGCTATTTTTTTTGCTCCATGTTATATTTTATAGGCCTTAATTATGTGATTTAGTCTAGTAGTATCTTTACATTTAGATGTACTTTCAAACTTCTGTGAAAATCTGATTGAATGATGTAATTAAGCAAGAATCAGTCTTGGACACTTTCCAATCCAAAACTTAATGAGAAATATAGTCACAAGGGATAAAATGTCCAGTGATCTTTGCCTGTACAGGGAAGAAGATGCTAGAATTGATAACATTTTCAGGAGGTCCTTCTTAGGTTTAAAATATTGCTTAAGAAAAAGCACAAGAGTGTCTCTCGAAATTTCAAGTCAACTATTCTGCTCAAATCAACACTATAGAATGAGGGACTCACTAACTGAATGGTATTTTCTATTTAGAAATTAGTAGGAAAGAATTTACTTGAGAAGAATGTCCCTGGGGACTGGCTGGTGGCTGTCTTCTTATGTAAGGATAGGAATTCCTTGTCTTTTTGATAAATTATCCTAACGTGATAAATTTTTGTTTTTCTGTGTAGACCATGGAATTCCTAGGAAGTCATCTACAGTGCAAATAAAAACAATCTTCTGAATAAGCAGGAGACTTATTCAGGGAGAAATAGATGGACAGTCAATTGAAATGAAATATAGCCTCAACAATGCAGTTTTTTGCCCTCTCTTGTCAAACTGGATGACAGAGGAAATCCATATGGTTGGAAATGAGTAAAAAGTGTTCCTTCAGATTGTGGATTTGCGTTCCTGAGGTAGGACTAACAGTAAATAGTATAAACCAGGCTTTGTAATTGTGTTGACCATCTTTATTATGTAAGAGTAAGATCACTTTGAGAGAAAGAAAACGTTCCTTCCAATTCTAATTTTATCACTTAAAAATGGGTGACCTTGGGAAAATTAATTACATGAACTGAGCCTCAGTTCATTTAACTATGAAATGGGGATTATAATTCCTATTACTGTAAAATGAAATATCATCATATTATATTTCAAACATTAAGTAGTGAACGTGTGATTGGAATCCACGGTAGTCATTGTGAGCAGTGGAATGATAGATCAGAATCAGATAGAAAAAGGATCATTTTTAGGTTGCATCAGGAGAACATATTGATGGAAGCCAGAATGAAAGGGGAGGGACATGGCTAGTAAGGTGCTCCATAAGAAGTGGGGAGGGGAGGGAAATGATTAAGTCTGTGCTATATTTTAAAGAAGGGTCATAAGATTTGTTGAAGAGATAAAAATATGATATAAGAGCAAGAAAGGCATGAAGGCCACTGTGATATTTTTTGTCTGAGCAATGATGTGGAAGATAGTACCATGAGGTGAGGACCACCTACATTTATTGCTGAAAAGTAAAAATTTAGTTTTATAAGTCCTGAACTGACATTCAGTTGGAGTATTCCAAAGTTGGAGATGTTGCATATATGAAGCTAAAGTAGAGACACAATAGTGGAATGCTTCCACATTTATTGGTCAGGAAAATGGGGCATATCCAACCAGGGCAATGACCTTCCATTCCTAATTTGATCCATTCGGTTTGAATACGTCAGGTACCTTAAATTGGTCTCAAGTATTTTACTTTTGTGACTTTATAAACTGTACACCATTTTGTGAATTCCCTTCCTCTCTTTTTGTGTCCTTCTACTCTTCCTTTAAAAGTCAGCGAAAACATTGTTTTCTCTGGGAAGTCTTCTCTGATTGCATTTACTATTTCGTTGATATATTCTTACCCCTAATTTTTGCATTGTGTAACCATTTTCATCATATTTTTATTACATTTGTGTGATTATTATGTATGTTATCACTGAGTATAGGAAACCATGGCTTATTCAATTTGGAAATTGCAGCATCTATGAAACACTCCACACTCACAGGTAGTCCTTCTAAATTCTTTAATTGAATTAACCAGTAAACAATCTTATAATGCATTTAAAAGTTTCCCTCACATTGTTTTGTAGATCACCTGCTTCTAATGTGGGAAGTCAGCTCCTCTGCAGACTGGATGGAACCAAGAAACAATATAACCTACTTTGTCCTCCTGGGCCTCACACAGGATGGAAAGGAACAGAAGGTCCTTTCTGTTATGTTCTTGTTCTTCTATATTTTGACCGTGGTGGGCAACCTGCTCATTGTGGTGACTATAGCTGTCAGTAAGACCCTGGGCTCGCCTATGTACTTGTTTCTTGCTAACTTATCTTTTATGGATGTCATTTATTCCTCTTGCATTTCCCTCAGATTGGTTTCAGACTTGTTGTTTGGGGGAAATACTATATCCTTCCAATCTTGTATGACCCAGCTATTTACAGAGCACCTTTTGGGGGGATCAGAGGTCTTTTTTCTGCTGGTGATGGCCTATGACCGTTATGTGGCCATCTGTAAGCCCTTGCATTATTTGGTTGTCATGAGACCAAAGGTGTGTGTTGTGCTCCTGGTAGTGTCTTGGGTTGGGGGTTTTCTGCATTCAGTAATTCAGGTTAGCACGATTTATAGTCTCCCATTCTGTGGTCCCAATGTCATTGATCATTATTTCTGTGACATGTACCCCTTACTGAGACTTGTCTATACTGACATGCATGTCATTGACCTGTTAGTGGTGGCCAATGGAGGGATGATCTGCACAATTGTGTTTGTGCTCTTGCTCACCTCTTATGGTGTCATCTTGCACTCTCTGAAGAACCTTAGTCCAGAAGGGAGACGGAAAGCCCTCCAGACCTGTGGTTCCCACATCACTGTGGTGGTCTTCTTCTTTGTTCCATGTATTTTCATGTATGCGAGACCTGCTAAGACCTTCCCCATTGACAAAGCATTGAGTGTGTTTTATACGGTCATAACCCCCATGCTGAACCCCCTGATCTACACTCTGAGAAATTCTGAGATGACAATTGCTATAAAACAGCTGTGGAGGAGAATGGTGACATGAAGTAGTAAATGAGCGATGAATGCATCATTCATCATGAAAAGCCAGTCTCCTCAAATGTTGAAGTCTTTTTTACTATAAATCCTTTCACAGTTGGAGTCAATAAATAACATGCGATGAAAACATCAATGAAACGTTACGCTTGTTCCGTGCTGCCCTCCACGGAGCTCTGTCTCACGATCATGAGATCATGTCTTGAGCTCAAATCATGAGAAGGACACTTAACCAACTGAACCATCCAGGTGCCCCAACATTTTAAGATATATTGGAAAGTATAATAGATAATAATAAATATTAAAAATAGAATCTATACTCCGGGGACATGATATGGAATAAACTTTCTCCCCGTCTCTCACCATAGTCTCCCTATTCTTCTATGTATAGTCCTTATAATAAGATTCTAATTGTTTCTAAGACTTCCCAAGTAATAATTTTTGCTAATAAATCATATTTCCATATATGTGTTTGTGTTTACGTCTCTGTGTATAAATTGTGCATTTGCTACTCAGCCTCTGAAGATCTTTCCATATCAGTCTATAGTTGTAACTCATTCTCAGGTTCCTCATACTGCCTAAAACTTCTTCTTTTTTTTTTTTTTTTACAAATAGTTTATTATCAAATTAGTTTCCACATAACACCCAGTGCTCATCCCCACAAGTGTCCTCCTCCATGCCCACCCCTCCTCCCCCCACATCCACCAGTCCTCAGTTTTTGTCAGCATTCAAGAGTCTCTCATGGTTTGCCTCTCTCCCTTTCCCCCACCATTTCCGCCCTTCTTCTCCCCTTGGTCCTCTGTTAAGTTCCTCCTAATCCTCCTATACGTGCACACATATGATATTTGTCCTTCTCTGCCTGCCTTATTTCGCTCAGCATAACACCTTCAAGGTCCATCCATGTTGCTACACATGGCCAGATTTCATTGTTTCTCATTGCCATGTAGTATTCCATGGTATAGATAAACCACATCTTCTTGATCCATTCATCTGTTGATGGACACTTAGGCTCTTTCCAGGTTTTAGCTATTGTGGAGAGTGCTGCTATGAACATTGGGGTACATGTGCTCCTATGCCTCAGCATTTCTGTATCCCTTGGGTAAATTCCTAGCAGTGCTATTGCTGGGTCCTAGGGGAGTTCTATTGTTAGTTTCCTTAGGAACCTCCACACTGTTTTCCAGAGGGGCTGTACCAGTTTACATTCCCACCAACAGTGTAGGAGGGTGCCCGTTTCTCCACATCCTCGCCAGCATCTAGAGTTCTCTGATTGGCTCATTTTAGCCACTCTGACTGGCGTGAGGTGGTATCTCAGTGTGGTTTTGATTTGTATTTCCCTGATGAGGAGCGATGCTGAGCATCGTTTCATGTGTCTGTTGGCCATCTGGATGTCCTCTTTGGAGAAGTGTCTGTTCATATCTTCTGCCCATTTCTTCACTGGGTTGTTTGTTTTTCGGGAGTGTAGTTTGGTGAGTTCCTTGTAGATTCTGGATATCAACCCTTTATCTGATATGTCATTTGCAACTATCTTTTCCCATTCCATTGATTGCCTATTGATTTTCTGGGTTGTTTCCTTGGCTGTGCAGAAGCTTAAGACTTCTTTATAAAGATACAGTAAAATAGTGTTTCCAGTCCTTTATATGTTACTGAATCTTTTTCTATGATCAATAATTCTGTAGTGACGTCTTTTCAAAAAAATTCAAGAATGGGTTTTAGAAGTGGAATTGTTCCATCAATTAGTATGTGTATTTAAAATTGTTGATAATAGAGTTATTGTCTGAATATCATCCATGAGCTTGTACCAGATGACACTACTCCCCTCGGTCTAGAAAACACCTGTTTGTGTACAGGGCTTGACGCAACTCATGCTTGACAAACATTTATGGCATTTGAGGATCTGATTAAAGAAATTGTGTTTCAATTGTTACTTGAATTGAAATTCAATAACTATAATTGAATTTGAGCATCTATTCATATGTTTAAAATTATTATATTCCTCTTTTGTGGGTTATCTATTAATGACTTTTACCTGTTTTATTCGATTGCTGATCTTTTCCATGTGGATGTGTATGGTTTAGTCATGCACTAAAGAAGTTATGTGCATGTTCAGTTTGGATATGATTCAGTTTGGGTATTTTTATACTGTGCAGAATATTTTTGGTCATGTAGAAATATTTTTACATTTACATAATGAAATGTCTTAATACTTTCTTTGGCTATTGTATCTTGCTCAGAACATCTTTCTCTATTTCAGTGTTAACAAAATATTCTTCCACATGCTTTCCAACATTAACTTTTTCATTGTTTTGGGGTCTTGTATTTTAAGTTAAAATTTTTGATACATCTACACTTTGATAGGAATTATTAGAGATTAAATTATATTTCTTTTTCTAGGTTTTTGGAGAGATGTATACTACTTTTCCCCCATTGCTTTGATATCCTAAATTTGTATTCTAAAATATGGCATGTGATTAGATCCAATTAATACTCTGTTACTTTCTATTTTTTAACTCATGTGCTATTTAAAACACAATGTAATGCACTTTATTTACAAGATACTTTGATATCTGATAAGCCTAGTACTCATACTATTCCTTATCACAGTTGTGTCTATTCTTTCATATTTATGTTTTAACATAAAAATTTAATAGGCTACTCTAGTAATAACTAAGTTTAATTAATATTTCAATATGATTTGATTTAGGAAGAGCTAATATCTTTAGAGAATCAAAAATTCTTACCCACAACCGAGTAGGTCTTTTTACTTAACAAGCCTTCTTTGATGTTCATATAGACCTAGTATGTTTCTTTGTAAATGTGGTCTTTTTGAGTAAGTTCTTTTATGCTGTTTTACAAATAGGATCTTCTATTATATTTTTCAAGTGTCTGTTTCAGTGTAGAAAATCTGTTTTTCCCCCACTTTTAAATAAGATATAATCTTCACAGTATATCTTTTATCCTTTTTAGTCTAAGTTCTACCAAGTTTTGACAAATACATACAGTTATGTAACCACCATCACCATCAGTATGTGAATATTTCATCACCAAAAATATTTCCCCATGTATGTTTGTAGTCCCCTCATACCCTAGTGTCTAGATCCTGGCCAATCCTGATCCATTTCTATCCCTATTGTTCTATCTTTCCCAGAATGTCATATGAGTTGAATCATCCAGATAGAGTCCTTTTTTCTTCTATCTTTATTGAGATATAATTGACTAATTGAAATTGTATAGATCTAAGATGTAATATGTGATGATTTGATATATGTATACATTGTGAAGTAGTTACCACAATCAAACTCATGAATACATCTATTACCTCACATAATTTTTTCTTTTTTTTTAAATGGTAAGACCACTTAAAATATACTCTTAGCACACTTCAAGCAAACAATAGAGTATTATTAACTAGAGCCACCATGATGTATATTAGATACTCAGAGTTTATTCATCTTATAACTGAAAGTTAGTAGTTTTTGAACATTTCACCAACCCCTGTCCCTGGCAACCAACATTGTCTCCTCTGCTTCAATAAATTTGACTTTTTTTTTTTTTTTTTTGCTATCACATACAAATGAGGTTATATAGTAATTGCCTTAATGTATTTGGCTTATTTCACTTAACATCTTCCAGATTCATCCATGTCTCAAAAGGCAGAATTTCCTCTTTTTATGACTGAATAGTATTCCACTGTTTATATATGCCCTCATTTCTGTGTCCATTCATCCATTAATAGACACTTAGATTGTTTCTATATCTCTTGAATAACTCTTCAAGGAACATGGGAGTGCAGGTGTCTCTTCAAGATACTGATATCATTTCCTTTGGAAATACCTAGAAATAGGATTGCTTTGTCTAGGAATAGTTCTACTTTTAATTATTTTAGGAATCTCCATACCGTTTTTTACAATGGTTGCACTAATTTACATTCCCACCAACAGTTTATAAAGGTTTCCCCTTTTTTACATCCTCACCAACAAGATTCTTTTATAAGGGCATTAATTTCATTCATGAGACCTCTGCTCTCATTATCTAATCATGCCCAAATGCACACCTCCTAATACCATTACTTTGGACATTAGGATTTAAAAATATGAATTTTGGGGAATACAAACATTCAAACAATAGTTCAGGTCCAATTTCATTGTTTTACATGTTGATATTCAGATTTCCCAGCACCACAAAGTGACTTTCCTTTCTCCACAATATGTTCCTGGCTTGCTTTTCAAAGATCAGTTGACTGTATATACATGTGATTATTTTTGAGCTTTCTATTCTATTCCATTGGTCTGCATACTTGTTTTTATGCCAGAACCATACTCTTTTGATTACGATAATTTTGTAATATATTTCCTGATGTCTCTAGCTTTTTTCTTTCTCAAATTTGTTTTGGATACATGGCATCTTTTGGGGTTCTTTTTGAATTTTATGATTTTTTTCAGTTGCTATGGAAATTTTCATTGGAGTTTTAATAAGGATCGTATTGAATCTGTAGACTATCTTGGATAGTGTGGACATTTTAATAATATTTATTCTCTCAATTCGTGAACACAGGATATCTTTCCTTTTATTTGTGTCTTTAATTTCTTCCATCAATGTCATATAATCTTTTTAATATAATTTATTGTCAAATTGGCTTACATACAACACCTAGTGCTCATCACAACAAGCGCCCTCCTCAGTGCTCATCATTCATATTCCCCTCTTCCTCACCCCCACCCCCATCCACCCTCAGTTTGTTCTCTGTATTTAAGAATCTCTTGTGGTTTGCCTCCTTCCTTCTCTGTTTGTAACTGTTTTTCCCCCTCCCGTCCCCCATGAACTTCTGTTATGTTTCTCAAGATCCACATATGAGTGAAACATATGATATCTTCCTTCACTGACTGACTTATTTCACTCAGCATAATACCTTCCAGGTCCGTCCACATTGCTGCAAATGGCATGACTTCATTCTTTCTGATTGCCAAGTAGTATTCCATTATATATCTAAACCACGTCTTCTTTGTCCATTAATCAATTGGTGGACATTTAGGCTCTCTCCATAATTTGGCTATTGTTGAAAGTGCTGCTATGAACATTGGGGTGCATGTGCCCCTATGCATCAGCACTCCTGTATCCCTTGGCTAAATTCCTAGCAGTGCTATTGCTGGATCATAAGGTAGTTCTATTTTTAATTTTTTGAGGAGCTTCCACACTGTTTTCCAGAGCAGCTGCACCAGTTTGTATTCCCACCAACAGTGCAAGAGGATCCTTTTTCTCCACATCCTTGCCAGCATCTGTAGTTTCCTGATTTGTTCATTTTAGCTACTCTGACCAGTGTGAGGTGGTATCTCAGTGCAGCTTTGATTTGTATTTCCCTGACGACGAGTGAAGGTCATATAATTTTAAGGATGCAAATTGTTCACTTCCTTGGTTAAATTTATTCTTTTTGATGGCGTTATAAATGAGATATTCTTAATTTCTTTTTTGAATAGTTAATTGTTAGTATGTATAATGCAACTGGTTTTTGTATGTTGATTTGTATTTTGCAAGTTCACTGAATTTGTTCATTAGTTCTAACAGTTTTTGGTGGAGCATTTAGGGTTCTTTATATATAAGATCATGTCCAGCATGTAGTCTTTTAAATATGGCTTCTTTCTCTTACTGTAATGCATTTAAGATTTATACATATCATTGTGTTTATCAGTAGCTCATTCATTTTTATTGCTGACTATTCCATCTTATAGATATATGAGAGTTTGTTTATCTCCTTTTCAGTTAAAAGATGTTTGGTTATTTTCAGATATTTTAAGTTATGAGTAAAACTACTATAAATATTCATGTATGGGTTTTTGCATGAATGTAAGTTCCCATTACAATTGGATAAGTTCCTAGGAGTGGAAGAAGATGGGTTTTATGGGAATTTATGATTTCATAAAACACTTTTAAACTGTTTCCAAAGTGTAGTATATTGCTAGCAGAGAATGACATTTCTAGGTTTTCTCTATCTTTGTCAGAACAGTATTGTCAAGTTTTTAATTCTGTCCTTTGAATAGGTCAGGAGTGATATATTGTGGTTTTACTTTGCATTCCTTTTTTTTAAAAATATTTTTATTTATTTCTAGGAGAGAGAGAGACAGCGTGAGCAGGGGAGGGTCAGAGAGAGAGGGAGTCACAGACTGAAACAGGCTCCAGGCTCTGAGCTGGCAGTCAGCACAGAGCCCGACGCGGGGCTCGAACCCACGAACCGCGAGATCATGACCTAAGCGAAAGTCGGACGCTTAACCGACTAAGCCACCCAGGCGCCCCTTACTTTGCATTCCTAAAGAGCTAATGATGTTGAAGAATTTTCATGTGCTTTTTGGCCATTTAGGTATCTTCTTTGGTGAAATGCCTGTTTAGTTCTTTTGACCATTATATGCTGAGCTGTTTATTCAAAGTTGAGAGTGTAAGTATTTTGAAAAAATGCTCTTCATCAGATATGTAATTTGCAAATATTTCTTGCAGTCTGTGTCTGTCTTTTCATTTTCTTTAAAATACACTCAGAAGTGCAGAATTTCTGTATTATGGAATCCAATTTATCTTTTTTTTTTTGTGAACTTGCTTTTATTGTCATACTTAGGAAATCTTTGCCTAATTCAAAGTCACAAAGATCATCTCTGATGTTCCCATTGAGAAATCTTATAGTTTTAGGTTAAACATTTAACTTTATGAAGATTTTGGATTAACTTTTATTTATAGCTTGAGGTATTGATCAAAAGTTCACTTTTTGCAAATAGGTATCTTATTATTGTAGGGCCATTAGTTGAAAAGGTTATTATTTCTATAATGAATTACTTCTATGCATCTGTCATAAGTAATCAAATATGAGGTTTCTAGACTTTTCTATTTCATTGATCTCATATATATCCTTTCTCCTATATTATATATTGAGTATGGAAAGCGGATACACAAGTTCTTGAACTTGTTCATTTCAAAATTAACTTTGGCTATTCTGGTCCTTCGACCCATTGTTAAATTTTATACACACACCGAAAACTTAGTGGGATTTTGTTGAAAATTGCTTTGAGTCTACAGATCAATTTGAGAAATTCTGAGATTTTAACAATAATCAGAGTTCAAGTTTCTGATTGTGGTATATCTCTGAACATATTTAGTTTTCCTTGGACACTTTCACCAGTATTTTGTAGTTTAAGCATCTTAACGCATATATTTATGTATTTTATGCCTAAGTATTTCACAGTTTGTGTTGTTGATTTAGATGGTTCATTTACAAATTGCAATTTCAAATTGTTTTTTTTTTGTTAGTGTATAGATATATATGATTAATTTTGTGACCATGTATCCTATGACCTTATTATACTCATAATAGTTGTTTTTGTGGATTCTTTGAGATTTTCTAAGTATGCAACAATTTTGCCTATGAATAGGGAAATTTTAATCCAATTATTCTAGTACAGTGCATTTTATTTCTTTATTTTGGCTTTTCCTCCCATTAGGACTTATATCTACTTTTGAGTAAGATGGTGAGAGAATCCATCCTTGTTCATGATCTAAGGAAAAGCATTTAGGTTTCTGTGATTAAGTATGATGTTAATTACAGGGTTTTGGAGATGCCTGATATCATATTGGAGAAGTGAACTTCTGTTCCAATCTGCCAAGGGTGTTTCTCATGACTAGACATTGAATTTTGTCTCAGTATTATTTTTTAAAATACAAATTGTGTGTCTGATGGCTGACTTTCAGTAGATTGCAATGAAAGAGCTGCTCTGCTAAGTAAGAAACAGTGATGTAGAAGTGGGTCATGTATAAATGGTTTAGTACCAGGCTTTCCATCAATGTGCTTTGTGTGACAGGTAAGGGGATAGTACCTTTCTGGTCATGCTCCTGGGATGCAGGGCTCTTAGCACCAGCCCTCAGTCCCAATGTGTGGTGGGGCATGCTGTGTCACATAGAGCTAGAAGAGCAGTATGCTTATGGGGTTTGTGGGGGACTTATAGATAGAATTGGGAGTTTTCCTTTTAAATATCCTGTTTTCTTGAACAGTTTAAATGGCCTTGGGATGATATTTTATCTGAAGGTTTGTGAGTAACAATTATATCTAGCATTTATTATCTATTAATTTTTTGGGAACTTTTCTAAGCACATGTGTGTTTACTCATTTGTTCATAGTGACGCTATAAGGTTGGTAGTATAATTGGACCCATTTTACACTTGTAGAGATGGAGGTTCATGGGGGTTAAGTAGCTAACTGATGGCCAGCACCCTGAGAGAGTGTCATTGCCAGAGTCAAGTCAATGTGTTGTTAATCACAGCGTACAGCTGCTTTTTAGGTGGAATTCTACCAAGTGTTTGGTCCACTTCATTAATTTCTTTCAGAGACATCAGTCCATTAATTTTTCTTTTTATCTTTCTTTCTTCCTTCTTTCTTTCTGTTGCCATTTTTTAGTTTAGGTAAATTATATTTCCTTAGATAATTGTCCATTTCATTCAAGCTTTCAACTTTATTTGTATAAATTGAATAGATAGTATCTTATTTTTTGCTGTGCTTGGAGAAACATCTTTTTAAAAAATGTTTTTAACGTTTTATTTATTTTTGAGAGACAGAGAAATGATAGAGGATGATCAGGGGAAAGACAGAGAGAGAGGGAGACAGAGAATCTGAAGCAGACTCCAGGCTCTGAACTGTCAGCACAGAGCCCACTGTGGGGCTCAAACCCCCGAACTGTGATGATGAACTAAACCGAAGTCGGATGCTTAACCGACTGAGCCACCCAAGTGCCCCTCTTCTTTATAATTGTTTTTAATTTAAAAATGTGATAAGTTTGTCATAATATCAGACTTATGCAGCCCTGTTAATTTAGAAGTCTGAACAACAAAATTGTAAAGCGTCAAGTGTTACTTGTAGTTGGGCACCCCAGATTTTATCTTTCCTTTTCCCTACTTCATTTCCATTTTAGTGTTATCTATCTATGTATCTATCTATCTATCTATCTATCTATCTATCTATCTATCTATCATCATCTATCATCTATCATCTATCGAGAGAGAGAGAGAGATTGAGAGAGAGAGAGATCGAGAGAGAGAATCCCAAGCAGGCTCCATGCTCAGCACGGAGCCTGATGCAGGGCTTGATCTCACAACCGTGAGATCATGACCTGAGCCTGAATCAAGAGTTCATATGCTTAACAGACTGAGCCCCCCAGGTGCCCCTATCTTCCCCTACTTTCAATGAATGTTTGCCCCCAGAAGAGTCAAATGTCCTCCTGGACACAATAAAATAACAGAACAGGCAGCTTGATTATCCCACGCATGTTGTTAGTACTGAAGTCTCATTATTGTTCTCTCCCTCCCCTCCTTCTCACAGAGAGAAAGATACTAAGGGAGAGAGAGAATTCTAAAGAGCTGTTAGGATCTCCCTGGATTGTTCATCAAAGTAGGGATCAGTGCTGCATTTGAGGAAACTACTTGAGCCTGGGTAGAGATTTCCTGGGTCCATTAGGGAGGAGTGCCTGGTACTCATGGTCCAGGAATGGTGCCTGTTCTCCCAGCTGGACAGCCTCCTAGTTCACAGGGCAGGGCACTGGGTTGAGTAACTTACAAAGATATTGCCCCTGTAGTTGAACGTAATTACCCCTATTCTGTGCGCTGTTCCAAAGCTGCCTAATGAACATTAACAGTTAAGAATTTAAAAAAAAAATCCAAAATAAAAACATCCAAAAGAAACTAGATATTGTGTTCAGAATTTTGTGTCTGCTAGTGTGAGATATTGGTCAGATTATTTTTCTTATGATGTCCTTAGTATTTTCGTATTATTGTTTCTTGTATTAGGCTTTTACTGGGTGCATAAAATGAGTCAGGAAGTATTTTAATTTCCCCTCATCCCTGAGTGTGTTTATGTAAGACCGGTACTATATTTTGATTAATTTTTATATAAAATTCTTGATAAAGCTGTATAGGAGTGAAATGTTCTTTGGGGAGGGGAAAGATTTTTTTTAAGTTTATTTAAGTAATCTCTACACCTCACATGAGGCTTGACCTCACAGTCTTGTGATTGAGAGCTACACACTCCCCCAACAGAGGGAATCACCCCGGAAAGGGAAGAATTTTAAAGAATTTATTAAACAGTATTAGAATATTCCACGAAAAATATTATTATTTGACTTAAGTAACCTTTACACCCAATGGCGGGCTGGAACTCACGACCCCAATATGAACTGTTAGAGATTCCACTGACTGACCCAGGCAGATGCCCCAGACTTTAGTTTTTAATTGTTTTTCTGCACCTGTTTAGAAAGCTGTGTCTTTCACAGCAGTGGTCCCCTTCCTAGTTGGCAAGTATACCAACATAAATCTGTGTATCATATTCTTTTCTCTTCTTCACATCAGTAGAATGCAGTAATGGCGCTCCCTTCATTCTTTATTCTGATGCTTTTTCTTTCTCTTAGTTTTTCTTAATCCATTTTGCTAAAAACATCAATTTTACGAATCTTTCAAAGAACCAATTCCTGGATTTATAGAATTTTTCTGTTTTATTTTAACACCATTCTAATATCTATTTAACTAATTTCTCTTTCCATCCTTTCTTTTATTTACTCTTTCCATTCTATACTGTTCTCTGGGTTTATTTTGCTTTCCCTTTTTCAAATTCTTAGGATGGAAGTTTACTTCATTTCTGTAATATCTCTTGTTTTCTAATACTTCTTTCTAAAGTTATACACTTCTTTCTAAGCACTCCTTTAGCTGCATCCAGTACATACACACACACACACACACAGACACAGACACAGACACAGACACACACACACACACACACCCCTTTCATTATCTTTCTGTTGAAAATTTATTTTAAAAACTATTCACTGACATTTCTTTAATCCATGGTAATCCAGATTTATGTTGTTTAATTCATAAATAATGAGGAAACAGTGTTACACTTCTCTTATCAATTTCCAGCTGAATTTCATTATATATATTCTGTATGGTTTAGGTTCTTTGAAATGCATTGCACTTGTTTTCTGGGTTCCTGTAGCGTCTGTTTGGGTGAGCATTCCCTGGGCACCCCGAGATAGTGGAATCCTCTCGTGCTCTTTTCTCCCCCACCCACCCCACCCCCATACTAACCCAGATGCTATCAACTTACCCATGGGCCACTATGTGACAAACTCAAGACTCCTCCTTTTAGGGGAGAAGCTTGCTTTATCTACATTTGAGACAAGTTTCAAATGGCTTGTTCTGAAATTTGCTTTCATCATTTTCTGATGCAGCAGTTCAGGTTTCTGTGTGCAAAGACGTAGCTTAAACCAAACTGACACAGCTTTGCCTATTTTGAAAGTCATGCTTTAAAGCAGAGAGTTTTTACATATTTTATTTCTGCCCACACTGGACATTTCCCTTTTGGTGATTCAATCTCAAGTTGTTCTTTTGTGATTCCCCACTCCCCCACCCCCACATCCCCCAGAGGACATGTTTCTGCAAGTCCTGTTGTACATGGTGATTATTCTGGTGGCATCTCTGGAGATGTAGGGTCAACTCTCAAAATTAGATGAAGGTCCCAATGAATGTAATTAGGGAAGAATCACTGTTGGAGATGCACCAACTGAGTGACTCACCCATATGTGTTGTAGTCTGTCCCCAGATAAAGTGTTTGCAGACCTTTGTCTTGACCTCAGAGTGTTTGTATCACTGTTCACCCAACTGGCATTTTCAGGAATTGAAATGATTGACTCAGAACCTAATGAAATATGTATATTAAGTTATTCTCCATCATTCAGGGAATCCAAAATTTAACTGTGCTTTGTGAAGACAGGCCAGTATAATTGACTGAGAATGGAATGTTGTCAAGGCTATTTCACTATTTTTCTTACATTGACATAAAAACCAAACCACATAACCTTTGTTTAAACAAATCATAATTTTCTCTTCCATAAAGCTAACACCCCTTTTTTTAACGTCACAATATTGGTTTAACATTCATTTGTGGTTCAGACAAATTTTGCCAACTGTGAATATTTGGGTCTCTGTTCTCAGTCAAGATTCAGACTTGTTTAGATTATAGGACCTTCGTATTCATTTTGGAAAATGCAACAATTTAAAGGGTACCCTTTTTCTGAAAGACCGAAATGACTGAGATTTTCTGCAAGCGTGGAGAACATTGTTCATATGGAAATGGTTCAAGGTCCAGTGACGGTGCATCTGTTTTCCTGCTCTGTGTGCACAGAGATGACATCAGTGTACAAAAGACAAGGGAGAAGGGACTACAACCCAGACCTTGGACTGAATGACTGTCTCAGTATGCAGGTAACCCAGGAAGGGTAATTAGATGTAAAGTCTAGGCTTTACATTTTAGATTTTGGGAGTGCAGAAATTCACAATTCTTTAAAAGTTCTCTGTTTGATTCTGAAAATCAACCAAGTTAGATATTCTTTGGGTTACAAACATATATGAGGATTGACTCAGTTCTGTAATATTCTTTTGGCTATTTTCATACACAAAGATCCAGAATAAATGCATTTTCTCTAACATCTGTGTTTCTGGACATAGTTTCAGGTATAACTATTTAGGGATATTTTCATGGGCAGATACTTGTAAATCTCACGATAGTTTCAATTCATGTGTTCTCTGAGCATTGTTTGTTAATCTGTGAAAGTTTAGAGGATGATGTAGCATCCACAGATCTTGAAAGGGTGATTTTAACAGTCCAAGGTAACATTTTCATAAGCAAGGTGTTACTTCAAATTCCTGTTTATGTTCATAGGTAAGTTTCAGCATCATAGCGTATGTGTGTTGGGCATTCCTTCGATTGCTTATATATATGATTTACTCACTTTGCCATTGATTCATTTGTCATTTACTTAAATGATTAGAGCTCTGTGTCCATTTTGATACTAATTCTCTGTATGTCCTCTGAAATATAAATCTTTTCCCCAAAGTACTTTTAGCTATTGATGTCATGATATCTTTTTTAAATCTATAAGATTTTGAAAATGTAAAACATATCAATTTGTGATTTCATTTATTAGTTAAGAGGATTCTAGGATATAGATAGTCACCTCTTTTATGAACTGAGGAGTAAATATAAACCTTGTTTTAGTTTTTTCATTAAACCCTAATCCAATTTAAAATTTTTATATGAAGAATCCAGTATAGATACAATTATACTAGCTTCCGTCTGGAAAGCTGTTTGTAGGAATCCATTTTTTTAATAATATGTCGTTTCCCCACATATGTCTTTAAATACTTGTTTCTCCATTAGTTTGCAAGATTGCTGAGTGTAGGAAGCATGTTTTAACCAGCCTTATATTCTTGTAATTTCTGGGGATACTGGAACATAAGAACTTATAATGCCTATGTGTTGAATGAATAAATATATTACATTAAGGCTTCAGGAAGTTCACTAATAATTATTATATTTGTAGCTCATTTTGTCCCAACCTCTGAAATAAGGACATGCAAAAGAACATATGGAACACAGGATCAATGTGACTGAGTTTGTCCTCTTGGGGCTCACCCAGAGCCTCCAAGGTCAGAAAATATTATTTGTTGTGTTCTTGCTTATCTACATTGTGACAATGGTGGGCAACCTTCTCATTGTGGTGACCGTGGTGGTCAGTCCAACCCTGGATGCCCCTATGTACTTCTTTCTTGGTTACTTATCATTTATGGATGCTGTGTATTCTACTACGGTCACTCCAAATATGATTATAGACTTACTCTATGAGAAGAAAACCATTTCCTTCCAAGCTTGTATGTCCCAACTCTTTATAGGGCACTTGTTTGGTGGTGCAGAGATTTTGCTCCTGGTGGTCATGGCCTATGACCGCTACGTGGCCATCTGCAAACCCTTGCATTATTTGACGATCATGAATCAACGTGTGTGCGTTCTATTGCTGCTGTTGGCATGGGTTGGAGGTTTTCTGCATGCTGTGGTTCAACTTCTCTTTGTTTACAACCTCCCCTTCTGTGGTCCCAATGTCATTGACCACTTCATCTGTGACATGTACCCTTTATTAAAACTTGCCTGCACTGACACTTACGTTATTGGCCTCACTGTGGTTGCCAATGATGGGGCAATCTGTGTGGTCATCTTTACGGTCTTGCTCATCTCCTATGGGGTCATTCTGCACTCCCTGAAGAACCTTAGTCAGGAAGGGAGGCGCAAAGCCTTATCCACCTGTGGGTCCCACATTACGGTGGTGGTCCTCTTCTTTGTCCCCTGCATCTTCATGTATGTGAGACCTCCTTCTACATTACCCATTGATAAATCTTTGACTGTATTTTATACAGTTATCACCCCTATGTTGAACCCTTTAATCTATACTCTGAGAAATGGAGAGATGAAAAATGCCATGAAGAAGCTCTGGACCCGAAGAAGAAAATAAGGCAGAAGAGAAATGTATCACCTCTTTTCAGTGAGGAGTTTGCTCCGTTTAGGAAAGGATATTTTATTTGTAGTAAGTTTCTCCTCAGGTTTAAGCTTGTGCATGATGAAAAGCATTTAAGATGTAAGTACTTCCAATGGTCAAAAATATTTCTAAGATTTTCATCGTTTCTTGGGAAAGTAGATGTGTAGCTTTTGCATATAAAATGTCTCTATTGAAACTATAGGTTTCTGTTCTGTGTGATGAGTTATGCTGTAGTTAATACTATAAATTTGTTTTTGTTAGAGGACGTTTTTCACTTTTCTCTCTTACATAATTGTTCACTTTCAGAATTCATAGTGCTTTTTATATATTTCAGAGAAAAGAAATTCAAAAATGGGACATAAACCCTTGGTTCATTCCTCCCATACAAAGACAACCCATTTTAAGACTTAAAGTTTAGACCTTATTTTTGTATGCAAGATATTTGAGTATATACTTTTGTTCATATTGCTTAGCACATTCAGATTGAGGAGGAATGCTGCTTCCAAAGTAGAATATTAATCATAAGGAAGCTAAGTGTAGAAAAAAACGAACAAAAGAGATAGGTACAATAAATAAGATTTATTTTTCTGAGTGGGGGATCCTATTATGCCCTTAAATGGGAAAACATTCTTTAGTGTTATATTTCATAAAGATGATTCATTAATCTTCCCATACAGCTTAATATAACTGCGAATTCTCTGCCACTTTTCACTATTTCCACATCTTTTTTTTATTTATAGTGTTTAGTAACCTTCTATAGGGGCCCAAACCCTTCCTTTCATATATAAAATTACCATAATACATAACCCATGCCCTTTAAGTGTGCAATACAGAACCTGACACCAGATATTTTGGGTGATAACATTGGTAAGAAAGGTATTGACAAGGGGCGCCTGGGTGGCTCAGTCGGTTAAGTGTCCGACTCTTGGTTTTGGCTCAGGTCATGATCTCAGGGCTTGTGAGTTCAAGCTTCACATTGGACTCTGTGCTGACAGCAGGGCGCCTGCCTAGGAATCTATTTCTCCCTCTCTCTCTGCTCATCTCTTACTCTCTGTCTCTCTGCCTCTCTCTGAAAAATAAATAAACACAAAAAATAAAAATAAAAGAACAGTGCTGACAAAGTGGCATGCTATTCTGACCTCTGCTGTTAATGGAATGCAGATTATTAGGTAATAAAGAAGCCATAATATATATTGATTTATTTAACAGAGACCTCTTACATAAGCCTCCCTCTCTCTGAATTAGTCTTGAAAGTAAATGTTATCTGTCCCTACTATGGTAGAAAGCATGTGGTCAAAGAAACTCATGGTTTTGCCTCTTTTAGTTAGTCTGGATCCATGAGGTGCCAGGCTATGGGGGAATGGAGACTTTTTCCTGGTAAATCACAGTGTATGAGGAACTGTATATCCTGATTTTTTCCCTATTATTATTACATGAAGATATTTTATGTCGTCGCAAAGTCTTCCCAAACATAACACTATTCTTTAAATAAGATTAAACATTTGATTTTATCGGAACTTGTATAATTAAGTCATCAACTTTTGGATGTTGCTATAGACTGAATATTAATGTTTCCCCTCAAAATTCATGAATTAAGTCCTATATAATATGTAATGTTTGGAAGTGGGACCTTTGGGAGGTGATTAGGTTGTGATAGAAGAGCTCTCATGAATTAGATTAATGTCTCTATAAAAAAAGACCCAAGAGAAATCACTTGTCCCTTCTGCCATGTAAGGTCACAGCAAAAAGAGCCTAATTTGAATTCTTGATACATTGGAGTAAGAATTTGACTGTTTTCTTTATTTAAAAAAATACATATACATATATAAAATCAAATATTGGCTACAAATATTTATTCTTCTTTGATATTTGCTACAAATATGTTGTTTTGCTGTAATTATGGGTGTTTTTATATAAAGTCATTGTATTATTCTTTTACTTTTTTATTTCTTCTATCACATCACTATTGGAAAATTTCATTTATATTCATTCGGTGAGTTTATACATTTTAATATCTTTTTAAAAAATAAGTCTCAAAAAAGTTTGATTTTAGATTGCTGCTTTTATTTTAATTAATTAATGTTTTTAAAGTAGGTTCCACACCTAGTGTGGGGCCCAGCACAAGGCTTGAACTCAAGACCTTGAGATCAAGACCTGAGCTGAAGAGTTGGACACTCAACCAACTGAGCCATCCAGAAGCTCTAAAAACTCTTATTTTAAAATTATTTAGAATTTGTTTTTGTTTTTGCTAATATTATTATTAATTTCAGTAACTGAAAATTTTCTATTCAATATGTCAAATTTTAGTAGATTTGAATTGGAAGCCTTCACCTCTTTCTCTATTGCCATCTCTTCAACCTCTTCCTCTCTTTTCTTTGGTGTTTTTCTTTACCACTAATATTCTATGTAAGTAGTCAAGGATTTTCATGTGTTTTATACCTTGTAGGAATAATCCTCTTAAATACTTACCCTTTTCAAGTTTCTTGCAATTTCTAAATATTTATTTTTCCTGATAAACTTCAGGATTATTTTGTTTAGTTTGAAAACTTCCCATAAAAATATTTAGGATTTCATAACCCTCCATATTTATTTTGAGGAAAATGGTGTGTTTTAATATCTTGGTTTCATATCCAGAAAGACACATGTATTATTAAGGCTTGATCAATGTCTCAATAAAAATTGGTAATCATCTCCATAGAGTGTATAGACATCTTGCCTTTTAGTTTTCTTATTCAAAAAGTGACTTGTCTTATTTACGTTTGATTCAAATTTTCAAAGAGCTGATTGGAAAGGGCTTAGTAACTTCCTGGTATGAATTACAGCAGAATCCTCAAAGGCATTAATGTATGTTTGTATGCAATGTTGATAGGTCTACATTTGGCAATACACAACTGTGTATTCAACCACAGAGATCTGTATCTGACCTCATGTAGGTACATATTCAATGATGTGTAGGTCATATCCAGCTTCATATATGTGTCTGTATGTGAACACACAGAGGTCTATCTGACAGCACATGGGTCAGTATTTGACTACACATATGAATGCATATGTGTATGTATATGTATCTGATCTGATCACACACGAGCCTATATCTGTCTACACACAGAGCTATATGTGTCTGAATCTGAGTGCATAATGAATTTTGTCAGGGCTTGACTGAACAATTCTTCTGTTTCATGTGGCATGGACTGAGGCTCCTCTTTAGTATTCAGCAGGTCGCCTGACTTTTAGGGAGTGTTTAAGATGACTTTATTCATGTGAGTGGTACCTTAGCAGGAATGGCTAGCAGACAAGGCTCCTCTAGCTCTTTCTCCTCCATGTAGCCTGTCTCTCCGGTAAGTTTGTCAGAATTGTAAAATGGCAGTTCAGGAATTGCAGAGGGAGGATTTGGTATTGGTATTAACAACTTGGCTTGGGCTTAAGCCAGTTGAGATCTCAACCCATCCTGACATCAGCTTGAAATTCAGGATCTCAAGTTCTACATCCAGACTGCATCTGCACCAAATGAAAAGGCAACCTGTGGAATGGGAGAAAATAATTGCAAGGCTTATACCTCACAATGGGTTAATATTCAGAATATATGAGGAACTTTGCAACCAAATAGCAAAAAAACAAAACGAAACAAAAACCTGATTTAAAAAATGCAATGTGCCTGAAGAGACATTTTCCAAAGAAGATATACAAATGGCCAGTAGAAACATGGAGGGGTGCTCAACAGGGACAGGCAAATCAGAACCACAATGAGGGGTGCCTGGGTGGTTCAGTTGGTTAAGCAACTGACTTAAGCTAGTGTCATGATCTCATGGCTCAAAGGTTCATGAATTCGATCCCCAAATTATGCTCTGTGTTGACAGCTCAGATGCTGGAGCCTGCTTCAGATTCTATCTCCCTTTCTGTCTGCCTCTTCCCTGCTGGCTCTCTCTCTCTCTGTAAAATAAATAAACATTAAAAATTTAAAAAAACACCCCACAATGAGATATTGCCTCATACTTGTTAGAATGGATGTTATCAAAAAGAAAAGAGATAAATGGCTCAGTCAGTTAAGTGTCTGACTCTTGATTTTGGCTCAGGTCATGACCTCACCGTTCCTGAGAATGAGCCTCGGGTTGGGCTCTGTGCTGTCAGCTCAGAGCCTTCTTGGGATTCTCTCTCCACCTCTCTCTTTCTGCCTCTTCTCCATTTGTGAACACTCTCTCTCTCTCTCTCTCTCTCTCTCTCTCTCTCTATCAAAATAAATAAATAAAACCTTTTTAAAAAAAGAGGGAGTCCAGTTCACTGTTGTTGTGTATATAAATTGTTTTAGCCATTCTGTAAAGAGTATGGAAATTCCTCTAAAAAGGGAAATAGAATTACTGTATGTTCCAGACATTCCACTACTGTGTGTGAACCTAAGAATATGAAATCAGAATCTTGAGGAGATATCTACAGTCCCATGTTCACAGAAGTATTATTCACCATAGCCAAGACATGGAAATAACCTAAGTGTCCATTGATGGATGAATGGAAAAAGAAAATGTGATATATGTACACAAGAGAATATTATTCTGATATAAGAAGAAAATCATGCCAATTGCAACACCATTAGAGGCTTTGAGGGCATTAAGCTAAGCAGAATAAGTCAGACAGAGAAAGACAAATACTGTATGATCTCATTTTATGTGGAATTAAAAAACCCAACTTTTATAAGCCAGAGAATGGTGCTTGCCACAGCCTGGAGGGTGGGGAAATGGGGAGATGTTAGTCAAAGGATACAAATTTCTAGTTATAAGATGAATAAGTTCTGGGGAGCTAATGTATAGAGGGGTACAGTCATTAGCAATAATGTATTACATAGACATAGTTGCTGAGAGTGAATCTTAAATGTTATCATCGCACACAAAAATTCTAATTATGTGCAGTAGATATGTGTTCGCTACCCTTATTATGGTAATCATTTTGCTTATATGCCAGCAATTCTGGCAGAGGTTGGCTGGATAGTTCTGCTTTATGGGGCATGGACTGAAGTCACTCTGTGGTATTTATCTGAAAACTGAGGAGTCTACAGGATTCTGGGCAACTTCGTTCATGTTCAGAGTGGCTTGGCAATGGCGACTGGAACGAACCCAACAAGTCCCTCCCGCTATTCAGTTAGATGCAGGACCGCATGCAGGACAGTCAGACTTTTTACGTGGTGCTCAGGGACCTCAGTGGTAGAAAGCAGAAGGAGTCAGATCAGTTAAGGGTTATATCAAACTAGCCCAATGTCACTTTCACCATCTTATACTGGTTAGAGCAGGCACACCAAGATTTGTGGTCATGAATCGACAGGTTTGCATTCTGCTGTTGGTGGGCCTGGGTTGGAGGTCTTGTGCACTCTGTGGTTCAACTTCTCTTTGTGCACAGCCATGTTTTGTGGCCCCAATGTCATTGACCACTTCATCTGTGACATGTACCCATTATCAGAACTTGCCTGCACTGACACCTACTCACTGTAGTTGCCAATGGTGAAGCCATTGGCATGGTCATCTTTATCTTTCTGTTCATCTCATATGGACTTATTCTAAATTCTTTTAAAAGTCAGTCCAGAAGGGAGGCACAAAGCCTTGTCTGCCTGCAGCTCCTACACTACAGCGATTGTCCTCGTTCCCTCCCTCCCTTTTCTATGTATGTTAAACCTGTTTCCAACTTGTCCATTGATAAATCCATAACTCTAGTTTATATGACTATCTTTCCCATATTAAATCCTTTAATATACACCTTGAGAAGTCCAAAGATGAAAAATGCTACGGAAAAATTCTGGTGTAAAAATGTAACCAAAAATAGAATAAGAATGTGTCACTAACACTGAACACGTTTATGATTATTTATTAAAATATGTTTATGTAATTTCTAGAGAATGAGAGAGAGACAGAATGTGAGTAAGAGGGCAGAGAGATGGAGACACAGAATCCAAAGCAGGCTCCAGGCTCTGAGCTGTCAGCACAGAACCCAACTCAGGGCTAAAACTCAGAAGCTGTGAGATCATGACACAGCCAAAATCAGACGCTTAGCCAACTGAGCCACCCAGGCACCCCTATGATTAATTCTAAAGCAACAAAAACGTAGTAAATGCTGACAAGGAATTTAGCCTTTCAATAGACTCTCTAGAGATGTTTCTCTTTAGTTTACACAAAGTCTCTCAAAAAGCAGAATAAATTTTCTTTTGAGTTAAGATTCAATGTAATAGGGAAATTCTAGAGGTTGAATAAAAGGCACAGGTATTTGTACTATTACAAGCAAAAAGATAATATCACTTTGTAGCCTTATTTTTCTTTGTTTATATTGAAATAGAGCTTAGAAACAATAGTTTTTAAAGATTTTTTAAATATTTACATAGGGAGAGAAGAGAGAGAGAGAGAGAATGAGTGGAGGAAGGGCAGAAAGAGAGAGGGAAAGAGAATGCCAAGCAGTCTCCATGATCTCAGAGCTGAGCCCCATGCAGGTCTCCAACTCATGAATATGAGACCATTACTGGGCTGAAATCAAGATTCAGAAGCTTAACTGACTGTGAAATCCAGGTACCCCAATGGTTTTTAAAATTTTAAGTGTGTTAAACAAGCTACCTTTGAAAATTTGCTTTCACCCAAACTAATGAGAAAGTAATTTGGCTAATACTTAGAATAAATGACTGGTGCCAAAAGAGTGGTTTATAAATTTTAATCTTCATTATTTTACCAGTGCAGCAACTTTGTTTAGCTGCATTATGCACCTTATCTTTAAGATTATTTGAATTCCTCAAGTCAATGCCTATGCTTTTGCAGTTCAGGACATTTATACAGGAGATGTTATTATGTTTAGTTAGATGCTCTCAGTGAGAAAGTTTGTTAAATGGGATGTTGGATGTTTTCCCAGGTTGGGATGAACCTGTATGGGACAGCTGATGATGAAAACAGATTCTAGTTCCTGATCTGAGCACAGAAAACCATGCAAATCCATTTATCGACATATTTTAATGCTTTTCCTCATTAGCTGTTATATACGTTTTTTGCCATTCTTCAAAGAATGAATAGAATGTTTTATTTTTGTCTTTATGATGCTGAAGATATGGGTAAAAAAAATGTGTTATTTTGCATAATAGTGTGTTCCCCAAAGTTGAATAGTGTATTCAACTTATATACTTTGTACTGATAGCCCTAATAATGATTTGCTTTGGTATAAACAAAATTTTGGTTTTCACTCTTATGTAAAAAAAAATCAGCATCAGGTTTTTTGGTTTTTGCTCTTATGTAAGAAAATCAGCAACAGGTTTTTCTGTTGGAACATTGAAAACTAGGAGGAAAATGGAATTGCTTTCATTGTGATATGGAACATCATTTATGCTTTGAAAGAGTTTTCTTTTTAAAAATTTTTAAATTTATTTTTAAAATTGAAATGCAAGCTAGTTAACAGAGAGTGTAATAATAGTTACAGGAATAGAATTTAGTGATTCATCACTGTGTCCTCCTTATTGCCCTTCACCTCTTTAGCCCCTCCCCCCGACACTCTGTCAGTAACCCACAGTTCTTTACATTTAAGAGTCTTTTATGGTTTGTTTCCATCTCTGGTTTTATATTATTTTTGCTTCCCTTCTTGTATGTTTATCTGGTTTGTATACTAAAGTCTACATATTTGTGAAATCATATGATATTTGTCTTTCTCTGAGTGACTTATTTTACTTAGCATAATACACTCTAGTTCCATCCATGTTGTTGCAAATAGCAAGGTTTCATTTTTTTTGATGACTGAGTAATATTTCATTATATATATCTTATTTATCTATTCATCAGTTGATGGACATTTGGGCTCTTTCCATGCTTTGGCTATTGTTGATAGTGCTGCTATAAACATTGGGGTGCATATGCCCATTGGAATCAGCACTCTTGTATTCTTTGGATAAATACCTACTAGTGCAATCGCTGAGTCCTAGGGTAGTTCTATTTAAAAAAAATTTTTTTTAATGTTTTATTTATTTCTAGGAGAGAGAGAGAGAGAGAGACAGCGTGAGCAGGGGAGGGCCAGAGAGAGAGGGAGTCACAGACTGAAACAGGCTCCAGGTTCTGATCTGGCAGTCAGCACAGAGCCCGACGTGGGGCTCGAACCCACGAATCGTGAGATCATGACCTAAGCGAAAGTGGGACGCTTAACCGACTAAGTCACCCAGGCGCCCCGGTAGTTCTATTTTTAATAATTCAAGGAACCTCCATATTGTTTTCCAGAATGGTTCCTCCAGTTTGCATTCCCTCCATCAGTGCAAAAGGCTTCCTCTTTCTTTGCATCCTTGCCAACATCTGTTGTTGCCCGAGTTGTTCATTTTGCCCATTCTGACAGGTGTGACGTGGTATCTCATTGTGGTTTTAATCATGTTTTAAATTTTACTTCCACTATGGGTAACATACATTGTTATATTAGGTGCAGGTGTACAAGAGAGGAATGCAATATTTCCATACATTACTCAGTGCTCATCGTGAGACGTGTACTCTTTAATCCCCCTTGCCTATTTCACCTATCCTCCCACCCATCTCTCTGGTAAGCACCAGTTTGTTCCTATAATTAAGAGCCTGTTTCTTGGTTCCTCTCCCTCTCTCTTTTCTCTTTGCTAATTTCTTTTGTTTATTAAATTCCACAAATGAGTGAAATCATATGGTATATTTCTTTCTCAGACTGACTTATTTTACTCAGCATTATACTCTCTTCATCCATCCATATTGCAAATGGCAAGATGTCTTTCTTTTTATGGCTAACATTCCACTGTGTATATGTACACACACACACACACACACACACACACACACACACACACACACACACACACCCCTAACTCTACTTCTTTATCCAGTCATCTATTGATGGACACTTGGGCTGCTTCCAGAATTTGGCTATTGTAAAGAATGCTTCAATAAACATAGGGGTGCGTGTATCCCTTTGAATTAGTGTTTTGTTATTTTTTGGGTAAATACCCAGTAGTGTGAGTACTGGATTATAGGGTAGTCCTATTTATAACATTTTGAGGAAAACCTTTTGTTTCACAGGGGCTGCACCAGTTTGCATTCCCCTCAACAATGCATAGGGATTCCCATTTCACTGTATCCTTGCCAACGCTTTTTGTTTCTTGTGTTTCTGACTTTAGCCATCCTGACAGGAGTCAGGTGGCATATCATTGTGGTTTTGATTTGTATTTTCCTGATAATGAGTGATTTTGAGCATCTTTTCATGTGTCTGTTAATCATCTGGATGTTTGCTTTGGAAAAATGTCTATTCATGTTGTCTGCCCATTTTGTAATTGAGTTATTTGGGTTTTTTTGAGGGTAGAGTTTGAAAAGTTCTTTATGAATTTTGGATACTAACTCTGTGTATGATATGTAATTTGCCAATATCTTCTCCCATTCTGTAGGTTGCCTTTTAGTTTTGTTGATTGTTTTCATCACTGTGCAGAAGCTTTTTATCTGATAAAGTCCCAATAGTTCTTGTTTGCTTTTGTTTCCCCTGCCCTCGGTGACATGTCTAGTAAGAGGTTGTGACTGAGGTCAAGCATGCTGCTGCCTGTGTCCCATAGGATTTTTATGGTTTACTGTCTCACATAGGGCTTTCATCCATTTTGAATATAGTTTTGTGTGTGGTGTAATGAAGTGGTCCAGGTTCATTCTTCTGCTTTTTGCCTTACAGTTTTTCCAACACCATTTGTTGAAGAGACTGTCCTTTTTCCATTGGATATTCTTTCATGCTTTGTCAAAAACTAGTTGACTATATAGTTGTAGGTCCATTTCTGGGTTTTCTATTCTGTTTCATTGATCTATGTGTCTATTTTTTGGCAGTAGCATACTGTCTTGATGTCTACAGCTTTGTAATATACCTTGAATTTTGGAATTGTGATGTCTCCAGTTTTGTTTTACTCTTTCAGGATTGCTTTGTCTACTAAGGGTCTTTTGTGATTCCATACAAATTTTAGGATTGTCTGCTTTAGCTCTGTGAAAAATGTTGGTGTTATTTTCATAGGAATTGCATTAAATGTGTATATTGCTTTGGGTAGAACAGACATTTTAACAATGTTTGTTCTTCCAGTCCATAACCACAGAATGCTTTTCCATTTTTTTGTGTCCTCTTCGATTTCTTCCATCAGAGTTCTATAGTTTTCAGAGTAGAGATATTTTATTTTTTACTGTTTATTTATTTTGAGAAATAGAGAGACAGAGAGCGCAAACACTGGGGAGGGGCAGAGAAAGAGAATCCCAAGCAGGCTTCATGTTGACAGTGTAGAGCACGATGGTGTTCCTGATCCCACAAACCATTTGATCATGACCTAAGCCAAACTCAAGAGCCAGACTCTTAACCAATTGAGCCACCCAGGCATGCCCAGAATATAGCTCTTTCACCTCTTTACTTAGGTTTATTCATAGGTATCATATTGTTTTCTGTACAATTGCAAATGGCATTGATTCTTTGATTTCCTTTTCTGCTGCTTTGTTATTGGTGTATAGACATACAACAGATTTCTCCATGTTGATTTTATATCCTGTGACTTTGCTGAATTCATGTATTAGTTCTAGTATTGGTGCAGTCTTTTGGGTTTTCTGCATAGAAAAGCTACGTAGAAAATAGTGTCATCTGCATGTTGTCTGCAAATAATTAAATTTTTACTTCTTCCTTGCTGATTGGATGCCTTTTATACCTTTTTTATGTCTGATTGCTGATAGGGAGAGCGGATATTCTTGCCTTATTCCTGACCATAGGGGAAAGGCTCTCAGTTTTTCCCCATTGAGGATGATAATAGCTGTGAGTCTTTCATATATGCCCTTTATGATGTTGAGGTATGTTCCATCTATCCCTACATTGTTAATGGCTTTTATCAAGAATGGGTGTTGTACACCCTAGAGGAGAAAGCAGGAAACAACCTCCTTGACCTCCACCGCAGCAACTTCTTACTTGACACATCCCCAAAAGCAAGGGAATCAAGAGCAAAAATAAACTGTTGGGACCTCCTCAAGATTAAAAGCTTCTGCACAGCCAAGGAAACAACCCAGAAAATTAATAGGCAACCAACGGAATGGGAAAAGATAGTTGCAAATGACATATCAGATAAAGGGTTGATATCCAGAATCTACAAGGAACTCACCAAACTACACGCCCGAAAAACAAACAACCCAGTGAAGAAATGGGCAGAAGATATGAACAGACACTTCTCCAAAGAGGACATCCAGATGGCCAACAGACACATGAAACGATGCTCAGCATCGCTCCTCATCAGGGAAATACAAATCAAAACCACACTGAGATACCACCTCACGCCAGTCAGAGTGGCTAAAATGAGCCAATCAGAGAACTCTAGATGCTGGCGAGGATGTGGAGAAACGGGCACCCTCCTACACTGTTGGTGGGAATGTAAACTGGTACAGCCCCTCTGGAAAACAGTGTGGAGGTTCCTCAGGAAACTAACAATAGAACTCCCCTATGACCCAGCAATAGCACTGCTAGGAATTTACCCAAGGGATACAGAAATGCTGATGCATAGGAGCACATGTACCCCAATGTTCATAGCAGCACTCTCCACAATAGCTAAAACATGGAAAGAGCCTAAGTGTCCATCAACAGATGAATGGATCAAGAAGATGTGGTTTATCTATACCATGGAATACTACATGGCAATGAGAAACAATGAAATCTGGCCATGTGCAACATGGATGGACCTTGAGGGTGTTATGCTGAGCGAAATAAGTCAGGCAGAGAAGGACAAATATCATATGTGTGCACGTATAGGAGGATTAGGAGGAACTTAACAGAGGACCAAGGGGGAGAAGAAGGGCGGAAATGGTGGGGGAAAAGGGGAGAGGCAAACCATGAGAGACTCTTGAATGCTGACAAAAACTGAGGACTGGTGGATTTTGGGGGGGAGGAGGGGTGGGCATGGAGGAGGGCACTTGTGGGGATGAGCACTGGGTGATATGTGGAAACTAATTTGACAATAAACTATTTGTAAAAAAAAAAAAAATGGGTGTTGTATTTTGCCAAATATTTTTTCTGCGTCTATTGACAGGATCATATGGTTTTTATCCTTTCTTTTGTTAATATCGTGTTGATTGATTTGTGAATATTGAAACAACCCTGCATCCTGGGAACACATCCCATTTGACTTTGGTAAATAATCCCTTTAATGTACTATTGTATTAAATTTGCTAGTATCTTACTGAGAATTTTTGCACCCATGTTCATCAGGATATTGAACTATAAAGCAAAGCATAGGGTGGAAACTTTCCTCCATAGGATAAAAGTGTCCAAGAACAATTAGAGGCAGAAAGCTGCTTTGGGGCAAAAACTCCCAGGGTTAGCTAGTGAAAAGGCTTCCTTGTTAGACTTGAGACAGAACTCTCCAGCAATCTTAAACTCTGGAGATATCAGCTACTTGGCTGTATCTCCTACAGAGAAACATTGTCCATCTGGCATCTGACACCAATGTAATCTCAACTTCTAATGTCACTCGCCTCCCAAATCCTTTGCTTCTTTTAAAAAAAAATTAAATGTTTTATTTATTTCTGAGAGAGAAAGACAAAGTGAGCAGGGGAGGGTCAGAGAGAGAAGGAGACACAGAATCCGAAACAGGCTCCAGGCTCCGAGCTGGCAGCTAGCACAGAGCTTAACGCGGGGCTCAAACCCACGAGCTGTGAGATCATGACCTGAGCTGAAATTGGATGCTCAACCGACTGAGCCATCCAGGCGCCCCCCAAACCCTTTGCTTCTTAAACACACAAATTAATTGTCACCATCTTATTGTTTTCTTCTGTACATTCACCACGGTGTGGTGAACCTCTATTTATTGAGAGGTCAATGTATATTCACCTCTATTTATTGAGAGGTCAGTAAATAGAGGCAAAACCCCTATTTGGCATTCTTGTCTCCTACTGGACATTAGCCTCTTTCATATTCGATTCTGCACCTATGCTCTTACTGGACAAGAGAGAACTCCAGACTCCAAGTCTGTGACAAGAAGCCACCATTTTTTGAACCCTCTTCACTTCCCCATGAATGTTCTTATTACCTGTTGAAAATCATTTGAACATATATGCAAAGGTTTGTTTCTAGGCTCTGTACTTAATCCATTGTTATATTCATCTTTATGCCAATATCACACTGTTTTATTTTGATTACTATAGATTTATAGTAAGTTTTAGAACCAGGAAATCATCCAACTGTTCGTTTGTTCTCCAACTTAAATTTTTTTAATGTTTTATTTATTTCTGAGAGAGAGAGAGAGAGAGAGAGCATGAGCAGGGGAGGGTCAGAGAGAGAGAGGGAGATACAGAATCTGAAACAGGCTCCAGGCTCTGAGCTGGCTGTCAGCACAGAGCCCGACGCGGGCCTTGAACCCACGAACCATGAGATCATGACCTGAGCCGAAGTTGGACGCCCAACTGACTGAGCCACCCAGGCGCCCCTGTTCTCCAACTTTATACTGGCTGCTTGCAGTGCCTTAAATTTCCACTTGAATTTTAGGATAGATTATCTATTTCAACAAAAAACAGTTTTTGGATTTTGATAGAAATTGTATTAAAACTGCAGATCACTTTAGGTATTTTTGTCATCTCTATAACATAGACTGTATCAGTTCATTAAAGTCTTTCCATGTGTTTGTGTCTTCTAGAATATCTTTCAGCAACATTTTGTAGCTTTTCAATATACAAGACTTTTGCTTCTATGTTTCAGTTTATTCATAAGTATTTTGTTCTTTTCAATAGTGTAAAAGGAGGTGTTAGCTTAATTCCTTCTCTGTGTTGTCATACTTAGTAGCACAGAAATTCAGTGTCTTTTTGAGAAAATAAAACAAAACATAAAATAAAGCAAAATAAAATCTCTAAGAAACTGAGTATAGAAGAAATGTACCTCAACATAAGAAAGGCCATATATGACTGATCCACAGGTAACATCACATTCAACAGGGAAAGGTTGAAAGCTTTCCCAATCAGGAGGAAGATGGGAGTGCTCATGCTCACCCCACCTTTTCAAAATGGGATAAAAAAAATCCCTGTGAAATTTTTAGGGTACTTTAAATAAAGGTCATGGCCATCCATGCAGTGAGATTATTTTGCTTACTTAATTTTTGCTAAATTTTATTCCCTATAAAGGTTTTTCTGGTAGAAAAGTAGCCCCTTTCTATCCTTAGGATCTCAGCTTAAGGATAATCTTTGAAGAAAGTTCTTCCCTGGCCACTTTCTCCACAGGATTCTCCCTGAATACCTTATTTATTGCATTACTAAGTGATAAGACAACAATAAGTTTACTAAATTGTCCCTTGATTTTCTGTCTGACTTTATAATGGGGATATAAGGTTCATACAGGAAGGACCTTATACATGATTCCCCACCTCGCATCTTTAGTTGCCATATTCTCAGTCTTAGCCACTTCCTGTCATTAAAGAGGTGCTCCATAAACAAAACTCCTTGAAAGCAAAACCCTTAGAGAGTCATCACATTAAAATTTGTAAATAAATATTTAAAATATTAACTACGTTTCTAGGCAGAGTAAATTGAGTATTAAATGAAACGAAGGAAAAACATTATATGACAGGTGGAGAAATATATGGTAAATTAATCTTCACTGGAACAAAATAACTGGGCTGAAATTTTATACTTGACTGGCAGAGGGCACATAATGGTTTTAAAGCTATTTTTTGCTCCACATTATATCTTATAGGCCTTCATTATGTAATTTAGTCTAGTAATATCTTTACATTTAGATGTACTTTCAAACTTCTGTGAAAATCTGATGGAATGGTGTAATTAAGCGGGAATCAGTCTTGGACACTTTCTAATCCTAGGACTTAATGAGGAATGTGGTCAGAAAGGATAAAATGTCCAGTGTTCTTTGCCTGAACGGAGAAGATGCTAGAACTGATCAAATTTTCAGGGGGTCCTTCTTAGGTTTAAAATATTGTTTAAGAAAAAGTACAAGAGTGTCTCGAAATTTCAGGCCAACTATTCTGCCCAAATCAACATTATAGAAAGAGAAGGACTCACTAACTGAATGGTATTTTCTATTTAGAAATTAGTAGGAAAGATGTTACTTGAGAAGAATGTCCCTGGGAACTGGCTCGTGGCTATCTTCTTATGTAAGGATAGGAGTTCCTTGTCTTTTTGATATATTATCCTATTGTGATAAATTTTTGTTTTTCTGTGTAGACCATGGAATTCCTAGGAAGTCATCTACAGTGAAAATAAAAGCAATCTTCTGAATAAGCAGGAAACTCCATGGAGGAAATGGATATAAATAAATGGAAATAAAATATATCCTCAAGTAATAATGCAGCTTTTGCCCTCTCTTGTCAAACCAGATGACAGAGGAAATCCATATGGTTGGAAATGAGTGAAAAGTGTTCCTTCAGATTGTGGATTTGCCTTCAGGAGGTAAGACTAACAATAATAGTGGAAACCAGGCTTTGCAATTGTGTTGACCAGCTTTATTATGTAAAAATTTGGTTTTGTAATTACTGAACTTATATCCAATTGGAGATGTCCAAAGTGGGAGGTGTTACATATTTGAAGGTAAGGGAGAGACACAATAATGGGGTGCTTCCACATGTGGTGGTCAGGAAAATGGGGCATATCCAACCAAAGACTGTAAGAAAAAGGTCTCAGGGAGGAAAGAGACAATCCTGGCAGTGACCTTCCATTCCTACTTTGATACACTCTGAATATTTCAGTTGCCTTAAATGCCTCTCAAGTCTTTCACTTTTGTGGCTTTATAAACTATGCACCTTTTCATGGAATTCCCTTGCCCTCTTTTCTTGTCCTTCCTCTTTTCCTTTAAAATTCAGCTAAAACATCGTTTTCTCTGGGGAGCCTCCTCTAATTCCTGTTTGGTTGATATATTCCTACCCCAGGATCTTTGCATTGTGCTGCTATTTTTATAATGTCACTCATTACCTTGGTGATTATTATGTAAGATATCACTGAGTGTAGGAAACCACGGCTTATTCAATTTGGAAATCACAGCATCTCTGAAGCATTTGCCACAAACAGCTACTTCCACATTCTTTTATTTGTATGAATGAATAGAAGATTAATCTTCTAATGCATTTAAAAGTTTCCCTCTTGTTTTGTAGATCATCTGCTTCTAATGTGGGAAGTCAGCTCCTCTGCAGACTGGATGGAACCAAGAAACAATATAACTTACTTTGTCCTCTTAGGCCTCACACAGGATGGAAAGGAACAGAAGGTCCTTTCTCTTATGTTCTTGCTCTTCTATATTTTGACCGTGGTAGGCAACCTGCTCATTGTGGTGACTATAGCTGTCAGTAAGACCCTGGGCTCGCCTATGTACTTGTTTCTTGCTAACTTATCTTTTATGGATGTCACTTATTCCTCTTACATTCTCACCAGATTGATTTCAGACTTGTTCTTTGGGGGGAAATACCATATCCTTTCAATCTTGTATGACCCAGCTATTTACAGAGCATCTTTTTGGTGGATCAGAGGTCTTTCTTCTGCTGGTGATGGCCTATGACCACATTGTGGCCATCTGTAAGCCCTTGCATTATTTGATCATGATGAGGTAATGGTGTGTATTGTGTTGGTGGTGGAGGTTTTCTGCATTTGGTAATTCAAGTTAGCACAATTTATAGTCTCCCATTCTGTGGTCTCAATGTTATTGATCATTATTTCTGTGACATGTACCCCTTACTGAGACTTGTCTATACTGACATGCATGTCATTGACCTGTTAGTGGTGGCCAATGGAGGGATGATCTCCACTACTGTGTTTGTGCTCTTGCTCATCTCTTATGGTGTCATCTTGCACTCTCTGAAGAACCTTAGTCTGGAAGGGAGGCGGAAAGCCCTCCAGACCTGTGGTTCCCACGTCACCGTGGTGGTCTTCTTTGTTCCATGTATTTTCATGTACGTGAGACCTGCTAAGACCTTCCCCATTGACAAATTATTGAGTGTGTTTTATACAGTCATAACTCCCATGCTGAACCCCCTGATCTACACTCTGAGAAATTCTAAGATGACAAATGCTGTGAAGCAGCTCTGGAGAAGGAAGTCATGTGAAGCAGTAATGAACACATCATCCATCATGAAGGGAGTAACTTAGCATTAGGGCCAATCTCCTCAAATGTTGAAGTCCTTTTTACTGTAAATGCATTCACAGTTGGAGTCAATAAATAATGTGCATTGAAAATGTAAATGAAATATTTTATGGAGTTACACTAATTCATAATTAGTCACTCCATTTCCTTTATTACTTTTATTTTCATACTTTATTTCATTTCTATTCTGATTCTTGTCTTTCATTTACATTCTTTTCATTGTCAAATTATTTATTGCTGTATAGACTATCTTCTCTATTCAATTTCTTTTCATTACATATGAAATTTTTAGTGTAATATTTTATTTTGTAAAAAAATGTTTATTTTGTGTGTGTGTAAGAGAAGGAGAGAAAGATAGAGAGAGAGAGAGAGCAGGGAAGGGGCAGAGAGAGAAAATCCCATGTAGGTTCTGTGCTGTCAGGATAGATCCTGATGTGGGGCTCATGAGAACATGACCTTAGCTGAAATTATGAGTTGGCGCTTAGCCAACTTATCCACCTAGCACCCGAACATTCCATGATATATTTGCAAGTATGGTAGGTAATAATTAATATTAAAAATAAAATCCATACTAAGGGGATATAATGTATAATAAACATCCTACCCATCTCTCATCAGAGTCTCCCTGTTATTATATTTGCAGTTATTATTCTAAGATTATTATGTTTCTAAGACTGTTCAGTTAATAATCCTTGCTAATAAAATCATATTTTCATATATGTGCTTGTGTTTATGTCTCTGTGTATAACTTGTGCATTTGCTACTCAGCCTCTGAAGATCTTTCCATATCAGTCTATGGATGTAACTCATTCTCAGGTTCCTCATCCTACCTAAAACTTCTTTATAAAGATACAATAAAATAGTGTTTCCAGTCCTTTATATGTTGCTGAATCTTTTTCTATGATCAATAACTCTGTAGTGACGTCTTTTTGAAAAATTTCAAGAATGGGTTTTAGAAGTGGAATTGTTCAATCAATTGGTATGAGTCTTTAAAATTGTTAACAATACAGTTATTTTCTAGACTGAGCTATTCCCTCAGTCTAGAAAACACCCGTTTGTGTACAGTGCTTGACACAACTTGTGCTTGACAAACATTTATGGCATTTGAGAATCTGATTAAAGAAATTGTGTTTCATTTTGTTACTTGAATTGAAATTCAATAACTATAATTGAATTTGAGCATCTATTCATATGTTTAAAATTATTATATTCCTCTTTTGTGGGTTATCTATTAATAACTTTTACCTGTTTTATTTGATTGCTGATCTTTTCCATGTGGATGTGTATGGTTTAGTCATGCACTGAAGAAGTTATCCCTTTCACCATTGTATGTGTAAGTATTATTTTTCCAGCCTATAATTGGGTTTGGATGTTTTTATACTTTAGAGAATATATTTGGTCATGTAGAAATATTATTACATTTACATAATCAAATCTCTTAATACTTTCTTTGGCTTTTATATCTTGCTCAGAATATCTTTCCCTATTTCAGTGTTAACAAAATATCCTTCCAAAGGCTTTCCAACATTTAATATTTTAACTGTTTTGTGGTCTTATATTTTATGTTAAATTTTTTGATCCATCTACACTTTGATGTAAGGAGTTAATGAAGGATTAAATTTTATTTATTTTTCAAGGAGGCTATTTGTAGAGATGTATACTTCCTTTTTCCCCACTGCTTTGTTGTTGTTGTTTTTTTAATGTTTTATTTATTTGTAGGAGAGAGAGAGAGAGAGAGACAGCGTGAGCAGGGAAGGGAAGGGTCAGAGAGAGGAGTCACAGACTGAAACAGGCTCCAGGCTCTGAGCTGGCAGTCAGCACAGAGCCCGACGCGGGGCTCGAACCCACGAACCGCGAGATCATGACCTAGCGAAAGTCGGACTCTTAACCGACTAAGCCACCCAGGCGCCCCCCACTGCTTTAATATCCTTAGTTTGTATTCTAAATTATGGCATGTACCTACATTCAATTAAGACTCCATTATTTTCCATTTTTTTTTATGTGCCATTTACAACACAATGTAATATACTTTGTTTATAAGACACTTTGATATCTGATAAGCTTAGTACTCCGTCATACTATTCCTTATCAGAACTGTGTCTATTCATTCATATTTATGTTTTAACATTAAAATTTAATAGGCTACTCTAGTGAAAACTAAGTTTAGTTAATATTTTCAATATGATTTGATTTAGAAGAGCTAATATCTTTAGAGAATTGAGAATTCTTTAAAAAATTTTTAAATGTTTATTTATCTTTGAGAGAGAGAGAGAAAGGGAGACAGGATGAGCCGTGGAGGGGCAGAGAGAGACACACACAGAATCCCAAGCAAGCTCCAGGCTCTGAACTACACTAACAGTGCAGAGCCTGACGTGGGGCTCATACTTACGAACCACGAGTCATAACCTGAGCCGAAGTCGGGCGCTCAGCTAACTGTACCACCCACGCCCTGGAGAATTGAGAGAAGATTCTTATCCAAAAACTGGGTAGGTAATTTCACTTAACAAAGTTTCTTTGATATTCATATAGACCCACTATGTTTCCTTCTTTTTTTTTTTTTTTAACAAATAATTTATTGTCAAGTTGGTTTCCACTATGTTTCTTTATTTATTTAGTCTTTTTTTAAATTTAATGCAGTTTTGCAAATAAAATCTTCTGTTTTCCAAGTGTCTATTGTTTCACTGTAGAAAATCTGTTTTTTTCCACTTTTTAATTAGATATAATCTTCACAAGAAGTAGTAAGTTGAGCATTCTTTATGTATTTTAAAAGCAAGCCCATGGGGCGCCTGCGTGGCTCAGTCAGTTAAGTGTCAGACTTTAGCTCAGGTCATGATCTCATAGTTTGTGAGTTCAAGCCCCACATCAGGCTATGTGCTGACAGCTCAGAGCCTGGAGTCAGCCTCATATTCTGTGTCTCCCTTCCTCTCTGCCCCTTCCCCTGCTCATGCTCTCTCTCTCTCTCTCTATTTCAAAAATAAACATTAAAAAATTGTTTAAAGCAAGCCCTTCATCAGATATAATTTGCAAACATATAAACTACAAAGATTTTCTTGCAGTCTATATCTTGTCTTTTCATTTTTAATTATCTTCTGAAATGCAGAATTTCTATGTTATAGAGTCCAATTCATTTCTTTAATTGATCATGCTTTTGTGCCAAATATATGATTTTATAAAACCCTTTTAAACTGTTATTTAAAGTGTAGCCTATTGCTAGCAGCAAATGATATTTCTAGGTTTTCTCTATCTTTGTCACAACCTGGTATTGTCAAATTTTTAACACTGTCATTTGAATAGGTCAGTAGTGATACCTTGATGTGATTTTACTTTGCATTTCCTGAATAGCCAGATATATTGAACAATTTTTGTAGTTTCTTTTGCCCTTTATTTATCTTCTTTGGTGAAATGCCTGTTTAGTTTTTTGACCGTTGTATAGTAGGTTATTATTATTGAAAGTTGGGACTTCTTTATGTATTTCAAAACAAACCCTTTATCAGATATATATTTGCAAATATTTTCTTGCAGTCTGTATCTTGTCTTTTCATTTTCTTTAAAATATCCTCTGAAGTGCAGAATTTCTGTGTTATGGATTCTAATTTATCATTTTTTAATCGATCATGCTTTTATTGTCATACCTAGGGAATCTTTGCCTAATTCAAGGTCACAAATACCTTATCTAATGTTCCTACTGAGAAGTCCTATAGTTTTAGGTTAAGCATTTAACTTTATAGCCATTTTGGATTAACTTTTATTTAGGGCTTGAGGTATTGATCAAAAATTTACTTTTTGCAAATAGGTATTATTATTATTACTACTACAGAGCCATTTGTTGAAAAGACTATTATTCTATATTGAATTGCCTCTATGCCTTTGTCATAAGTCATCAAATACAAGGGTGTGTCCATAGAATATTCTATTTCATTGATCTCATATATATCTTTTCTCCAATACTATATATTAAATGTAGAAAACAAGTAGTACAAGCTCTTGAACTTGCTCTTTTCAAAATTAATTTTGCTATTCTAGTTATTTGACCTTTCTATATAAATTTTTTAATCAGCTTGTTAATTTTTCTACACACACAACTTAGTGGGATTTTGTTGAGAATTGCCTTGGGTCTACAGATCAATTTGAGGAGATCTGGGATTTTAATAATAATGAGTGTTCAAGTTACTGACTGTGGTATATCTCTTCACATATTTAGTTTTCCTTTGATATTTAATCAGCATTTTATAGGTTAAATATCTTACAGCATATATGTATACACTTTATGCCTGAGGATGTCACAATTTTTGTTAGTTTAGATGGTGCATTTAAAAATGGCAATTTCAAATTGTTTTTTGTTAATTTTTACATATATGACTAATTTTTGACCATGTATCCTATGATCTTACTAAACTCACTAATAGTTCTAGTAGTTGTTTGTGATTTTCTAGATATGCAACTATTATGTCTATGAATAGGAAAATTTAATTCCATCCTTTCCAATACTTTTTATTTCTTTATTTTTCTGTTTTACTACCAGTAGGACTTACACTTGGTGTTGCTTAGGAATGGTGATAGAGGCCATCCTTGTTCATGATCTTAGGAAAAGCATTTAGGTTTCTGTGATTAAGAATGATATTAACTATAGAGTTTTGGAGATGCCTCATATCATATTGGGAAATGAACTTCTATTCCTAATCTGCTTAGGGTGTTTCTCATGACTAGATGTTGAATTTTGTCTCAGTATTGTTATTATTATTTTTTCTAATACAAATTGTGTGTCTGAGGGCTGACTTTCAGGAGATTGCAATGAAAGAGCTGCTCTGCTAAGTATGAAACAGTGATCTAGAAATGGGTCATGTATAAATGGTTTAGTACCAGGTTCTCCAATCAATGTGCTTTGCATGACAGGTGAAAGAGTGGTACCTTTCTGGCCATGCCCCATTTCTGGGGATGCAGGACTCTCAGCACTAGCCCTTGGTCCCCATGTGTAGCAGGGCATGCTGTGTCACATAGGGCTGGAAGAGCAATATGCTTCTAGGTCAGTGGAGGACTTATAGAGAGAATTGGGAGTTCCTTTAAAATAACCTATTTTCTTGAACAGTTTAAATGGTCTTGGGATGATATTTTATCTGAAGGTTTGTGAGTAACAATTACACCTAGCACTTATTGTCTATCATTTTTTTGGGAACTTTTCCAAGCACATGTGTGTTTCCTCATTTGTTCCTCATAGTGACGCTATGAAGTTGATAGTATAATTTGACCCATTTTACACTTGTACAGTTGGAGGTTCATGGAGGTTAAGGATCTTACCCACTGCCACCATCCTGAGAGAGTGTCAATGCCAGAGTCAATTCAATGTGTTGTTAATCACAGCCCACAACTGTTTCTTAGTGGAATTCTCTCATGAAGGCATTTCAGGATGGTTAGTGTTTGGTTCACTTCATTGATTTCTCTCAGAGACATCAGTCCATTAATTTTTCTTTCTCCCAAACTGGAGAATCTGGAAGAAAAGGAAAAATTCCAAGACATCCATGCACTACTAAAACTCAAGTGGGAAGAAATAGAAAATTTGGACAGAATCATAATGAGTAAAGACATTGAATCGGTTATTTAAAATCTCCTACTAAATAAGAGCCCTGGGCCAGATGGCTTTCCAGGGGAAGCCTGCCTTCTACCAGGCATTTAAAGGAGAGTTAATACCTATTCTTCTCAAACTGTTCCAGAAAATAGAAACAAAAGGAAAGTTTCCAACTTGGTCTATGAAGCCAGCATTACCTTGATTCCCAAACCAGACAGAGACCCCAATAAAAAGGAGAATTGCAGACCTATATAACTGATGAACATGGATGCAAAAATTCTCCACGAGATACTAGCAAATAGATTCAATAGTATATTAAAAGAATTATTCACCATGATCAAGTGGGATTAATTCCTGGGCTCCAGGCTGGTTCAATATTCTTTTTTTTTTTTTTTTAACATTTTTTAAAATATTTTTTATTTATTTCTAGGAGAGAGAGAGAGAGAGAGACAGCGTGAGCAGGGGAGGGTCAGAGAGAGAGGGAGTCAGCAGGGGAGGGTCAGAGAGAGAGGGAGTCACAGACTGAAACAGGCTCCAGGCTCTGAGCTGGCAGTCAGCCCAGAGCCCGACGCGGGGCTCGAACCCACAAACTGCAAGATCATGACCTAAACGAAAGTCGGATGCTTAACTGACTACGCCACCCAGGCGCCCCTGGGCTGGTTCAATATTCTTAAATCAATCAATGTGAGACATCACATTAATAAAAGAAAGGATAAGAACCATATGATCCTGTCAATAGATGCAGAAAAAGCATTTTACAAAATACAGGACCCCTTCTTAATAAGCACCCTCAAGAAAGTGGGGATAGAAGGAACATACCTTAACATCATAAAAGCCATATATGAACAGCCCACAGTTAGTATCATCCTCAATGTGAAAAAACTGAGAGCTTTCCCCCTGAGATCAGGAACACGACAGGGATATCGACTCTCACCACTGTTGTTTAACATAGAGCTGGAAGTCCTATCATCAACAATTAGACAAAAAAATGAAATAAAAGGCATCCAAATTGGGAAAGATGAAGTCAAACTTTCACTTTTCATAGATGACCTAATACTTTACATGGAAAACCCAAAAGACTCCCCTAAAAAACTGCTAGAACTGATCAATGAATTCAGCAAAGTCGCAGGATATAAAATCAATGTCCAGAAATCGGTTGCATTTCTATACACCAATTTTGAAGCAACAGAAAGAGAAATCAAGAAATCTATCCCACTTACAATTGCACCAAGAAGCATAAAATATGTAGGAATAAACCTAACCAAAGAGGTAAAAGATCTGTACACTGAAAACTATACAAAACTTATGAAAGAAATTGAAGAAGGCACAAAGAAATGGAAAAATATTCCATGCCTTATGGTTCAGAAGAACAAATATTGTTAAAATGCTGATACTACCCAAATCAATCTACACATTCTATGCAATCACTACCAAAATTGCACCAGCATCTTCTTAAAACTAGAAAAAACAATCCCAAAATTTGTATGGAACCAGAAAAGGCCCCGAATAGCCAAAGCAATCCTGAAAAAGAAAACCAAAACTGGAGGCATCATAGTCCTGGACATTAGCCTGTACTACAAAGTTGTAATCATCAAGACAGTATGGTATTGGCATGAAAACAGACACATAGACAATGGAATAGAATAGAGAACCAAGAAGTGGACTCACAAATGTATGGCCAACTAATCTTTGACAAAGTAGGAGAGAGTATCCAATGGAAAAAAGATGGTCTCTTTAGCAAATGGTACTGGAAGAACTGGACAGCAACATGCAGAAGAATCAAACTGGACCACTTTCTTACAGCATACACAAAAATAAACTCAAAATGGATGAAACCATTGAATGTGAAAGAGGAACCCATCAACATCCTAGAGGAGAAAATAGGCAACAACCTCTTTGACCTCAGCTACAGCAACTTCTTACTCAACATGTCTCCAAAGACAAGGGAAATGAAAACAGAATGAACTATTGGGACCTCATCAAGATAAAAAGCTTCTGCACGTCAAAGGAAACAATCAACAAAACTAAAAGGCAACTGAAGGAATGGAAGAAGATACTTGCAAATGACATATCAGATAAAGGGTTAGTATCCAAAATCTGTAAAGAACTTACCACACTCAACTACCTGAAAGATGTTTCTTTCATAGAAGTGGTCCACTTTCTAAATTGACAAGTTTACCAACATAAATCCACTTATGATATTCCTTTATTATCTTTTACACATCAATAGAATGCAGTAATGGCACTCCCTTCATTTCTGTTTCTGATCCCTTTTTTCTCTTAGTTTTTCTTAATCCATTTTGCTAGGAACATCAATTTTATGAATCTTTCAAAGAAGCAATTCCTGAATTTATAGATTTTCTCTATTCTATTTTTATGCTATGCTAATTTATACTTAAGTAATTTCTCTTTCCATGATTTCTTTTATTTACTATTTCCATTCTACAATGTTCTTTGGATTTATTTTGCTTTTCTTTTTTTCAGGTTTATAGTAAGCTTACTTCATTTCTGTAATATCTCTTGTCTTCTAATACTTCTTTTAAAACTACACATTTCTTTCTAAGCACTCCTTTAGCTGCATCCAGTACCTACACACACAAACACACACACACACACATCCAGTAAACACACACACAAACACACACACATATATATCTTTCATTATTTCTTGTTAAAATTTATTTTAAAAACTATTCATTGATATTTCTTCTTTAATCATGGTAACTCATGTTGCTTAATTTGTAAACAATTAGGAAGTGTTATATTTTTCTTATCAATTCCCAGATGAACTTCATAATATATATTTTGTATGATTTAAGTCTGTGGGGAATAAGTTTAGGAATTCCCTGGGCTTGCACCAATGGGTTAACAAGGCTTGGGACAAAAGCATCTGAGAAGCAATAAACAGGAAAAAGTGCCCCAGCATAGAAGAAAAGTGTTGAGCAGAAATCAGCTTCCACAGGATGAAAGTGTCCACAATAGGTAAACAGGGTGATAGACCATCCAGGCAGAATGAAATTGCCTGGAGCTAATTAGCAAAAAACAAAAAACAAAAACAAAAAACCTGCCTTGTTGACCCTGAGGTAGCATGCTCTACGTGTCTTATCCCCTAGGCAAGTTAAGATAAACAGACATGGCGCCTGGTGCTTGCTATAAACGGCTATCTGCTCCATGCCAGGATTTTGTTTTATATTGACCCAACCCCCCCTAACACTGCATATCTTTGAAATTCCCTTTCTCTCACACACTTGAGTTAATGATCACTGTTTCATTGTCTCTTTCTGCATGTCCATCATGTTTGCAAGCCTTCTGATACTAATAAATATGGAGCAAGGACCCTTACTCAGTGCTCTTGTCTCCTCCCAGACATTAGCCTCTCTTGTATTCAATTCTGCACCCACTCTCTTGGTGGGCAAGAGAGAACTCCAGACTCAAAGTCTGCATCATTAGTCCATTGAAACGCTTTGCCAGTTGTTTTCTGGGCTCCTGTAGTGTCTATTTCCATGAGCATTTTCTTGGCACTCAGAGATAATGGAATCCGCCCACACTCTGTTCTCCCTTCTCCCTCCCATACTAACACAGATGCTATCAACTTGCCTGGGTGCCACTATGTGACAAACTCTTTTATGGGAGGGGCTTTCTTTATCTACATTTGAGACAAGTTTAAATTTTTAATGTTTTATTTTTAAAAAGTTTAAACATTTTTATTTATTTTTGAGAGACAGAAACAGAGCACGAACAGGGGAGGGGCAGAGAGAGAGGAAGACACAGAATCTGAAGCAGGCTCTGAGCCATCAGCACAGAGCCTAATGTGGGTTTTGAACTCACAGACTGTGAGATCATCACTTGAGCTGAAGTCAGACGCTTAATCAACTAAGCCTCCCAGGAGCCCCAATGTTTTTTGTATTTATGTATTTATTTATTTGAGAAAGAGAGAGAGAGATTGATAGAGAAAGACAGAGACACAGAGAGAGAGATGCAGAGGGCCAGATAGAGAGGGGGAGACACAGAGTCCGAAGGGGGGCTTCAGGCTCTGAGCAGTCAACACAGAGCCTGATACGAGACCCAAACTCAGAAACCATGAGATCATGGAGAGAGGCGAAGTTGGACACCTAACTGACTGAGCCACAGAGGTGCCCCAAGACTTGTTTTAAATGTCTTGTTCTGAAATTTGCTTTCATCATCTTCTGCACGTCAGTTCAGGTTTCTCAGTGCAAAGATGTAGCTTAAACCTAATTGACACAGCTTTGCCTATTTTGAAAGTCATGCTTTAAAGAAGAGAGTTTTTGCATATTTTATTTCTGCCCACACTGGACATTTCCTTTTTGGCGATTCAATCTCAAGTTGTTCTTTTGTGATTTCCCTTCCTGCTACTCCCGGAGGACATCCTTCTGTAAGTTCTGTTGGTGATTATCCTGGTGGCATCTCTGGAGGTGCAGGTGGCATCTCTGGAGATCAAAATTAGATGAAATTCTCAATGAATGTAATTAGGGAAGAATCACTCCTGGAGATGCACCAATCGAATGACTCATCCAAATGTGTTGTAGTCCATCCTCAGATAAAGTGTTTGCAGACCTTTTCTTGACCTCAGAGAGTGTTTGTATCACTGTTCACCCAACTGGCTTTTTCAGCAATTGAAATGATGGACTCAGAACATATTGAAGTATGTATATTAAGTTATTCTCCATCATTCAGGGAATCCAAAATATAACTGTACTTTGTGAAGACAGGCCAGTATAATTGACTGAGAATGGAATGTTGTCAAGGCTATATTGCTATTTTACTCCTATTGATATAAAAACCAAACCACATAAAAATCTTTGTTTAAACAATTCACAATTGTCCCATAAAGCTGACCCCTCCGCCTTTTTTAACCTCAGAATATTGGTTTAACATTCATTTGTTGTTAGGACAAATTCTGCCAACAATGAGTATTTGGGTCTCTTTGTTCCCAGTCAAGATTCAGACTTGCTTAGGTTACTGGACCTTCCTATTCATTTTCCAAAAGCCAACAATTTAAGAAGTACCCTTTTTTTCCCCCTGAAAGACTGAAATGAGTGACTTTCTGAGACGATGGAAAGCATTGTTTCTATGGAAACAGTTCAATGTCCAGTGATGGTGCATGTGTTTTCCTGCTCTGTGTGCACGGAGGTGGCATCAGGGCATAAAAAGCAAGGGAGAAGAGACTCCAACCCAGACCTTGGACTGAAGAGCTGTCTCAGGATGTAGACAACCCAGGAAGGGTAATTAGATGTAAGATTCCAGCCCAGGCTTCACGTTTTGGATTTCGGTGTGGTGGGAATTCACAGTCCCTTAAAAGTTTCTCTGTGTGATTCTGATAACCATCCATGTTAGACATTCTTTGTGATTACTAATATATATGAAGATTGACTCAGTTCTGTAATATTTTTTTGGCTATTTTCACATACAAAGAACCAGAATACAATTTCCTTTTCTCTCATGCGTGTTTCTAGATATTAGTTTCAGGTATAAGTATTTAATGATATTTTAATGGGCATATTTTATAAATCTCATGATAGTTTCAACTGATATGTTCTCTGAGCATTTCTTGCTAATCTGTGAAAGTTTAGAGGATGATGTAGCATCCACATGTCTTAAAAGAGTGATTTTGAAGAGTCCGCGGTAACAATTTCATTACCAAGTTGTTATTTCAGTTCCTATGCTTCTGGTCAAAGGTGAGTTTCAGCATCAGAGCATCCATGTGTTGGGCATTCCTTTTATTACTTCTTTATATGATTTACTCACTTTGCCATTGATTTATTTGTCATTTACTTAAATGATTAGAGCTTTGTGTCCACTTTAATATTAACTCTGGATATTTCCTCTAAAATGTACATCTTTTTCCTCTAAGCACTGTAATCTGTTGATGTCCTGATACTTTTTAAATTCTTAAGATGTTTTGAAATTGTAAAATATATCAATTTGTGATTTCATTTATTAGTTAAAAGGATTCTGGAAGATAATCAGTCATCTCTTTTATTTACTGGGGAGGAAATATAAATCTTGCTTTAGTTTTTCATTAAACCTTAATCCATTAAAAAGTTTTTATATGAAGAATCCGTTATAGGTACAATTGTACTAGCTTCCAGATGGAAAGCTGGTTGTAGAAAATTATTTATTTAATAGTATGTTTTCCCCCCACATATGTCTTTAAATACTTGTGTATTAGTCTGCAGATTGCTGAGCTTAGGAAGCATATTTTAGTCAGCCTTATATTCTTGTAATTTCTGAGGGTACTGGAACATAATGAATTATAATGCCTATTTGTTGAATGAATACATTATATTAAGACTGCTGGAAGTCACTAATAATTATTATGTTTATAACCAATTTTGTGCTGAGCTCTGAAATAAGGACATGCAAAAGGACATATGGAACACAGGATCAATGTGACTGAGTTTGTCCTCTTGGGGTTCACCCAGAGCCTCCAAGGTCAGAAAATATTATTTGTTGTATTCTTGCTCATCTACGTTGTGACAATGGTGGGCAACCTCCTCATCGTGGTGACCGTGGTGGTCAGTCCAACCCTGGATGCCCCTATGTACTTCTTTCTTGGTTACTTATCATTTATGGATGCTGTGTATTCTACTACGGTCACTCCAAATATGATTATAGACTTACTCTATGAGAAGAAAACCATTTCCTTCCAAGCCTGTATGTCCCAGCTCTTTCTAGGACACTTGTTTGGTGGTGCAGAGATTTTGCTCCTGGTGGTCATGGCCTATGACCGCTACGTGGCCATCTGCAAACCCTTGCATTATTTGACGATCATGAATCAACGTGTGCGTGTTCTGTTGCTGCTGTTGGCCTGTGTTGGAGGTTTTCTGCATGCTCTGGTTCACCTTGTCTTTGTTTACAACCTCCCCTTCTGTGGTCCCAATGTCATTGACCACTTCATCTGTGACATGTACCCTTTATTAAAACTTGCCTGCACTGACACTTACGTTATTGGCCTCACTGTGGTTGCCAATGATGGGGCAATCTGTGTGGTCATCTTTACGGTCTTGCTCATCTCCTATGGGGTCATTCTGCACTCCCTGAAGAACCTTAGTCAGGAAGGGAGGCGCAAAGCCTTATCCACCTGTGGGTCCCACATTACGGTGGTGGTCCTCTTCTTTGTCCCCTGCATCTTCATGTATGTGAGACCTCCTTCTACTTTACCCATTGATAAATCCCTGACTGTGTTTTACACAGTTATTCCCCCTGTGTTGAACCCTTTAATCTATACTCTGAGAAATGGAGAGATGAAAAATGCCATGAAGAAGCTCTGGACCCGAAGAAGAAAATAAGGCAGAAGAGAAATATATCGCCTCTTTTCAGTGAAGAGTTGCTCCAGCCAGTAAAGAATTCTTTATTTGTAGTAAGTTTCTCCTCAGGTTTAAACTTGTGCATGATGAAAACCATTTAAGATGTAAGTACTTCCAATGGTCAAAATATGTTTCTAAGATTTTCATCATTTCTTAGGAAAGTTGATGTGTAGCTTTCGTGTATAAGACGTCTCTATTGAAACTATAGGTTTATGTTCTATGTGATAAGTTATGCTATAGTTAATACTGTGAATTTGTTTTTGCTAGTGGACATTTTTCACATTTCTCTATTACATAATTGCTCACTTTAAGAACCCATAGTGCCCATTACATATTTCAGAAAAGGGACATAAACCTTTGGTTTACTCCTCCCATACAAAGATAACCGATATTAATACTTAAAGTATGGAACTTCTTTTTATATCAGAAACATATTGAAGTATATAGTTTTGTTCTTATTGCTTAGCACATTAAGATTGAGTAGGAATGCTACTTCCAAGGTAAAATATTAATCACCAGCTAAGTGTAGAGAAAAAATCTGAACAAAAGAGATAGATACAGTAAGAAGATCTACTTAATTTTCTGAGTGGGGAATCCTATTATCTCCTGAAGTAGAACAACTCTGGTATTATATTTTCATAAAAATGATTCATTAATCATCTTACATAGTTTGGTAATCTGATAATATCTCAGCCATATTTTAATATTCCCATCTGTTTTTTTATGCCTGTAGTGTGTCATAGCCTTCAATAGGGACCTAGGCCCTCCTTTCATATATAAAATTACCATAATCCATAATCCATGGGCTTTACATGCAACACAGAACCTAGATGAGATATTTTGGGTGACATCCTTGGTAAGAAAGGTGCTGACACTCTGGCATACATTCTGACCTCTGCTCTTAATGGGATGCAGATTGTTAGGTAATAATTAGAACATAATATATATTGGTTTATTTAACAGATACCTGTTTCATAAGCCTCCTTTTCTCTGAATTAGTCTTGATAGAAAATATTTATCTGCCTCTACTACAGTAGGAAGCATGTGTCAAAGAAACTCATGGTTCTGCCTCCTTTAGTTACTCTGGATTCAAGAGATATCCAGGCTATGGAGCTTTTTCACTGGCAAATCACAGTGGATCAGAAACTTTATACTCTGAATTTATCCCTATTATTATTCCATGAAGATTTCTTGTGTCATCTCAAAGACTTCCTAAATGTGATGTTATTCATTAAATAAGATTAAATATTTGGTTTTGTCAGGAAATATATAATTAAGTCATTAACTTTTAGATGTTGCTAGGCTGAATATTAGTGTTCCCCCGAAAATTCATGAGTTATGTCCTCTATAATATGTGGTGTTTGGAGGTGTGGCCTTGGAGAGGTTATTAAGTCATGACGGGAGAGCTCTCATGAATGAGATTAATGTCTCTGTAAAAAGAGACCTGATAGAACTCGCTTGCCCCTTCTGCCATGTAAGAACACAATGAAAAGATGGTTAACTATGCACCAGGACGTGGGCTCTCACTAGACACAGAATCAGTCAATGCCTTGATCTTGGACTTCCAGACACCAGGTCTTTGAGAAATAAATAGTTGTAGTTGAAGCTACTTCTGCTGTGGCACTGTGTTACAGCAGCTCAAATGGATTTAGACATACATGTATGTAATCTACAAAGTGTATAATTATTTCAAGAGAGGAGAGAAAATCTTGGTTAATTGTCTATGTTTGTTGGTCTCTAAGTTCTCTAAAGTCAGGAATAGTGACTTAATTGTCTATGTAGACTGTGTTTGCATAGTGTCTGGGACATAGAATCCACTCCATGAACTTTGTCTATTACTTCCATTCTTGAATTCTTGATCCAATGCAGTAAGAATTTTGTGTTTTTTCTTCATTAAATATATATATTTGCTGTAAATATTTAGTCTTCTTTGATATTTGCTACAAATATGTTGTTTTTCTGTAATTATGGGTGTTTTTATATAAAGACATTATATTGTATTATTCTTTTACTTTTTGACTTCTTCTATCACATCATTCCTGGAAAATTTCATTTACATTCTTTCAGTGAATTTATACATTTTAACATCTTTTTTAAAATAACGCTGAAAAGTTTTTTTTGTTTTTTGTTTTTGTTTGCTTCTTTGTTTGTTTTAAGTAGGCTCCACACCCAGTGTGGAGCTCAGTGCGGGACTTAAACTCAAGACCCTGATATCAAGACCTGAGCTGAGATCAAGAGTTGGACACTCAACCGACTGAGCCACCCAAGGGCTCAGAAAATCTTTCTTTTAAAATTATCTACAATTTGGTTTTCTTGTGATGAGACATATCTAATCTTTATTTACTCGAACAGGATAAATATTCTGCGAGTATAATTATTAATTTCAGTAATAATTTGGAATTTCTCTATGCAATAGGTCTAATTTTAAACAACTAGTAGGTTAGATTTGGGGACCAATTCCCCTCTTTCTCTGTTGCTGCCACATTCTCCATCTCCCCCTCTTACACGCACACCTTTTCCTCCGGTGTGGTTCCTTAGCATTAACATTCCTTGTTAGTAGTCAAGGATTTTCATGTGTCTTATACATTGTAGAGATAATCGCTCTAAATACTCACCATTCTCAAATTTCTTGCAATGACTAGATATGTATTTTTCTTGATAAACTTTAGAATTATTTTTTTAAGTTTGAAAACTTGCCATAATGACATATTTAAAATTTCATGACTCTCCACATTTATTTTGAGGAAAATGGATGTTTAAATATCTTGTTTTCCCATCTAGAATGAGACATGTTTTATGAAGGCTTGATCAATGTCTCAATAAAAATTTGTAATCATCTCCATAGAGTATACAGGAACCTTGCCTTTTGGTTTTCTTATTTAAAAAGTAGCTTGCCTTATTTACATTCGATTCACATTTTCAAAGATTTGATTGGAAAGGGCTTAGTATCTTTTGCTGAATTACAGTACAATCCTCAAAGGCATTGGTGCATGTTTGTATGTAATGTTGATAGGCCTATATTTAGCAATACACAAATGTGTATTCAACCACAGAAATCTGTATCTGAAGTAAATATTCAATGATTTGTAGGTCATACCCAGCTTCATATATGTGTTTGTATATGAACACACAGACTTCTGTATCTGACAGCACATGGGTCAGTATCCGACTACACATATGAGTGCATATATGTTAGTATATGTATTTGATCTGATCACACACAGGTCTGTGTCTGTCTACACCTAGGGCTATATCTTGCCATACACAGGTCTGAATCTGAGTGTATATGAATTTTGGCAGGGCTTGACTGAACAATTCTTCTATTCCATGTGGCATGGACTGATATTCAGTGGATAGCTGGGTATTTTAGGTATTCAGTGGGTAGCTGGGCTTTTAGGGAGTATTTAGGATGACTTTACTCATGGGAGTGGTGCCTTGGAATGTATGGGAGTGGTGGCTTGGAATGGATGGCTAGAAGACCAGGCTCTTCTGGCTCCTTCTTCTTCTCCATGTAGCCTATCTCTCCAATGAGTGTGTCAGACTTGTAAAATGGCAGTTCAGGACTTCTAGAGGGATGACATAGAAGATATTAAGCCAATTAAGATCTCATCCCATCCTGACATCAGCTTGAAGTTCAGGATCTCAAGTTCTAAATCCAGAGTGCATATATACCAAATGAAAAGGCAACCTATGGAATGGGAGGAAATATTTATAAGTCTTATCCCTCATAAGGGGTTAATATCCACAACGTATGAGGAACTTATACAACCAAATACCAAAAACAAAACAAAAAACTGATTACAAACTAGGAAATAGGCCTAAATAGACATTTTCCAAAGAAGACACACAAATGACCAATAGGAACATAGAAGGGTACTCAACATTATCAATCATCATGAAAATGCAATTCAAAACGTAATGAGATTTTGCTTCATACTTGTTAGGATATATTTTATCAAAAACAGAAGATACTTTATGTGCTGGTGAGGATGTAGATAAAAGGGAACCCTAGTTCACAGTTTTTGTGTATATAATTTTTTTCAGCCACTATGGAAAGTAGTATGGAGATTCCTCAAAAAGTGAAATAGAACTACCATGGTATCAAGAAATTCCACTTCTGTGCATATATCCAAAAAGATGAAATCAGAATTTTGAGGAGATATCAGCACTCCCATGTTTGTAGCAACATTATTCAAAACAGCCAAGAAACAATCTAACCATCCATTGATGGATGAATGGAAAAAGAAAAGATTATACACACAGACACACACACATATACACACACATGTATATACATATATATGTGTATATAAATATATACATATATATGAATATATTCAGGTATAAAAAAGAAGAAAATACTGCAAATTGCAACATCATGAGAGACTTTGAGGGCATTTATGCTAAGTAAAATAAGTCACACAAAGAAAGACAAATTCTGTATGATCTCATTTATATGTGGAATTAAAAACACAACTTGTAGAAGACAGGGAATGGTGGAATCCGAGGCCTGGAGGGTGGAAGAAATGTTTCAATGTTAGTTTAAGGGTACAAATTTCTAGTTAGAAGTTGAATAAATTTGGGGGAGCTAATGTATAGCAGGGTACAGTAGTTAACAGCAATGTATTATACAGTTGCTGAGAGAACAAATTGTAAATGTTCTCATCCCACACAAAAATTCTAATTATGTAAAATGACATGCGTGTTAACAATACTTATTGTGGTAATCATTTTGCAATATATGGATATATCAGATCAGGACATATACCTTAAATTTACAGAATGGTATATATCAATTATATTTTAATAAAGCTGGGAAAACATCCATCTATCCACATATCCATCCATCCATCTATCCATCCATCAATACATACATAAAAGAGGACTTTATAAATTGAAAAAACAAAGTCTTTGAACTAGAGACATGCTATTTCTTCCATATACCTTATATACAATTTGGAGGTGAACATCATAGATATTCACCAAATAGATACTCTTGTCTGCAAGTGAACGTCATGGTGCTTCCTTTTGTGCATTTCTCTTAAAAATTTTGCAGAGTTGGGGCGCCTGGGTGGCTTAGTCGGTTAAGTGTCCGACTTTCACTTAGGTCATGATCTCGCGGCTCATGGGTTCGAGCCCCGCATCGGGCTCTGTGCTGACTGCCAGCTCAGAGCCTGGAGGCTGATTCAGAGTCTGTGACTCCCTCTCTCTCTGACCCTCCCCTGCTCACGCTGTCTCTCTCTCTCTCTCTCTGCTAGAAATAAATAAAACATTTTAAAAAATTTTGCAGAGTTTACATATTTTTCATTAGAGTTTATACAAGGCCCACCACACTCATAAATATTTTGAGGCTAGCCCCTGTCTTCCAGATTTGGGCTGGAAGTCTGTGTGGAGTGGGATAACACCTTTAAGCTTCTCAGACACAATTTTTTCCTATTTAGTAGAGTTTATGAGACACATCTTAAATCTTTCAGAAGTTTTCACAGGGTCTTGCATCTACATTTTTGAGATGATATTTATTTTTGTGCCATTTCTTACTTTGAGAACTTTTTGCTCCTTAGAGAGGCTATGGATGAGAACCAGTTTTATACCACAACCCAGCAGGTCTTGGCTCCTTTCATCTTTCTCCTGAATTCAGGAGAACTTAACAGTTAACGTTTTAAGTCACCTATGTTTACCCATACTTCATTATATATCATGCACTGCTGAGGAACCAGCTGGCACTTTCAATATTCTGCTTGGAAATTACAGTCAAATTCAGCTGCCCTGCCCCCCAGGGGTATTTCCTATTCTCCATACTACTGTAGGTGAGGGTATTGCCAAACTTTTCCAGCACTTAGTAACATGAATCACTTTCTCCTTAGCTTCCAAGCTAAATTCATCCTGTCTTTTAAGGCTTTACCTACAGAGGCCTCAAAGCCCTTCTAGCTCCCAGTAACTCCTGGTGGTGCCAAAACCAATGCCACCTGCTTTACATTTCTGTAATGGAAACACCACACTTGCAGCTTCCACTCTTTGCTCTGATTTCCTTTTGCTACATGGCATAAGACCTTGAAATTTTGTGACTTAAACCCACAACCATTTTGACTTACCTCACAATCTTCTGGGCCAGAAATTCTGACAGGTGGCTTGGTATTTTTTCTGCTTCATGTGGCATGGAGTGAAGTCACTCTGTGTTATTCATCTGATAACTGAGGGGTCTTTAAGATTCTGGGAGTGACATGATATATTCAACGTGCTGAATGGGAAAATATGCAACGAATATTATTTTATCCAACAAGGCTGTCATTCAGAATAGAATGAGAGATAAAGAGTTTCCCAGAAAAACAAAAAACTGAAGATGTTTATGACCACTAAACCAGACCTGTAAGAGATATTCTTTCCCATTCCCTTTTGAATGGGAAAGAAAAACAAAAACAATGAAGATAAGAAAGAAACAAAGAAAATCTCCAGAAACACAGACTTTGTAGGTAATACAATAACACTAAATTCCTATCTATCAATAATCACCTGAATGCAAATGGACTAAATGCTCCAATCAAATGAGATAGAGTATCAGAAAAGTTGGGAAAAAAAAGACCCATCTATATGCTACCTATAAGAGACTCCTTTTATTTTTATTTATTTTTACGTTTATTTATTTTTGAAAGAGAGAGACAGAACATGACTAGGAGAGGGGCAGAGAGAGAAAGAGACACAGAATCTGAAGTGGGATCCAGGCTTTGAGTTGTCAGCCCAGACCCCGACATGGGGCTTGAACTCATGAACCATGAGATCATGACCTGAGCCGAAGTCAGACACTTAACTGACTGAGCCACCCAGGTGCCCCACAGGAAACTCATTTTAGATCTAAATATCCCTGCAGATTGAAAGTGGGGGGCTAGAGAACCATTTCTCATGCTAATGGATGTCAAAAGAAAGCCTTGCCAAACATACTTGTACCAGTCAAACTAGGTTTGCATAGCAATGTGTAGATTGCTTTGGGTAATATTGACATTTTAAAAATATTTGTTCTTCTAACCCATGATAATGGAATATCTGTGTGTGTGTGTGTGTGTGTGTGTGTGTGTGTGTGTCTTCTTCAATGCCTTTCATAAGCTTTCTATAGTTTTCAATGTATAAATTTTTCACTTCTTTGGTTAGGTTTATTCCTAGGTATTTTATGGGATTCCTAGATATTGTAAAGGGATAGATTCTTTGATTTCTCTTTATATTGCTTCATTATTGAAGAAATGATGCAACTGATTTCTGGACATTGATTTCGTATCCTGTGATCTTGATGAATTCATGTGTCAGTTCTAGCAGTTTCTTGGTGAAATATTTCTGGGCTTACCACATATAGTATCACATCATCTGCAAAGAGTGAAAGTTCGACTTTCTTCTTGCTGATTTAGGTGCCTTTTATTTCTTTGTGTGAGCTGGTTGATGAGGCTAGGACATCCAGCATTATGTTAATAACAGGTGAGAATGGACATCCTTGCCCTGTTCCTGACCTTAGGGGAAAAGCTCTCAGTTTTTCCCCATTGAGGATATTTGCAGTGGGTTTTCCCACATATGGCTTTTATGATCATGAGGTATGATCCTTCTATCCTTACTTTCTTGAGGATTTTTATCAAGAAAGGATGCTGTATTTTGTCAAATGCTTTCTCAGCATCTATTGAGGGTCTCATGTGGTTCTTATTCTTTCTTTTATTAATGTAGTGTATCACATTGATTTGTGGATATTAAACCAGCCCTGTATCCCAGGAATATACCCACTTGATCTTGGTGAAAAATTCTTTGAATATATTGTTGGATTCAGTATACTAGTATCTTGTTGAGAATTTTTGTACCCATGTTAGTCAGGGAATTTGGTCTGTAATTCACCTTTTTAGTGGTGTCTTTGGTTTTGGAATCAGGATAATGCTGGCCTTGTAGAATGAGTTTGGAAGTTTTCCTTCCGTATTCTATTATTTGTTGGAACATCTTCAAAAGAATGGGTGTTAACAGTTTTTTAAATGTTGGTAGAATTCCCCTGGAGAGCTATCCATCCCTGGACTCTTGATTATAGATCTGTTCAAATTTTCCATTTCTTCATGTTTCAGTTTTGGTAGTTTATATGTCTAGGAATTTGTACATTTCTTCCAGATTTCCCAATTTTTGTTGGCATGTAATTGCTTATAATATTTTCTTATTATTTTTTTGTATTTATGCAGTGTTTGTTGTGATCTCTCTTCTTTCATTCATGATTTTATCTACTTATGTCATTTCCTTTTCCTTTTCATCAGAGAAGCTAGGGATTTATCAATATTGTTAATTCTTTCAAAGAATGAGCTCCTGGTTTCATTTATCTGTTCTGTGTTTTTCTTTTTCATTTGTTTTGTTTTGTTTCTATATCACTGAATCCTGCTCTAGTTTTATTTTCCTTCTTCTGCTGGTTCTGGGCTTTATTTGCTCTTCTTTGTCCAATGTAAGGTGTAAGGTTAGGTTATGTTATTGAGACCTTTCTTCCTTTTTAAAAAAATGTTTATTTTTGAGAGAGAGAGAGAAAGAGAGAGGACGAGCGGGTAAGGGACAGAGAGTGATGAAAACACAGAATCTGAAGCAGACTCCAGACTCTGAGCTGTCAGTACAAAGCCAATGCAGGGCTCGAACACACAAACTGTGAGATCATGACCTGAGCTGAAGTCAGACGCCTATCTGACTGAGATAGCCAGGTGCCCCCCACCCCTTTTTCCTTTCTTCCTTTTTAAAGAGGGCCTGAAGTGATATATATGTTCCTCTTATGACCACCTTTGCTGCATTCCAGAGGTTTTGGGCTGACGTGTTTTCATTTTCATTGGATTCTATTAACTTTTTAATATCCTCTTTACTTTTTTGGTTATCCCATTCTTTTGTATAGTGTTTTTTAATCTCCAAGTATTCATGGTCTATCAAAATTTTTTCTTGTGTTAAATTCCAATTTCATAGTGTTGTCTGAAAATATGCAACATATGATCTCAATCTTTTTGTTTTTCTTGAGGGCTGATTTGTGACCCAGTATGTTATCTATTCTGGTGACTGTTCCATGTGCACTCAAGAAGAATTTGTTACTAGACATGTCACCAAGGACAGGAGAAATAAAAGCAAACATGAACTATTGGAAGTTTATCAAGATAAAAGGCTTCTGCACAGTGATGGAAATAATTAATAAAATGAAAAGGCAGCCTACAGAATGGGAGAAGATATTGTTAAATTACATATCAGTTAGTATCCAAAATCCCTAAAGAAATTCCCAAACTCTACACTCAACAACAACAACTATACCAAATAACCCAATTACAAAATGGGCAGACAACATGAATAGACATTTTTCCAAAGAAAATATCAAGATGGCTAACAGACACATGAAAAGATGCTCAACATCACTCATCATCAAGGAAATACAGATCAAGACCACCTCGCACCTGGCAGAATATCTAAAATTAGAAACACAAGAAACAAAAAGTGTTGGCGAGGAGGTGGTGAAATGGGAACCCTAAAGCATTGTTGGTAGGAATGCAAACTGATGTAGCCCCTATGGAAAACAAAAGAGTTTCCTCAAAATGTTAAAAATAGGACTATCCTATAATCAAGTAGTCACACTACTGGGTATTTACCCAAAAAATATAAAAACACTAATTCAAAGTGATACATGCACTCATATGTTTATTGCAGCATTCTTTACAATAGCCAAATTCTGGAAGCAGCCCATGTGTCCATTAATGGATGAATGGATAAAGAAGTAGTATAGGTGTGTGTGTGTGTGTGTGTGTGTGTGTGTGTGTGTGTACATATACACAATGAAATATTAATCAGCCTTAAAAAGAAAGAAATCTTGTCATCTGCAACAGCATGGATGGATATAGAGAGTATAATGTTAAGTAAAATGAGTCAGTCAGAGAAAGAAATATACCATATGATTTCACAGATATGTGTAATTTAAGAAACAAAATAAATGAGCAAAGGAAAAAAGAGAGAGAGAGGAACCAACAGAGTCTTAACTATAGGAACAAACTGGTGCTTACCAGAGAGATGTGTGGAGGATAGGTGAAATAGGTAATAGGGATTAAAGAGTACAGTTCTCATGATGAGCAAGGAGTAATGTATAGAATTACTGAATCACTCACTTGCACACCTGAAACTAATATAACAATGTATGTTAACCATATTGGAATTAAAATTAAAAACTTACTTTAAAAAAGTAAGATTCAGAAAACTATGCAGTACTTCATATAGTTTCAGTAAAGGCAAGAAGTATGAAACTCTAAATAATATACTTTCAAGATACATACATATGTAGTTAAACTGTTTGTAACTATGATTAGCCAAAAGTTCAGCATTACCTTGGCAAGAGGAAGATGAATGGTATCAGGGAAGTATGCCCAGGTCATTTCAATGATATTGATCACATTAAAGGTAAAGTAAATGGCATATGTTATTCAATATGCATGAAAAAATACTTAATAAATTTTTAAGATAAGAGAAGTTCTAAACTCTATTTTTCATTAGAAAAGAAAATTCTTGGAGGGAGTTAAGATGGCAGAGCAGCATGGAGACCTTGAGCTTGTGTTATCCCAGAAATTCTTCTAGAACAGCACCAAACCATTTTGAAAACCTAAGAAATGGATCTGAGGACTAACACAACAATCTGCACAACTTTAACCACAAAACTCAGCAGGTACACGGTGTGGAGAGGTGAAGTGTGGGAGAAAAAAAGTTGTGGAAGGTAAACGTTGTTTTGTCGAAAGTGGACAGAGAAAGGTACAAAAGGGGGGAGTGCGATGCATTGTGAGTGCAAGTAAAGCACTCTCCCAAGAGTACCTGGAGAGAGAGAGAGAGAGGAAAAGTGAAAACCCTTGCAGGGCACTGAACAACAAATCTGTTTCCCAAAACCATTGACAGGAAGAAAGAAAAGGGTTTCAATACCACCAGGATTCTATAAACAGTGGAGTTCAGAGTCTGAAGTTTCAAGGCTCAATGCCTGGCAGTGCTCTGGTGAGGAAGTAGGGCAATTCTCCAGCAGCAGACTGTGGTGTCTGAGGGATACATGTGCCACATGGGGAGAAGCAGATCCCCTGTTTGGAGTGCTTTTTGTAGAGGCCAAATAGCCTCCCCACAGGCAAAGGTCCCAGCAGACGCTGGAGAGCAGCCGTTTGCTGATATTTGGACAAAGACAAAAGAGAGTGGTGAAACATGGTGCTGACTGTGTGCTGTGGTTTATCATAATCTCTGAACCTCTGCTGCTGCGTGATTGCACAATCGTTTTCTGGGACAAGGCGGCACCCAACCATTCCTCAGCAAGGCCCTCCCCCAGAGAGTTGGCATGGGTCCAAACCACAGGGATCTCTGAAGCATGGGGTTTTGAAACACAACCCCATCTGAGATAAAATTTTGGAGGGAGGTGCCACCTAGTAGGCAGACAGCTTGGATACTGACAGTGTAGAGGCAGGTAGTGGACAGAGGCCTGAGACAAAAGAGGGGTGCTTTATCAGAGGTCTGTGAGAGCACCAACTTCCTGTGCCAGAAACTAGGGACCTCGGTGAAGCCATTTCCACTTCTTTCATGGAGGTGCATACACACACGTGCACATGCATGCCACAGTGATCCACCCTAGTAAGCTAAGCAGCAGCACCTAGTAGAGAACAGAACCATTACACCAAGCCCAACCCAACTGTGCCCTCCAAGCACTTCCACTAGAAACCCAACACAAGGACTCCGTCTGTTTAGTATATGGACTATAGAAGGAAGGCTTCATAATTTCAGTTCAAAAGGAAAATGGATGTAACTTAATTTGGATTTTTTTCATTTGATGCTTCATTTAATCATTTTCTTTGCTTCTATTTTTGTTTAAATTGTTTTCTTTTTTCTTTCTTTTATTCATTCTTGGATACAAAAAGAAAAACAATATTTTTTTACTTTATTTTTTTATTTTTAAAAAATTTTTATTCTATTTCTTTATTTCATTTTATTCTCTTTTTATTATCTAATTTTTTAATTTAAAAAATTTTCTTACATTTTTTCTTTTTCTTTTCTTTCCCTGTTCTATCAAGCTTCCTTCAACAAGCAGACCCAAACACGCCTAGGATCTAGCTTTCTTTATTTGATTTTTTGTTTTGATTCTAATTTGTAATTTTAATTTTTTAATTTTATTATATTTTTCTTCCTCCAAAATGAGAAAATGAAGGAATGCACCCCAAAAGACAGAACAGGAAGAAATGATAGCCAGTAGCTTAATCAACAAAGATATAAGCAAAATTTGTGAACCAGAATTTAGAATCACAATAATAAGTAAACTACTTCGGGTTGAAAAAAGCATAGAATCGCTTTCTGCAGACATACAAGAAAGAAAATCTAGTCAGGATGAAATTAAAAATGCCATAACTGAGATGCAATCTCGAATGGATGCCACAATGGCAAGAATGAAAGAAGCAGAGCAGCAAATCAGTGATTTATAAGATAAAAATATGGAGAATAATGAGGCAGAAAAAAAGAGGGAAACAAAGGCGAAAGATCATGGTGCAAGACTTAAAGAACTCAGCGACTTATTATAAAGGAATAACATCCAAATCATAGATGTCCCAGAAGGTGAAGTGAGAGAAAAAGGGGTAGAAGTTTATGTGTGGAAAATTACAGTTGCAAACTTTCCTAATCTGGGGAAAGGCACAGACATCAAAATCCAAGAAGCACAGAAAACTCCCATTAGATTCAACAAAAACCAACTACCAACAAGGATATCATTGTCAAATTCACAAAATACTCAGGCAAGGAAAGAATCATTAAAGCAGCAAGGGAAAAAAGTCCTTAACCTACAGTGGAAGACAGATCAGGTTTGCAGCAGACCTAACCATGGAAACTTGGCAGGCCAGAAAGGAGTGGCAGGATATATTCAATGTGCTGAATCAGAAAAATGTGCAGCCAAGAATTCTTTATCCAGCAAGGCTGTCGTTCAAAATAGAAGGGGAGGCTAAGAGTTTCCCAGACAAACAAAAACTAAAGGAGTTTGTGACCACTAAACCAACTCTGCAAGAAAGTATAAATGGGTCCCTTTGAGTGGAGAAAAGGCAACACAAAACAAAAGGACCAAAAACCAAAAAGATGAGAAAGGACCAGAGAGCATCACCAGAAACACCAACTCAACAGGCAACACAATGGTGCTAAATTCGTATATTTCTGTACTCACTCTAAATATCAATGGACTAAACTTTCCAATCAAAAGACACAGAGAATCAGAATGGATAAGAAAACAAGATCCATCTACACGCTACTTACAAGAGACTCATTTTAGACCTAAATGCACCTACAGATTGAAGGTAAGGGGTTGGAGAACCATCTATCATGCTAATGGTTATCAAAAGAAAGCTGGAGTAGTCATACTTATAACATACCAATTAAATTTTAAAATAAAGACTGTAACCAGATATGAAGAAGGGACATTCCTTCTGTTTCTTTTTTTTTTTGTTTTAATAGCTTGGGTATTAACTCTGACTTAATTGTCTGGTAGAATTCCCTTGGGAAGCCATCTGGCTCAGGACTCTTATTTGTTGGAATATTTTTGATAACTGATTCCATTTTTTTATTAGTTATGGATCTGTCAAATTTTCTATTTCTTCCCATTTATGTTTTAATAGTGTGTGGGTGTCTAGGAACTTGTCCATTTCTTCCAGATTCTCCAGTTTCTTGACATATAATTTTTCATAGCATTCTCTGATAATTGTTTGTATTTCTGAGGGATTGTTTGTGATAAGTCCATTTTCATTCGTGATTTTTATCTATTTGGGTCCCTTCTTATCTTTTTGAGAAGTTTGGCTAGGGTTTCATCAGTTTTGTTTATTTTTTTCAAAAAACCAGCTCTTAGTTTCATTGATCTGTTCTACTGTTTTTTTTTTAAAATTCTATATTGTTTATTTCGGTTCCAATCTTTAAAAAAAAACTTCTTAATGTTTATTTTTAACAGAGAGAGAGAAAGAGAGAGAGAGAGAGTGGGGGAGGGGCAGAGATAGAGGGAGACACAGAATCTGAAGCAGGCTATAGGATCTGAGTTGCCAACACAGACCCCGATGCAGGGCTTGAACCCATGAACTGTGAGATCATGACCTGAACCGAAGTCAGACGCCCAACCTACTGAGCCACACAGGCATCCCAGTTTCTGCTCTAATCTTTATAATTTCTCCTCATCTACTGGCATTGGGGTTTCTTTTCTGTTCTACTTCTAGTTCCTTTAGATGTACTGTCAGATTTTGTATTTGGAAATTTTCTTGTTTCTTGAGATAGGCTTGGATTGCAAAGTATTTTACTCTTTGGACTGCCTTTGCTGCATCCCAAAGGGTTTGGACTGTTGTGTTTTCATTTTCATTTGTTACCATATATTTTTAAATTTCTTCTTTAATTGCCTGGTTGACCCATTTATTTTTTTAATAGGATATTCTTTAACTTCCATGCATTTGGAGGTTTTCCAAACATTTTCTTGTGGTTGACTTCAGGTTTCATAGCATTGTGATCTGTAAATGTTCATGCTATAATCTCAATCCTTTTATATTTATTGAAGGCTGTTTTGTGACCCAGTATGTGATCTGTCGTGCAGAATGTTCCATGTGTACTCTAGAAGAATGTGTATACTGCTGCTTTTAGATGAAAAGTTCTGAATATGTCTGCCAAGTTCATCTGGTCCAGTGTACCATCCAGAGTTACTTTTTCTTTATTGATTTTCTGTCTAGATGATCTGTCTATTGCTGTCAATGGAGTATTAAAGTCCCCTGCAATTACTACATTCTTACCAATAAGATTCTTCTGTTTGTGATTGTTTTATATATTGGGTTGCTACCGAATTAGGTGGCATAAACATTTATAATTGTTAGCTCTTCTTGATGAATAAATCCCATAATTATGATATAATGCCCTTCTTCATATCTTGTTATAGCCTTTAGTTTAAAATCTAGTTTGTCTGGCATACATATGGCTACTCCAGCTTTGTTTTGACTTCCAGTAGCATGATAGATGGTTCTCCATCCCCTCACTTTCAATCTGAAGGTGTCCTCAGGTCTAAAATGGGTCTCTTGTACACAGCAAATAAATGAGTCTTTTTTCTTTCTTTCTTTCTTTCTTTCTTTTTTTTGTTTTTACTTATTCTGATAACCTATGTCTTTTGGTTGAAGCATTTAGTCCATTTACATTCAGTGTTATTACTGAAAGATATGGATTTATTGTCATTGTTTTCTCTGTAGGTTTCATTCTTGTAGTGATGTCTCTGGCCCTTTATGGATTTTGCAACTTTCCACTCACAGAGTCCCCATTAGGATCTCTTGTACGGCTGGTTTAGTGGTGATGACCTCTTCAGTTTTTATTTGTCCGGGAAAACCTTTATTTATCCTATTCTGAATGACAGCCTTGCTGGATAAAGGATCCTCGGCTGCATATTTTCCCTATTCAGCACATTGAATATTTTCTGCCACTCACTTCTGGCCTACCAAGTTTCAATAGATAGGTCTGCTACTACCCTTATATGTCTACTCTTGTAGGTTAAGGTCTGTTTGTCCCTAGCTGCTTTCAGGATTCTGTCTTTATCTTTCTATTTTGTCAGTTGCACTATGAAATGTGCAAAAGATCAATTCCTGTAATTTCTGAAGGGAATTCTCTGTGCCCCCTGGAATTCAGTATCTGTTTCCTTCCCCAGGTTGGGGAAGTTCTCAGCTATGATTTGTTTAACTACACCTTCTGCTCCTTTCTCTCTCTCTTCTTCTTCTTCTAGATTTCCTATGATACAGATATTATTGTTTCATTGAATCATTTAGTTCTCTTATTCTCCCCTCATGGTCTAGAATTTTTTTTATCTCTTTTTCTCAGTCTTCATCTTTTTCCATAATTTTATCTTTGATTTCATTTATCTCCCCTTGCCTCCTCAATTCTAGCTGTCACAGCCTCTCGTTTATTTTGAACCTTATTTACAGCAGTTTTTAATTGATCAGGAATATTTCTTAGTTCCTTGATCTCTGCAGCAAAAGATTCTTTGCTGTATTCTATGATTTTTTCCCCCAAGTCCAGCGATTAATCTTATGACTAGGATTCTAAATTCTTGACCAGATACATTGTTTATGTCTGTTTTGATCAATTCTTTAGCTGTAATTTCTTCCTGGAATTTCTTTTGAGGAGAATTCTTCTAAGTCTTCATTTTGGCTAGTTTTCTGTTCCTTTTGTGTTTTAAAAACTTGTTATGTGTCCTGCACCTGTGAGCATTACTACGTTAAAGAGGGCTCATACACTGTCCAAGGCCTGAACCCTCAGAAGATGTTTTCTGGACTGTGTTACTTGCTCTCTGTTGTTGTGACTCTGGTTGCTTTATCTTATGACTTGTAGTGATGTTTTGGTCCCTCCACCACGTATGCTTTGATTTGTTTGTTGAAGAAGCCCTGGAAAGGAAAACCAACCAACCAACCAAAAAAACCCCAAAACCCCAGAAGCAACAACAGCAATAGAAAACAAGAACACCAGCAGCAACAAAAGAACAATGGGGTGGGCACAGTGGTGATTGACGAGGCTTTACCCATACAAAGAGAGAAATGACATGGGTGGGGAAAAAGAAAAGAACAGATAATTGACCTGGCAGAGAAACTATGTGGCTTAATCGAGAGTGAGAGAAAGGAAAATAGAGATGGAGATATAGAACAGGCATAAAGACAATAGATTAAATATGTCTGGTTAAACAAACCAACAACCAGAGTAACCAGACTAGAGGAAGGAAGAGATAAGAAGGGGAAAGGGAAGAAAGAATATGTATGTGTGTGTGTGTATATATAAATATGTATATGTATATGTATATATATATACATGAATGTATGTATGTATGTATGTATACACATGAATTGTCTGAGAATTAAACCAGGCAATGTAACAGTGCTGATCTGAATGAGGGCCCGTCTGGTTCACCAGCATCAATCTTGCTCCAGTAGATAAGCAGTTACCAGGCATGGAGGGGCGTGGTTTGTTGTAGGCAAACTGTGGGCTGCACTGTGGGCTGCTGTCTCTTCCCTGGAGTCCCAAGTTTTTGGTGATGGGGAGAAAAATGGCGATACTCCAGTCTCTCCTTCAAGGACTTGATGTCTCAAACCACTCTGTTCAGGCCATCCTCACAGTGCCATGGGTGCAAATGAAGCGGCTTGTCCCACAATCCTGACTCCTGAATCTCGCTGGCACTCAGCTGGGATTTAAACCCTGATGTCTTAAAGGGTCCTGCTTCATGTGCCCAAGTTCTGGGGAAGTGCCGCTCCATGCTGCCGATATATGTCCTCTGACTGTCAGGCACAGGTAGTCTTTGTCTTTGAACAGACCTTCTTCCCACTGCACCCCAGGAAGGGGATTGCTTTCTCTCACTGCAGACTGTGCCTCTGCACAGTTACCAAGACATGATCTGGCTCCCCTCTTCCCGAGGGGTGAGAACAGGGAAGTCGGCCCCAGTCTGGTCAGGGTTCCATCCAGGTCCATGGTTTTCTCTTGTCCAGATACAGTCCTACACTTCCACAGTCTCTCTTTCTCTTCCCTTTGTCTTTCTGCAGAAGGGAGTCCCTCCCATCTGTGCCTATGCTGCATCTTTTATCTCTCTCAGTTTGCAGTCATGCACCTATGTCCTGCCAAGTTGTCCCTGTGGGCCTCTGCAGATGTCTCTGTCACTCTGCAGCCCAGACTCTTGGAATTTAAAGTCCTTTGGTCTCAATACTGCTGTGTCTGAGGGATAAGGGAACTTTGAGTCCTCTACTTCTCCACCATGTTGGATCTGTAAAGAAGACAGGTTTTACATATTTTATTTCTGCCTGCACTGGACATTTCCTTTTCTCAAATTGTTCTTTGGTGACTTCCCTCCCTCCTACTCCCAGAAGACATGTTTCTGCAAGTCTTGCTGTACATTGTGATTATCCTGGTGGCATCTCTGGAGATGTAGGTGGCATCTCTGGAGATCAAAATTACAGTGAATGTAATTAGGGAAAACTCACTCTTGGAGAAGAACCAACCGAATTACTCACCCATATGTGTTATAGTCTGTCCCCAGATAAAGTGTTTGGAGACCTTTGTCTTGACCTCAAAGAGTGTTTGTATCACTGTTCACCCAACTGGCTTTTTCAGGAATTGAAATGATGGACTCAGAACATATTGAAGTATGTATATTAAGTTATTCTCCATCATTCAGGGAATCCAAAATATAACTGTACTTTGTGAAGACAGGCCAGTATAATTGACTGAGAATGGAATGTTGTCAAGGCTATATTGCTATTTTACTCCTATTGATATAAAAACCAAACCACATAAAAATCTTTGTTTAAACAATTCACAATTGTCTGTCCCATAAAGCTGACCCTCTCCCCTTTTTAACCTCATAATATTGGTTTACATTCATTTGTTGTTAGGACAAATTCTGCCAACAATGAGTATTTGGGGTCTCTTTGTTCCCAGTCAAGATTCAGACTTGCTTAGGTTACTGAACCTTCCTATTCATTTTCCAAAAGCCAACAATTTAAGAAGTACCCTTTTTTTCCCCCTGAAAGACTGAAATGAGTGACTTTCTGAGACGATGGAAAGCATTGTTTCTATGGAAACAGTTCAACGTCCAGTGATGGTGCATGTGTTTTCCTGCTCTGTGTGCACAGAGGTGGCATCAGGGCATAAAAAGCAAGGGAGAAGGGACTCCAACCCAGACCTTGGACTGAAGAGATGTCTCAGGATGTAGACAACCCAGGAAGGGTAATTAGATATAAGATTCCAGCCCAGGCTTTACATTTTAGATTTCGGTGTGGTGGGAATTCACAGTCCCTTAAAAGTTTCTCTGTGTGATTCTGATAACCATCCATGTTAGACATTCTTTGTGATTACTAATATATATGAAGATTGACTCAGTTATGAAATATTTTGTTTTGGCTATTTTCACATACAAAGGTCCAGAATATAATTTCCTTTTTTCTCATGTGTGTTTCTAGATATTAGTTTCAGGTATAAGTATTTAGTGATATTTTAATGGTCATATTTTATAAATCTCATGATAGTTTCAACTGATATGTTCTCTGAGTATTGCTTGCTAATCTGTGAAAGTTTAGAGGATGATGTAGTATCCACATGTCTTAAAAGAGTGATTTTGGAGTCCAAAGTAACAATTTCATTACCAAAGTGTTTCTTCAGTTCCTATGCTTCTGGTCAAAGGTGAGTTTCAGCATCAGAGCATACATGTGTTGAGCATTCCTTTTATATATATATATTATATATATTTGTTTATATGATTTAATCACTTTGCCATTGATTCATTTGTCATTTACTTAAATGCTTAGAGCTCCGTGTTTATTTTGATATTAACTATGTGTATATCCTCTAAAATGTACGTCTTTTCCCCTAAGTACTTTTATCTATTGATGTCATGATATATTTTTAAATTCTTAAGATGTTTTGAAATTGTAAAATATATCAATTTGTGATTTCATTTATTAGTTAAAAGGATCCTGGAAGATAATCAGTCATCTCTTTTATTTACTGGGGAGGAAATATAATCTTGCTTTAGTTTTTCATTAAACCTTAATCCATTAAAAAGTTTTTATATGAAGAATCCGTTATAGGTACAATTGTACTAGCTTCCAGATGGAAAGCTGGTTGTAGAAAATTATTTATTTAATAGTATGTTTTCCCCCCACATATGTCTTTAAATACTTGTGTATTAGTCTGCAGATTGCTGAGCTTAGGAAGCATATTTTAATCAGCCTTATATTCTTGTAATTTCTGAGGGTACTGGAACATAATGAATTATAATGCCTATTTGTTGAATGAATACATTATATTAAGACTGCTGGAAGTCACTAATAATTATTATGTTTATACTAATTTTGTGCTGAGCTCTGAAATAAGGACATGCAAAAGGACATATGGAACACGGGATCAATGTGACTGAGTTTGTCCTCTTGGGGCTCACCCAGAGCCTCCAAGGTCAGAAAACATTATTTGTTGTGTTCTTGCTCATCTACGTTGTGACAATGGTGGGCAACCTCCTCATCGTGGTGACCGTGGTGGTCAGTCCAACCCTGGATGCCCCTATGTACTTCTTTCTTGGTTACTTATCATTTATGGATGCTGTGTATTCTACTACGGTCACTCCAAATATGATTATAGACTTACTCTATGAGAAGAAAACCATTTCCTTCCAAGCCTGTATGTCCCAGCTCTTTCTAGGACACTTGTTTGGTGGTGCAGAGATTTTGCTCCTGGTGGTCATGGCCTATGACCGCTACGTGGCCATCTGCAAACCCTTGCATTATTTGACGATCATGAATCAACGTGTGCGTGTTCTGTTGCTGCTGTTGGCCTGTGTTGGAGGTTTTCTGCATGCTCTGGTTCACCTTGTCTTTGTTTACAACCTCCCCTTCTGTGGTCCCAATGTCATTGACCACTTCATCTGTGACATGTACCCTTTATTAAAACTTGCCTGCACTGACACTTACGTTATTGGCCTCACTGTGGTTGCCAATGATGGGGCAATCTGTGTGGTCATCTTTACGGTCTTGCTCATCTCCTATGGGGTCATTCTGCACTCCCTGAAGAACCTTAGTCAGGAAGGGAGGCGCAAAGCCTTATCCACCTGTGGGTCCCACATTACGGTGGTGGTCCTCTTCTTTGTCCCCTGCATCTTCATGTATGTGAGACCTCCTTCTACGTTACCCATTGATAAATCCCTGACTGTGTTTTACACAATTATCACCCCTATGTTGAACCCCTTAATCTATACTCTGAGAAATGGAGAGATGAAAAATGCCATGAAGAAGCTCTGGACCCGAAGAAGAAAATAAGGCGGAAGAGAAATTTATCACTTCTTTTTATTGAAAAGTTGCTCCAGCCAGTAAAGAATTCTTTATTTGTAGTAAGTTTCTCCTCAGGTTTAAGCTTGTGCCTGATGAAAACCATTTAAGATGTAAGTACTTCCAATGGTCAAAATATGTTTCTAAGATTTTCATTATTTCTTATGAAAGTAGATGTACACAATTTCTTAGTAAAGTTTTTTCCTGTAAAATGTCTCTATTGAAACTATAGGTTTATGTTCTGTGTGAATAGTTATGCTATAGTTAATACTATAAATTTGTTTTTGGTAGTGGACATCTTTCACATTTCTCTTTACATAATTGTTCATTGTGATCATACATTTTTCAGAAATGGGACATAAACCCTGGGTTCACTCCTCCCATACAAAGACAACCCATATTAATACTTAAAGTATGAATCTCTTTTTATATCTAAAACATATTTAAGGATATACTTTTGTTCTTATTGCTTAGCACATTAAGGGGTTGATGAGAAATCTTCTTCCAAGGTATAATATTAACAATCATAAGCTAAGTGTAGGGGAAAAAATCCAAACAAGAGAGATAGATTCAGTAAGTAAGATCTACTTAGTTTTTTGAGTGGGGAATCCTATTATCTCCTGAAGTAGAACAACTCTGTTTGGTGTTATATTTTTATAAAAATGATTCTCTAATCTTCCTAGACATTCTATTTTACCAAATAATATCTCTGCTATTTTTCAATATCCCCATCACTTTTTTTGCCCATAGTATTTTGCAGCCTTCAATAGGGACCTAGGCCCTCCTTTCATATATAAAATTACCATAATCCATAATCCATGAGCTTTACATGCAACATAGAACCTGAGATGAGATATTTTGGGTATATCCTCGGTAAGAAAGGTGCTGACACTATGGCATACATCCTGACCTCTGCTCTTAATGGAATGCAGATTGTTAGGTAATAAATAAGCCATAATATATATTAATTTAAATAATAGAGACCTGTTTCATAAGCCTCCCTTTCTCTGATGTAGGCTTGAAAGAAAATATTCATCTGCCTCTACCTCAGTAGGAAGCATGTGTCAAAGAAACTCATGGTTCTGCCTCCTTTAGTTACTCTGGATTCAAGAGATGCCCAGGCTGTGGGAGCATGGAGCTTTTTCACTGGTAAATCACAGTGGATTAGAAGCTTTATACTCTGAATTTATCCCTTTTATTATTCCATGAAGATTTCTTATGTCGTCTTAAAGTCTTTCCGAACATAACGCTATTCAGTAAATAAGATTAAACATTTGATTTTATCAGGAATTATATAATTAAGTCATCAACCTTTAGATGTTGCTATAGACTGAATATTAGTGTTCCCCTTATGCTCATGAATTATCTCCTCTATAATATGTGGTGTTCGGAGGTGAGGCGTTGGAGAGGTGATGAAGTGATGACGGGAGAGCTCTCATGAATGAGATTAGTGTCTCTGTAAAAAGAGACCTGAGAGAACTCGCTTGCCCCTTCTGCCATTTAAGGACACAATGAAAATATGGTTAGCTATGCACCAGGACGTGGGCTCTCACTAGACACAGAATCAGCCAGTGCCTTGATCTTGGACTTCCCAGATACCAGGTCTTTGAGAAATAAATGGCTGTAGTTGAATCCACTCGTGTTGTGGTTTTGTGTTACACTAGCCCAAATGGATTTAGACATACATGTATGTAATCTACAACGTGTATAGTTATTTCAAGAGAGGAGAGAAAATCTTGGTTAATTGTCTGTGTTTGTTGGCCTGTAAGTTCTCTTAAGTCTTATGATTAATGAGACAATGACTTAATTGTCCATGTAGTCTGTGTTTTGCATCATGTCTGGGACATAGAATCCACTCCATGAACTTTGTCTATTACTTCCATTCTTGAGTTCTTGATCCAATGCAGTAAGAATTTTGTGTTTTTTCTTCATTAAATATATATATTTGCTATAACTATTTAGTCTTATTTGACATCTGCTACAAATATGTTGTTTTTCTGTAATTATGGGCGTTTTTATATGAGGACATTATATTGTATTTTTCTTTTACTTTTTGATTTCTTCTATCACATCACTCCTGGAAAATTTCATTTACATTCTTTCAGTGAATTTATCATCTTAAAATTTTAACATCTTAAAAAAAAAGAAGTCTCCAAAAAGTTTTTATAAAGATCACTGTCTTTTTTTAAAAGTAGGATCCACATAGAGTGTGGAGCTCAGTGCAGTGCTTAAACTCAAGACTCTGATATCAAGACATGAACTGAGATTAAGAGTTGAACACTCAACCAACTGAGCCACCAGGGGCTCAGAAAATATTTCTTTTAAAATTATCTAGAATTTGATTTTCTTTGTGATGAGACATATCTAATCATGTTTTCCTCACACAGGATAATTGGTCAATGTTATTATTAATTTCAGTAATAATTTGAAATTTCTCTACATAATATGTCAAATTTTATACAATTAGTCGCTTTGATTTGGGGTCATTTACTCCCCTCCCCTGCTGCTGCCACCTCCATCTCCTCCCGGCCCCCTGCTTTTCCTCTGGTGTTATTCCCTAGCATTAACATTCCTTGTCAGTAGTCAAGGATTTTCATGTGTTTTACACCTTGTAGGGATAATCGCTCTAAATACTCACCTTTTTCAAGTTTATTGCAAATCCTAGATATTTATTTTTCCTGATAAACTTTAGGATTATTTTGTTAAGTTTGAAAACTTCCCATAATGATATATTTAAAATTTCATGACCCTCCACATTTATTTTGAAAAAAAAAAAGCCATGTTTTAATATTTTGTTTTCCTACCCAGAAAGAAACATGTGTTATGAAGCTTTATCAATGTCTCAATAAAAACTTGTAATCATCTCCATTGGGTATACAGGAATCTTGCCTTTTGTTTTTCTTATTTTAAAAAATGGCTTGTCTTATTTACATTTGATTCACATTTTCAAAGAATTGATTGGAAAGGGCCTAGTGTCTTTTGCTGACATGAATTACAGCACAATCCTCAAAGGCATTGGTGCATGTTTGTATGTAATGTTGATAGGCCTACATTTGGGAATACACAAGTATGTATTCAACCATAGAGATGTGTATCTGGCCTCATGTATGTACATATTCAATGATGTGCAGGTCATATCCATCTTCATATATGTGTCTGTATGTGAACACATAGACGTCTGTATCTGAAAGCACATGGGTCAGGATCTGACTACACATATGAATGAGTATGTGTTTGTATATGTATTTGATCTGATCACCCACAGGTCTGTATCTGTCTACTCACGGGCTATATCTTGCCATACACAGGTCTGAATCTGAATGCATATGAATTTGGGCAAGACTTGACTGAACAATTCTTCTGTTCTATATAGCATGGACTGAGGTTCTTGTTTGGTATTCAGTGGATAGCTGGGCTTTTAGGGAGTATTTAGGATGACTTTACTCATGGGAGTGGCATGAGTGGCAGGAGTGGCTAGAATGACCAAGCTCTTCTGGCTCCTCCTTCTCCTTCTCCATGTAGCCTCCATGTCAAACTCCAGTGAGTTTGTTGGACTTGTAAAATGACAGTTCTGGACTTCCAGAGAGAAGACACAGAAGGTATTAAACAAAACCGTATTAGGAAATTACAAAACCAAGTAGCAAAACCACAACAAAACAAAACAAAAAACTGATTAAAAAATATGCAACATTGTTAATCATCATGAATACGTAATTCAAAACCGCAATGAGATTTTGCTTCCTACTTTTTAAGATAGATGTTATCAAAAAGAGAAGAGATTACATGTGCTGGTGAGGATGTAGATAAAAAAGAACACTAGTTCGCTGTTGTTGGGTATGTAAAATTTTTCAACCACTCTAGAAAATAGTATGGAGATACCTCGAAATGTGAGGTGAGGGCATTGCCAAACTTTTCCACCACTTAGTAACATGAATCACTTTCTCTTTAGCTTCCAAGATAAATCCATCCTGTCTTTTAAGGCTTTACTTACAGAGGCCTCAAAGCCCTTCCAACTCCCAGCAACTCCTGGTGGTGCCAAAGCCAATGTCACATGCTTTACATTTCTGTAATGGAAACACCACACTTCCAGCTTCCACTCTTTGCTCTCGTTATCTTTTGCTACATGGCATAAGACCTCGAATTTTGTGACTTAAACCCACAACCATTTTGACTTACCTCACAATCTGGAAGAGGTGGCTTGGTATTTTTTCTGCTTCATGTGGCATGGACTGAGGTCACTCTGTGGTATTCAACTGATAACTGAGGGGTCTTTAGGATCCTGGGAGTGGTATGATATATTCAACGTGCTGAATGGGAAAGTATGCAACGAATATTATTTTATCCAGCAAGGCTGTCATTCAGAATAGAATGAGGGATAAAGAGTTTCCCAGAAAAACAAAAACTAAAGACGTTTTGACCACTAAAACAGACCTACAAGAAATATTAAACAGGACCTTTTGGATGGGAAAGAAAACCCAAAAATAATAAACATAAGAAAGCAACAGAGAAAATCTCCAGAAACACTGATTTATAGGTAATAAAACCACACTAAATTCATATCTATTAATAATCACCTGACTGCAAATGGACTAAATGCTCCAATAAAATGAGGTAGAGTATCAGAAAAGTGGGGAAAAAAAGACCCATCTATATGCTACCTACAAGAGACTCCTTTTATTTTTATTTATTTTTACGTTTATTTATTTTTGAAAGAGAGAGACAGAACATGACTAGGAGAGGGGCAGAGAGAGAAGGAGACACAGAATCTAAAGTGGGATCCAGGCTTTGAGTTGTCAGCCCAGAGCCCGACATGGGGCTTGATCTCATGAACCATGAGATCATGACCTGAGCCGAAGTCAGGCACTTAACTGACTGAGCCACCGAGTTGACCCACAAGAGACTCATTTTAGACCTAAAGACCCCTGAAGATTGAAAATGAGGGACTGGAGAACCATTTCTCATGCTAATGGATGTCAAAAGAAAGCCTTACCAAACATACTTGTACCAGACAAACTAGGTTTTAAACCAATAAATGTAACAAGAGAGGAAGGACACTATATCATAATAAAAGGGTCTATGCAACAAGAATATCTAACAATTGTAAATATTTATGCCTCAAGATTGGAGATTTTAAATATAGAAATCATTTAATAACAAACATAAAGAAACTCATTGATAACAATGCAATAATCGTAGGTAACATCAACACCCAACTTACAGCAATGGCTACATCATCGATGCAGAAAATCAACAAGGAAATGATGGCTTTGAATGACACACTGGACAAGATGGACTTAACAGTTGTATTCAGAACATTTCATTCTAAAGGAGTACAATACACATTCTTTTTGAGTGCCCATGGGATATTCTCCAAAATAGATCACATACAAGGTAACAAATCAGGCTTCAATCAGTACAAAAAACTGAGATCATACCATGCATATTGTCAGGCCACAACACTATGAAACTGGATGTCAACCACAAGAAAAAAATTCGAAAGACCTCAAAAACATGAAGGTTAGAGAACATCTTACTAAACAATCAATGGGTTAACCAAGAAATTAAAGAAGAAATAAAAACATGGAAGCACATGAAAATGAAAACACGATAATCCAAAACCTTTGGCATGTAGCAAAAGTGGTCATAAGAGGGAAGTATATAGAATATAAGCCTTCTTTAAAAAGGAAGAAGAGCCTCAGATACACAACCTAACCTTATATCTAAAGGAGCTACAAACATAACAGCAAATAAAGCCTAAAGTCAACAGAAAAAGGGAAATAGTAAATATTAGAGCAGAAATAAATGATATAGAAACCAAAGAAATAGTAGAACAGAATGAAACCAGGAGCTGGTTCTTTGAAAGAACAAATAAAATTGATAACCCCCTAGCCAGACTTATCAAAAAAGAAAAGAGAAAGTACCCAGTAAATAAAATTGATAATAAAAGAGATCACACACACACAATAGGACACAATAATAAAAGATTATTATGAAAAATTATATAATTGGACAATATAGAAGAAATGGATAAATTCTTAGAAACATATCAACTAGCAAAAAGGAAACAGGAAGAAATAGGAAATTTGAACAGACCTGTAATCAGCAAAGAAATTGGATCAGTAATCAAAAATCTCCCAACAAATTAAAGTCTGGGACCAGATGGCTTCCCAGGGAAATTCTACCAATCACTTGCAGAAGAGTTAATATTATTCTTCTCCAACTGTTCCACAAAATAGATATGGATGGAAAACTTCCAAACTCATTTTATGAGGCCAGCATTACTTACCTTGATTCCAAAACCAGATAAAGACTCCACTAAAGAGGAGAATTACAGGCCAATATCCCTGATGAACACGGATGTAAAAAGTCTCAACAAGACACTAGCAAATTGAGTACAATAGCACATTAAAATAATTATTTACCACAGTCAAGTGAATTTTTTCCTTGACTGCAAGGTGGTTCAGTATTTGCAAATCAATTAACATGATACACTACATTAATAAAAGAAAGGATAAGAACTATATAACCCTCTCAATAGATGCAGAAAAAACATTTGACAAAATACAGCATTGATTCTTGATTAAAACCCTTGAAAAAGGGAACATACTTCAACACCATAAAGACCATGTACAAAAGACCCATAGTTAATATATCCTCAATAGGGTAAAACTGAGAGCTTTCCTGCTAGTGTCAGGAATAAGACAGGGATGTCCACCGTCACCATTGTTATTTAACATAGTACTGGAAGTCTTAGCCTCAGCAATCAGACAACAAAAAGAAATAAAAGGCATCCCAATCAGCAAGGAACCAGTCTAACTTTTCTCTTCACAGACCATACGATATTTATGTAGAAAACCTGAATACCTCTACCAAAAAATTGCTAGAACTGATAACACAAATATAGCAAAGTTGAAGGATACAAAATCAATGTGCCAAAACCTGTTGCATTTCTGTATACCAATAATGAAGCAGCAGAAATCAAAATCAAGGCATTGATCCCATTTATATTTGTACCTCACAACATAAGATACCTAGCAATAAACCTAACCAAAAAGGTAAAATATCTGCACTCTGAAAACTATAGATCACTGATGAAAGAAATTGAAGATGACACAAAGAAATGGAAAAACTTTCTATGCTCATAGTTTGGAAGAGCAAACATTTTTAAAATGTCCATACTGCTCAAAGCAATCTATACATTTAATGCATTCCCTATGAAAATACCATGAGTATTTTTCACAGAAGTTGAACAAAATCACCTAAAATTTGTGTGGAACCACGGAAGACCCTGAATAGCCAAAGTAATCTTGAAAAACAGAAGCAAAGTTGGAGGCATTACAGTTCTGGACATCTTGTTATATTACAAAGTTCTAATTATCAAGGAGTATAGTACTGGCACAAAAACAGACACCTAGATCAATGGAACACAGTAGAAATTCCAGAAATGGATCACTACTGTATGGCTAACTTATCTTTGACAAAGCAGGAAAGAATATCCAATGGAAAAAAGACAGTCTGTTCAACAAATGATGTTGGGAAAACTGGACAATGATATGCAGAAGAATGAAACTGGACCACTTTCTTATACCATACACAAAACTAAATACAAAATGGATGAAAACCTAAATGTGAGACAGGACGCTGTCAAAATCCTATAGGAGAAAACAGGCAGCAATCTCTTTGACATCAGGTGTAGTAAATTCTTACTAGACATGTCGCTGAAGGCAAGGGAAACAAAAGTAAAAAAGAACTATTGGGATTTCATCAAGTTACAACGATACTGCACAGAGAAGGAAACAATCAACAAAATGGAAAGGCAACCTAGAGAATGGGAGAATATATTTGAAAATGACATATCAGTTACAGGGGAAGTATCCAAAAACTATAAAGGAATTATCAATCTCAACACCCTCAAAACAAGTAATCGAGTTAAGAAGTGAGCAGAACACATGAATAAACACTTCTCCAAAGAAGACATCCAAATGGCTAACAAACCATGAAAAGATGCTCAACATCACTCATCATTGGGGAAATACAAATCAAACCAAAATGAGATATCACCTCACACTTGTCTGAATGCTAAAACTAACAACACAGGAAACAAGGATGTGGAGAAAGGGGAACCCTCTTACAACTTTCATGGGAATGCAAACTAGTGAAACCACTCTGGAAAATGGTGTGGAAGTTTCTCAGAAAGTTAAAAATAGAACTACCCTACAACCCAGTAATTGTTTTACTAGGCATTTACCCAAAGAGTACAAAAATATGATTCAAAGGGACACATGCACCCCAATATTTATAGAAGTATTGTGTACAATAGCCAATTATGGAATGTCCATTGACTGATGAATGAATAATGAAGATGTGGTATATAGATACAATGGATTATTAACCATCAAAAAAGAATGAAATCTTGCCATTTGCAATAACTGGATGGAGCTAGAGTGTATTATGCTAAGTGAAACGAGTCAGTCAGAGAAAGTCAAATACCATATGATTTCACTCTTGGAGTTTAAGATACTAAACAGGCGAACACAGAGGAAGTGGGAGAAAAAAGGAAACGATGCAAACCATAAAAGACTCAACTCTAGAGAACAAACAGGGTTGAGGAGAAGAGGTAGATTGGGGATGGGCTACATGGGTGATGAGTATTAAGGAGGGCACTTGTGATGAGCAATGAGTGGTATATGTAAGTAAGGAATTACTAAATTCTAAATTTATTTATTGGTGGCATATTCCTGCCACCAATTTTACACTATATGTTAACTATCTAGAACTTAAATAAAAACTTGAAACAATAAAAATAACTTCTCATTGGCAAAAATACAACAAAATTTAGTTTTAGTGGAGGAATATTGCTTATCTTTTCCTAAGTATTTTTGTTTTCAGATAGCTAATATGAAAGATTTTTAACATTTTGTAAGTTTTCTTTTTTTTTTTTTTAAATATTTTTATTTTATTTCTAGGAGAGAGAGAGACAGCGTGAGCAGGGGAGGGCCAGAGAGAGAAGGAGATACAGACTCTGAAACAGGCTCCAGGCTCTGAGCTGGCAGTCAGCACAGAGCCCGACACGGGGCTCGAACCCACGAACCGCGAGATCATGACCTAAGCGAAAGTCGGACGCTTAACCGACTAAGCCACCCAGGCGCCCCTCATTTTGTAAGTTTTCAATTGTTATGGAAATTAATATATAGAAGTGCAATTGAATAATTTGTTTGGATCTTGTAGCCTGAAAACTCACTAAATTCACTTAATATTTCTAGTAATCTCTGTAGATTCCTTAGAATTTTCTGTAACAGTATCATGTTGCTTAGAAAAAAGGGACATTTCATTGCTTGGAGAGATATAGGAGTATTTAGCTTTTCAGTTTATTTTTGAGTCTTTTTCAGAAGGTTGTGTTTTTCCTTTATTTTACCCATTTTATCTATGATATCAAATTTCTTAGAATAATGTTTTTTTGTAAGAACCATTTATTGTCCTTTTAAAGTTTGCATTATCTGAATGATGTTATCTGCTTTTTAATTTCTGATATTGGTAGTTTTATCGTCACTCTTGCTAGAAACTTATCAGTTGTATTATAAAAGTATTAACTTTTAGCTCTTTTAGTTAATTTTATGTTTTCTATTTTATTTTTGATCTTTTCATTACATCCTTTTTTATTTTCACTTTGTCTCTAATTTAGATTTCTTTTTTCCAGCTTCTTAAGAAAAGCTTAGGTGCTGTTAGAGCTTTATTTTATTTTATTTTATTTTTATTTTTTTTTATGTTTTATTTATTTCTAGGAGAGAGAGAGACAGCGTGAGCAGGGGAGGGTCAGAGAGAGAGGGAGTCACAAACCGAAAGAGGCTCCAGGCTCTGAGCAGGCAGTCAGCACAGAGCCCGACGCGGGGCTCGAACCCACGAACGGCGAGATCATGACCTAAGCGAAAGTCGGACGCTTAACCGACTAAGCCACCCAGGCGCCCCAGAGCTTTATTTTTAACACAATTATAAAGCTATACATACATTTAGGTCACCTGAAAACCAGCAACATTTGGTGTGGCTTAGGTTGTTAGAAAGATCTTCAGATGGTTCATACAGGTATTAAATGATTATCAATGATCCTTATGACCTAGAAAATGCAATATATGGCTACACATATATAGAGATGAAGATGCTCAATGGAGCTCATCGTAAACCATGGGAAAATGAGTAAGTATGGAAGCCCTCAGGAATTTGATGTACAAGCAGCTCTTGTTGGAAAATAATTTCTTTCTTGTAGTAGCAGTTACTCAGTTGATACTACGCTGAAATTAAAGAACTAAATTAATGAACTGAAAATCATTATGGTGTCAGTTGACATAGATTCAGGCCTTAATCAACAGCATCCGTTGCAACCCAGACTCAGGACCTGTGATTATCTGTCTTTTCAACAATTAAAGTGTCAACCTCAGTAAATTCCCTCATGCCAAGGCCTTCCGCCTCTGAGCCTCAGGGCCTCTTGAGCAAAGATTCTAACAGCTGGAAGAATGGCCTCCTTTGCTGAGGATATGATTGGGTAAGTCAGCCTGGGGCATGTTCTTCTTTCTCATTGATAAAAATATGGCTTCCCTTACCTAGATGTTTCCTATTCTGAAACTCCCAATTTATTATATGTTTAATTTTTGTTCTGTTCAAAATAGAGGCTTTTTCACATATTTGGACATATGCTACTTTTTCTTGGCAAGAACCAAGTCATCTTTTCTCTAAGGGTTGTTCTAGGGGAGAAAGCCGTCCTGAAGTAGTTACTTTATGTGAATTGGTTCCACATATTCTAATAAACTAATCTGTAATGACTTTACATTTCCTTTCATTAAAAACAGTAGAAAGCCATAGGCTGCGACTTCACATAGAATGGAAGAATTATTTTCCTGATACAATGGCCCAGGAGATTTCTGGCAACTCAAATATCTGCCCAGGCTGGAGTTTCTCTCCATCCCCTAGATGTTTTCTTGTTATATTTTCCTGTGCATAGGTATTCCTTGTTGCTTGTACAAACGTGGAAGGGCCCAATTCTCTAGGATGAAGCTAGAGAAAGGTAGAAATGTCTGCTCCATTAGCAAAGAAGTAGCCTTAAGGATACATTTTGAATGATTGAACAGGTAAAGAGTTCTCCTACTACCTGAGAGATTGTTCAGTCACTGGTCTTCCAGGAAGTTAAATTCCAGCATTTGTTTTATTAGACAAAGAGACAGATTAATGTCCAGAGACATGAACGCTATGCTAATCCTCTAAATAAAGGACTTTTTGGTTGCCTAACCATACTTGCCAAGAAGAGATACATTCGAATAACTTTTGAGGTTAAAAAAATTTTTTTATGAACAAATAATAGGCTTGGCTACATTTATTTCTACTAATTAGGCCAGTTTTTACACAGTCATGTGAAGACTATTATTACTTTATTAGATTGTCTTCTTATTTATTGTCTGACCCTATGAGAAATAGAGTCCATGCAGGAAGGACTTTTCATGTGATTTTTCACCCCTGTTTTATTAATTGCTATGTCCTCATTCATAGCATAGTTCCTGGTATTAAATAAATGCTCTAATATAAAAACAATAATTAATAATTAAATAGTTATTACATCTAATTTGATAAAGAAATATTTGTCATATCTAATCATACTTTAAGGCAGACGATAAATTGAGTGTTATGTAAAATGAAAGGAAAACTTTCTCTGGCCAGTGGGGGAATAAATGATAAAGTAATATGCACTGACACAAAATGACGTGGCTGATATTTTTTCTTGACTGGCAATAATCTCGTAATGGTTCTAAAAATGATTTTCCCCTTCATGTTACATCCTCTAGAACTTAATTATGTGATTAGGTCTAGTAGTAGTTTTACATAGAGATATTAAAAAAATTTGTGGGCAGTCCCAGTGAATTTAATTAAGCAAGAATCAGTCTTGAACACTTTCCAATTATGATTTAATGACAAATGGTGGTTAGAAGGGAGGAAATGTTTAGTGATCTCTGCCCCACCAGGAGAAAGATATTCTCCTCTTAAGAAATGATAAATTTATCAGGAGATCTTTGTTGGCAGAATGCACCACCCTCCCACTCTGCTCCTCCCCCAAAAAAAGCACAAGAATTTGTCTCAAAATTTCAAGTCAACTGGTGTGGCCACACCAACACAATAGAATGAGGACTAACTGACTGAATGGTTTTGTTTTTTTCTATTTGGAAGTTAGTAGAAAAGAGTTACTGGAGAAACACTTCCCTGGAAAATGGCTGGTTGCTATCTTTTTATTTAAAATGCAGTTGCTTGTCTTTTAGATACATTATCCTAAGGTGATAAAGTTTTATTTTCTGTGTGGACCATAGAATTCCTGTTACATAATCTCTAGTGCAGATCAAAGCCATCTTCAGAATAATTGGAAGATCCCATGAAGAACATGGACTGATATCCAAATGAAATAAAATATATCCTCAAATAATTGCAGCTTTTTTCTTTCTCTTATCATACTGGAAGAAACAAAAATTCCAGTCCCACAAATGAGTAAACTCTTCCTTCAGATTCTGGACTTGTCTTCACAAGGTAAGACTAACAGTAAATATTGGGGATAAGGTTTGCAATTGTGTGAATTTCTTTATTATGTAAAAGTGAGATCACTTTGAGATAAAGCAAACTTTGAAAAATGGGTTTTTTCAAAAATTTTCCCAAACTTGGGAAAATTAATTAGATGTTCTGAGCCTCTGTTTGTTCACTTATGAAATGGGGATGACAGTTCCTCTTACTGTAAATACAAACTGTGAAACATTAAGTTGTGAGTGTGTGATTGGAATCCACCATAGGCAATGTGAACTGTGGAATGAGAGATCAGAATTAGATTTTATAAACAGATCATTTGAACTGCACAAAGAGAACATAATGATGTAGGCCAAAAGGAAAGGGGAGGGACGTGGCAGGAGGCCAGTGCAGTGGGTCAGTAGGGAAGTGGTGGGGAGGGAAATGATAAAGTTTGTGATATATTTTAGAGGCGGTTCGTAAGATTGGTTAAAGATGTCAATACGTGATGTAAGAGCAAGAAAGGCATGAATGGGATGGTGATATTTCTTGTCTGAGAAACGACATGGAAGGTGGTACCATTTAATGAGATGGAAACGCCTATGTTTATTGTTGAACATTAAAAATTTAGTTTATAAGTACTGAATTAATATCCAATTGGAGATGTCCAAATTTGGAGATGTTGCATATATGAAATTTTTCTTTTTTTGAAGAAGGAGATGTATACTTTTTTTTGTATTATTATTATTTTTAATATACTGTCAAGTTAGTTAACATACAGTGTATACAGTGTGCCCTTGGTTTTGGGGGTCGATCCTTATGATCCATTGCTTACATACAATGGATCATCCCAACAAGTGCTCTCCTCAATGCCCACCACCCATTTCCCTCCTCCCCCGCTTCCCCATCAACTCTCAGTTTGTTCTCTGTATTTAAGATTCTCTTAGGGCTTGCCTCCCTCTCTGTTTGAAACTATTTTTCCCCTTCACTACCCACCATCATGGTCGTCTCTTAAGTTTCTCACGTTCCACTTATGAGTGAAAAACATATATCACTCTTTCTTTGACTGACTTATTTCAGTTAACATAATACCCTCCAGTTCCATCCACTTTGTTGCAATTGGCAAGATTTCATTTTTTCTAATTGCCAAATAGTATTCCATTGTATATATAAATCACGTCTTTATCCATTCATCATTCGATGGATATTTGGGCTCTTTCCATAATTTGGCTATTGTTGAAAGCACTGCTATACACATTGGGGTACATGTGCCCTTATGAACCAGCACTCCTGTATCCTTTGGATAAATTCCTTGTAGCGCTTTTTTTTTTAAAGATTTTTTAATGTTTTTTATTTATTTCTAGGAGAGAGAGAGACAGCGTGAGCAGGGGAGGGTCAGAGAGAGAGGGAGACACAGACTGAAACAGGCTCCAGGCTCTGAGCTGGCAGTCAGCAAAGAGCCCGACGCGGGGCTCGAACCCAGGAACCACGAGATCATGACCTGAGCAAAAGTCGGACACTTAACCGACTAAGCCACGTGGGCGCCCCTCCTTGTAGCACTTTTGCTGGGTGATAGGGTAGTCCTATTTTTAATTTTTTGAGGCACCTCCACACTGTTTTCCAGAGTAGCTGCACCAGTTTGCATTTTCACCAACAGTGAAAAGAGGGTTCAGGTTTCTCCACATCCTCACCAACATCTGTTGTTCTCTGAGTTGTTAATTTTAGCCACTCTGACCAGTGTGAGATGATATCTCAGTGTGATTTTGATTTGTATTTCCCTGATAATGAGTGATGTTGAGCATCTTTTCATGTGTCTGTTGGCCATCTGGATGTCTTTTTTGGAAAACTGTCTATTCATGTCTTCTGCCCATTCTTCACTGGGTTATTTGTTTTTTGTGTGTTGAGTTTGGTAAGTTCTTTATAGATTTTGAATACTAATCCTTTATCTGATATGCCATTTGCAAATATATTCTCCCATTCTGTCAGTTGGCTTTTAGTTTTATTAATTGTTTTCTGTGTGGTGCAGAATTTTTTTATTTTGATGAGGTCCCAATAGTTCATCTTTGCTTTTATTTCCCATTCCATTGGAGACGTTTTGAGCAAGAAATTGATGCAGCTAGGGTCAAAGAAGTTGTTGCTTGTTTTCTCCTCTAGGGTTTTGATGGTTTCCTGTCTCACATTTAGGTCTTTCATCCATTTTGAGCTTATTTTTGTGTATAGTGTAAGAAAATAGTCTAGTTTCATTCTCCTGCATGTTGCTGTCTGTCCAGTTCTCCCAGCACCATTTGCTAAAGAGACTGAATTTTTTTCCATTGGATATTCTTTCCTGCTTTGTCAAACATTAGTTGGTCATACATTTGTGGATTCAATTCAGAGTTCTCTATTCTATTCCATCAGTCTATGTGTCTGTTCTTGTACCAGTACCGTATTGTCTTGATATGAAGTTTAAAAATTAAGGGAGAGACACAACACTGGAGTACTTTCCCATTTATTGGTCAGAAAAAGGGAGTATATCCAACCAAAGACCATAAGAGGTCTCAGTGAGGGAAGTCACAATCCTTCAGTGAGCTTCCACTCCTAATTTGACCTACTCACATTGAATATGTTAATTACATTAAGTTCATCTCAAGTATTTCACTTTTGTGACTTTATAAACTGTTGCACCTTTTCATGGAATTCCCTTGCCCTCTTTTCTTGTCATTCCACTTTTCCTTTAAAACTCAGCTAAGGCATTGTACCTCTGGGAAGCCTCTGACTCAGTTTGGTAGATATATTCCTACTCTGTGACCCTCAAATTGTGGGACTGTTTTTATATTGTCAATTATTGGTTATTATTATGTATGCTATCACTGAATGTAAGAAACCGTGGCTTATTCAACTCAGAAATTACAAGGTCTATAAAACATTTGTACTATTTTACATTGTTTTAATTGGATGAATCAATGAAAGGTTAATCTTATAATGCATTTTTAAAATTTCCCTCTTGTTTTATAGATCTCCTGTCTCTAACATGAGAAGCCATCCCCTATGCAGACTAGATGGAATCAAGAAGCAATGTAACTTACTTTGTCCTCTTGGGCCTCACACAGGATCGAAAGGAACAGAAGGTCCTTTTTGTTATGTTCTTGTTTTTCTATATTTTCACTATGGTGGGCAATTTGCTCGTTGTCATGACTGTAACTGTCAGTAAGACCCTGAGCTCACCTATGTACTTGTTTCTTGCTAACTTATCTTTTATGGATGTCATTTATTCCTCTTGCATTTCCCCCAGATTGATTTCAGACTTGTTCTTTGGGGAAAATACCATATCCTTCCAATATTGTATGACCCAGTTATTTGCAGAACACTTTTTTGGTGGATCAGAGGTCTTTCTTCTGCTGGTGATGGCCTATGACCGCTATGTGGCCATCTGTAAGCCCTTGCATTATTTGGTTATTATGAGGCAATGGGTGTGTGTTGTGCTGCTGGTAGGGTCCTGGGTTGGAGGTTTTCTGCATTCAGTAATTCAAGTTAGCACAATTTATGGGCTCCCCTTTTGTGGTCCTAATATCATTGATCATTTTTCCTGTGACATGTACCCCTTACTGAAACTGGTCTGTACTGACACGTATGTTGTTGGGCTGTTAGTGGTAGCTAATGGAGGAATGATCTGCATGATTGTGTTTGTGCTCTTGCTCATCTCTTATGGTGTCATCTTGCACTCTTTGAAGAACCTTAGTCTGGAAGGGAGACGGAAAGCCCTCCAGACCTGTGGTTCCCACATCACCGTGGTGGTCTTCTTCTTTGTTCCATGTATTTTCATGTACGCGAGACCTGCTAAGACCTTCCCCATTGACAAATCATTGAGTGTGTTTTATACGGTCATAACCCCCATGCTGAACCCTCTGATCTACACTCTGAGAAATTCTGAGATGACAACTGCTATGAAGAAACTCTGGAGGAGAAATGTTATATCTCTTAGTAGATAAGTGAGTTATGTCATGAAGACAGTAATTTAACATTTGTGGCTATATCCTCAAATGTTGAAGTCCATTTTCCTGTAAATGCATTTACTGTAGGAATCAATAAATAATATGTAATTAAGTAGTCAATTAAAGTTTTATAGTTACACTAATTGTTAAATATTTATGTTTTTACTCATGTAAAAGTAATATACAGTGTTTTATTAGTTTCCGATGCAGTATGTAATGATTTAAAAATTATAGTGCTGATCATGATAAGTATAGTCTTAATCCCCATATTTAATGAGGTAATCAATGAAATTTTTATAGTTATACTAATATATTTTCAAAATTTTAAAAATGTTTTATTTATTTTTTGAAAAAGACAGAGTGAGAGCAGGGGATGGGCAGAAGGAGAGGAAGACACAAAATCCAGAGCAGTCTCCTGGTTCTGAGCTGTCAGCATGGAGCCCGATAGAGGGCTTGAACCCATGAACAGCAAGATCACAACCTGAGCTCAAGACAGACGCTTAACTGACTGAGCTGCCCAGGTGTTCCTAGTTACACTAATCTTTAATCAATTGCTATATTTATTACTTTCATTCTCATTCTTATTTTTATATTAAGTTGGATTCTTTTTTTTTCTTTAGCATGCTGTGTTTTATTAGCTTAACATGTGTAGTGATTCAGCAATTCCATTCATCACCTGGTACTCAACATAATAAGTGAGTACCTTAATCCACATCACTTCTTTAACCCAACCCTATTTCTCCGTGTGTGTGTGTGTGTGTGTATGTGTGTGTGTGTGTGTGTATACCCATCCTTCATCATAGTCCCAGGTCTTCTTCCATACATATTCTATTAAGATTGTTATTGTTTTTAAAATTGGTCAATTAATAATGTTTGCTAATAAAACATATGTACTCATGTTTATGTCTTTCTGTATAACTTCTGTATTTACTGCTCAGACTCCTGAAGTCCTTTCCACACCTGTCTGTAGATGTAACTCATTCTCCAGTTTCTCATACTGCTTAAAATTTCTTGATGAAGATACAGCAAAATTAATGTTTCCAGTCCTTCTCACGTTTCCTCCAATTTTTTTTTGTGACCTATAACTCTGCAATGAAGTCTTTTTGAAATTTTGTGTGAATTTTTGAAGTGGAATTTTTGGATCAATTGGTATACATATTTAAATGTTGATGTTTGTAGTTATTGCCCAAATATCATCAATGAGCTTGTACCAAACTACACTACTTCCCTAAGTCTAAAAACTGCCTGCCCAGCTTCATAGATGTGTCTATATATGAACACACAGAGGTCTGTATCTGACAGCACGTTGGTCAGTATCTGACTACGCATATGAATGCATATATGTATGTATATGTATTTGATCTGATCACACACAGGCCTGTATCTGTCTACACACAGGGCTATATGTTGCCATACACGGGCCTGTATCTGACTGTGTGTGATTTTTGGCAGGAATTGACTAAAATTCTCTTCCATGTGGGATGGACTGAGGTCCCTCTTTGGTATTCAGTGGATAGCTGGGCTTTTAGGAAGTGTTTAGGATAACTTTATTCATGGAGTGCTGCCTTGGCTGGCATGGCTAGAAGACCAGACTCTTCAGGCTCCTTCTCCTTCTCCATGTAGCCTGTCTCTCCAGTGAGTTTGTCAGACTTGTAAAATGGCAGTTTAGGACTTCCAGAGGGATGACACAGAAGATATTAAACCAGTTAAGATCTCATCCCATCGTGACGTCAGCTTGAAGTTCAGGATCTCAAGTTCTAAATTCAGACTGTATCTGCACCAAACGAAAAGGCAACCTATGGAATGGGGGGAAATATTTACAAGTCTTATCACTCACAAGGGGTTAATACCAAAATGTATGAGGAACTTATACAACTAAATAGCTAAAACAAAACAAAACAAAAAACTGTTTAAAAACTAAGCAATAATCCTGAATAGACATTTTCCAAAGAAGACACACAAATGACCAATAGGAACATGGAAGGGTACTCAACATTGTTAACCATCACGGAAATGCAAATTAAACCACAAAGAGATATATCTCATACTTGTTAGGATGGGTGTTATCAAAAAAAGAAGAGATCACACAGCTGAGGAGGATGTAGGTAAAAGGGATCTCTAGTTCACTGTAGTTGGTATAAATTTTTATTATACATTATTTTTATAATTTTTATAATATAAATTTATACACAAATTTATATTATATATAAATTTATATTTATACTACAACAGTAGTTGTAGTATGAATTTTACAGACACTCTCAAAAATATGGAGATTCCTCAAAAAGTGAAATATAGCTACCATAATATCTGGAAATTCCATTTCTGTGCATATATCCAAGAATATGAAATCAGAATCTTGAAGAGATAACTGCACTCCCATGTTTGTGGCAGTATTATTCACAACACCTAAGAAATGGAAACAATCTAAGTATCCATTGATGGATGAATGGAAAAACAAAAGTGGTATATTCAGGTATAAAAAAGAAGAAAATTCTGCAAATTGCAACACCATGAGAGACTTTGAGGGCATTATGTTAAGTGAAATATGTCACACAGGAAAAGACAAATGCTCTATTATCTAATTTATATATGGTATTAAAAAACCCAATTTATAGAAGCCAAGAGAATGGTGATTTCCAGGGCCTGGATGGTGGGAGAAATTTGTCAATGTTAGTCAAAGGGTACAAATTTCTAGTTGTAAGTTGGATAAGTTATGAGAAGCTAATGTATAACAGGGTATAGTAGTTAACAATAATATATTATATAGAAATAGTTGCTGAGAGAACAAATCTTAAATGTTCTTATGCTACACAGAAATTCCGATTATGTGAGGTGACATATGTGTTAACTATGCTTATTGTGGTAATCGTTTTGCATTATATGTATATATCAGATCAACATATTGTACACCTTAAAATTACACAAGATGCAATTAGATCAATTGCATCTAATAACCACGTGAAAACATAAATAAAATTAGACTTTGTGTGTTGAAAAAAGAAAGTCTAAGAACTAGAGACTTGCTATTTCTTCCCTATGCCCCAGACAATTTGGAAGTGGACAACCTAGCTAAGAGAATTTGGGAGACACACCTTAAATCTTTTTGAAGTCTTCACCAGGGTCTTACATCTACAACATTGAGATGATATCTATCCTGCCATTTCTTACTTTGAGAGTTTTTTGCTTTTTGGATAGGCTATAGATGCGTACCAATTTTATATCAGAACCCAGCAGCTCTTGACTCCTTTCATGTTTCTCCTGAATTCTGCTTGAGAACTTAACAGTTATGCTTTCAACTCACTTCTCTATCTCTTTTTTTAAGGTTCATTTATTTATTTTGAGAGAGACAGAGACAGCACAAGTGGGGGAGGGCCAGGGAGAGAGGGAGAGAGGGAAATTCCAAACCCCAACATGGGGCTCAAGCTCACAAAACCACAAGAGCATAGCCTGAGCTGAAATCAAGAGTCAGATGCTCAACTGACAGCCACCCAGGTGCCCCTCACCCCTCTTTATCCATACTTCAACATGCCATACCTTGCTGAGGAACCAGCTGGCACTTTCAGTATTATGCTTGGAAATCACAGTCAAATCCACCTGCTCTCAGCCCCCACCCCATTTCCTAGTTTCCACACTACTACAGGTGAGGGTATTGCCAAACTTTTCCAGCACTTGGTAACATGAATAATTTTCTTTTGAGCCTCCACACACAGTCCATCCTGTATTTCAACAAGGCTTTACCTACAGATGCCTTGAAGCCCTTACATCTGCCAGCAACTCCTGGGGCCAGGATCAATGCCATGTGCTTTATATTTCTGTTATGGAAGCATCACACTTCCAGCTTCCACTCTTTACTCTGGTTATCTTTTCCTACATGGCTTAAAACTTTGAAATTTTGTGACCTAAAATCACAACCATTTAAATTTGCCTCATTATCTTGTGGGCCAGCAATTCTGGCAGAGGTTAGCTGGATATTTTTTCTGTTTCATGTGACATAGACTGAAGTACCTCTGTGGTATTCAACTATACCTGAAGGGTCTACAGAATTCAGGGCAGCTTCATTTATGTTCACAGTGGCTTAGAAATGGTGACTGGAAAGAACCCACCCATCCCTCTCGCTATCCAGTTAAATGTAGGACCACAATCAGGGTAGTCAGACTTTTTAAAAATTCAAATCCAAGTTCATTAGCATAGTGTAATAATGGTTTCAGGAGCAGAATTTAGTGATTCATCACTTAAATATAACATCCGGTGTTCATCCCAACAAGTGCCCTCCCTAATGCCCATCACCCATTTAGCACATCCCTCCACCCCCCTCCCCTCCAGCAACCCTCAGTTTGTTCTCTGTATTTAAGAGTTTCTTATGGTTTGCCTCCATCTTTGTTTTTATCTTATTTTTTCTTCCCTTCACCTATATTCATCTGTTTTGTTTCTTAGATCCCACATCTGAGTGAAATCATGTGATATTTGTCATTCTCTGACTGACTTTTTTTGCATAACATAGTACACTCTAGCTCTAACCACGTTGCTGCAAATAGTAAATTTCATTCTTTTTGATCACTGAGTAATATTCCATTGTGTGTGTGTGTGTGTGTGTGTGTGTGTGTGTGTGTGTGTATACACATATGCTACATCTTCTTTATTTATGTATCAGTTGATGAACATTTGGGCTCTTTCCATAATTTGTATACTGTTATAAACATTGGAGTGCATGTGAACCTTCGAATCAGCATTTTTGTATCTTTTGGATGAAAAGCTAGTAGTGCAATTTGCTGGGTTGTAGGGTAGTTCTATCTTTAATTTTTTGAAGGACCACCATAGTGTTCTTGAGTGGTTGTATTAGTTTGCATTCCCACCAAGAATGCAAAAGTGTTCCCCTTTCTCCGCATCCTTGCCAACATCTGTTGTTTCCTGAGGTGTTAATTTTAACCATTTTGACAGGTTTTGATTTGTATTTCTTTGATGATGAGTGATGTTGAGCATCTTTTCATGTGTCTGTTAGCCATCTGGATATCTTCTTTGGAAAAGCATCTATTCATGTCTTCTGCACATTTCTTAACTGGATTATTTATATTTTGGGTGTTGAGTTTGGTGAGTTCTTTATAGATTTTGGATACAAACCCTTTGTCCAATATGTCATTTGCAAATATCTTCTCCCATTCCATTGGTTGCCTTTTAGTTTTGTTGATTGGTGACTCGTTGTCTATGATCCTTATGACCTAGAAAATGTAATACAGAACTAAACATATGTGGAGATCAAAATGCTCAATGGAGCCCATCATAAACCATGGGAAAATGAATAAGTGTGGAAGCCCTCAGAGATTTGATGTACAAGCAGGCTCTTGTTGGAAAATAATTTGTTTCTTGTAGAAGTAGTTACTCAGTTGACCCTGGACTGAAATCAAGGGTCTAAATTAATGAACCTAAAATCATTATGGTTTCAGTTGACATAGATTAAAGCTTTGATAAACAGCATTCACTGTGGCCCAGACTCCGGAGCTATGATTACCTATCTTTTCAACAACTGCAGTGTCAACGTCAGTAACTTACCTCATCCCAAGTCCTTCTGCCTCTTAGCCCCAGTCTTCTTCTTCTTCTTTTTTTTTTAATTCATACTGATAAATTTAATTCCAATCTATTTCATGTAGTCTATCCTTGCCTTCCCCCATCCTATATTTCTATCTCTCTTTTTTTTTTTACAAAGTTTATTGTCAAATTAGTTTCTACATAACACTCAGTGCTCATCCCCACAAGTGTCCTCCTCCATGCCCATCCCCCCTCCCCCCACATCCATCAGTCCTCAGTTTTTGTCAGCATTCAAGAGTCTCTCATGGTTTGCCTCTCTCCCTTTCCCCCACCATTTCCCCCTTCTTCTCCCCCTTGTTCCTCCGTCAAGTTCCTCCTAATCCTCCTATACGTGCAAACATATGATATTTGTCCTTCTCTGCCTGACTTATTTCGCTCAGCATAACACCCTCAAGGTCCATCCATGTGGCTACACATGGCCAGATTTCATTGTTTCTCATTGCCATGTAGTATGCCATGGTATAGATAAACCACATCTTCTTGATCCATTCATCAGTTGATGGACACTTAGGCTCTTTCCATGTTTTAGCTATTGTGGAGAGTGCTGCTATGAAAATTGGGGTCCATGTGCTCCTATGCCTCAGCATTTCTGTATCCTTTGGGTAAATTCCTAGCAGTGCTATTGCTAGCCCCAGTCTTCTTAAACAGAGATTCTAACAGCTAGAGGAAAGACCTCCTTTGCTGAGGATATGATTGGATAAGTCAGTCTGAGACTGGTGCTTCTTTATGCTGGCTAAATATGACTTCCCTTACCTAAATGTTTCCTACTATAAGCTCACAATTTATTGTTTGTTTAACATTTTTTTTCTGTTTAGGTTAGAGGCTTTTCACATATTTGACTGCCTGTTCTTCTTTGTGGCTAGAGCCTACTTGTTTTTTTTTCCCCTCTATGGAGGTTGTTCTAGGAGAGAAAACTGTCCAGAAGTGCTCACTTCATTTGAATTTGTCCCACATATTCTAATAAAGTAATCTATAATGACTATATTCTCTTTCATTACAAAGAGTAATGACATAAAAGCCATAGACTGTGTCTGCACATAGAAATGGAAGAATTGTTTTCCTGCTACAATGGCCCAAGAGATTTCTGACAACTCAAATATCTGCCCAGGCTGGAGTTTGTGTTAATTCCCTAGATGGTTTCTTCTTATATTTTCTGGTGCATAAATATCCCTCATAACTTGTATAGACATATGGAAGAGCCCAATTCTCTTGGATGAAGCTGGGGAAAGGCAGAAACATGCCTTCCGTTAGGGCAGAAGTGGACTTAAAGATACGTTTTTGAATGAGTGACAAGTAGTAGAATTCTCAGGTAACGAGTTCTCCTACCACCTGAGAGATTGCTCAGTCTTTGGCCTTCCAGGAAGCAAATCCCAGAATTTATGTATTAGGCACAGAGACGGATTAATGTACAGAGACATGAATGTTATCCTAATCCTCAAAATAAAATACTTTTTTTGTTGTCCCACCATAACTGCCTAATAAGAGATTTATTTTAGTAGCTAATTTGAGGTTATAAAATTTTGGGCATTTTTGTATTGGCAAATAACAGACTTGTCCAAGTTAATTTCTTCTAATTAGGTAATTTTTGCATGGTCTTTTGGACATAGCAGCTTTGTGTTGCTTTGAGGACATATTCCCAGCAAGTCAGAATGTTCCATTATATTTGCACAGTAAATATGTTGTCTTTATAATCTAGACATGCACGTTGGATAATTCTACACTTGTTTGAAAGACTGAGATGTTGAGGAACCTTCATGGAAATATGGAAAGTGTGGTCAGTTGGAACTATTTCCAGATGCACTTATCAGGCATATATTATTATGTGTTCTATGGTCAAACATAGATCTGTGAAGTATCTACAATTTACTCACAGTGAAAGAAGCACTATTTTAATGACCAAAGAAAAGACATAAAAGGTGAGTCCTTAAAACAATCAAGGTATATTTAATGAAAATTCGTGTAATGTATTTAATGTAGCAGATATCTTAAATACTATATATTTTCTTTGGGAACGTCTGGATTGAGAAATTTAAGCTAGCAAAACTGAAATTCATCAGTGTACCTAAAATGTATTTGATTTTAGTAGTATAGCCTGACAGATGTTTATTGTCTATTTTGCCAAAAAAGAAATAGGAACATATAATGCATTTAAAATTAACTAATGGAATTATACAGTTGGTTCATGGGCTAATTTACATAGCATGTTAATATTTGTAATTACTGTTAGATATTTAAATTAGAGAATTTAACATTGTATGTCATATCAAGTGTGTTAGAATATAGAGGAATAAAGAAACGCCTATTCTGTTCTGGAAGCTTGATGTGTGCTGCTATGTGTGAATCTTATACTTTTCATCAATACCATGATGCTACATATTCATGAAGAAGCTCATGCTCTGGGAGTAACTTTTGGCCACAGAGAGACATAAAACTATAAATGTAAATCCCTATAGTACTTTTATTACCAAAGGATTTTAATTTTTCTTTTTAAGGACATATTCATAAGAAACTATGTAAAATATATCTTTTAAATAGAGCTCTGTTTACTTAATGGTTTCAGTTATTAAAGTATAGTAAGGCTATCAGTCAGTTTTTACAGTATCAAATCTTTGATGACTTTAACTGTGGAGAATAGTTTATATACTTCATTTCTACACGTGAAGTAGAAGATTTATCGTGGTGAAATCCAAATTGGTGATTAATAAGAGTCAAGAACACTATTTTCTGCAGAAAGTAAGGATTGAAAAATAAAAATTATATATAGACTGCCTTATATGTTCATCATGTGAATGAAGCATGTAGACCATTTGTCACACCTGGCTTCTAAGGAAAGCTCCTCTTTCTCCGCATGTCCTCCCTGCTTCCAAGTCCATGGGATTGAAATAAACTTGTCTATATATGAGGTTTAGTTAATTCTTTAATGTCCCTGAGCACCGAATAACCCAAAAGTTTGGGCTTGTATTTGTATCTGTACAATTCTTCTTTAGTTTAATTTTGCCCTTTCCTTCAGATGCAGGGTCTCTGAGGAATCAGTATTTTTATTCTTTTTAAATTTTTTTTCCCCTTTACCAAAAAGTGCTTTGTGCTTAGTTGTTATCACTTCCCAAGATGCCTCCTGAGTGACCCTTGGAAGGCTCGGGGGATTTGCCTTCTAGCACTTCCTCACTAAAGGAAATATTTCAGAATAAGATTTTTTAAAAAGTTTTTTTCTTTTTTATTGAGAGAGAGAGTATGAGAGAGGGAAGGGTAGAGAGAGAAGGAGAGAGAGAATCCCAAACAAGTTCCACACTCTCAACACAGAGCCTGATCTAGGGTTCTATCTGACGGACTGTGAGATCTTGACATGAGCTGAAATCAAGAGTTGGACACTTAACTGACTAAGCTGCCCAGGTGTCCCTGAATAATATTTTTAAAAGAATACTAACATCACTTAGTTATCACTTTAATATTTTTTTACCTGAGGATATTTATTTTTTTTTATTTTTATGACACACATTTTAATAATCAGAATTTTAGGTGATGACATTATAGCAGGACATATTAAAACTTTAGGAATTCCATAGAATTTTTTTTTCTTTTCGATTTATTTATTTTTTTAAAGATTTTTTTTTTTTACAAATAGTTTATTGTCCAATTAGTTTCCACATAACACCCAGTGCTCATCCCAAGTGCCCTCCTCCATGCCCATCCCCCCTCCCCCCTACATCCATCAGGAAGGAGAAATTTTATTTAAGAAATTGTATTTAAGAAATTTATTTCTTAAATACAATTTCTTAAATATAATTTCTCCTTCCTGATTTGATACTTCCTATATTTCATTTTCTACCTTTTTTCTCTAGTTTTCTGGTTGCTTCCAGACAAGACACATTTCATCATAGGTAAATATTATTGCTCATACGTAATAAAATAGGAAATATCTAAGGCATACAAACTTACCCTATGCAACACAAGGGGTTCATGAGTTACAGGTGCAATATTCTTTTTATCCAGGACTATGTCTATAATACTTTTCAAATTGACAAAGATCCAGATAATTTATTCTGATACAATTCAATAGTGAAACATTCAAGAACATTAATAATTGTGTAATTTACTGTGCCTTTAAACAGGTGCCAGGCATGATCTGGATGCTTTATTTGTAATAAAGCAATAAACTTAAGAGGTAGAAACTATCATTATCCACTGTCTAAAAATCATGAAACTGGGGCACAGAGAGGTTAAGCTACCAAACGTTGCTCAGATGGTAAGTAGTGGAGTTGGGATTCCAAAACAGTCAAAGAAGCTCCAGAGTCTGCATTAGTCACCACTGCGCTACCCTTTCTCTCCAAGGATGTTTTGGGTCTTAAATAGGTGTACACTGAATGAGAAACTTGTAGTCATGATTTGCTGTTTGTAATGATCAAATCCCATTTATCACTGGCTAGCATTTTTCAAGTAACAGTAACAAGATTGGAAATTTTTATTTAATTGTAAAAACATGAAAAAAGAAAAAAATGTCAACAGAATAGAAGGGGTAGGGCTGCACAAAAGGTTTCACAAAACATTGGACTAGACAGGATTCTGAGATGGACTTGTTTGATCCCTTTATTTTCCAATGAGCAAGCCGAGGCAGGCTTGTAAGACATTTAGAAGATGACTCAAACCCATGCCTTCTTACGCTGAGCTTGAATTTTCCCCTGAGTGTGCTGATTTTTGCAAACTGGGCACTAAAGTTGTATTTTTGAGTGCTCTCAGTACCCAAGAAGCATTATAAATAAAACCATATCCCATTGTACCCTACCCCTCTTTTCAGTGTCTGTTTCTCTTCCCTCACTACCTAGTTCACGCCAAGTTTTGAAAAAAAAAACAAACCAGGTGCTAATGTCACAATGTGTGAAATTTGCAGGTCTCTTCAGTTTGGTTCAAATGTATTTGCTGAAAATGTAGATAGTATATGTGTGTTAAGATGTTGTGGAGTAGGCAAACATTAAATGGAGAGAACTCCAACTCCTTATGAAGTTGATAGTCAGAGAATCAGACCAAGTCATTGTGATAAGGAGCAATGTGCTAAAGAGTTTTGTAGTTATTTGAAACAGTTCAGTCTAGTCTTTACATCAAAGTCTAATCTGAACATCTAATAGTTGAATATCATAGTATTATTAAGTTAATTATTCCAGAAAAGATGCTATTTTTGGTGCCAGATAAATCACACTGTAAAGGTACTCACTGCAACTACTACCACCTTAAACCAGTGACTGTATGTTGATTTATGTAGTTTATTGCTACCACCAGAAAGTACATTTCTGGAAAGCATGGATCCTTTCCTTATTTGTGACTGCTGATTTTGGTGCCAAAAATAGTTTAAATAAAGCTATAATAAATCTATGATTATATCTGAGCTTTTGATTGCTCCTCTCTATAGATGATCCCCTAAGACTTAGAGATAGAACTTCTTTCTTGTAAGCCAACAAGATCATCTGAAGACAAATAGGATCATCAAGGGAAGACCTAACAGGCTTTTTGGAAGAACTCAATAGATATCACTAAATACTTATTGTGTGTAAACTGCTGTAGGAAAATACCTAATGATGAAGACACGTTCTTAACAATGGAAGTATTTATAGTCCTGTTCACAATTTCATTACAGATTCCATTCTCCTGAGCTCTCAACCCTGAAACAGGCCATATAGAAAGAGTAAATGGGAAATAATAACAATGTGACAGAATTTGTCCTCCTTGGCCTCACCCGGGATCCTGAAGGGCAAAAAGCATTATTTGTCATGATTTTGCTCATCTACATTGTGACAATAATGAGCAACCTGCTCATCGTGGTGACTGTTTTTGGCAGCCCCTCTCTAGGCTCCCCCATGTACTTCTTCCTCACCTATCTGTCACTCATGGATGTTGTTTATTCCACTGTCATCTCTCCCAAATTGATTATAGACTTACTCTGTGACAAAAGGACAATTTCCTTCCCCGCTTGCATGGGCCAGCTCTTTCTAGAACACTTGTTTGGGGGATCTGAGGTCTTCCTCTTGGTCGTGATGGCCTATGATCGCTATGTGGCCATCTGTAGGCCGCTGCATTACTTGACTGTCATGAATCGACAGGTTTGCATTCTGCTGTTGGTGGTGGCCTGGATTGGAGGTCTTGTGCACTCTATAGTTCAACTTCTCTTTGTGTACAGCCTCCCGTTTTGTGGCCCCAATGTCATTGATCACTTCATCTGTGACATGTACCCATTATTGGAACTTGCCTGCACCGACACCTACTTAATAGGCCTCACTGTGGTTGCCAATGGTGGAGCCATCTGCATGGTCATCTTTATCCTTCTGCTCATCTCGTATGGAGTCATTCTAAATTCTCTTAAAAGTCACAGTCCAGAAGGGAGGCGCAAAGCCTTGTCCACCTGCAGTTCCCACACCACAGTAGTTGTTCTCTTTTTTGTGCCCTGCATTTTCATGTATGTTAGACCTGTTTCCAACTTGTCCATTGACAAATCCGTAACTCTGGTTTATACAGTTATCACTCCCATGTTAAATCCTTTAATATACACGTTGAGAAATTCAGAGATGAGAAATGCTATGGAAAAATTCTGGTGTAAACATTTAACCAAAAGTAAAATAAAAACATGTCACTGACACTGAACACATCTATGAGTAGTTCTAAAGCAACAAAAAGGTAGTAAATTCTGACAATGGGTTTAGTCAATTCAATGGATTCTCTAGAGATATTTCTCTTTACTTACACAAAGTCATCAAGAAGTAGAATAAATTGTCTTTTGAGGTAAGAATCAACCTGAGGGAAATTCTGAAAGTTGAATAAAAGACACAGGTATTTGTCCTATTACGAGTAAAAATACAATTACTTTCACCTTGTAGCCTTATTTTTCTTGGTTTATATTGAAATGGAACTTTAGAAATAATAGTTTTTAAATTTAAAAAATGTTTATTTATTTATTTTGAGAGAGAGGAGAGAGTGAGCATGAGTTGGGGAGAGGCAGACAGAGAGAATTCCCAGAAGGCTCTATGCTGTCAGCAATGGACCTGAAGTGGAGCTTGAACTCATGAATGGTGAGATCATGACCTGAGCTGATATCAAGAGTCAAAGGTTTAACCAACTCAACCAACCAGGCAACCCAAGAGTTTTAAATTTTTAAATGTGGAAACAAGCTACTTTTGAAAATTTACTTTTGAGGTGCCTGGGTGGCTCAGTCGGTTAGGCGTCAGACTTTGGCTCAGGTCACAATCTCATGGTTCGTGGGTTAGATCCCCGCATCAGGCTGTGTGCTGACAACTCGCTCAGAGCCTGGAGCCTGTTTCGAATTCTGCGTCTCCCTCTCTCTCTGACTCTCCCCTGCTCACACTGTCTCTCTCTCTCTCAGAAATAAATTTTTAAAATAAAAAAAAAAAAGAAAATTTACTTTTGCCCAAACTAAATAGGAAGTAATTTGGCTAACACTTGAGATAAATTACTGGGGCATAAAGAGTGGTTTATAAATGTTAATGTTCATTATTTTATCAGTGCAGCAACTTTCTGTAGCTGCTTTCTGCATCTTGTCTTTATAAGGTTATTTTCATTCCTCCCATCAATGCCTATGCTTTTGCAGTTCAGGACATTTTATAGAAGGTATTTTTGTGTTTGGTTAGACACTATCAGTGAGAAAGTTTGTTAAAAAGGATGTTGGATGTTTTCCCAGGTTGGGATGAACCTGTATGGGATGGTTGATGATGAAAACAGATAATAGTTCTTGATTTAAGCACAGAAAACCATACGAATCCTATTATAAACATATTTTTATGCTTTACCTCAGTAGCTGTTATGTACATTTTTTGGTATTCTTCAACAGGCAGATAGAATTTATTTTGTCTTCATGATACTAAAGAAATAGGTAAAGAAATGTGTTATTTTGTATAACAGTGTTTTCCCCAAAAGTTGTATTCAACTCAAGTACTTTGTCCTGATAGACTAATAATGATTTACTTTGAAATAAATAAAATTTTGTTTTTCACTGTTTTGTAAAAAATTCAGCAACAGGTTTTCTGTCTGCAGCCCTCCCAGAACATTGCAAACTATTTTTCTCTCACTCATCTCCTTTTTTTTTTTGATGAGTGGTTAAATTTTTATCAATTTTGTTGTTTTTTTTCAAAGAATGTGCTCCTGTTTTATTGATGTTCTATTAAAAAATATATATACACACACACATACCATATATACATAAAGGAAGGTATGGCACATTCAAAGAAACAAAACAAAACAGCAGAAATTGCCCCTACAAAGCTCTGATGACTGGACAGGATTTGAACACACTATCTTAGAGATGTTCAGAGAAGTAAAGGAAGATATGGCAAAGGTTAAGAAAAGGAAGCTAAGGAAAGTGTCAAGGTCATGAATAAAATGGAAATATCAAACAAGTGACAGAAAACTTCCATATCTATAAACCTTAGTAAAGAAATAGTATATTTTTGGGAGAGGGCAAGATGGCGGAGAAGTAAGGAGCTCCATACTTGAACTCGCGCCCATACATCACACAGAAAAGATCTGAAGCCATTGGAAACCTTACAAAACCTGAGAGACTGGGAGGAAAAGGACGCAGAATCCACCGAGAAAGGCTTCTAACGTGAGTGCGAACCGGGGAAGAGAAAATCGGGCCGGAATCGGAGACTCCAGGGTGGGAGGCAATCCCCCTCTACCCTCTACGGGGAGTGAGAGGAGAAAAGGAGAGAGTCTGAAACAGAAAAACCTCCGCTCGGGGGGGAAAACACCTCTGCTCGGTGCATAGAAAGACCATACTTGCCAATACCTGCACACCAGGTCCCCTCAGGCCAACTGGTCCTGGGGGGAGCTGAGACACAAACTGCTTCTTTGTGCTGACTCTGAGAGGCTGGACTTCAGAGTAGTGGCGCGCCTGCCGCCATTGTAGCTCCCGGGCGGCTGGAACCCCTGAAAGAGCCGCGCGGACACCGGGTGTCCGTGCTCCTGGCTGGCTAGGACTCGAGAGGGAAGGCAAAGAGCTAAAAACTGGGAAATTAGCTTGTGAGTTCGGGTTTTGGGTGACGAGCCATAGACGGACCTGGTTTTCCTCATTCCAGCGGACTCGGGCTACGTAGACCCGGCAGGCAAGCCCCCGCGCATGCGCGCCAGCCTGACACAGAAAAGGAAGCAGTGATTCTGACTCCGCCCCCAGAGCTCGGCAAGGGGCCTGGAATTGCCTGAGGGGTTTGCCTGGGAAGCTGTGTCTAAAGCAATTTCAGCGGGGCGTGCGGACTGGGATTTGGAGATTGGAACTGGCCTGGGTTGAAGAGTGCAACCAACTTTGGCTGCGCCCCCGGTACAGGGAGTTGACACACCCAAAAAAGCGAGGAGCAGCGCTTGCTTCAAGAAGGGATTGGAGCACCCTCACTCTCCTGCCCACAGCCGCCAAGGCAGAGCTCCCGCCTGAGGCATTGGATCACGCCACGCCCATCCCTGCCTGAGACGTGCCCTCCTCCCTTTTTTCTTTGCCTTTTTTTGTTTTTTTCCCTTTTTTTCTTTCTTTCCCCGCCCCCTTTTTTTCTCTTTCTTTTTTTCTTCTTCTTTCTCTTTTCTCTCTTTTTTCCCCAGAACACTGACCTGATTAACTCTGGTCGCCAGCTTGCTTAAACAATCACAACGAGTCCATTCTGTAAATGTAAATTCTTCACCTACAAACATTTTCAGCTATTTCTCTCAGGAGTAATTAGACTATATAGTTTCTCTGGATAATTCCAGCATCCTTTTCTCACCTATCCAACCATATTCTACCCTTTACCTCTTTGAAAAAAGCTTCTTATCCCTTCTGCCTGTTCATTCTATTTCCAAATCTGCCTCGTCTTGCCCTGCCTTCTCTCTCTTTCTCTCTGCTCTTCAATCAGCACTGCATGCACACAGCTATTTAACTGTAGCTGGGAAATCCAGGTATATGCTTTAAACCATTCTTTGTCCATCGGTTTTCTTCCTTTTTCCTTTTCTTTTCCCCTTTTTGACCCTTTTAAGTATTTTATACTCCCTATTATTCACCCTCCCTCCACCGTCTTTTCTCTTAACTTTTTCGTTTTCCCTCTCGCTTTGCATGTTAGTTGAATTAGTCTGTGCATTTGTGTGCTCCTGCTCCCTGTGTGTTTGTCTGTCTGTTTTCTTTTCCAGGGCTACCTCAAGAAACAAGCTAGAGTACACAAGGTGGAGAGTCCCAAATATCACTACGAATAGGAAAATAAAATAACCAAGGTCCCAACAAAAGAGACAGAGGGATACCATTCAAAAAACACTCTCTGAAAGGATAGGCCCTGGAAAGTCAAAGACTCTTCTTGGATATAGCAGTGCTCATAGAAACAGAGAGCATAACAAGTCTTTAAAACCAGCAAGAGCCGGAAAGCTAACTAAAATGACGAAATGAAAGAGCTCTCCTCCAAAGAAACTCCAAGAAGAAATGACAGCTAATGAACTGCTCAAAACAGATATCAGCAGCATAAGTGAACAAGATTTTAGAATAATAATGGTAAAATTAATAGCTGGGCTTGAAAAAAACATAGAGGACATCAAAGAAACTATGGCTACAGACAGAATGGAAAGTAAAAATAGGCATGAAGAATTAAAAAATGCGATAAATGAGATACATAATAAATTAGAGGCCTCCAATGCACGGATTAAAGAGGTAGAAAGGAGAATAAGTGATTTAGAAGACACCATTCTAGAAAAACAAGCAGCTGACAAAAAAAGAGACAAACTGATCCAGGAACAGGAAAGAAGAATTCGAGAGCTCAGCTATACGGTCAAACGCAACAATATCTGTATCATAGGAATCCCAGAAGACGAAGAGAGAGGAAAAGGTGCTGAAGGAGTACTGGAACAAATTATAGCAGAGAACTTCCCCGACCTGGGAAAAGAAGTAAACGTTGAAACACAAGAAGTTCAGAGGATCCCCTTCAGATGTAATCTGATCGACCTTCTGTAAGGCATATCATAGTAAAAATGGCAAAATATAAGGACAAAGAGAAACTTTTGAAAGCAGCTAGGGAGAAAAGGGCCCTAACATACAAAGGCAAACCTATCAGAGTGGTGACAGACCTATCTACTTAAACGTGGCAGGCCAGAAAGGAATGACAGGAGATCTTCAATGTGTTGAACAGAAAAGATATGCAGCCAAGAATCCTCTACCCAGTAACCCTATCATTCAAAATGAAAGGAGAGATAAAAACCTTTCCAAATAAACAGAAATTGAAAGAATTTGTCACCACTAAGCCACCCTACAAGAAATCCTGAGGGGGATGCTCTGAAGGAAAAGATGCAAGAAACAAAGATAACAGAGACACCACCACAAGAATGAACCCACAAAGGACACAAAGACCCTAAACCCACATATCTCAATAATAACACTGAATGTAAATGGGCTGAATGCTCCAATCAAAAGACATGGGGTAGTAGAACGGATAAAAAAACAAAATCCATCTATATGCTGTCTACAAGAAACTCATTTTAGACGGGAAGATACCTTCAGATTAAAAGTAAGGGAATGGAGAAATATATATGATGCTACAGGAAATCAAAAGAAAGCCGGAGTAGCAATACTTATATCAGACAAACTGGACTTTAAAGTAAAGACAATAACAAGAGATGAAGAAGGGCACTACATAGTAATTACAGGGTCCATCCATCAGGAAGAACTAACAATCATAAATGTCTACACACCGAATATGGGAGCACCTAAATATCTAAAACAATTAATCACAAACAGAAACAAGCTTATAGATAAGAATGTGCTAATAGCAGGGGACTTTAATACTCCGCTTACAGCAATGGATAGGTCAACTAGACAGAATATCACTAAAGAAATAATGGACTTGAAAGACACATTGGACCAGATGGATCTGACGGATATATTTAGAACTTTACATCCTGAGGCCAGGGAATTTACTTTCTTCTCAAGTGCGCATGGCACATTCTCCAAGATAGATCACATACTGGGACATAAAGCAGCCCTCAATAAATATAAAAGAATAGAGATCGTACCATACACACTGTCAGATCACAATGCTTTGAAACTTGAAATCAATTACAGGAAGAAGTCTGGAAAACCTCCAAAAACTTGGAAGGTTAAAGAACACCCTTCTGAAGAATGAATGGGCCAATCAGGCAATTAGAGATGAAATTTAAAAATATATGAAAACAAATGAAAATGAAAACACAACAATTCAAAATCTATGGGGTGCGGCAAAGGCAGTCCTAAGAGGAAAGTACATTGCTCTCCAGGCCTATTTCAAGAGATTAGAAAAAGCGCAAGTCCAAAATCTAACAGCTCACCTAAAGGAACTAGAGGCAGAGCAACAAGAACGCTCTAAACCCAATAGAAGAAGAGAAATAGTAAAAATTAGAGCAGAAATAAACAACATAGAGACCAAAGAAACAATTGAACAGTTCAATGAAACCAAGAGTTGGTTTCTTGAAAAAGTAAACAAAATTGACAAACCTCTAGCCAGACTTATCAAAAAGAAAAGAGAGAGCACCCAAATAGACAAAATTATGAATGAAAATGGACTTATTACAACCAACCCCTCAGAAATACAAGCAATTATCAGGGAATACTATGAAAAATTATATGCCAACAAATGGACAACTTAGAAGAAATGGACAAATTCCTAAACACACACTCACTACCAAAATTCACACGGGAAGAAATAGAAAACCTGAACAGACCCAGAACGAGTGAAGAAATTGAATCAGTGATCAAAATCTCCCAACAAATAAGAGCCCTGGACCTGATGGCTTCCCTGGGGAATTCTACCAGACCTTTAAAACAGAATTAATCCCAATTCTTCTCAAGCTATTCCAAAAAATAGAAATCTAAGGAAAACTCCTGGACTCATTTTATGAAGCCAGCATCACTCTGATTCCCAAGCCAGACAGAGATCCAGCAAAAAAAGAGAAGTACAGGCCAATATCCTTGATGAATACGGATGCAAAAATCCTCAACAAGATCCTTGCAAATGAATCCAGCAGCATATAAAAAGAATCATCCACCAAGATCAAGTGGGATTCAATCCTGGGTTACAAGGCTGGTTCAACATTCATAAATCAATCAATGTGATACATCATATCAATAAAAGAAAAGATAAAAACCATAGGATCCTGTCAATAGATGCAGAAAAAGCATTTGACAAAATACAGCATCCCTTCTTAATAAAGACTCTCGAGAAAGTTGGGATAGAAGGAACCTACTTAAACATCATCAAAGCCATCTATGAGAAGCCTTCAGCGAACATCATCCTCAACGGGAAAAACTCAGAGCTTTCCCCCTGAGATCAGGAACACGACAGGGATGCCCACTCTCACCACTGCTGTTTAACATAGTGCTGGAAGTCCTAGCATCAGCCATCAGACACCAAAAGGAAATCAAAGGCATCAGAATTGGCAAAGAGGAAGTCAAACTTTCCCTCTTCCCAGATGACATGATACTCTACATCGAAAACCCGACAGACTCCACCAGAAGCCTACTAGAACTGATTCAAGAATTCAGCCAAGTTGCAGGGTACAAAATCAACGTACAGAAATCGGTTGCATTTTTATACACCAACAATGAAGCAACAGAAAGAGAAATCAAGAAACGGATCCCATTCACAATTGCACAAAAAACCATAAAATACTTCGGAATAAACCTAACCAAGGAAACAAGAGATCTGTATGATGAAAACTATAGAAAACTTATGAAGGAAATTGAAGAAGACACAAAGAAATGGAAAAGCATTCCATGCTCATGGATAGGAAGAATAAATATAGTTAAGATGTCATTACTACCTAAAGCACTCTACACATTCAATGCAATTCCAATCAAAATTGCACCTGCATACTTCTCAAAACTAGAACAAACTATCCAAAAATTTGTATGGAACCACAAAAGACCCCAAATAGCCAAAGTAACCCTGAAAAATAAAACCAAAACGGGAGGTATCACCATCCCAGACTTTAGCCTCTACTACAAAGCTGTCATCATCAAGACAGCATGGTATTGGCACAAAAACAGACACATAGACCAATGGAACAAAATTGAGAACTCATTAGTGGACCCAAAAGTATACAGCCAACTAATCTTTGACAAAGCAGGAAAGAATATCCAATGGAAAAAAGACAGCCTTTTAACAGATGGTGTTGGGAGAACTGGACAGCAACATGCAGAAGAATGAAACTAGATCATTTTCTCACACCATGCACAAAAATAAACTCAAAATGGATCAAGGACCTGAATGTGAGACAGGAAGCTATCAACACCCTAGAGGAGAAAGCAGGAAACAACCTCCTTGACCTCCACCGCAGCAACTTCTTACTTGACACGTCCCCAAAAGCAAGGGAATCAAGAGCAAAAATAAACTGTTGGGACCTCATCAAGATTAAAAGCTTCTGCACAGCCAAGGAAACAACCCAGAAAATTAATAGGCAACCAACCGAATGGGAAAAGATAGTTGCAAATGACATATCAGATAAAGGTTGATATCCAGAATCTACAAGGAACTCACCAAACTACACGCCTGAAAAACAAACAACCCAGTGAAGAAATGGGCAGAAGATATGAACAGACACTTCTCCAAAGAGGACATCCAGATGGCCAACAGGCACATGAAATGATGCTCAGCATCGCTCCTCATCAGGGAAATACAAATCAAAACCACACTGAGATACCACCTCACGCCAGTCAGAGTGGCTAAAATGAGCAAATCAGAGAGCTCTAGATGCTGGCAAGGATGGAGAAACGGGCACCCTCTTACACTGTTGGTGGGAATGTAAACTGGTACAGCCCCTCTGGAAAACAGTGTGGAGGTTCCTAAGGAAACTAGCAATAGAACTCCCCTAGGACCCAGCAATAGCACTGCTAGGAATTTACCCAAGGGATACAGAAATGCTGAGGCATAGGAGCACATGTGCCCCAATGTTCCTAGCAGCACTCTCCACAATAGCTAAAACCTGGAAAGAGCCTAAGTGTCCATCAACAGATGAATGGATCAAGAAGATGTGGTTTATCTATACCATGGAATACTACATAGCAATGAGAAAGAGTGAAATCTGGCCATGTGTAGCAACATGGATGGACCTTGAGGGTGTTATGCTGAGCGAAATAAGTCAGGCAGAGAAGGACAAATATCATATGTGTGCACGTATAGGAGGATTAGGAGGAGCTTAACAGAGGACCAAGGGAGAGAAGAAGGGTGGAAATGGTGGGGGAAAGGAGAGAGGCAAACCATGAGAGACTCTTGAATGCTGACAAAAACTGAGGACTGGTGGATGTGGGAGGAGGGTCCGGCATTGAGGAGGGCACTTGTGGGGATGAGCACTGGGTGTTATGTGGAAACTAATTTGCAATAAACTATTTGTAAAAAAAAAAAAAAACAAAATTACAAAGAGAAACCACTCCACACCCACTAGGATAATTACTTAAAAAAAAAAAAAAGCAAAATAAGTTTTGGTAAGGATGTGGAGAAATCAGAACCCTCATACATTGTGGATGGGGCTATAAAAATGGGGGCGCCTGGGTGGCTTAGTCGGTTAAGGGTCCGTCTTTCGCTTAGGTCATGATCTCGCTGTTCATGGGATCGAGCCCCGCATCGGGCTCTGTGCTGAGTGTCAGCTCGGAGCCTGGAGCCAATTTCAGAGTCTGTGTCTCCCTCTCTCTTTGACCTTCCCCTGCTCACGCTGTCTCTCTCTCTCTCTCTCCTAGAAATAAATTTAAAAAAAAAATTTTTTTTTTATATGGTGCCGCTGCTATGGAAAACAGTATAATGGATCCTCTAAAACAAAACCTAGAATTCCCACATAATGCAGTAGTTCCACTTCTACGTCCACACCCAAAAGAATCGGAAACAGGGACTCAAAGAGATATGTCTATACCCATGTTCATTGCAGCATAAGTCCCACTAGCCGAAAGGTAGAAATAACTCCAATGTCTATCAGTAGATGAAGGATAAACAAAGAGTGGTATATATACAGCAAGGCATTACTCATCAATGAAAAGGAACAAAGTTCCAATACATGCTACAACATGGATGAGCCTTGAAAACATATGAAGTTTGTTCTAGCCAGACAGATACAAAAGGATGAATATTATATGATTCCACTTCTATAAAGTATCCAGTATAGGCAAATTTATAGAGACAAAAAGTAGATTAGAGGCTATTAGGGGCTGGCAGAAGGGAAGAATCAGGAGTTATTACTTAATGGTTATAGAGTATCTGATTGTGTGTAATGAGAAGTTTTGGAAATAGATGTTGTTGCACTACATGGGGATATGACAGATGCCAACGAGGAACATATACGGAGAACATATGATAAACCCTTACAACTCAATAGTAAGAAGACACAATTTCAAAAAAGAAATAGTCAAAGAATTCAACAGATACTTTACAAGTGTAAATCTATGAATTGCCAATTAGCTCATGAAAATGTGCTCAGTTGTACTAGTCACCAAGGAATGCAAATTAAAATAATTTCACAACTATTAGAATGACAGAAAACAAAACACAACTTACCAAGGTTCTGACAAGGATATAAAGCAACTAGTGCCCGTTTACTGCTGATGGAAGTGTTAAATAGGACAACCACTTTACAAACACTTGTCAATTTCATATAAAATTGAAATATCCTTACCCAAAACTTAGTAATCGCACTCCTAAGTATGTACCTAAAGGAAACAAAAACATATGTTCAGAGAAATACTTGTGCATAAGTGTTCATAGCAACTTTACTCGTAAGAGTCGAAAATTTTGAAACAACTCAAATGTCCATGAACAGGTGAAAACATAAAATGCTTCATTCATGCAACAAAACAATATCACAAATAAAAAGAACTACTGATACATATAGTAACATGGATGGATAGATCTGAAAAGCCATATTCTCAGGGAAAGAAGTTAGACATAAAATAGTACACACTACATGATTCTATTTATGTGAAGCTCTAGTAGGTGCAACTAATCTATCCTTGTAAAAATCTCTTCAGTGATTGCCTAGGGCAGAGGGTGGGGAAGATGGCGAGTAGGCACCTGTGATGATGGAAGTAATCTCGATCTTGATCAGGAAGTTCATCAAATAAGCATATACGTGTCAAAACTCATTGAGCTATATATTTAAAATGTGTGTTTTAGGGGTGTCTGGCAGCTCAGTCACTTCAGCATCCAACTCTTGATTTTGGCTTAGGTCATGATCTCGCATGAATTCAAGCCCCGTGTCAGGCTGTGTGCTAACAGTATAGAGCCTGTTTGGGATTCTTTCTTTTCCTGCCCCCTCCAACTTGAGCCTGCACGCGCCGTGTGTGTGTGTGTGTGTGTGTGTGTGTGTGTGTGTGTGTGTGTGTGTGTGCGCGCGCGCATGACTCAAAACCAAATTGCAAATTATACCTAAAGAGAGTCAATTAAAAAATACATATTGCTCAATAGGTAATGGGGATTAAAAACTATACTTACGATGAGCCCTACGGAATAAACATAATTGTTGAATCGCTACATTGACACCTGAAACTAACATAATACTGTATGTTAACTATATTAGAATTAAAGTTAAATTTTAATAAATATTTAAAATTTTAAAAATAAAAAAAACATCTCTCTCAAATACCTAAAGAAGAGTTATTTATTATTTTGGTGCAGAATAGTGTTTTAAAGCATAACATAATCAAAAGCAAAAGATATATTGGAAATATATTGGAAAGAATATATTGGAAAAATATATATTGGAAAGAAATATATTGGAGAGAATAGAGTACAGAAATATTTTACGTCTCTGTGCAGCAAATAAAGCAAAAAAAGAAAATGTGACAAGAAACTTTTTATATATAGAATATATATTATATATACACAAACCTGTATATTCTAATTCTAAGACACTAAAAAAATTAAAGTTGCCAAATTCGATGGTAAATTTTAATAGATAGGCAGTTTTCAGAAAAAGAAATAAAAAAGAAGTGATAAAAGAGGAAAAGATAGGGGCATCTGAGTGGCTCAGTCGGTTAAGCGTCCAACTTGGGCTCAGGTCATGATCTTGCAGTCCGTGGATTCGAGCCCCGCGACGGGCTCTGTGCTGACAGCTAGCTCAGAGCCTGGAGCCTGTTTTGGACTCTATCTCCCTCTCTCTCTGACCCTCCCCTGTTCTTGCGCTCTCTCTCTCTCTCTCTCTCTCAGAAATAAATAAAAAACATTAAAAAATTAAAAAAAGAAAAGATACTCAATAGCACTGATAATAAGGGTAATTCAAATTTAAATCTTAATAGTAACTTTACATCTTATGAGATTGGCAAACTGGTGTTGGTTCACAACCTTAGGAGTTTCAGGAGTGGGTGCAATCTGACACTAGCCCCCGGGGAGCGCAGGGAGAAAACAAAGAATACCCCAGATACGTAGACGGCAGGTGTAAGTGTGAGAACTTACCTACTAAGCTGGTCGAGGGCTTTCACAAGACAAATCTCAACACCTGGCGGTGACTCTTAAGAGTTTATATAGAGGCCTTAACAAGGGTCAATTACGGAATACTGCCCAGGTGATTTCAATAACACATTACTCTCTCAAGGCTGTCCTTGATCCTGTCTCTGGAAGCGGGGATGGTGGAGAGAACATACATTACGAGAGCAGGGGAAGAGGGAGAAGCCTCTGATTGCTGGGATCCAGCTGGCAGGTCAAGCAGAGGTCATATCCTCTCTATGACCTTCTCCAACAGTTTGGGAACTTGGGTAATTCAGTACTAACACTACCTAGAAAAGAAAGCATTTTTCTTTCTTTCAAATATACATTGTTAATTTTCTTAAGATCTATTTGGTAGAATGATGAAACTTTAAATTGTACGCACCAGTTTTCCAGTATTTCTGGTCTAGTTATGCAGTTAAAGGAGGCATATGTGTGCATTAAGTACAATATTGCTTATAAAAGGATAAAAAGGTAATTAAGTATTCATCAAGATATAAATGGTGAACTGAAAAAAAGCGAGCTATGTTTAATATCATACCTGTCAAACATGCATAGGAAAATAAATGAAAGGATAAACTGTCATTGGTAACAGCAATGTTCTCTTAAATGGTGGTAGTGATGAGTCCTTTATACATTTTTGCATTTTTATACTGAACAAAATTAGAGTTAACATGTCAAATCATCATTCAAATCAGTGCCAAATCCTGTAATGCCAAGCTTATTGTCCATCTTGTAAAGATGAATAATATTCCTTCTTAAAATTAATAGATTCTTCATTGTAATGGTACATCAACATTTTAGATAAAATTTTTTAAAGAAAATAAATTTCAAAAAATTTAACTCTGAATTTACATCATTTTCATTATTTTAGGTTTGATGAAATTATAGTTCCCATTATATGTACAGATTTTAGTATTCTCTTCTGGGAAGTACACATGAGACGAGTCACAGAACTATATTCTGAAGTATTTTTCATCGTTTATTTATTTAATTTCTGAAAACTGTATTCTTAACTTCTGATATAATACGAAGCTATTTTATAAGACCTCATTGATATTTTCTTTATTTCCTCTTTGTGCATAAAATTGACCATTTCTTTTCAGTTGTTTTTCACATTTATTTTTTCAATAGCAGACATGTTTGAGATTCGAGGGATAACGTTGCCCCTTTGATATATGTCCCAGACATTGTCATTTGGCATCTGACCGCCATTCCCACCCTCATCCCTGCCTCTTCCTGACTAGAGAGAAAAGTACATTTCAAAGACTCACCCGCAGCTGGGATTTGGGAGGCTGTATGTGTTTTAGCTAATGTACTAGTATGGATACTATGTAGGGTCATAAAGAAAAGGGCAGTTTCCTGTTTTTTTTGGGGGGGTTTGTTTCATTTTGTTTTTGTTTTGTTTTTGCGAGCAGCAAGATGAAGAGATGTGTGTGTTACTATGCATGCTCCCCGTTTGTGTCTGGTCACCTGCTCTGCCTGAACTATTGAGAGGCAGTTACATAGCAGAAGAAGCAGCAACTGCAGCTTCTTGGCTTCTGGATTGCAGCTATCCCCATTGTCCTTGGACTGTTTAATGCTGTGGCAACCCTGACTCCGTTCTTCTATGCCGGTAAGCATCAAATTTCCTGTATTAAAGGAAATTCCTTTTCTTAAATGTATCTTGAAGGAGGGGCACCTGGGGGGGGGGGCGCATTTGGTTAAGGGTCCGACTCTTGATTTCTGCTCAAGTTATGATCTCATGGTTCGTGAGTTTGAGTCCTGTGTTGGGCTCTGTGCTGACAGCCTGCTTGGGATTCTCTGTCTCCCTCTCTATCTGTGTTCACACCTTTTCTCATGTGACGTGGCATCCATGCTAAATGTCGTTATATTCCCCCACCCCTTCCTTTGGGCATGGCTATGTAGTTAGCATTAGCCAAAGAAAGGTGGGCAAAAGTGATAACGGCCACCTCTGAGCATGGGCCTTGAGAGGTATAGCAAATTTTTGTGATTGCCATGACCCTCTTTTGCCTCTGCAATTACTAACTGACATGATCATCCAAATAGAAGGAGAGATACCTTGGGTGCCTGGGTGGCTCAGTTGGTTGAGCGTCTGACTTCGGCTCAGGTCATGATCTCGTGGTTCTTGGGTTCGAGCCCCACATTGGGCTCTGTGCTGACAGCTGGCTCAGAGCCTGGAACCTGTTTCAGATTCTGTATCTTCCTCTCTCTCTGACCCTCCCCTGTTCATGCTCGCTCGCTCTCTCTCTCTCTCTCTCTCTCTCTCTCAGAAATAAATTAAAAAACACTAAAAAAAATTAAAAAAAAAATGAGAGATACCTTGAATCAGTCTATAGCTTAGAGTTATCCAGGTGAAAAGCCTAGATTAGCTGAACTGCAACCAATTGCAGACACAAGTGAAATGAGTGCCTGGTGTTGTGTAGCACAGAGATTTTGTGATTGCTGGCATTTACAGATTGTCAGACTTCCTAAGCCTACTGTTTCAGATTACCTCATAATAACATTTATAGTTAATAAATGTGCTGACAAAAGAACCATGACCTGACAAGCTAATTGCCATTTTAACTTTCACACAGAAGTTTCTGGAGGTAAATAACACAGAATCCTACTAAGTTTTGAGGCCATTACTTTGTCAGTTGAATGATAAGCCTGACCGAGAAAAGCCTGTGATAGTTCCATGGATAAAGCGACCTGAAGATCTCCAAAATGGCACCCACAGGAATTGGGCTGTGATGGCTACACCATCCTGAAGTGGAGTGTTTTCCTGTTTTTCTGGATTTGTTTTGGTTTTGGTTTTTTGTTTTGTTTTTGTTGTTGTTTCTATTTCAGATAGCTGCACAGGTAATAATGGACAAGGAAGAATTTCTCCGGGGGCAAAGTCATAAACAGTGGGGGTTACTGGACAAAAGGATTCCTTCCAGAAATCAGAATCAGAGTTTGACCAGGAAATTTAAACTACTGCCAAGGGAGAGATTTTCTACCATTCCTAGCCAGCAGTGGTTCTTTGTGGCTATAGACCTAGGACTGCTGTGTGCCTCTGGTCCTTGCCTTCACTTAATATGGGATTTCAATGCAACTATCCTGTTGTGTGGGGAATTGGGGAGGATAGATTTTCTATTCCGTGGTGCATCAGATGTCAAAGCCCACATCTTGACAATATGGAAAGGGCTGTACCTTACACAGAGATACAAGATTTCGAGTTGTACACTATAGCCGAATGAGATTTGGGGTGGTATCCTTGGGGAAGTAGTTGGCAAAGGTATGAGAGAAAGGAGGTCTCACCAAATGAAATGTGTATGGAAATTATGTTTGCAACTCTATATGAGTTCCTTGAAAGGTATATGTATGCCATTCATTTTCTCTTTTCCCCTTTCTACAGGCTGTAGCCTTGGTGCCAGTAAGCCAACCTTGATCTTGCAGAAGAGGGGAACTGCTTTAGAACTAATAATGGAAGAAAAAAAGGAGCCTAGATGCCTAAAAACTTTGAGGAGCTTGTCCATCCACCCATCCTGGAATATCCACCTCTTCCTGGACTGGGAAAAAACCATTTGTCTTCCTGACTGATCATGAATTTTCTCTCTCTCCCTTTCACTAGTGTTCTCTTTGATAGCAACATAGACTTAGATGACTATATATAAGTATTTAATAATAAAAGTTTATACACAAATAATTACAGAACTTCTCTTCAACTAGAAGAGTATATTTAATCAATAATTCTTCAGCAATGGCTTTATGCGATAGTTTGGATTTATGCAAATGAATTCAGTTTTCCTTTGTACATGTACTTTCCACGCTTGTTCATCTGTTCTATTTTATACTGAATTTATATTAAATTTCCTTTTAATGTGTTTGACTTTCCAATAAAATACTAGTCATATTTAGATATTATCAAAATTTCAAAAAAGTTTTGATAGCAATGTTAACTAGGTTTGTGGTGATAATTTTACCATATATAAATATTGAATTATTATATTGTATACTTGAAACTAATGTAATGCTATAGGTCAATTACATCTCAATAATTTTTTTCCAGATCTTAAATAAGAGCATTTCTAATCTTAAGTGAGATTAATGGAATTCACTGTAACACCTCACATGGTGTGAGACCTTTCTTCACTTTGTTTTTGAAGTAGAGCCTATCAATATTCCTCATAATGCTAAGAAATCTGATAAAGTGAGTTTTAAATAAAGATTCCATAAGCTTAAGTCTAAATTTTGTGGCTCACAACATCAAGAAGTACTAGAACTTTATTTTTCATATTAGTATTTTTTCCCTTGGTATTTTTCCATTAGAATCATTCCTAGCTTAAGAAATTCTAAATCACTTTGCAGTTCCAGACCAAAATAGAGAAGATGGTCTTCTCTTCTGTCTTCATTCAACTAAAATCCTTTCACATTATATATGAAACAGTCATAAGAAGACTGAAAAATGGAAATAAGAAGCATACCAGTGAGGGCCTTAAGACACAAAGAATGACACATTGTGAATTTCACTATTTTTTCTCTTTGCCTTATACATCCCAGGCTGTGTGTTAGAGAAGCCAACAATCTGGAAATACCAACAAAATACACAATAAAAGTCCCACCAGAGGTCACCTCTTTGTAGCTAGTATATAGGAAAGAAGAAACTTAGCAAGGCCTAAAACTTTTAGATAATAGCCAAACTACATCAACTAAAAGCCCCATTCCCACCAGTAAAGGCCATGTGGTAACCCCAGACTCTCACCCTCTCCAGGCTGCAATGAGTTGTTCCAACTACCTCCCACCCCCCTCCCCACACACACACTGGGATGGTGTCAAAAAAGGCTGAACAGGGAGCCAGGACATTCATACCTGCTCAGAAGTAATGTAGCCCCGTGGGAATTATGAATGTCCATTCCAACCCAGCAGTTACAAGGCACCCTCCAACTTGTCATTGTGGATGTCACTGAGAGGAACAAGAGGAAAGCTGGAACTTTCAACATTACCCAGAAGCAATAAGGGCCCCCCTCAGCTTCCAGTATCAATTGAGATAAATAGGGAACAATAATGAGGCACCCCTCCTCATCCTAGCCAAGGATGTATTAGGTTAGTGGAGAGCCTGAAATTCTCCATCTTCCCACAAAGGAGCAAGGAAGTCTGCCTCCTGAGGTAGCAAATAGGTCAATGAAAAGAAACCTGGACTTCCACCCCCACCTGAGTCTAATAAGGTAGCATCCCTCCTTGTCTCACCAGTGTAGTGTCAGGAAAAAACCTCTTATAACAGAAGATTTAGGCGTGCCTGGGTGGCTCAGTCGGTTTAGCGTCTGGCTTCAGCTCAGGTCATGATCTCATGCTTCGTGGGTTCGAGCCCCGCATCAGGCTCTGTGCTGACAGCTAGCTCAGGGCCTGGAGCCTGTTTCAGATTCTGTATCTCCTTCTCTCACTGACCCTCCCCTGTTCATGCTGTCTATCTCTCAGAAATAAATAAAACATTAAAAAAAAAGAAGATTTAAATAACATCCACAGTCTCACAACAGTGAAAAATGTCTAGGATGAAGCCCAAACCACCCATCCTTCCAAGAACCAGGATATTCTCAACCTAAATAGGAAAAGACAATCAACAGATGTCAACGCCAAGATGATACATATTTTGTAATTATCTAACAAAGATTTTAAAGCACCCTTCATAGATCTAGATATAGAAGATGGCGGAGAAGTAAAGAGCTCCGTACTTGCACTCACGCCCATACATCACACAGAAAAGATCTGAAGCCATTGGAAACCTTACAAAACCTGAGAGACTGGGAGAAAAAGGACGCAGAATTCACTGAGAAAGCCTTCTAACGTGAGTGCGAACTGGGGAAGGTAAAATCGGGCCAGGATCGGAGACTCCAGGGTGGGAGGCGATCCCCCTCTACACTCTACGGGGAGTGAGAGGGGAAAAGGAGAGAGTCCAAGACAGAAAAACCTCCGCTTGGTGCATAGAAAGACCATACTTGCCAAATACCTGCACACCAGGTCCCCTCGCGACAACTGGTCCTGGGGGGGGCTGAGCACACAAACTGCTTCTTTGTGCCGCTCCTGGAGGTGGGGTTTTAAAGCGCGGCGGCGAGCCTGCTGCCATTGTAGCTCCAGGGCGGCTGGGGCCCCTGAAAGAGACGCGCAGACACCGGGCGTCCGCGCTCCTGGCTGGCTGGAACTCGAGAGGGAAGGCAAAGAGCTAACAACTGGGAAATTTGCCTGTGAGTTCATGTTTCGGGTGACGAGCCATAGAGGGACCCGGTTTTCCTCACTCCAGCGGGCTCAGGCTACGCGGACCCGGCAGGCAAGCCCCTGCGCATGCGCGCCAGCCCGACCCAGAGAAGGAAGCAGCGATCCTGACTCCGCCCCCAGAGCTCAGCAGGGAGCCTGGAATAGCCCGAGGGGGTTGTCTGGGAAGCTGTGTCTAAGGCAACTTCAGCGGGGCGCGGACTGGGATTTGGAGATTGGAACTGGCCTGGGTTGAAGAGTGCAACCAACTTCGGCTGCGTCCCCGGAACGGGGAGTTGACACGCCAAAAAAAAAAGCGAGCTGCAGCGCGGGGTTCAAGAAGGGACTGGAGCACCGTCACTCTCCTCCCCACAATCGCCAAGGCAGAACCCCCGCCTGAGGCATCGGATCACGCCACGCCCATCCCTGCCTGAGAGGTGCCCTCCTCCCTTTTTTTTTTCTTTTTTTTTTTTTTTTGTTTTTTTCCCTTTTTTTTCTTCTTTCTTTTTTTTCCCCTTTCTTTTCTCTTTTTTTCTTCTTCTTTCTCTTTTCTCGCTTTTTTCCCCAAAACACTGACCTGATTAACTCTGGTCACAGCTTGCTTAAACAATCACAAGTCCATTCTGTACATGTAAATTCTACACCTACCGACTTTTTCAGCTATTTCTCTCAGGAGTAATTAGACTATATAGTTTCTCTGGATAATTCCAGCATCCTTCTCTCACCTATCCAACCATATTCTACCCTTTACCTCTTTGAAAAAAGCTTCTTATCCCTTCTGCCTCTTCATTCTATTTCCAAATCTGCCTCGTCTCGCCCTGCCTTCTCTCTTTTTCTCTATGCTCTTCAACCAGCACTGCATACACACGGCTATTTAACTGTAGCTGGGAAATCCAGGTATATGCTTTAAAACGTTCTTTGTCCATCGGTTTTCTTCTTTTTTCCTTTTCTTTTCCACTTTTTGAACCTTTTATGTAGTTTATGCTGCATATTATTCGCCCTCCCTCCTCCATCTTTTCTATTAACTTTTTCATTTTCCCTCTCGCTTTGCATGTTAGTTGAATCAGCCTGTGCGTTTGTGTACTCCTGCTCCCTATGTGTTTGTCTGTCTGTTTTCTTTTCCAGGGCTACCTCAAGAAACAAGCTAGAGTATACAAGGTGAAGAGTCCCAAATATCACCACGAATAGGAAAATAAAATAACTAAGGTCCCAACAAGAGTGACCGAGGGATACCATTCAAAAAACAATCTCTGAAAGGATAGGCCCTGGAAAGTCAAAGAGTCTTCTTGGATATAGCAGTGCTCATAGAAACAGAGAGCATAACAGGTCTTTAAAACCAACAAGAGCCGGAAAGCTAACTAAAATGACGAAACGAAAGAGCTCTCCTCCAAAGAAACTCCAAGAAGAAATGACAGCTAATGAACTGCTCAAAACAGATATCAGCAGCATAAGTGAACAAGATTTTAGAATAATAATGGTAAAATTAATAGCAGGGCTTGAAAAAAACATAGGGGACATCAAAGAAACTATGGCTACAGACAGAATGGAAAATAAAAATAGGCATGAAGAATTAAAAAATGCGATCAATGAGATACATAATAAATTAGAGGCCTCCAATGCACGGATTGAAGAGGCGGAAAGGAGAATAAGTGATTTAGAAGACACCATTTATAGAAAAACAAGAAGCTGACAAAAAAAGAGACAAACTGATCCAGGAACAGGAAAGAAGAATTCGAGAGCTTAGCAACACAGTCAAATGCAACAATATCTGTATCATAGGAATCCCAGAAGAGGAAGAGAGAGGGAAAGGTGCTGAAGGAGTCCTGGAACAAATTATAGCAGAGAACTTCCCCGACCTGGGGAAGGAAGTCAATGTGGAAATACAAGAGGCTCAGAGGACTCCCCTCAGACGTAACTTGAATCGATCCTCTGCAAGACATATCATCTTAAAAATGGCAAAATACAAGGACAAAGAGAGAATTTTGAAAGCAGCTAGGGAGAAAAGCGCCCTCACATACAAAGGGAAACCTATCAGAGTGGTGACAGACCTATCTACTGAAACGTGGCAGGCCAGAAAGGAATGGCAAGAGATCTTCAATGTGATGAACAGTAAACATATGCAGCCAAGAATCCTCTATCCAGCAAGCCTGTCATTCAAAATAGAAGGAGAGACAAAAACCTTTCCAAACAAACAGAAATTGAAAGAATTTGTCACCACGAAGCCAGCCCTACAAGAAATCCTGAGGGGGACGCTCTGAAGGAAAGGTTGCAAGGAACAAAGATTCCAGAGACACCACCACAAACATGAACCGTGCAAAAGATACAAAGACTCTAAGTCCACATATCTCAATAATAACACTGAATGTAAATATGCTGAATGCTCCAATCAAAAGACAAAGGGTAGCAGGATGGATTAAAAAACAAAATCCACCTATATGCTGTCTACAAGAAACTCATTTTAGACAAGAAGATACCTTCAGATTAAAAGTAAGGGGATGGAGAAATATATATCATACTACAGGAAATCAAAAGAAAGCCGGAGTAGCGATACTTATATCAGACAAACTGGACTTTAAATTAAAGACAATCACAAGAGATGAAGAAGGGCACTACATAATAATTACAGGGTTCATCCATCAGGAAGAACTAACAATCATAAATGTCTACGCACCGAATATGGGAACACCTAAATATCTAAAACAATTAATCACAAACAGAAACAAGCTTATAGATAAGAATGTGCTAATAGCAGGGGAGTTTAATACTCCGTTTACAGCAATGGATAGGTCAACCAGACAGAAAATCACTAAAGAAATAATGGACTTGAAAGATACATTGGGCCAGATGGACCTGACGGATATATTTAGAACTTTACATCCTGAGGCCAGGGAATTTACTTTCTTCTCAAGTGCGCATGGCACATTCTCCAAGATAGATCACATACTGGGACATAAAGCAGCCTTCAATAAATATAAAAGAATAGAGATCATACCATGCACACTGTCAGATCACAAAGCTTTGAAACTTGAAATCAATTACAGGAAGAAGTCTGGAAAACTTCCAAAAACATGGAGGTTAAAGAACACCCTTCTAAAGAATGAATGGGCCAATCAGGCAATTAGAGATGAAATTAAAAAATATATGGAAACAAATGAAAATGAAAACACAACAATTCAAAATCTATGGGATGCGGCAAAGGCAGTCCTAAGAGGAAAGTACATTGCTCTCCAGGCCTATTTCAAGAGATTAGAAAAAGCGCAAGTCCAAAATCTAACAGCTCACCTAAAGGAACTAGAGGCAGAGCAACAAGAACGCCCTAAACCCAGTAGAAGAAGAGAAATAGTAAAAATTAGAGCAGAAATAAACAACATAGAGACCAAAGAAACAATTGAACAGATCAATGAAGCCAAGAGTTGGTTTTTTGAAAAAGTAAACAAAATTGACAAACCTCTAGCCAGACTTATCCAAAAGAAAAGAGAGAGCACCCAAATAGACAAAATGATGAATGAAAATGGACTTATTACAACCAACCCCTCAGAAATACAAGCAATTATCAGGGAATACTATCAAAAATTATATGCCAACAAATTGGACAACTTAGAAGAAATGGACAAATTCCTAAACACGCACTCACTACCAAAATTCACACGGGAAGAAATAGAAAACCTGAACAGACCCATAACGAGTGAAGAAATTGAATCAGTGATCAAAAATCTCCCAACGAATAAGAGCCGTGGACCTGATGGCTTCCCTGGGGAATTCTACCAGACATTTAAAACAGAATTAATCCCAGTTCTTTTCAAGCTATTCCAAAAAATAGAAAGGAAGGAAAACTCCCGGACTCATTTTATGAAGCCAGCATCACACTGATTCCCAAGCCAGACAGAGATCCAGCAAAAAAAGAGAACTACAGGCCAATATCCTTGATGAATACGAATGCAAAAATTCTCAACAAGATCCTTGCAAATCGAATCCAGCAGCATATAAAAAGAATCATCCACCAAGATCAAGTGGGATTCATTCCTGGGTTACAGGGCTGGTTCAATATTCGCAAATCAATCAATGTGATACATCATATCAATAACAGAAAAGATAAAAACCATATGCTCCTGTCAATAGATGCAGAAAAAGCATTTGACAAAATACAACATCCCTTCTTAATAAAGACTCTCGAGAAAGTTGGGATAGAAGGAACCTACTTAAACATCATCAAAGCCATCTATGAGAAGCCTTCAGCTAACATCATCCTCAACGGGGAAAAACTGAAAGCTTTCCCCCTGAGATCAGGAACACGACAGGGATGCCCACTCTCACCACTGCTGTTTAACATAGTGCTGGAAGTCCTAGCGTCAGCCATCAGACACCAAAAGGAAATCAAAGGAATCAGAACTGGCAAAGAGGAAGTCAAACTTTCACTCTTCGCAGATGACATGATACTCTACATAGAAAACCCAGCAGACTCCACCAGAAGCCTACTAGAACTGATCCAAGAATTCAGCCAAGTTGCAGGGTACAAAATCAACGTACAGAAATCGGTTGCATTTTTATACACCAACAATGAAGCAACAGAAATAGAAATCAAGAAACGGATCCCATTCACAATTGCACAAAAAAACATAAAATACCTCATAATAAACCTAACCAAGGATACAAGAGATCTGTATGATGAAAACTATAGAAAACTTAGGAAGGAAATTGAAGAAGACACAAAGAAATGGAAAAACATTCCAATGTCATGGATAGGAAGAATAAATATAGTTAAGATGTCATTACTACCTAAGGCACTCTACACATTCAATGCAATTCCAATCAAAATTGCACCAGCATACTTCTCAAAACTAGAACAAACTATCCAAAAATTTGTATGGAACCACAGAAGACCCCGACTAGCCAAAGGAATCCTGAAAAATAAAACCGAAACGGGAGGGATCACCATCCCAGACTTTAGCCTCTACTACAAAGCTGTCATCATCAAGACAGTCTGGTATTGGCACAAAAACAGACACATAGACCAATGGAACAGAATTGAGAACTCAGAAGTGGACCCAAAAGTATACAGCCAACTAATCTTTGACAAAGCAGGAAAGAATATCCGATGGAAAAAGACAGCCTTTTTAACAGATGGTGTTGGGAGAACTGGACAGCAACATGCAGAAGAATGAAACTAGATTATTTTCTCACACCATGCACAAAAATAAACTCAAAATGGATAAAGGACCTGAACGTGAGACAGGAAACTATCAACACCCTAGAGAAGAAAGCAGGAAACAGCCTCCTTGACCTCTACCGCAGCAACTTCTTACTTGACACATCCCCAAAAGCAAGGGAATCAAGAGTAAAAATAAACTGTTGGGACCTCCTCAAGATTAAAAGCTTCTGCACAGCCAAGGAAACAGCCCAGAAAATTAATAGGCAACCAACGGAATGGGAAAAGATAGTTGCAAATGACATATCAGATAAAGGGTTGATATCCAGAATCTACAAGGAACTCACCAAACTACACGCCCGAAAAACAAACAACCCAGTGAAGAAATGGGCAGAAGATAGGAACAGACACTTCTCCAAAGAGGACATCCAGATGGCCAACAGACACGTGAAACGATGCTCAGCATCCCTCTTCATCAGGGAAATAGAAATCAAAACCACACTGAGATACCACCTCACTCCAGTCAGAGTGGCTAAAATGAGCAAATCAGAGAACTCTAGATGCTGGCGAGGATGTGGAGAAACGGGCACCCTCCTACACTGTTGGTGGGAATGTAAACTAGTACAGCCCCTCTGGAAAACAGTGTGGAGGTTCCTAAGGAAACTAACAATAGAACTCCTATGACCCAGCAATAGCACTGCTAGGAATTTACCCAAGGGATACAGAAATGTTGATGCATAGGAGCACATATACCCCAATGTTCATAGCAGCACTCTCCACAACAGCTAAAACCTGGAAAGAGCCTAAGTGTCCATCAACAGATGAATGGATCAAGAAGATGTGGTTTATCTACACCATGGAATACTACATGGCAATGAGAAACAATGAAATCTGGCCATGTGTAGCAACATGGATGGACCTTGAGGGCGTTATGCTGAGCGAAATAAGTCAGGCAGAGAAGGACAAATATCATATGTTTGCACGTATAGGAGGATTAGGAGGAACTTAACTGAGGAACAAGGGGGAGAAGAAGGGTGGAAATGGTGGGGGAAAGGGAGAGGCAAACCATGAGAGACTCTTGAATGCTGACAAAAACTGAGGACTGGTGGATGTGGGGGAGGAGGGGTGGGCATGGAGGAGGGCACTTGTGGGGATGAGCACTGGGTGTTATGTGGAAACTAATTTGACAATAAACTATTTGTAAAAAAAAAATAAGAAATCTAAAAAAAAAGTAAATAAATAAAGCACCCTTCATAAATATGCTTCACCCAGCAATTCATTACAACCATGTTTGAAACACATGAAATAAACAGAAAGTATCAGCAAAGAAATAAAAGATATAAGAGGAATGAAATTGAAATTTAGAACTGAAAATTGCAACAACTGAAATTTTAAAAATTCAATAAAGGGACTCAACAGCAGAATATAGAGAATGAGGAAAGAGTAAACTTAAAGACAGATAAATAGAAATTACTAAACTTGAACAACAGAGAGAAAACATTTAGAAAGAAAAAGAAGAAAAGAAAAGAAAAGAAAAGAAAAGGAAAGAAAAGGAAAGAAAAGAAAAGAAAAGAAAAGAAAAGAAAAGAAAAGAAAGAAAAGAAAAGAAATCTGTGGGACTATAATAAATGATCTAATATTGGTACCACTGGAGTCCAGAGTGAGAGGAGAAATAAGGTGGAATTGAAAAAGTAGTTGAAGACATAATAGCTGAAATTTTTCTATATTTGAGAAATAATATAAATCTATATACTTAAGAAGTTTAGCAAATCTTAAATATGATAATCTGAAGAAACCCGTTCCAGTACACATCATAAACTTCAAAAAACTAAAACAAAGGAGAAAAATCTTAAAAGTGGAAGGAGAGAAATTATACCTTACCTGTAGAGAAGGAGCACTTTGAATAACGGTGGGTTCCTCATAGGAAACCACAGAGGCCAAGAGGGAATGGTGCAATATTTTCCATGTGCTGAAAAATAAGAACTGTCAATCCAGAATCCCATACCCAGTCAAAATACCCTTCAGGCATGAAGAAGAAATCAAGATTTTTCTCAAATGAAGAAACACTAAGATAATTTGTTTTCGGGTAGACCTACCCTGAAAGAATTTGCAAAAGGAAGTTCTTGAAAGAGGGAACAAATGATACAATGATCCCTAGAACACCAAGAAGGAAGAATAATAGAAAGGGCCAAAATATGAGTAAATACAATGGTTTCCTTCTTATTTTCAGTTTTCTAACTTATGTTGACAGTAAAACAATGAACATAATGATATCTGATGTGGATCTCAACACATGTAAATATTTAAGATAATTATACATAAGAGAGGGGAAAGGAATTTAAAAAATGGGAAGACTCCTGCACTTCACTCAATCTGGTAAAATGATGGATGTCACCAGGAAATATCTATGGTGATAAAATAGTTCTGTATCCTAGTTGTGATGTGGTTAGAAGAATCCATACACATAACAAAATGGCAGGAAACTATCACATGCATTCCTGGTTTTGACAATGTACCAAGATGAGATGTAACCATTAGGGGAAACTTGGGAGAAGGTAATTGGAACCGTTCTGTACGACCTTTTCAATTTCCTGTAAAATCTCAAAATATAAAGGTGATGTGAGAAGAAAATCCAAGCTTACTGTGTTTAGCAGAATAGACCTTAACTAGTCTTATACAATGTATTACTTGTATCTTTTATCACTGTTTCATGAGTAAGTTTAAACTGAGGTGCTGTCTGCACAGCAAAGGAAACAACCCACAAAACTAATAGGCAACCAACTGAATGGGAAAAGATAGTTGCAAATGACATATCAGACAAAGGGTTAATATCCAAAATCTATAAGGAACTCACCAAACTACACACCCGAAAAAAACAACAACCCAGTAAAGAAATAGGCAGAAGATATGAGCAGACACTTCTCCAAAGAGGACATCCAGATGGCCAACAGACACATGAAACGATGCTCAGCATCGCTCCTCATCAGGGAAATACAAATCAAAACCACACTGAGATACCACCTCACGCCAGTCAGAGTGGCTAAAATGAGCAAATCAGAGAACTCTAGATGCTGGCGAGGATGTGGAGAAACGGGCACCCTCCTACACTGTTGGTGGGAATGTAAACTGGTACAGCCCCTCTGGAAAACAGTGTGGAGGTTCCTAAGGAAACTAACAATAGAACTCCCCTATGACCCAGCAATAGCACTGCTAGGAATTTACCCAAGGGATACAGAAATGCTGAGGCATAGGAGCACATGTACCCCAATGTTCATAGCAGCACTCTCCACAATAGCTAAAACATGGAAAGAGCTTAAGTGTCCATCAACAGATGAATGGATCAAGAAGATGTGGTTTATCTATACCATGGAATACTACATGGCAATGAGAAACAATGACATCTGGCCATGTGTAGCAACATGGATGGACCTTGAGGGTGTTATGCTGAGCGAAATAAGTCAGGAAGAGCAGGACAAATATCATATGTCTGCACGTATAGGAGGATTAGGAGGAACTTAACTGAGGACCATGGGAGAGAAGAAGGGGGTAAATGGTGGGGGAAAGGGAGAGAGGCAAACCATGAGAGACTCTTGAATGCTGAGAAACAAACTGAGGACTGATGGAGCTGGGGGGGGGAGGGGGAAATGGGCATGGAGGAGGGCACTTGTGGGGATGAGCACTGGGTGTTATATGGAAACCAATATGACAATAAACTATTTGTAAAAAAATAAATAATAAAAAAAATAAACTGAGGTTCTGTGGGGATATGGGGATAGGAAGAAGAAGTAACTTTCGAAGAGCCCCTCTTGTTTAACTGCAGTTGGAAGCTATACCAATATCTGTGGCTCAATGAAATGTCTATTGCCTCTTTTTTTTTTTTTTTTTTTTTTACAAATAGTTTATTGTCAAGTTGGTTTCCAAGAGACTCTCATGGTTTGAGAGACTCTTGAATGCTTCTTTTCTTTACACCTTGCTAAAGAAATAAAATGGAGGGAGAGGGGAGGAGAAAACTTAGGAATGAGAAAATGATATAAAGAAAGCAGAAAATACAGCCACATCTTAACGCTGGAAGGACAAAATAAGCATTAGTACACCATTCATATATTTTACTATTGCATTCATTTTATCGGATTATAAATTTCATGAATCTCAGGAATGTATTATACTAGAGTCTCAAATGGCATCTGAAAAGTCTATTACCCCTTTTAAATATGGTAAATCCTGATACTTTATATTACTGACTTTTATTTCATTGAAAACTGTTATTACATTAAAAAAAAACACAGCTAATTGATCCATCTGTACAGTTCAGGTCGTCTTCTCCATCTTTCCCTGTTTTCATTAATTTTTATATTACTTTCCTGTCTCTGCCCCCTTCCCCATCACAGAAACATGGCCTTCACTAAGAAGAGTCCTTCTTGAGTCGTTGGGGTCAAAACTTACTGCAACTAAAAGGTGAAAAAAATAAATATTTCTACACCCAAATTTTGAAACCACAGAAATGACCAGAGAAGAGGAAATTACCAATCAGGAATTTCTCTCAATCTCTGGGTGACTTCATCCAACTTTGGATTGGCCCGAATTCTCTAACTCCTTTCTTAGATGGAGTTGGTCTCTTGAACACAGATGAACAGAAATACTTGTAAGAAAAATCTCAAATTTTACTAAGCGTGCCTGAGGATATGTTTTGATATTCACAGAGAAACCATTTAATTTCTAATTTAAAAGTCTCTCACTTGATTTCTTTTTTCACATGTGAGAAAGATGGGAGTAGGGTATAAATTTTAGTCAGCTGATGCAGAGATGCTGCTAGTCCCTGGGAAGTGTAACCACATAAGTGCTTACTCTGGGCACCTCGTCTCAACAGATGCATTCTCAAAAGAGTCTCAATAAGATTAAGAGGTATGGCAGGACCAGCTAATCCCTTCCTTCCCTTGCCTTGGGTCCCTCTCTCAATAATGGCACCACCACAACCTAGTAGCCCTAGAAAAAATCCCGTTTTTTTCCAATCACAAATTTTTGTTAATTCTACTTTTGATATATCAGTTTCTTCTCCCAATACTGTTTTCACTTCCAATACTCTCTTAACTTAAAATACAGGCCCATTGTGATCTCCATGCTCTCCAGTCACTACTTCATTTCAACCCAGTCTTCTGCAGAGTGACCCTCTGGAAACATCTACATGATCCCCTCACAAAAATCCTGCCAGGCTTCCTTTTGCAAAATGTAGTCTTAACTCTCTTATATACTTTTTGAAATTTATTTTTCTAAATTTGGAAAAGGTTAAAACTCTCTCTGGAATTTAGAAAAAATAAGGATATAGAAAAAAATAAGGACTCATTTCATACCTCTTCAACCTCTGTTTAAAAACCCACTGACATCATGACGTTCTATATTCACAGATACTCAGATAAACATACTCCAGGCACTCCGAAAATAGAGGAACAAATCATACTGTGCTATGTGATTTAAAAATATAAACTACATCCACTTTCAAACATCATTAGGGATCAGCTCCTCTACGCTCTACATACATATTTCTTTCATCCGAATGACTACGCTATCCAGACCTCAGATACAGTAACATCCCTGAATTGTAGGCTGACGTAAACCAGTGTCACCAGATGAGAATAAATCCCCTCAAATTCTCAAGCTTCATCCACTGTTTAGTTTTTACAAACGATATGGTTACTACAGTCAGAAATCATACACATAAAGTTATGCAATCATGGACAAGTTTACGTCACGCCATCTCTAAACTGCCTCGTTCTTCTTTAAGTCCTTGCATTTCAACAAGTAGAATATTTATTTTCTATCTATGCAATCACCAAAACTCAATAAGCACAAGAAAACTATTTTTTAAAATTTCTACAGATCAGAATTTTTGCTATTATGTGCAGCTCTAAACAGGCTCCTAAGACTCCGGTAAAAAAAAAAAAAAAGGCACTGCGTTCTGAGCATTTGTAGAAGTGGAAGAATTTGCATAGGATACTTGCTACTAAGATCTTGGTGGGAACTCTCCATCTAATAATTTAATTTTTCTAATTCAAAGACAGCAGTGTCCATCAACACGTACCTTATTTCCAGAGCACATGACATTCCGTTTTCAAGGACTAAGATGAGTCAAGTCTTTCAAATATTTGATGAGTAGACAGAAGGGAACCCCCCCTTTTTTTTCTCTTGGTCAGTAAACAAACCCAGAGAGAATAGCTTTCCAGCATGTTGAAGATGCTCTGGCAGATCATTAATCCCAGAAAAATCTCTCCAAACTTACTGATGCGTGGATTCCATTTTCAAATTTCTCATTAGTTCCTCTTTATGGATTAAATGCTGATGTTCACGAGCGAATGCACACAGCTTCAGCTGATGGATGTAATTGGGTTGTAATGGATTTTAGCTGCTGTTCCTTCTGATCTAGCCAATTTGAAATGCAGTATCAATGTATTCTCCCCATCTCTCGGTAGGGAATGAGAAATTGAAACCTACAAGATGAAATTTATCAACTTTCATAAAGTCAGCTTCAACCATCATAAAACTGTTAAACTTCTCATTATCATTCTACCGCAGTTATTTCTCGAACTCTGGTCTAGCAGTCAAAATATTAAAGTGTATTTGGAATAAGTAGAGTTGATCCTTCAATATTCTGTGTGTCCTCGACATTGATTTAGGTGCTGTAAATATTACCAAGTGAAGATGACATTAACACAGCAAAATTTAACACCAGAATCATAAAATGACAAGAATAGATTTAAAGGTTGCAAAACCTTCTGCAATTTTATATTTAAAAACATGATTTGCAGCTACACCAAGTTCAATAACAAAGATTACATGTTTCAGAGTCTCAAAAATTGCTACTTGAGCTGTTCTGGTGTTGGATTCCTCATGGCATCTAATGACAAATGGGACACTTGGACTGGGGAAAGCCTAAGTTGTTAGCTGCCCTGGTCACCCTTCATTTTCTACACTATTATTTGAATGTGCAGTGTGTGTGTGTGTGTGTGTGTGTGTGTGTGTGTGTGTGTGTGTGTGTGTGTGTGTGTGTGTGTGTTTCCAGTCCCATCCAGTATTTCTTTGTAGTTATATATTCATGAGCACTGTAACAGTGAGGTCAAAATTTAATTGAGCTCAACTAGACGAACTTCCCTTTTATCACAAATAGTGTAAAACAGAAGATACAGTGAAACAGCTATGAAGAACTTTTAGTGAAGAGTATCATGGGAAAACAATCTCCTATTCCTATCGACCTTAAACCCTCCTTTTAATTTAATGCAGAAACTCAAGGTTCTCACACAATCCTAAAGTTTACTTAAGTAAGGCAAAGAATACTGTAAAACACCATTAGATATTTACACACCACTTCGATTTTACTCTACAGAGACAACTTATCACTGATAAAACCAGAGTGCATAGGCTAGATAGAGAGATAGAGAAAAAGTATTATCTAGGTCTTATCAGCCGCATCTCTGAATTTAAACAACTTTTTTTTTGTACTGTGCATTTTATGAAAGCATAGAGATGCAACTATTCTTTAGGTTTCTAAGTTAGCCAGCTAAAGTGATATGCTTATGAGGAAACAGAAACCATTTAGGTCTTATTTGCTTTTCACAAATAATACTAATTAGCATATACGTTTCATTTAGCATCTTCAAAACACTTGACGAACATTAAGTAATTAATTAATTAAAGAGAAGACCATGATGAGCTTAATTGGAATCTCCCCCAAGGACACTCAATACTTTTTGGTTCAAACAGGTTTTGAAATAACAAGCATAACCTTTCTTGTGATATTTGACTGCCAGTTCAAGCCAGGAGAGTACCTGGGTGCATGACAATTAGATGTTTTTAAGAAGGTCAATTGGATTTTGTGTAACCTCCAAAATGAGAGGTTAAATTTTTTCTGATATTTCTCTCTCTCTTTATCTCCCTCCTTCCCTCCCTTTTCTATCTCTCCACACACATTCACATGTACCTACACACACACAACTAGCTTCATATGCTAAATAAAAAGCCTTCTTTCCACTCAAAAAACCATGTTTAGAACCAAATTTATGACTAATAATGTTAGGTTAACTTCCAATCAAATCTATGGAAGTTAGGTTAACTTCCAAATCAAATCTATGGAAAGGTATCATTTTATTTATGCATTTATTTTTAATTTTTTCTTCTTCATTCTATAATCTTCCTTGTTAGTAGCAAGACTTTAAACAGAAGGGAGTCAAATAGATCTAAGTTTCATGTGACAATATTCTTTGATCTGATCATAATTCAAAGTCCAGAATTGCCTTTATAGACATTATTTATACTGCTTTTTAAAAAATCCAACACAATACTAAATACTCACTAATTAAAAAATTTTTTTTTTACATTTATTTATTTTTGAGAGACAGAACATGAGTCAGGGAGGGGCAGAGAGAGAGGCAGACACAGAATCAGAAGCAGGCTTCAGGCTCTGAGCTGTCAGCACAGAGCCCAATGTGGAGCTCAAACCCACCAACCATGATACCATGACCTGAGCCGCAGTCAGATGCTTAACTGACTGATCCACTCAGGTGCCCCCAATTATTTTTTATTAAAAAACAATATTAGCTAGCCTGACCACCCATCCTATTATTTACACTTGGTGAAATTGGTTTTGGCCATTTCTAAAAATCACCTCCCTCACTCAGAAGTTGAAGGTTGCTACAGTTAGGCAGAAATAGTTAAAAGATAAATGTGCTTAGTGTCCTGAGAATAATTCCAAAAGAAGATCTCAAAAGCAAACTGTTAGGGGATAATTGGTTAAGTGGGTGACTCTTGATTTTGGCTCAGGTCATGATTTCATAGTTGGTGGGATTGAGCCCCACATCAGGCTCTGTGCTGACAGAGCAGAGCCTGCTTGGGGTTCTCTCTCTCCTTCTCTCTCTGTCCCTTCCCAATCTCTCTTTCTCTCTCTCAAAATAAATAAATAAACATTTTTAAAAAACTAGGGAGAAAAAAAAAAGACTCTTCTCTGGTGGGTTGTCTGCATTTGTAATGCACCTAAGAGAGAGAGAGAGAGTAAAGCTGAGACAAATAAAGGGAGAGATAGAGGGAATGGTGAGGCTGTAGGGATGGGGTGGTCAAGGGATCAGATGGAAGTACTCATCAGTTTTTCACCCACAATGTAAACTTTAAGTGGTCAATATTATTATGGTCAGTTATTTGGAAAATTAGACAGAAACACTAAGAGCAAAGAACTGAAAAGGAAGACACACCTGGGTAGGTTTTTTTTTGTTGTGTTGTATTTGTTTTTAACCTGTCAAGTCTCCTTTAAGCATAAAACAAGGTTACTGAAAGAATCAAATAATGGGAAAGATGGATGAATACATTTAAAAAGAGTTTATAATGGTAAATGGTTTTTTTTTTTCTGACTTTTTACTGTCCTTCTGTCTTCTAGAGTTTAGATTGTTTTAGGCTGGTGAAACTTCCCTCCTTTAGAGCCCCTCTTTCTCTGCTAACTTAGACCCAGTCATTCCCTGCACAAAGGTCATTAGTATTTTGTGGGTATCCAGTGAATATTCACCAATTTGTATAGATTAAATTATTAGCTTGTGTGGCTGGGAATCAGATTCTCACTTTTTTTTTTCCTGTCCCTAAATATGTAATTTAAGAACTTCTAAACTAATTATCCAATTTCAGCCAATACGAAGTCTAAATTTCATAGCCCTATTATCTTTATTATAAGGCTCTTCAGTCCCACTTCAAAGGCAGTTAAAAGATTGGCATCAACACTAAATTATACAGCAAGGACACTTTGCACTAAACTCCTTTTATGATCCTCAGCACTGAACCTGATTTTCTTACCTGCCAGATTATGCAAAATTAATCAATTCTTTGAAATAGCAGTGAGACATTGTTTCCTTCAGTTAAGAAGAATGATTCAAGGGAATAGAACTGATGTTTCACTATCTTTATAGAGTAAAATGTGGGAGGGGGGTGGAATCTAGAGGGATAATAGTATCCTGAATTATTCTTCTTACTGCCTTACTGCTTGATTTATAGACAATCTCTAAGTTTTCCTGGTTGGCGATGGGAGACAGGGTGAGGGGAATCTTTGATGGGAAAACTAGCAGCATCTCTTTCAACTTCCAAGAAATTCCTCAAAATAATACAGCACCAATAGTGAGAACTCCATTTGGTAAGTGCATCAGACACTCAGTTGCTCACATCAGGTTTGCCACCACATACATAACTGTGCCCAACAAAATATACTTTACATTTTATTAGCCTTTGACCAAATCTAGGCTCTCATATTCTTTTCAATTATTACCACCATTCTCAACCTCTCTCCCTTTTTCTCTTTCACATACACCCACCCACACATAATTCCTTATTCTTCATATTCAGCCACAAATGACATATCTACTTAAGTATATATAAACATACAGAGGACAAACCACCAAAAGACTCAGGCAAAAGTGCTTATTGTTAGTATTATTATTTTAGTTGTGTACTTCATTCTTGTCCCTTTAGGTTATGGCAGCCATTAATCCAGACTGCCAGCCAGCACAAAAATCCAGTGGGAAAGATTGGAGGATTTTGATCTAAATCTTTTTAGTCAGCCCTGAGAATGACAATCAACAACAAAAATATCTACCCTCATGGAGTTGTGTTTTCTAGTGAAAGAAGACAGATAATAAACAATAAACAAAATAATAAATAAGTTAAATATTATACTACGTTCAAATTCAAGTGTTAAGAAAAACAGAGCCATGTAAAGGGGATTGGGAATGTCAAGAGCTGCCTCATGAGAAAATAACAATGGACAGTCTTGAAAGAAGCCAAAGAGGAAGCCTTTGGATATCTGCAGAAAGAGAATTATAGGCACCATGGCGGCCATGATCAGCTGTGTGTGTTGTAGTGCACAACCTAAATAACCGTACCTAGTATTTCTGCCAGGCAGAGACAGTGGCAACAACTGTAAAGTACAGGGCAGAAGCATGCCTTGCAGGTCCATGAGGAAAGGCAATCACTGGAGCTAGTGCAGAGAGAGTGAAGGGGATAATAAAGAGAAATAAGATGAGGAAAGGTATAGGAGTCCAAATGAATCTGTGTTTCTCTTTTACTCTCCATGGTAATTGTTTTTTTGGCTTTTGGTTTTTCATTTGATTACTTGTTTGTTCTGGTGAAGACCCCATAGGTTATAGGCATGCTTGAGAATAAAGTCTGTGCAAGGAGATGTTACTGATAACCTTGGCTCACGGTTGTCATCATTCTGATTGGTGCATTAATGACTCCAGAAGACCAAGAGGCAGCACAATGGCATGAAATGAACAAATAGTTTTGTGTAAGATTCATAGTTTTAAATTCTGACTCCACCATTTACTGGATGTGTTCCCACAGGTTCATTTCTTAATTTGGATGTCAACTCAATTCAGCAAGCACATTGGTTCTCACAGATAATCTAATATACCATGACCCAAAATAAAAGAAACATATGTGGAGCTTTATTAAGCCTCTAGCAGCTTATAGTCTAATTCAGGAACTGGTAACCTTTTTCTATAAAGATTCGGATAATAAATATTTTTGACTTAGTGGTCCATTTGATCTCTGCTGGAACTACTCAACTCTGCTATTTTAGCACAGAAGCAGCCAAAGACAATATAAAATGAATATTACTGTCTTCCAATAAAAGTTCATATACAAAAACAGGCATCAGTCCAGATTTCACCCATATGCTGTAGTTTTCACACTTGATCTAGATAGAGCATCATTATCCAATAGAGCTTTCTGTCATGGTGGAAACATTCTACATTTACACAGTCTAATACAATACAGTATAACATATAAGATAATAAAAAATATAATAGAGTGGCCAATAGCCCCATGTGGCTCTTGAACACATGAAATGTGGCTAGTGACATTAGGAGTTACTGCATTGAACAGCTCTCTCTGGTCTAAAGGAAAAACTAGGCATAAGAAAATACAAAGACTATATTAAAAATGACAAAAATAGGAACTCCTGGGTGGCTCAGTCCATTAAGTGTCTGGTTTAGCTCAAGTCATGTTCTCACAGTTCATGAGTTTGAGCCCCACATCACGCTTTGAGCCTATAACTCGGAACCTTCTTTGGATTCTGTCTTCTCTCTCTGCCCATTTCCTGCTCTCGCTCTTGCTCTTTCTCTCTCTCTTTCTCAGTCTCAGTCTCACTCTCAAAAATACCTAAATGTTAAAAAAAGTTTTTAAGGGGTGCCTGGGTAGCTCAGTCAGTTAAGTGACTTCAGCTCATGTCATGATCTCACAGTTCATGAGTTCGAGCCCCACGCTGGGCTGTGTGCTGACAGCTGAGAGTCTGGAGCCTGTTTCAAATTCTATGCCTCCCTCTCTCTCTCTGCCCCTCCCACACAAAATATATAACCATTAGTTTTTGTAATGAGAAAAGTCATATTCATCAAAACAAGAAGCAAATGGTACTGTCTGGGAGTTTAACTGGAGATTTCATGAACTGAGTGGCATCTGAAATGGGTCTTAAGCCATGAGTAGACTTTGGTAGGTTTTCTAACCTTGCTTGTAAAATCAAAACAGAAATAACCAAAGCTGCAATAGAGACTCTTTACAATGTAAATCAGTTTACAACAGTGAAACTTATAAATTGGGAAATCTTTTATATTTAGAGCCACTTGTTAAGCACTCCACTGTTTTCCAAGATTACTATGGTACAATGGGGAAAGTATAGATTTTAGGGCTAGGAAGAACTGGTTTGAAGCTTTGTTCTGAATCTTAAATATCATGTGAGGTTTGATAAGTCCCTTTACCACTCTGAGCAACAATTTTTTCATATTTAATATAGAAAAAGTACCACTGATTTCTTAGGTCATTTGTAAAAATTAAAGATGATTTGATTATGGTATTTAGGATAATTCTAAGAACTTGAGATTCAGTTACTGAGTTCTTATGTAATTACTGTTATGCCATAAATATCATGCAAACAATCCTTGCAATGCTGTGTAAGAGAAAGTAGTTATTATCATCTCCATTTTTTGCACAAGAAAGTTATTTGTGCATGATGTGTTAAGATATCTTGCCCAAGAAAGACCACACAGCTCATAAATGGTAGAATCAAGTTCAGAAGACTCAGCACCCCTTATATCCAGTGCCTTTACCACTACCTATTATCAACTTCCTTATCAAGACAAACTAAATATTTGGAATACTAGTTCTAGAATGAATCTGTCATCTTTGAATTATAAGAGATATTCAGGCTGATAGGGTTTCATCCAACTAGTCACTTATGTTTACTAGTCAGATTTCCTGTTTTGACATAAAATATGTCCAGACTTTATTTCATTATTTAAACAATTTTTACAAGATATCTCCATCTGTATAATGATTAATCAGTGCCACAGTCTAGAGAAATGAACCTGGATATTCAAAAGCATTATGTAAAACAAGTTAAACATGCCAATACCTAGGGCTTTATCTCTTAAGTCTTCCTTGACATGGGTTTGTGGTACGTCCTGGCCTTTCTAACAGCTTATGTTTTATTTGTGTTTTCAAAGTGAAACAAGAAATTGCTTAAAATAGAAGGAATTTCATTTCATGCCATCTTTAACCCCACCTTGCTTCCTAACAGTTATAAACATTGGCATTGAGCAACACAATAATCTTTCATATTTCCAAATTTTAAAAAAGTAAGAAAAGGACATAGGTAAGTGTAAGTGTGTATTTTCTTTCCTTACATCAGAGTAGATCTTAAATTATTAACAATAAGCATATAAAAAGTGTATAGATTGAAAAGCAGGAACTATTTGTGTTAGACTTAATCCATTCCCTGATTCTATCCATTTTTTCTTATTTTTTAATACTTATTTATTTTTGGTAGAGAGAGCAAGAGAGACAGTGGGGGAAAGAGGATCTGAAGTGGGCTCTGTGCTAACAGCAGAGAGCCTGATGTGGGGCTCGAACTCACAAACTGTGAGATCGTGATCTGAGCCAAAGTCAGATGCTCAATCAACTGAGCTGCCCAAGTTCCCCTCAATCCGCACATTTCTTACATCTTCCCCATGTAAAAACTCCCTTGGGCCAAAAGGTGAGAGGCTTGCAAATGAGGAAATACCAACCATTGTTTGATCTCAACCTCTATTCTGGTAAAAGGTCAGGGGTTGAGCAACCTAGCTCCTCCTGGCTCCAGCAAGTCCCTGAGGTGTAAATCTTTAATGAACATTGTGATTAGAATGGTCAAACACAAGCAACTGTTAAGCAGCCCCCACCTCTAACCACAAAATTCTCACTTCTGTACACCGGCTTTGCCCCTCTCCATATATAAACTCTGAGCTATGGCTCGGCGGGGCGCTCTTTCGAGGACTTTTCGGGTGCTCGGGAGGGACTGTCCGGCTGGACTAACATAAACCTGAATAACCAACTCCTTTTGTATTTTGTGGGCTTTGTTCTCGGTGATTCTCCTTTGGAAAGGGAGGTCTAACACTCATCAACTAGGATTTTCTAATTCCAACTTATCCTTCTGGGATTGCATCCCACTGGGTGTGTGTGAAAGGACACACACTGATAGTCTGAGATATTTACGGTATGTCCTACTGAAATGATGATGTTACAAGCAGAAGGAAGTGCTGCCTACCTCAGGGATCCAACCCTCTCTTCCTAAACATGACACTGAAATTCCTCATCATTTCCCTTCTTATAACCAAATAGGGAATAACAAAATGTTCCCTCATCTGTCTGACCTTAGTATGATATCTCTTCATGACATTTGAAGCTGGGACCCAACTCCCCATGCCAACAGAAGGAAAACCGGCAAGGGGAGCAAGATGTAACAAGACAGGAATATCAATCTCTTGTCTCATTAGACAGACATTTCTCTGAAGAAGACATCCGGATGGCCAAGAGACACATGAAAAGATGTTCAGCATCACTTACAATCAGGGAAAGGCAAATCAAAACCGCAATGACATATCACCTCACACCTGTCAGAATGGCTGAAGTCAACAACACAGGAAGCCACAGATGTCTGCAAAGATGTGGAAAAAAAGGAACACTCGTACACTGTTGGTGGAAAATGGTACAGCCACTGTGGAAAACAGTATGGAGATTCTTCAAGAAGTTAAAAATAGAACTACCTTACAATCCAGCAATCACATTACTGGGTATTTACCCAAAGAATATAAAAACGCTAATTCAAAGAGATACATGCACCCCAAGTGTTTATAGCAACATTATTTATGATAGCCAAAATATGGAAGCAGCCCAAGTCCTCAGTTGATGAATGCATAAAGAATAGGTGGTATCATTATTCAGCCATAAAAAATTATGATTATTCATATCATAATATTATCTACCATAAAAATGAATGAAATCTTGCCATTTGCAATGAATGGAGATCAAGAGCGTAATACTAAGCAAAATAAGCCAGAGAAAGGCAAACACCATATGATTTCATTCATATGTGGAATTTAAGAAACAAAGTAAACAAACAAAGGGAGAGTCAGACAGAGAGAGAGAGAGAGACCAAGAAACAGACTCTTAACTATAGACAGCAAACTGGTGATTACCAGAGAGGAGGTGGGTGAGGGAATGGGTGAAATATGTAATAAAGATTGAGGAGGGCACTTGCCGTGGTGAGCAACAAGTGATGTATGGAATTGTTGAATCACTATACTGTACACCAAACTAATATAATGCTGTAAAATAAATAAAGTTATGTTTAAAAAAAAAAAAAACCTCTTGGCTCCTTGGTAGTTCCTCTCACTACTCCTTTGAAGTGTGTATCTTTTATGGGTTCCCAAGTCAAACTCAGACTGTGATGAACTTTTGCACATTCAAAATCATGATAACATGTGTAGCTCTACAATTTTTTTCCAGTCAGTCCAAAGAGAATTTTAGAAATGTATCGGAGAAGAGTGTTGAAGGAGTTAGGAAATTTTACTTAGTTATCTACTTGTTTTATTCAATTCACTTTCATTACAGATGGTCCAGAGAGGTGAAGTTCCTTACAAAAAGTCTGATGTTCTTTGATAGCAGGATTGTGTTTAGCATCCATGCCTTAAATGTTTTAGTGCAGTACTTGCTCTATTGTACATTCTACTCCTATTACTAGGTAGGCATCTCCATGAATATACCATAGATTTGTTGTTTGTTTTATTTTTAGTAAGAAACATAATGTTCTAAGGTCTTTTTGTATGAGAGTCTCTCCCTACAAGCAAGCTGTTTTGGGAAGTTAAGCACATAGACTTCATAAATTTCACAGTTTTGTGGAATAACACTGTTTATGGTTATCTCAGTGACTTCTAATAGATTTCACCTTCCCATATACGTTCATACCTCTTTCACACTATTCAAATCTGTCAGCTGTTCCTCTCTCTACATCCATAAAGACTTCCCTGAAGAAACCAGCCTTCATTGACCTCCCCTTGTACTCAATCCTATATGTGTTAGCCCTACATGATGTACTTGTATTGCACACATCAGGGCTTGGCTCTCAACTAGACTGTATTTAACATTTGCCCAGGTGGGAATGAGTCTGGTGCCATGTTTGGCATAACTTCCTCTCACTTATATACGAATTTGAAGGCTTGAATTCATATTTTTGATGACTTTAAAGAGAAGGTCTGACTTCCCAAGTTACTCTGAAATACTCCTTGTACTTGGTTTATTAATTGGGTGGATGTGCTTCAAAGTCTAGTCTGGGTTTGAACGCTATTATTTCATTAGTATTCTTGCCCCTAAAAGACCTTGCTACATTTAGCTGAGCCAATAGTCTTCACAAATATTGATGTTTCATTCACATCACAATCCAGGAGGCTTTGTTTCTCTCTTAATGACTGAGAATAAAACTTTAAAGGAAAACATCTCCATGGGAAGTCTAGCATTGCTTAGGAATGAATAATCTGTGGCTGCCAGAAAACATTACTTATCAGTCTGAGTTCTCTTTGCTCCTTAGTTTCATCCCATTAAATATTTCTTTTATTCCCCGGACCACCCCAGACTGTTGTTCTCCCTCTTGGCTGTCTCTATATCTTTCAAGTATTTGGCAGTTCAGATTTTGATTGATCCTCCCTTTTTTTCTCCTCCTCAAGTGCTAACTTCCATCTTCAATGGATTCCTGTCTATTGTTCTTTGAGATTATATCAGTGAATATTACAAAAGCCAAAGAATTCTTTAACAAGCTACTTTGCCCCTCCCTTCACCTCACAAAGGATTTTTTTCCATTTCATCACTTTCCTTCCAAAAGTACTATACACCTTAATTAAATTATTACAATTCTTTTGAGGATTATGAATAAATCTTCATTTGTTTCCTTTATTAGCATTCGATCTGCTTTTTTAATTGTATAAATGTTCCCCGTAGGCAGAAAAGCAATATAACGCAAATGAAGCAGGGCTTTTGTTAAGGAAAGTCAATTTGATTAACATCACCGTCAATATGATGAATGGAAGCATTTTGGAACAAGTTGCCCAGTAACTTGAAATTGACAACATAATGTGTGTGTCATTAGGACGAGAACAATATATTCAACAATATATCATAGCATTGATCTGGGATGTTCCTTAGTTTGGAATAAAATAATGATTCTGTTCACTTACATAATATTCATTCTTGGATCCAATGCTTACATATAGACTTTATCATCTTGATGCTTAAATGACACGAGAACAAGTAAACTTCATCAATGCTAAAGGAGTAAAATGGTAATTCAGGGATCTGGATTCAGGGCTTAGAGTGATAGAAATTAATTACCCCTGTATGGCTAACATGATGTAGTTAATAAGAAAGGATTTATAGCAAATATAAGTAAATGTTCAAGGCAACCACTTAAAATACAAGCCAAGAAACGCAAACTTGACATAGATTCTATGTCAACCAAATGCTTACCAGTATTCAACAGTATGTAAATGTGTCATCAACAAATTTTCTTGTTAAAAAAGAGGATTGGATTAAGAGTGCTATAAACAGGAACTTTCTTCTCAGAGGTTTTCTTCTTATGAATGGATCTCATACCTTCTGTAAACTAAGGTTGTAGACCTTAGGAAAATAGAAAATAAAAAACATATTTGGGTTCTGTTTAGTGTTTTGGTTTCTGTTTTTGGTGGGTTTTTTAGTTTAGTTTAGTTTGTTCTAAGCAAGCTTGAGACACAATTTTGTTTATGGGGAAAGAGAAGGTAATTCACAAAAATAAAAACCTACCAAGTGAAATATCACTGAGAGGAAGAGAGATAAAGTGATGAGTTTCTTGTGAATCATTTGTTTACTTGACCAATAAATAAATAAATCACTACAACCATGTGACACCAAAAAAGCCATGATTAAACTAGTCTGTTCTATATGAAAGAAAAACATTAAAAAATATATAAACCCTTTATCCATGAAATCAAACCACTTTTTCCCCAGTCTTCCTGCAAAATAACAAATTTATTCTTAAAATTAACCAATTCCTATAAATCTGCATTACTTTATTGTCAATGTATAGCTGCCCTTCATCCAAACTCTCTGGGTTTCATCAATAATTGTTAATATCCAGATTTATCAGTTATGATTTTAATTTCACTGTATGATTTGTCATCTCTAGGACTCACTGTTAGGCTCTTTGAAGCAACTACTGTATACTTCTATTTTGATAAACTGACATGTGCATATGAAAACAGAGACAACTTACTTTGAAAGAGACCTAGAATTAATGGAAGTTCAAAATGATGAAATTCTGTTGTAGACTAAGCAATTGGTTCCAGTCCATAAATTTTGGGAGGTAAATGCAGCTTTTAGTACAAAGATAAATTATGTACAAATGCAGAACAAGCATCTTCAGGGGAAGAATAAGTTTAAAAGTACTTCGATGAGAAAAAACAAGTAAAAAAAAATCCTAAATCAAAGACTCCTAAGAGTCCAATCACAGTTTTCCCCAACAGTTACTTTATTCTCCTTTTATTTCTTCAGTGGAGTATAAAGACGCTAACAAGTAAAAAATATGAAAAGTCAGAGGGTTCCCTTCTACTTTAGCATATGTCAGGCCTGTCTTGTTAGCATTGAGGTTAAGTAAGTAGAAGAAGGGTAAGTAAGTAGAAGAAAAATCTGACACAGAAGAAAAACAGCCAGTTTTGAATAGTGGGCCAAAGAGGTAGGCAATCTTGAAATGCATGGACAAGGGGCTCAAAAGAAGTTAGAAAATGATGGCCAACTGGGGCGCCTGGGTGGCTTAGTCGGTTGGGCGTCCGACTTTCGCTTAGGTCATGATCTCGCGGTTGTGGGTTCGAGCCCCGCGTCGGGCTCTGTGCTGACTGCCTGCTCAGAGCCTGGAGCCTCTTTCGGTCTGTGACTCCCTCTCTCTCTGACCCTCCCCTGCTCACGCTGTCTCTCTCTCTCCTAGAAATAAATAAAACATAAAAAAAAATTAAAAAAAAAAAAAGAAAATGATGGCCAACTGATCAAGAAGGAGACAGTGAAAAGATGACTCAAGATATTTCAACATTGAGATACCTATATGCTGAGGGAAATGTATTCCTTTACCCTTGTTCTGAATTACATCTAATAAAGATGGTAGATTTGGTCGGTATATTTTTATGCTATTTTCAAAATATTGTTTTTTTAAATCTATTTGTTTTACACATTATTCAAGAATATGAGATATCTCTGGGATTTTCTCTTTATTTAAAAACAAATGAAAGTAGAAAAGTATATGTTCTCTGTTGATATACTTAACGCTAAATATGGAAGGTCAGAATGTTGTGATGGTAAAACCAAGACGTTGTTTAAGTGGTACTACTGTAGCTTTATTTCACATACAGTAACCAGGAGAAGAATAAAGGCTGTTATTTCATCGGTATGAGACTGAAAAAGCATTGGTAGCGGTGATGCCACAGAAGGCATCAAAACTTTTTAGGCACCATGTCAGTACTTTAATGTTTCTTGAATCAACTGGGGGTGTTATCACATTTCTTCCAATGCCCACATTTGATATCATCTTTGTGTGGAACTTTCAGACTCCATAAGAACAAATAAACAAAAAGTGTGCCACCCCTGAACAAAGAGAGAGAAGGGATCATTGCCTTGGCTTCCATGTTTCTTTTCATTACATCCCTTCTCCTTTGGCAATAGCCTTTCCAGTGCTTTCCAGTGATCAGGTAAGCTCAGGATTAAACCCATGTCAAATCCCTCTGTTTTGTCGTCTTGACCTTCTGGGTCCTTGCCCCTTTGCCCTGAACCTCCACCTGGAGGAGAGATTCCAGGCCAGTGCCCTTTCCTTTCTTTCTTTTGCAGATGCTTCTTGCTGTCAGCACACTTGCTCATCTCTTTAGTCCAAATGTGCCCCTTACAAAAATATCTACAGGCCCTGACCTTTGAAAAGGGCACACAGAATTTTTAGTCAGAGCTAACGGTGAGGAGATGAAGGCTTGATAGTCACCATGGAGCACAGGGATACTACAATTTCTCAAGGTTCAGCCCCCTTCTCTGCTTGCCAGATCACTGTGCTTCTTAGATAACTAGAGCTAGTAAATCTGCAGCAGAGGGAAGGAAGGAAAATAGTTCTCAAAGTGTAAATTATAGTCTACAAAGGGGGAAGGGAAACTTGTCATTTTTCAGCCTAACTTTCCTTGGCAGAAGTAGCCTTCCAGAATTCCCTTTAAATGAGTGCTCGAGTCCTGGCAGGCTTCTGGTGATGTAGTTCCCTTTGTTCAGTAATGATTATTTAAGCTTCCCAGCTTAGCCTCACGGCGCAGCATTTAGGAAACCTATTTATTTTCCATGTTCTTTCTTCTTATCCCAAAACAAATTTGTCTCCCCGGGACAACATCACTTTCCCAGGAACTGAACCACCTCCAATGCTGTATTTATGACTGCCTTCATGCCTACACTCTTTGTTTATCACACACACAGAAGTCATTAGTAAATTAAAGAAGGTGTTTAACTTTTCTTTCTTTCTTTCTTTCTTTCTTTCTTTCTTTCTTTCTTTCTTTCTTTCTTTCTTTCTTTCTTTCTTCCTTTCTTTTCTTTCATGATCAGTGCATGACTTTTGAAACAATATTTAATTAGCAGCAGTACAGCAAAAGATGGCTGACTTTTAGAAACAAGAAAGCCACATACAGGCAGAGTCTCCCTTCCACTCTCGTGTGTGTGCGTGTGTGTGTGTGTGTGTGTGTGTGTGTGTGTGTGTGTGTGTTTAATTAAATATCTCTGGGTCCCGGTGATACTGCAAATGTTTAACACAATACTCGTTCATTAGAAATGCTTTAAACTTATCACATCTTGAAGATGGACTTATCAGCTCTTTCTTTCAATCACATGTCTCAGATTAATATGCATTGAGAGAGCACTTATTTGACAGGTTCAGAAGGGTCGAGCAGCAGGGAGATAACATTACGAATCCCACTGGAATTAGTAAAAAGAGACCAAGGGGCTGCATTAAGTCATAGTCAATAGTTTAGTTTGAATGAGTACATATGCTATTATCTCACAAGTACATAAAAGAAGAGGGAAGGAGATAAGAGAGCTGTATTTTCTACCTGTTGGCACATCTGTGGTTTTATTCTCTCCCCATGCCCTTCATGAGAGCTTACTCATTTCACTCCAGTGGGCCCAGTGAGCTTGGGTATTTCAAATGACTGCCAATGAGACAGGACCCCTCTCTTTTTGAGGTTCATCACAACCCAAACAAACAAAGTATCATAGATGCCTCATTTCATTTATACTAAATGCGTGGCACACCATTTTCCCTTTGGGCCTGTGTTGTCTTTCTTACATGAGAGCTCCATCTGCCCCAGCTATAGAGCTGCCTGAGTGACAGCAGGATCATGAAGAGGAGAGGTGTGATGGAGAAGGTTCCACCCAATCACTGCCACCCACGTGTGCTGTCCTCCCCATTCCCTCCTACTCATGGACTCAGTGCAGGAGTAATCTTCTGAGTTTACCCCTCCCCACACATCACTCTCCCACCACCCCTTCCTCAAGGGTCTACACCGTGCCCAACTGCAGCCAGGACATGAGAGGAACCAACACTGTGAAATAAAGCAGACAGTGACGACAGCCTTGTCAGTGACATCTAGAGCCAACTGGTATCACTTACAAAATTTCATTTTCCTCCTAAGAAATTTGCCACTGGTACTTGCCAAGAGAGAGGAATTTTTTGTTGTTGTTTGCATGAAAACCTCATGAAAAACAGAAATGTTGATTGGAACAGAAAATGTGGGACATTCAACCCCAGGGGAAGAGGAACATTGGCCACCTGCTACATACACCAGAACTGAAACTTAAGGGTGAATTGGCTTTGGTTTTCAAGGGTCATTGTGCCTGGTTGATTTCTACATATCAGCTATATCCCTAGATTGTGTCATCCACTGTTTGTTTCCTTCATATTCTGTTCTTTCTCACCAAAGGAAAACTGTTTTTATATAAATAAGGAAACTCCAAAATCTACCTTTTGTCAGCATGCTAAGAATAATGAACATGAAGAGGTACAGAAAGGGACAAGCAGACTCTTCCTAGGAAACACTTCACATGAGAAGTATTTCCTTTTCTTCTTTGAGTTTTGGTGTGTTAGTCTTTTTACCTGACATGTACACTGCCAAGCATGATGTACTTACACTGCGGATATAAAGATTGTCCTCAATCCAGAGGAGCCCATAGGACAGCAAAAGAGAAATATGCAAAAGTCAATGCAGTGTGTGATCAGTTAAGTGCACTGGGAGATTTTAGGTAAAAAGACAAAGGATGACTAGCTCATCATAATGAGTATGGATGTTATCTAAAGCAGGGGAAGAGTGTGAATTACAATTCAGGGTATGAAAAGACATAAGATGTCCAGGAAAAGGAACAGCCACATCAAACATTGCAGGAGCAGATGCACACGAAGGAACAAGAGGAAGTGTCACAAGAGGTGTTGAAGTTAGATCTCAAGGTTTTCCATAGTCAGTGCAGCATAATTTTGACATTATCCAAAGGACACAAGATCTTTGGAGGTAAAGGAGTTGTGTGTGTCCTGGGAGATATTTTCATAAGCATGGCTTTGTTTGAGCCCTTAATGGAAACATCTGCATTCCAGTTGAAAGAACACAGGTAGGGTCGTTCTCCACCTCCTTGAATGTCACATAAACCCCTGGACTGAGTTGACGAGGAAGATTCAGTGTCATAAAACTGTCTTGGAGGGGGAAAGAGAGGAGTCCCAGAATGTGAGCAAGTACCAGGTAACAGAAAAACAAATGATCCCATTTTAGAGAATTAGAGTGGTCTGGAGAATATGAGTACATTAGGCTGACCACTTAGGTTAATATACTCTTTATTTTCTTCTCACTCAGCTCACTTTCTTTCAGGAATCTCATCCATTCCTGTGACTTCTCTGTAATCTCTATTACACAGTCACTTTTTGTGAACTGGAACAGTGGGCAAGTGTTACATCCAGGAGATGGAACCAGAGTCGGGGCTTGAATGATGGGTGTGGGGTAAAGAGGCAAGCGCTCCGGGAATTGCACATCAGTGACGAAAGCCACGGGCACTTTCCCTATATTAAAATTTAAGTTTCAATGGGATCTATTCTTATATCAGTAATGACCAATCTTAACAGATGAAAGAGAGATAACATCTACTTTGTCATTTTGTTTTTACTATGAAAACAAACCTGACCCCCATAGTGTCCGCAAAATATCCAGATCGTTTCCTCAGTTCAGTTAAAAGGCATCACACCATGGGAAAGAGAAAAGCTAACTGGAGAGTTGGGGAAACTGTTCCAAAATGATACACATGGGAAAGGGGTGCCTGGATGGCTCAGTGGGTTAAGGACCCACCTCTTGATTTTGGCTCAGGTCACAATCTCGTGGTTTGTGAGATTGAGCCCCATGTTGGGCTCTGCACTGACAGCACAGAGACTGCTTGGCATTCTCTCTCCCCTTCTCTCTCTGCGTCTCCCCTACTCATGCTCTCCCCCTCTCTCTACCTCTAAAAAAATTTTTTTAAAGATCCACATGGGAAGAATCTATCCAGGAATGACAGGTTGCTTGAAGATGATGTGAAGTTGTCAGACACTTTTATGATCCTTTCCTTCAGTCTGGATTGTACACCTTTTGAAAGAGCACATGACTGCAAAGGGAGGCCAGCCTTGAAACCAATTGAGAGAGCAGAGAAAACGGTAGTAGCATCTGCAGGCACAGGACACTCTGCTACAATGAGATCTGTTGTAGGACAGAAATGACAACTATATAACAACATCTTATGGATATAGGCTTCCTGAGCATGGATAGGAAAAGAAGAAGCATGGATACTCCAGCAGAAGATGTTTGCAGCATAAGTTAGGGCTTTGACGGGACAAAGTGGACTATCAATAACACAGTACAACAGGACAGATTCAGATGTCCCTGCAACGGGGAAAGGTCCTGGGGCAATCACCATGTCTGGGAGCACCATACTTTAACATTATTTTCAGCAACAGAATAGCTCTCACACACACACCACAGCCTGGACTCCTCATTTTCCGATTGGACTCATCGATAGATGTTGAATGCTAGGGTGACTTCACAGAGATGGTCTGCTAATAACAGATGAAAGTGAGATGAAATCCATCTAGCTGCACAGGTGGAATTCACAGAAACAAATGCTGCACTTAGATTCATGCCGCTTATAATAAGGTCATCATAATATTAACCAAAACAATCAATTTCAAAATTATTGTCAAAATTCATTGAAGCTATTTTTGAGTACACAGACTGATTTCCAGTTGAATTGCTTAATTTATTTCAAGCCTTGAGTTCACAGATCTTGAAATGTTGATTTGCTTGTTTTAAAATGGGGAACTTGATATAGCACTATTGGGTCAAACTGTGTAAATCAATGCAGGGTATTTTTTCTAACATGCTACAATCACCGCTCAGAATAGCCCTCATTTGGTGGATTACTATATACATACACACACACACACACACACACACACACACACACACACACACATATATATATATACACATATACATATACATATATATATATACATGTATATGTGTATATATATATATATAGTTTGGGTTTTCTTTTTTTCTCTTTTGCCATGAGGGACAGTCTGGATGCTAATCCAAATTTTTCAAGACAGAAAATGAGGTGTCTGGTCTGGTAAAGAAAGTCGTTCATCAGAGTTACATTGCTTCCTTGTTGGGGATGTAAACGGAAACATCTAAATCGTTTAAGAAAGCTGATCTTCCGATATCCCTGGGAAAGATGTCATAACACTAGCAGAAACTGTCATTTACTCTCTGCCTCCCAGCCCCTAAGAACTTCCAGGTTAGTGATATATAAACAGGTTCTATTTTTACAAAAAGATATAAACCATTATTGCTTCTTTTGTTCTAATTCCAAGTGATGCCTGTGTAGTTTGGAGAGAGGGGAACAGCCCGTTGGGGGAAAAAGGCAGTGTCTGGTTCCATTTCTTTCTTGGCTATTCATTCTGTGATTTGAAAGAGGATTTTTTTCCACTTTCTTAATGCAGTTATATCCCACTTAGACAGCTTGGAAGGGTGTTGCTACATTTAATTTATGACATCACACTTACTGCTAAATCTTGTTCACTTCAACTAAGATAATTCTAGGCACTATAGGAGACAAAAAGAATTATGAGACCCAATTGCCTGTCTTCAAGCAACTTACTCTAGACTTGAACAGAAGGTATATGTTATTATTTTACTACTTACTTCGGTGCTTCGACATTAAAAAAATTATGAAAAGCAAATGTAGCATATGTGCTCTGGAGCCAGACCCCCTGCTCTAGTATCTGGGTGACAATGGCCTTGTGCCTTAGTTATTATATCTATAAATGGTGTTAGGAGTACCGTATACATCACAGGGGTTTGATGAGTATTAAGTTAGAGAAAATATATATTATATAAAGTAAGGAGAATGGTACCTACAGATATATACCCACTAAATGTTATTGTTCATTTATTTATTCAGTAAATAGGTGTTGAGTATCAATTCGTGCTGGATATGCAGAAGTGACTAAGATAAGTTCCCTTCCCTCATGGAACTTACATTCTAGAGACAGAGAGAGACTCAGTAAATATATATGATCAGGGGGAATGTCAGAGTGGTAAGCCCTATGATAAAAGCAGGATATGAGATAGCAAATCAGTGGAGAGGACTTGCCTTAGGTCAATCAGGGGAGGCCTCTGAAGGAGAACTTATTTGGACTGAAACCCAAATGACTCCCAGAAGCCAGCCAGCCATGTGATCTACATGTAATATAAATAATTCAAAAGGAAAGCCATCAAGCCCTACTAGCATGATCCAAAGAGACTTCCTGGAGAAAGTGGGCTTCAGCATACTGTTTAGATTAGCTGAGAGAAAAAGAAAGTCCACTGCATGCAAAGGGTCACAAGTGGGAGACTCAAGGCACAAGGTATGCTGAATGGGTCTTAACATACCTGTGTGTCTGTAATAAATGGTTTATACAAAAGAGGAGGTGACAGGTTAAAGAGCTAAACTGAATGGGATTGTAGGGTGCATTCAACCTCAGAATCTTCTTAAAATGTCATAAATTTTTCTGTATAAAAAAGATGGAGTTATCGATTTGTTTATGAGGTAGAGAAATTAACTATTTGACTATGGTTAAACTAATCCCCATTCCAGTGACCCCTCCTGGGAGGTTTGGGGGATGGTGTACTTGGTAAATATTCACTGACTAACTGACTCATGGGTTAGGTGGTTGCTTTGCTTATTTATTGCACAGGACCTGGGAAACTTAATGCTAAATAAATTTTTAGGGAAGAAAAGAAGGAAAGGATGATGGCCAATAGCCGTGAAAATTACGATGTAAAACCTCGGAGTGGAGAAACTATGAGAGAGAAACCCACAGTACTATGTTAACGTGAAAGGTGTCAAAGATGAGTGAGGTGTTAGGCCTGAATGGCAAGTATGCACTAGTTGGCCAACACCAAAGAGAACTTGTTTTGAAAGATAGGAGAAAAGACAAGGAGACCCATTTTGTAGGTACACACATCTAAAATGTGTGTGTATACTTGTGATGTATACCATCATGGAAACTCCGTGATGGTCAGACAAAATTGTCCCTAAAAAATAGCAGAAACATAGAGCTAAGGTGAGCATAGAGCTAAAGTGTATCATTTTGTTCAATCAAAGAAGTGATTATTCATCTCTCTTTATTTCCTTCAGCCTTATAGATGTGTTAGCCATGATCATGTTTTTTAGAATGATTCAGCTCAGCTGAATTTAACAGATATTGGTCGAGCCAACACTAGATACCAGGCTGAGATGAATAAAACACAGTACCTGCATGTCTCCGAGAGGGGGTAGGATGAAAAGGATGCACAGACGTGCATGCACTCATACTCGCACAAACGGGAATGGTTAGTTGATTAAAGGGAATCCAGGGTAAACTGAGACAATGAGAATACCAATTCAAGAACAGCTCTGTCAATCATTTAGCAATACAGAATCAATGGAGAATAAAAGCTAAGAAACTGCCTTTAGCTTTGTCAGTGAGGAGATCACCATTGATTTTTGAAGAGTAAATTCAGTAGAATACTGGTGATTTAAGGTAAGTTGCATCTCTGGTCCCATCATCCTTCATTCCCTTGAGCTCTCAAGAAAAATCTGTCAGTAGGTAAAAAGTCATACTGTTGGTTTTCTCTGTAAAACCTGAAAATAAATAACTAGGCAATATTCATAATCATTCAATTGCCAGATTCCACTTTAAAAAAATAACACAACCAAAAGCATTTAGAACACAATCAGACAAAGTGGCACGTCCCTACAAATAAACTAATGTCACCAAAATAAAACTTCTAAATTTATGAAATAATGTGTAATCAAAGATACAAAGTAATCATACATTCTGACATATCATGGCAGAGAAGTTGCCACCTTGAAGAGTTTCTCCAAAAAAAAATAGAATAAGTAAATAAACAGTAGAGTTTTTAGAGAGAATTTTTATTTACTTTATCTTAAAAGACAAATTTAATAATATATAAAAAAGAAAAGGACAAGCATTTTGAAGGTCAAGTTAAGCATTTTTCTTTAACAAGGTTATGTTGACATTACTAAATGGAACAACTACAGAACTTTGAGCAGATCTATTAGATTAATGATAGTGTCAATGGCAAGAACAACTACTATTTGTTAAGCACCTTTCCCCCCTTAATACTTTAATTCTGTTTGGGATAGAGAAAATGGAGATGAAAAGAAAGCCCAATCTAACCCTGGCCACTACATATTCATTCTCTCTCTCTCTCTCTCTCTCTCTCTCTCTCTGTCTGTCTTTCCAAGTCAATGAGAAAGAATCAACAGCAAAAAAATAGCCTTTTCTAGAGAGTACTAAAAAAAAATCAATAATCAATCTTGCCAGAAGAAATCCAACATTTTCAGTACTGTTACAGATTAGACAGACTGTATTGATAATAAAAAGCCATATGTCCTATCTTTTATGTACTCTGAAAAGAAGTATCTTTATTATTATATAAAGCCTCTTGACCTAGCCATGCCCCTGAGCCAAAAATAATCTCCTCCTCCTCTGATCTTTATTATTTTACATTTCAAATAAACAGTGAGAACTTCTGGTTAAATATGGAAGATTGAAAACATGAGAGATTTTTCTCTGCTCCTTTGGTAATCCCATTCAAATGAGAGTAAAGATAAATCCACAACAACAAAGAGGAAGGGGGCGGGGGGCTATGAGGGATAAAGAGATGTCAACAAATGTATCATATGGCAGGAGCTCTGAAAGGGTCAGATACTGAGATTTTAGCTATCAAGGAAGGCTAAGGTGAGGAATGGGACTAAAACCTGAAAGTTTATTGGAAAGTCCACGAGTATTTAAATACTTGGCCCCTTCCCAGAATCGGGCAGTTCAATTTGCAGAAAAATTGAATCAGAAATGCCCACATTTGGGCACATCTGGCAAAGAGGAAAGGTGAGGGAGAGGCACCATTCTAGAAAGACACAGTTTGATGACATGCTCGAATCTTCAGAATTTCACTCCACTGCCCAGAATGTCCTCTATTTGGCCAATATTCCAAGGCAGGAGTTTGGAATAGTCTTCCCGGTGAAAACTCAGCAGCACTCAAAAAACATTTATAAATACTGCTTGAGGAAATAGCTGGGTACCCCCCAATTCCTCTTGTGAGCCCACGGGTCTTTTAAACCTACCTCTGGGGTACAATGATTCAGGACAATTTTCTAAAAGATAACAATATTACTTTCAGGTCAAAAGGGCTTGCAAAGATCAACACACACTAAATGATAAATGACCAAAGGCATATTAACATGCAAATTCAGAGAGCAAAAAATAAATAAATACGTAAACTTACAGGAAACAAAGAAATCAGATAACGTAAAAAGATCAAGAAACATAAAGGCATTGGACTTCTCAGCAAAAACACTCAAATCTAGAGGATGATAGAACAATTTCTTCAAAATTTTGGGTGTAAATGGTTTTCAAAGTATAATTAGAAGTGCTGCCAAACTGTCAATTACATGGGACAGCAAAATAAAACATTTTCATGTATATGAGTTTGAAAAACACATCTCCCTTTCTACTTTTATCAAGAAGCTACTGGTAGCTGTGTGCTGCCAGAGAGACAGAGAGACAGAGACAGAGACAGAGAGAAAGAAAGAGAGAGAAAGAGAGTTAATGAAGGAAAAGGAAGACCCTGCTTTCAGTAAATCGAGGCTCCAACCAAGAGCAGGAGTGAAGTGAGGTCCCAGGACAACGGCTGTGCATCAGGTTTCAGCCTAAGTCCAACAGGGAGCAGTTTTCCTGGAAAATGGTAGAACTCACAAAATCAGAAATGTTTTAGTGTTCAGAGAGGTTGTTCAGGCTACCATATATTTCACCACGATTGGGTGGTTTGAACAACAGGTATTATTTCCTTCTAGTTTTGGAGGATAGAAGTCCAAGATCAGACTGTCAGCAGGATTAGTTTCTCCTGAGGCCTCTGTCCTTGGCCTGCAGATGGTCACTCTCCTGCTGATTCTCCACATGGTTGTCCCTTTGTGCACAGCTACCCTAATGTCTCTCTCTCATCTGATAAAGACACCGGTCATATTAGATTAGGGGACTATTCTAATGGCCTCATTTTAACTCAATCACCTTGTTAAGGACCTTAACTCCAAATACAGTTATGTTCTGAGGTGGTGGGATTTGGGATTTCAATATATAAATTTTAGGGAACACAGTTCAACCCATAATAGAGGGGTTATGATTCCATGGGGAAATATGGAATGGAAATGTAATTCAAGAAAAATACGTCAACCAGTTGCATTAAGATAAAATTTGAGTATCGTTTAGGACACCTGGCAGGATTCATGGATAGAGTATGTGACTCTTCATTCATGAAATTCATGAATTGGGAGTTTCATGAGTTGGGAGTTTGGGCCCCAGGTTGGGCATAGAGTTTACTTTTAAAAAATTTGAATATAAATTGAACCAACATTGTTATGTACCCATAAAGGGAAAACAGATGAGAAGAATGAGAAAGAAAGAGTCTGTGGAAGAATATCACAAATAAGGAAGGGTGAGTCAGAGGAAATTTTTTTTTGTAATTAGTCTTGCAGTACTATTTGATTATTAAAATCTCCCAATATATTTCACTAACAAAAATTCTACAGTATTTTTAAAGTGAAGTGATCAGTGTCATAAAGGAGAGGCAGAGGTGCTTGGGTAGCTCAGTTGGTTAAGCATCTGACTCTTGATTTCAGCTCAGGTCATGATCTCAAGGTTTGTGAGATTGAGTCCCACATGGGGTGCTGCTCTAGCTGCAAGGAGCCTGCTTGGGATTCTCTCCTTCCTCCCTCCTCTCTGCCCCATCCCTGTTTGTTCTCTCTCTCTGTCTCTCAAAATAAATAATAAAATATACTTTGGGAAGAAATAAAAAGGAGGCACAATAATTTTTGTGTAGATGCTTTAGCTTTTCCATTCAACTATCACCTCCTTGAGTGCAGTCTTCGTGTCTTATTTGTTAAGATCTCGCTTGTATTTTTCATATAATACACACAACCCCATGACTAAAAGATACTACTTTTTGAGAAAAGTTTCTGGAAAGAAAGAGTATAATTATGCATTTCTTGTAACACTTTGCACCCAATAGTTACCCAATTAATAGCTAATTTGTGTAAACTGAATATAGTTATTCAATAAATATTGGCTAAGAAACAGATTAAATCAGAAAAAGTGTTATAAGATACTAATAACCCTGTAGTAATAATTGTTGCATCCTTAAAAGTAGAACATAGAAAATAATCTAATGATTGAAAGATTAGGCAATGAGGAGAGAAAGATAAATTAGGAAATTTAACAAGTATACAAGTCATCCTGTGCTATAGACTGGATGTTTGTGTCTTCCCAGGATTCATGCATTGAAAGCCAGTGCCCAGTGTGATATTTGGAGGTGAGACCTTTGGGAGGGGGTTCTGTCATGATAGTAGAGCATTCATAAATGGGATTAGTCCCCTACAAAGGAGAACTCAGAGAGCTTCCTTGCCCCTTTCAATACATGAAGACATAGCAAAAAGATGATCATCTATGAACCAGGAAACAGACTATTACCAGACATCAAATATGCCTGCACCTTGACCTTGGACTTCCCAACGTGCAGAACTGTGTGTAATAAGTGTTTGTTGTCTCTAAGCCACCCAGTCTATGAAATTTTGTTATCACAGCCCAAAAGGATGAAGACATGTGACACTTCAATCTTTACCAAACTGTATCAGTTCTCCATCCTTTGCTGTTTTGATGTCCCTTTCCAGATCACTTCTTTAGAAAATCAGAAGTCCTTTTGCCAAACAACTCTAAAACGGTACTCAGGATATTTTCAGCTAGATATAAAATAGATTGACACACTTCTGGTTGCTCTTTAACCACTTCCCTGCCAGGGAAACTAAAACAACAATTGTATGTGTGTCAATCTGAGAATAGCTAGTGCTATTCCCATTGCTCCCTTAGTGAACTGAGAAGTTCTAACAAATAGGCTGCTCATCACAAAGAGGACAGTGGAGATGGAGATGGACTTAGCAAGTATTCATGAACTAAAGATGCTTACTTTGTGGCTGAAGAATAAATACAACTGGAAAACTGTAAAATAAGAGACACTTGTCTTAACGTTGGAAAGAAGGAGGGAATAAAGGAAAGGAAGGAGGAAGGAGGGAGAAAGATGAGAGAGGAAAGAAAAAGAATAACAAATCTCATCAATGAAGGAAATATCTAATAGTTCAAAATGGGGTATAGGTCAGTGAGATGAGCAGCATGGGGATGGCCTGGTAATAAGTACAGAGTTTTCCTAAAGATCAGTAACATGCAAGCTCCGGCAGGGGAGCGAGATGAGTGGCAGAAAGTAGTAGAAATGCAAGATTTATCACCGCAAAGTTAGATTGCAATCCTTCAACTTGTTTTTAGAAACTAGCATCTAAATTCAGTTTTATTTTGAAGGAAAATCCAAAAAATCCTTCCATTTTAAGATAAATGATAGAAAGTAGGGAAAACATGGTATCCATCACATTGAGGTACACATATCATTAATCAAAATATATGTAGAAAGAAAAACAATATGTTAGAGAAAAGTCAAGTATCCCATATATATAAAACAAGGGCATTTAAAAGATATAGAACCAAGTGCTTCCCTAATAGTTGGCATCAAATTAGTTTTTACCATTATGTGGTCAGCCTAAGTGTTCCAATTCATCTATAAAATGAAGGAACATTTCCCCCCAAGTACCCTCAAGTCAATCTTCTTTCCATAAGTTGATTACACAACTGGAAATGATTTAGCAGTGATCTCACCATAGCTGAAATCTATTCCAATATATGACACGCATGAACATTTAGAAGATTGATATATTCATTAAAATGAGGAATATTAATTCCTTAATATTTATTTAAATGGAAAAAAATCTTTTGTGGCACAACTGTTGACTAGTTGAAATAGAAAATGATGCCTAAAAATGCAACATACCTTCTTTCCATAGATATCAGACCAGGAATTCAGATTAAAACACAATTTATTTTGTCATAAATTACAATACATTCATTTTTTTTAGCAGATACTCATTGTACCAATGAGATTTGTCCAAACTATTCCCATCTGGGATGTGGCTAATTCTTATACATCAGCACATCTAATCTGTCTCTGAGACTTAGGTAGAAAAGTACATGATAAACCTTATTTCCCACCTTGAGTGAAGTGAAGGTAACACACAGGATGGTTAGTTCTGTTGTTATCTATCAAGGACAGACTACATTACATTGCACTTTTCTAGACAATTTAGACAGGTGCCCTGTGGTTGAGAGAATAATTCAAACACTCATGAAACAATTTAAGGGTAAGACAACAGATGATGATAGAATGCCATTTGGACTAGTACAAATCAACAATTAGAGAACAAGAAAGCACCCGGTAAGTTGTTAACTGTACAGTACATAGAAAACACTTAAAATGAGCTAGGTAATGGAGAGACAAAGTTATGAAGGGTTCACTACTCAAGGCTTAACGAACATTACTAAGAAAATCCAAGGATTCTTCCTCCTCACCAACCTCCATATATTCATCTGGGACCATGTAGTTTTCAACAATATTAACGTCACCATAGATTTACATTACATTTTGCAACTTGTGAAGAACTTTGACCTGCGACCGGTAAGTCAGGGCATCTACTATAGTCACTACTGCCCCCATGCAAGGATGAAACTTGGGAACATAATGTGACTTTCTGAACACCACCCAAAGCAAAGTGTAAAGCCTCCTAGTTTCTGCCCGTGGCCTTGATCCTGCTGCATCAAGATGTGTGGCTTAGTGAGAGGCCTTGTGGGCAAGAGATAAAGGAGGAAGGCAAGAGAGGGAATAATTTTATACCATCCACATGTCAGATGGACTCCTGGGGTCATAGTTAAAATCACTCTGAAAAAATTATCCATCATTTGTTCCTCTGAGTTACAGGGAAGGGAGGAAAGAAAAGGACCATGAGGTCAGTTATTCCAAGAGACTTCCCTTTTTGGTTTAGTGAAAGTGACCTGTATTAAATGGCATGCTTTTTCCTAGACAGGTGCCCTCCTGTGTGTGGAGTGGGCACAGAGTCCCCCATTACGAACTATAAAATAGAAGGAAAAGCTGTAAACAAAAATCGTCAATTGAGGTGTTAGTAACTTGCCTGTGTTTATAGAGAAATCATGAAAAACCAGTTACCACTTAGGGAATGGTCCCGCGGCACAGAGGAAAGCGTATTGTGGATATACGTCACAGAGTAGGCACATGCTAGTGGATTGCTCCCTCTAGACCTGACTTTTGTCCTAAGTAAAACTAAAATAATTTGCATGTATCCTCTTTGTCAGAGGAAGCCAGCCCAACTCATAGGGGAAAAAGTTCCTTTGTAAGTGAATAAAATCCCCATTCCAAAGGAGACATGCAGTTTTAAAATGTAGTCAATGTGGTGGGCCTCTGGGTATGTGTTCTGCCCTAAATTGTCTTGTTTACCCTTTCTTCTGCCTTTCATTTGCTACCAAACAGGGTAACTCCATAAAGAATGAGGATCTGCTGGGAAGAATACGCTACAGCTCGCTCTCATGTAGCTTTATTGGATCCGTGGACCCCGATGGGAGATGAAATGCATTTTTCCGTGAGTAAAAGTCATCAAAAATGACTGAAAGGTACACAGGGAACAAATATCCATGGTAAGAAGATAACATATTTATATGGCCACTTTCTTCCCACGACTAAGCTTTTTAGGAGAAAGAAAGCCTAGAAAACTCAAGGATGCAAATAAAGGTTACAGAATCCACTCATTAGAATACACAGCATGTCATTTCGACACTGCCTGCTGCACTCCACAGTGGTAATGCTTTTCCTTCCACTGAACAGATCCATCTCCAGAGCCCCCTTGGAACTGTCAATATAGTCATTATCAATTATGTAATGCAGGGGGGAGCCAAGATTAATAATTCAGAGCTAAGACATCACCGTGATTTATAATCTTGCATGTAACTGTCTACAGCTAGCATTGGGAACCTGTCATTAAAAAGCATTAACTTGAGAAAATTAGAGTTCTGTATTGATCACCAAACATGTATAGTTTATTGTGAAGTGATGCTTTAATTTATATTCCAAGCAAGGCTCTAGGTGAGTATCATTTGTATAGGGAACAGTGCATCCTGAAGCCATCTGGTTCCAAAACATGACAGTAGCTCCTGGTAAGTGTCCTTATAACAAGTGTAGTCAGGTTGCGGTAGGCAGACATTGTACCCAACACCGCCGAGGCAGGGTCGTGTGCCGTGCAAGCACAATGATTAACTAGAAAGAGAAGTTCTGAACATGCAGAAGTCAGGTTACTCGATGACTTGATGGATCATCTCAAGGGAATATTACCTTTCCACATCCCTATCTTTGGGTCAGAGAAATGCCTCTCTGTTCTTCCATCTCCCATATCTTTCTAGAAATTTGCCCTCCTTAATAAAATTAGAGAGAAGTTATTAAGTTACTTATCCCAATCTCTGAGCTGCTGCAAGAGAATGCCATAGGATTGTGGTCGCATGATGTGATCCCAGGGAGAATTGGTTGTGAGGGTGCATTAACTCAGATAATCAGACTGTCAGCACCAACCTTTAGAAGAAGCATCTCAAAGACCAAAGCTGAACTTCAGAGAAAGTCAAAGGGCTTTTACAAACACTGCCTGATGGTAAGCCAGGGAGAAATACTCAGCATCTAGGTAGCTGTGGGTTAATGGTGGCTTTCAAAACTTAGTAGCATATTATAATCTTTTGGGGACATTTTATATAAAATACGGATGTCTGAGCCTCACCCAGAGATTCAAATTTAATTGGTCTGGGATGGGGAACCAGGCAGGGCAAAAAAAATTTTAAGTTCCCTAAGTGATTCCAATGAGTGCTGATTTTAAGAATTGCTGGTTGTGGTGTGTTCAAGTTTCAGACATTAAGAATGGGACATATTGAAATGACTAAGATTTTGGTGTAAACTTTAAAATGATGTATATGAGGGGTGCCCGGGTGGCTTAGTCGGTTAAGCATCCAACTTTCTCTCAGGTCATGATCTCGCGGTTCGTGGGTTCGAGCCCCACGTCGGGCTCTGTGCTGACTGCCAGCTCAGAGCCTGGAGCCTGTTTCAGTCTGTGACTCCCTCTCTCTCTGACCCTCCCCTGCTCATGCTGTCTCTCTCTCTCCTAGAAATAAAAAATAAATAAATAAATAAATAAAATGATGTATATGAACAAATACTGAGCAGTAACCAGCAAGTTAGCACAGAACACAGAAATGTGGGTGTAAAATGTTGGTTTGGTTTGTGCCTCAGTCTTGGCTGGTTGTCAGGAGTCTTAGAGGGAACACAGTGGTGTGAGGGGTTGCCCCTCTCCTCATACCAAACGTGGACACCAGCCACTGAGGTGCCTGATGGATATCAGCCAAATTTGGTGGAAATGAGACATACCTTTCCTGGTTATGAAACATTGGGAATGGGCATGGGATAAGTGTGGGATCAGAAAATCAGATTTTGCTACTTTGAGGTTAGAAATGGAAACTTGTTCCTCTTAAACATGTCTGAGAAGCCAGTGGATGTCCAATGTGTGTGTCCCAAAGGTTGCTGGAGAAATGTTCACTGGGTCACATCCACCTATTATCTGTGCACTCAGACCTGGCTGTAAACAAACAGAGGAGGGTGATATTAGGAGAGCCTGTAGCCAGATACAGTGCAATTCGATAAAGGGAGATTAAGGGTGTTTTTAAAGGCTTAAAACCTCAGAGATAATCATCTGACAAAGAGCATTCAAGGCAAAGAACAATAGATTAGAGAGGTAGCTTTGATAAATTTTCATGCTGAGGAAACAAGAAGAATAAAGAAATAAACCATCTAGAAGGAGCCCAAAGATCTCTCTGCCTATGCATTATTAATAACTAAAGAAGAATAAAAAGTAACTAATCTTGACAAATAGAATGATGACAGCTTTGATGTTTCTGTGCTAGTCAAGGATGAATGAAGAATAGATGTCTTCCATATACAAAGAAATGCATAAGTTGGGATAATTACATGACGCAAGCACTATTGCTCTCTCTAGATCTAAGTAGAGTCTAGTTAAATATTAGTAAACAATTTAGAGTGGATTCCAGGGTGCCTCGGAGCACTATGTGTGGTTTAGTGGTTAGTATCATACAGACTTGTTCCGAAATAATTCAAGACCCCTGAGATGTCCAGTCTGACAGAATCTACAAGAACCTGGATCACAGTTGAATTTTTCACCTCTACCCCTATGTTCAACCAACAGAGAACTCTTAGCACTTGCTGAGCCATAGAGAGCAAACAGGTAGCAAACTTTTCTCTACCTCCTTCCTTTCTGATAGCCGTAAGGCATTTGTTTGTTTGTTTGTTTGTTCCAATCCAGAGCCTGTGGAATATTATCATCTGGGGGGACATGAGAAAAGGCATGTCAAAATGGCTCTATCGTGTAAGGTATTGGCCATCGTTTCTTGTGATTAGATCAAAGAAATCTCAGAGTACCTCAAAGCAATTTATAGAAAAACACATTTCTATTTACCTGGGGACAAATGACTCAGGTTACAATTCCCAGATTCTAGTCTTAGTGCCTTAAATTTGATTAATGAGGCATATTGCTTGATATTAGCCTGCATCAAGCTAGGATGTAGCGAGATATGATATTGACAGTGACTTTTCTATTGCAGCAGGCCAGTTCAGAGGATAACATCTGTCTGAAAGGAAACATACTTGGCTTGAATTCCCTTCTAATTCCTGTCATTGGAATCAAATGTTCATATTTTTTGATCTACTTCCATGCCATGTGCACCTGCCTTTGTCTTCACTGTCAAACAACATTCTAAGTGGGCACCAATCCATCAATCCAAGAAGAGAGGATGATCTGTTTGGATTCTAATATTATTTTGAAGAGTGGCTTCTAAAATCTTAAACTACCTTTTTTTTAGAACAGTAGTCCCCAAGCCTAAGCACTCCCACACCCCCAAAATAGTAGCTAATATTTATTGGACACGTTGTGTTTCTGAAAAAGGTAATTCCTTCATGTTCATCTTTTCTTCATGTTCATCTTTTCATGTTCATCTTCTTTTCTGCTCATGAGTCCCTCATGATAGGGTATGAGAAGTATTTCTCATATACAAATGATAAAAGGGAGGCCTGAATAGTGAAACAATCTTGTCCAAGCTAACACAACTATTGAATAATAGAGAGCAGCGTTTTGATCTTTCAATCAACACATATTTTTTGAAGACCTATTATGTTCCAGGAAGCACTATATTATGTGTGAGAAAGACAGCAGTGAGAAAGATATGGAGGTAGCCTCATGGAGATTTTGTTATGATAGGAGAAAAGGACCAAGGCAAAAACAAAACAAAACAGAAACACACAAACAAAATATTGATAAATCATGATGTCATGAGCTAAAAAATAAGAGGAAATCCTCCAGAAAAGGTGGTCAGGATAAGCCTTTCTAGAGAGAGGGGCACTGACCTGAGTCCCAAAGAACAGCCTGCCTGCTATAGAGTGAGTGGGCGCAGAGTACAGGTAGAGCTGGAACTCAGGGAAGGTGTGTCCTTGTTCCTGATCATGGTACTACAGCCTCTCCTCGTTGACCTCCTGCAGAACAATCTAAGGCATTCATTTGTCTCAACTCACACCAGCCAATCCCCTGGCCCACAGTCCACATTTAGAGATTGCTATTTCTACCTCAGAGCCTATCTTTCCTGTCAAAGGGAAAAGGTGTTACCTGTCACTCCCCAGTATGTCTCTCTAATACACTACCTTATGCTGCTTCTCATTCTCTTTCCCTCACGGTTGTTCTCATCCCATGACTGTTCCTTCTTGGTATGCTCTGCCGATTCCTCTTCCTCGACTTCCTCTTGTCTCTGTCTTTTTTTTGCTCACTTCCTTTTAAATCCTGCATCTCCCTTCTGTTCATTCACACAGTCTCAGTTGTTATCTCTACATTAATGACTCTCAAAATTCATTTTCCACTGATAGTTGCTTCATGAACTCCAGGTGGATCGATGTATTCCATTGCTTACAGGGCTTCTCCACCACCATGTGCTATAAAAATTTCAGTGTCACCACTGAGAAAATGGTTTCTCTCCCTTTGGTTCCCTAACTCATTTTCTGTCACCAAGATCCACCTTTTCTCACGAGAAAAAAAAAATCCGTAATATCTTCAGTGGCCTGCCTGGCAGATCCAGGACAAATACCCAGATCTCTTGCCTCCAAATTCAGTACTCGTTGACTCAGTGCTCTGTGATTAGCAGTTTACAGCATGTCGGTTAGCCAATTTAGTAATAGCTTGATACCCTGTTATAGTTAATTCTATGTCAACTTGGCCAGACTGTGGTACCCAGTTTTTGTTCAAACACCAGTCTAGGTGTTCTTGTGAAGGTATTTTTTAGATGGTAATTAGCATTAAGTCATAGTTTTGAGTAAAACCAATTACTCTCCATAGTGTGTGAGTGGAGCTCACCCAAATCACTGATGGTCTCAAGAGAAAACACTAAGGTTCCCTAAGGAAGGAAAGAAGGATTCTGCCTCCAGACTGCCTTGGGACTCAAGCTCCGTCAGCTCTTCCACATGTCTCCAGCATGGTGGCCTGCTCTGAAGATTTCAAACTTGCCAGCACCTACAATCATATGAGCCAATTCCTTAAACGCAATCCAACTCTCTCTCTTTCTTTTTCTCCCATTGATTTTGTTTTTCTGGGGAACCCTGATTCATGCACACCCTATATTTTTCCCTCTATCATTAGAAGCATATCATTAGCATCCTGCCAGCTTAACATTCTTTTTGAATATTTGTATTATTTATTTATTCCTTTAGTTGTTTTTTTTAATGTTTATTTATTTTAGAGAGGGAGAGTGATAGAGTGTGAGTGGGGGGGGGGGCAGAGAGAGAGGGAGACATAGAACCAAAGCAGGCTCCATGCTCCACACTTTCAGCACAGAGCCCAACACAGGGTTCAAACCCACGAACTGTGAGATCATGACCTGAGCCAAAGTCGAATGCTCAACTGATTGAGCCACCCAGGCGCCCCTGTATAATTTATTTTAGCATAAATAGATGTCTTGTATGCGATTGGCAACCTGCTCTATCTAGATACATGGTGCCAGGGAATACATTCAGTCATGTGTAGAGTGGATTCCTTAGGCTCTAGAAGACAAAACATCTTTCCTTTCTTCTCTCTCCCACATACTTCTCTTCATCAACTTCCCACTGAACTTGTCCCGCCAGCCTCCTAGTCAGACCATAAGCTCCCATCCCCCGTTTCACTCACCCTAGAGGTTGGCAAGGATTTGTAATCTAAGTATCTGGGGCTCCTTACACAGGAAAACAAATTCGATTGCTATCTTGAGATCCAGGTGGTAGAACAGACTTAAAAGTAAAAATCACAATTTTGCCTCTTTTTTCCCTCCCAAAGTTCTACTTGACTAATTCGTCCTAAATTGATTAATTTGCCATCCATAATCGCTCTCAGTGTATAAACTGAGAATTGCAAAAGCTTTGCCCGTCACCAGCAATTCAGCTTCTCAGAAACAAGGGACAAAAAACCTGATTTGGAGAGAAATCCCTAAGGTATTAATTAACTCAGCAAAGACATTTACAGCATTGGATAACAGTTCAATGATGGACTGAAGGTTGAGTGCTTTCCCTAAGTGCCACTGGCTAAAAAAATGCAACTAATTCTGGTATATTAAATGCATATTTAGGTTTTAAAAGAAGGACAAAAGTGTTTTGTTTGCTCATTTGCTTTTTGCAACCAAAATAACAGTTCCTTGTCCTTTTTTCCATGTGAAGGTTATTATCTAAGAAATGCTTTATGAGGAGTGCATTAGTGTTCATGTTAAGCTTGGTGCCTTAACATGCTATTCAGTGATTCTAGTCACATTTGCTGAACCGCCAAAACTTTTAATAAACACATATGCTTTTGGCTTCTAGTTTCTGGTTTCTGGGGATTACAATATTTTCCTAGGTTAGCCAGCCTTCTATTGTGGACAAGGCTGTATGAGTATTTACTCAAGTAACTTATCTCGAGAGCTTTAAATGTTTTCCCATATTTCATGCCCTGCTCCTCTGAATGTCTGGATTTTGGAAATTAACATTCAGAGGAGAGGCGAAGAAATTTTTCATATAAAAAAGGTAAATAATATGATATCACCCATATATCTGAGGAGAGGAATGTAAATTTGGTCTCCACACAGGAGTTTCTTATTTCTCTATTTGAGTGTGTTATTTTTTCCGTAAGTTTCTTTTACTACTCCTCATTTGATAAATGGTAAATATTTTACTTCCACACCTACTTCCTCCTTCAATAATATTTTTATCTTGACAAACTGAAGGATATCAAAATGTGAGAATAAAATAATTGCTGAACATTTCTGCACAGTCCAATAGTTTAGTGGATTGTCCATTTTTGTTGTGAACACATTAGCATAGAGACTTGTTTTAGACAAAAGGTTTATTTATTTATACTGGAAAGATACCACTCTAACTTTTAAAAAACTTAATGTGCATTATATCTTTGCAGATGCATGGTATTTTTGTAAATAAAAGTAGATGTTTGGGAGTACTTTAAAAAGCTACTTGAGGGGCACCTGGGTGGCTCAGTTGGTTGAGCATCCAACTTCGGCTCAGGTCATGATCTCACTGTTCTTGGATTCGAGCCCCGCGTCGGGCTCTGTGCTGACAGCTAGCTCAGAGCCTGGAGCCTGTTTGGGATTCTGTGTCTTCCTCTCTCTCTGACCCTCCCCTGCTCATGTGTCTCTCTTTCTCTCTCAGAAATAAATTAAAAAAATTTTTTTTAAATAAAAAGCTACTTGAGATGATTTAAATGTAGTTTAATATAAAGCCAGAAGAATGGATGAAATAACCTTTTAATCTACCTTTCTTGTTACAAAATTACAAGACAGGAAAAAAAATATTCTGATCACAGAACTGGCATTTTCTGAAGTAGCACACTTGCCAAAGAGAAGAAAGACATGTTCTGATGTTGTTGCAGTAAAATTTACATGTTTTGTTCTAACTTTAAAATCATGATATTTCATTAGAATTATGATTTCATTATTCATTGGGGTGTGATACACTCAACATTTCAATAAGTAACTGCTCTCGCAATAGGAGAGAAAATCCAATCCAATTTGTTTAATTTTTTAAAAATGTTTTATTTATTTATGGGGGTGGCAGTGTGAGCAGGGGAGAGTCAGAGAGGGAGGGAGACAGAATCAGAAGCAGGCTCCAGGCTCTGAGCTCTGACCCAATTTGTTTATTTCCACCCTTTAAAATATCTAAATATTGGGGCACCTGGGTGGCTCAGTCAGTTAGGCATCTGACTTCTGCTCAGGTCAAGATCTCATAGGGCATGAGTTCGAGTCCCACATTGGGCTCTGTGCTGACAGCAAAGGGCCTGGAGCCTGATTCTGTGCCTCTCTCTCTCTCTGTCCCTACCCTGATCATGCTTGCCCTCTTTCTCTCTCTCTCTCTCAAAAATAAACATTAAAAAAATTTTTTTTTAAATCTAACTATTGTTGCCATCATCTACTCTACTCCATAATATCCCAGAGTCTAGACAACATCAGAATTTTTTAAAGAGCTGAGTCTCAAGATAAATATTTCCTCTTCTTTCCTTTAAATCACCCCCGAAGGCAAGCACGAATTGTATTTCTAGTGATTCTCTGTGTGTCTGTGCATCTCTCCCTGTATCTATCTGTCTCTCTGTCTCTCTCTCTCTCCTTCCTGCCCTCCCTCTATTTCTCCCTCTTCATCCCTCTGTATTTCTTTTTCCACACAGAATATGCAGAGCTCTGGAAGATTCAAGACAGAGTAAATACTATGATAATACAAAACACTAGTAATAAAACATGTGTATGCTTTTCTGATGGCTTTGAGACACATAAAAACGTGGAAAATTCATACAGAGACACACACACAATCTATGCCATCACGTAATGCTACCTCAACACATAGAAAAAGTTCTCTGGGCCAATGAAAAGATATTTTTAATAATGTAAGAAGTCGCCTGTGTATTTCCATAGCTCACCGGCCTCTCCACAGTAAATATAATTCAAAAGCTCAATCATTAATTCCATTTAGGCTTAATGTATCATAAAGCTAAGGTGTGCAGGGCCATTTTCCTCTCTGCTGGGGCACAAAAAGTATATTAACTATTCCAGCCAGTACTGTGAATGATTTATTAATTCAATTTTGGAAAGTGAGACTGTCAGATCATATAAGCACATATTATAAACAGATGATCTCTCTGAAGATTCTCATTCCTTCTCTTAGCTAAATGACTGACAATATACTTCACAATGGAGATCTCTCTCTGTCTCTGTCTCCCTGTCTCTCTAAGCCTCCCAACATGCACACACCCTATTCAGATAATCTAGGGTTAATATCCTCTCATACTTGAGGTGGTAGAACTAACTCAATATAAATTCAAAGAAGCACCTGGAATGAAAGCTTTTTCCAAACACAGACCTAAAAATTATTGTGTCAACTCTGATTGGTGAAAAGAACATCAGCGTAGGCCTCCAGTGAGCTGGATTCTGGACCAGGTTCTTCCAGGAAGCACAGATGACCTTAGGCAAGTCACTTCCCCTGTGTCCTTAGCCAGGAAGGGGGACTGTGTGATCTTTACCATTTCTAACTTTCTGTGCAGCCATGTTGTGACGTGAGTGAGACACGACAACATAATAATGGTCTACCCTCAGCTCAGTAGTATGATTCTCTGTATGACTGTCCTCCATGTGAGTTGACAGTGGGGCCCTTGTACCTGAGGGCCCCTCAGTGCTTAGCCAGTACCTTCTGAATAACACATCATAAAGCAAATTGACAGTTCCTGACCTTTGAATCCTGATGCTGCTGCAACATCACAAAGTGTGTGTGTGTGTGTGTGTGTGTGTGTGTGTGTCTGTGTGTGTGTGTGTGTTTTCTCAGGTTAAATTCCCAGCATCTGCTAACCTCCCAGCAATTATTTTTAACCAAGCCTCTTTTAGAATATTGAGTATTGCTAGTGTTTTAGGATTCTGAAACCATTTTTATTTTCTCTTTCTGTAAAACTTCCAATCCCTCCTGCCCGATTCCTTTTCACATACAGAGGAGCTTGGTTTTCTTCCCACAGGAACTCTGAGAATTAAAATATAGAGATCATTTTAAACATGTGATGGTGATTCATTTCCTAAGATATTCAATGTGTGATAAATATGGGTGAAATCAAGGGATAATTTTCAAGATCAGAGAGAGGTTTGTAATTTTGCATCACGCTGAAAGTACACTCACCTGTTTCCTAACCAAATTATGCTCCCTGGGAAATGTTTATTCCTTGTTCCTGACAAAAACTTTTTATAGGGAATCTGGCCATTTCTGGCTCAGACAACACCTCAGGTGTAAAGTCGTTAAAGAACAGATCAGGAAGGAAGGCTGCAAAGGGAAGGTACAGAACCAAACGACATCATAAAAATTAAAATTAAAAATTAAAAAAAAGAACATAAATGGTTTAATATAAGAATTCATCATGGATCAAGAAGATGTGGTTTATCTATACCATGGAATACTACATGGCAATGAGAAACAATGAAATCTGGCCATGTGTAGCAACATGGATGGACCTTGAGGGTGTTATGCTGAGCGAAATAAGTCAGGCAGAGAAAGACAAATATCATATGTGTGCACGTATAGGAGGATTAGGAGGAGCTTAACAGAGGACCAAGGGGGAGAAGAAGGGCGGAAATGGTGGGGGAAAGGGAGAGAGGCAAACCATTAGAGACTCTTGAATGCTGACAAAAACTGAGGACTGGTGGATGTGGGGGGGAAGAGGGGTGGGCATGGAGGAGGGCACTTGTGGGGATGAGCACTGGGTGTTATGTGGAAACTAATTTGACAATAAACTATTTGTAAAAAAAAAAAAAAAGAATTCATCAGTTATTCTTAGCAAAAGCTGTACCATGGTGCTTCATGTGAAAGAGGCTATTTCAAGTGTAAAATTATGTTCCTACATATCTATTCACACTTTTCACTCGGGGGCACTCTTTATAGATATCACTCTCTGAAGCAGTCACATACTATACTCCAAATATGGTAATTGCAAATAAGATGGTCAGTTGAAAGAGGATTGTGGCCTTCTTTAATTATGACACAAGAGCTATATTAGAATTTAGTTTCTGAGGCACCTGGGTGGCTCAGTAGGTTAGGGGTCTGAAGTTGGTCATGATCTTCCAGTTTGTGGGTTCCAGCCCCGCCTCGAGTTCTGTGCTGACAGTGCAGAGCATGCTTGGGATTCTCTCTCTCTCCCTCTTTCCCTGCACCTACCCCGCTTGTGCTCTCTCTCTCTCAAAAATAACTAAATATTTTTAAAAAAGAATTTAGGGGCACATGGGTGGCTCAGTCTGTTAAGTGTCCAACTTCAGCTCAGGTCATGAACTCACATTTCATGGGTCGGAGACCCATGTTGGGCTCTGTGCTGACACCTCAGAGCCTGAAGCCTGCTTTGGATTCTGGATGTCCCTCCCTCTCTGTTCCTCCCCCACTTATGGCCTGCCCCTTTCTCTCTCTCTCCTTCTCAAAAATAATTTAGTTTTTTTTATTTAGTTTTTTTTTAGTTTTTTATTTAGTTTTTTTAAATTTAGTTTCCTAAATTTAAATACATTTTTTTAGTTAGTTTTGTTCTTTGCCTTTTTAAAAATATGGTTTATTCTTTTTTGAAAGAGAGACCATGAGGTGGGGAGGCACAGAGAGAAAGGGGGACAAGAATCCTAAGTGGGCTCTGTGCTGACATCAGTGAGTCCGATGTGGGGCTCCAACTCACAAACCATTGAGATCATGACCTGAGCTGAAGTCCATGCTAAATGGAGCGAGCCACCCAGGCGCCCCCATTCATTGCCTCTTTAAATAAAGATTGTACTTAAATTACTTACTATACACATCCTGTCATGGGTTAAGTTGCATCCCCCAAGTAATTCATATGTCGAAGTTCTAACTCCTGGTACCTGTGCACATGCCTTATTTGGAAATGGGGAACTTGCAGAGAATGAAGCGAAGATGAGGTATTAGGGTGGATCCTAATCCAATTTGACTGTGTCCTTGTGAAAGGGGAACTTTGGGACATAGAGACATACATGAGAGAGAGAATGTCATATGAAAAAGAAGACAGAGATGGGATGACGTATCCATAAGCCAGTGAGTGCCAACGATTGCCAACAGACCGCCAGAAGCTGGGGAGAGACCTGGGGTCGAGTCTCTGCCCACCCTTGATCTCAGACGTCTGGCCTTCGGAACTGTGAGGCCATACATTTTTGTTGGTTAAGCGATGCAGTCCACAGTCCTCTGTTATGGCAGCCCTAGAAAGCCAATACTCTGCCTATGTATATTATTTACATGGCTGTTTGCTTTTATTAAAACATGACAGAATTGCAAATGTTCAAAATGAGGAATGAGTTCAAAGAGACAGGCTTCATTAACTGGTCCAGCGTCAGGTGGAGGGGAGGGATGCTCCCCTTGTGGTCTACCTCTTTTGCTGTTGTCCTGGCCGCTGAAGGTTCAGCCTATTAAACTGTAGTCAACAGCACTGTGGCCGGTGATAGCGTTGTGCCCGTGGACTTGAACCAAAAACTTTGAATAAGCTGCCAATTGGAAAATCAATAGATCCCTCCCAACTGATCTTCATTTCCCTATCTCTCCCCTCCTCCACTCTCTTTCACTTTTGCAGTTTACTTTCAAGTTTCTTCTTGCATCAACAAGACGCTGGCCATTTGCTTCAGGAGAAATTAGTGCCAGTGTCTCTGAGGCAGCTGGTCAGTTCCTCTGACTTTCTGCCACTTTCTTCCAGGCTTTGTGTGTGTGGAATACAAAACAGGGGAGCAGAGGGCTCCACGAGGCTGTGCGTCTGAGTCTCACTCTTTGCTTAAGTCTTTCAGAATACGGAGGATGGGTCTCCTGAATCCCTTGCTTCCTCCTCCAGACCTCTTCCTGCTTCATAGAGTATAAAATAAGAAGCCCCTAGGTCACCTGTAATCTGTTCTCAGTCATTTCCTCAGAGACCCAATGGGTAATCCTGTAATAACATCGTTTCAGACACTTCTCTATTCTCCAGACAGAAAATAGATAATTAAATGCATGTTTCTACCATTATTCTCTATTTATACAGGGTTGTGAATCGTGAATTAATATCTCCAAAGTCCCACTCATAATAAAGAAAAACTGGATAAGAATTGATTTGTATATACTGCTATTGTGTTTAAATCGCCATGTTTTTCTATTTGCTTTTCAGTCTCAGACAGGAGTAGTGCAGGAAGAGCAAATAAAAAGTTCTAACTGAGAATATTTTTCCCCCAACGTCTTTGCTTCCAGGATATTGATACTCCATTATGAACAGATTTTGATGGGGTTTCAGAGTCTATTTCATAATCCATCCACGGCCCCCCAAAGAGAAAAATCTCACAAACCAATAATACATTTTGATTCTCATCTAAACCTACTGGGTCAGCAAAACCAAACTGTAAATTTCTCTACAACTGCTTCTCAGGAAATTTCCAGTATTTATGAATGGGCCAGAAATCAGTGAAAATGGCCTCTCTCTTGCCATATTTTGGCATTTGGGCTACAGGAAAGAAAAAAAGGCATACAGATTTATATGAAGCTTTACCTCCATTTTTCATCAAGCTGCCCTCACACCTGATTACATGGGGCTTCCGAGGGTTGGCTTGGTTGCTTGTGAAACATCAGTGAGCTACAGAAGCTGGGCTCCCCCTTGCAGCATCTTGATTACAACAGTGGGCCTGGAAGATGTGGTATTAATTCACTTCCCAGGAAAATGAGCCCCATTTGGCTCCTCTGGAAGTAATTGTAAACTTGACTTCGTAAGGAGAAGCCATGGACACAAAGATTATTGTGGCTCCTCTGAGATTTTTGAACCCTGGGGGATCTCACTGGAATCACTTTCCTTTTTTTAAAATTTATTTATGTAAGCAGGGAAGAGGCAGAGAGAGAGGGAGACACAGAATCTGAAGCAGGCCCCAGGCTCTGAGCTGTCAGCACAGAGCCCAACACGGGGCTCGAAACCACAAACTGTGAGATCATGACCTGAGCTGAAGTCAGAAGCTTAACTGACTGAGCCACCCAAGTGCCCCTGAAATCACTTTCCTTTAAAGAATAAGTGATAAAGGTAAAAGCTGCTCACTAGTATTTGCTCTTGAAGTAACAGACCAAAGAGTTGGAATAAGAGGAAGGATATTTTCAAAACATGTCTTTGGAGCAGAGTCTCTCCTAAGGTATAAGGACAAATATATTCCACAGGGCCTCTGTGTATATAAACATGGGGTCACCCCAAATTGCTAAGTTAACACCTTTCTGATGGCCCAATCTAACACTATGTGCTGAGAACAGAGTTACGTGATTGCAATGAGATTGGTAAATTCCCCAGGCTGCCCTCCAGGGGGGTCGTGCATGGGGTTGTATGAGTCCCAGTGCTCTTCCAGGCATCTGGTTCACCCACAGGTAGGTAGAGGATTGGAGGACAATCCTCCCAGGAGTTTGAACTCTTGGTGCCCTGCCTGAAAGGGACAGCTGCCCTGACAGTTAAAGGCTTTGGTGGACCCCTAGAAAATGTCAAGGTTAGTGCTCCAAAGAGCCGGAGGGAGTGGGGCTGGGGAGGCCCAGTGCACATGCACACTCTAGTATCAGGCCCCCTTGCCCACATCCAGGGGTGGGTGCTCCTTTGGACTAACTTATTAAAATGATATAACTCAAATGTGTGATGCACTAAAGAGAATTGTACAAGCAGTGTTTGGTTGATATGTATCATATGATAGTGAAAAAGAAAAAACCACTTTTATTTGATTAAAATACATTGTCTGAGTGTGGTTCAAATATTTAAGCAGCCATACTTTTGTATGTACCTATATACTCTTCTAATTAAGAAAACAGCTACTTGCATAAATGACTATATATGATTAGGCTACTTGCAATATGGGTTTCACAAAGTAGAAATGAAATGGCTAAATCATATCAACTATTTGTACATACGTTGATGGTAAAGTGTTGTTCGGAAAATGGGCTATTTTTACAGAAGGTCAAAACTGTTGCAATGATTATTGGTGTTGCTACAATTTCAAAATTGTTTTCTAACATTACATGGTAAGTGTTAGTATTCATATCAACTTCTCCGCTTGTCCACTTTTCAGAAGAGAACTTCCATTTTTAGCATCGTGGTCAACTAATGAAAAGCAAAATAAAAGCCTGTAAAATATGTAATAACATGTTTTTAAATACGCATTTGATGAATAAGGATATAAAGGAAATAAAAGACATCTCAGAAACCAAGTAAATAAGATACTGCAAACCAGACTATAAACAGGAGTCTGATAATTCTGTGAGGGCAGGAGAGAGGGCTATAGCAGGTTCAGGACGTGGGTTTTAGTGGCCAAGAGCATCATGGGAAAACTTCTTGAGATTGGGCAAGGCAAAGTGGGAAGTGAAACTCTCCTCCTTATAAAGCCAGGCCTGGAAAGCTATGGTCTCAATGAAAAGGTGAACTATAGAAAAAACACACACCAGCAAAGGAAATTATAAATAAGATTTCCTGGCCTGGTCAGGTCACTGGGTATAAAAGAAAACAGAAAAAAAGTTCTCTCTAGTATCTAACACCACAGGTCTGTCCTCACATGAATGTAGGTTTGAATGATCCTCCTAACTCCTTCCAAACCATTGTCTGTCCCTTCTCCTTTAAAGCCTCCTAACATTCAATCTCAAGTCATTAGACTCTACCCTACATACGTGTTCCTTCTTCAAGTCATACACACACCTTAAAGATTTAAGCTACTGGCTCATTGTCACTCTTTCCAACTCTGTCAGCACTACTCCAGTCACAATGCTTGGTGGTTACAAATAGAATACAGATGATCTTTCCAATATAATACCAGCATAGTAATATGATTTCTTGGTTTCCTGTCCTTTAATAGTCTTTTCCTTCTACGCTCCTTAGCCACAAAACTCCCATATTCGTACTATATACCATCTCATTGGTGAACGGATAATTGAATAGATGCTCCAGAATAAATACTAAGAATTTTAACTGTAACCACTGTAGACTAAATGTTTGTGACCTCCCAAAATGTACATACTGAAACTTAAACCCCAGTGTGGTGGTATTTGGAAGGAGCGCTTTGGATGGGTGATTAAATCTCATGAGGACAATCGATGCCCCTGTAGGAGACTTCAGAGAGTTCACCCCTTTCATCAAGACTCGTGCCTGTGAACCAGGAAGTATGCCCTTACCATACATAGCCTGCTCTTAGCCCAAACAGACAAAGACAGAAGTTGGCACCAGAAGAGGGTGCTACGATGATTAATACCTAAAAATGTGAAGGCTATAATCATGAATAAAGGATGGAAGACTTTTGAGATTCTTGTTAGAAAAAATGTCTTTGTGGGGCAGCTGGGTGGTTCAGTTACTTAAGTGTCTGGCTCTTGATTTAGGCTCAGGTCATGATCTTGGTATTCATGGGAACTGGCCCTGACAGTGCAGAGCTTACTTGGGATTCTCTCTGTCTCCCTCAAAATAAATAAATAAACAAAAACAACAAGTCTTCATTGCCTTGACAGACCATTTGTAAGGGCACAAGCCTAAACCAAACTGACTCCATGACAGGCTTTAAGTTTCCCCTCTAAACTAGAAGGCCTAAGATTCAGCTTCCCTGAAAACTATCAGGCAGTTACACATTGCCCAAGGCAAGAGAAACCACCCTTGCAACACCCAATCAGGAAAGGCCAGAGACCACCCTCCACATTACTAAGGGAGAGGCCTATAGATAGAAACTATAGATAGGACCCTGTTACCTAATGTTAAAGTTAGGCTGAGACACGTTAGTTGCCGAACAAGACCCTAGGCTCGCTCTGTGATTGGTTGAATTTAAAAGTACTCTATGGCTAAAATGAGCAAATCAGAGAACTCTAGATGCTGGCGAGGATGTGGAGAAATGGGCACCCTCCTACACTGTTGGTGGGAATGTAAACTGGTACAGCCCCTCTGGAAAACAGTGTGGAGGTTCCTCAGGAAACTAACAATAGAACTCCCCTATGACCCAGCAATAGCACTGCTAGGAATTTACCCAAGGGATACAGAAATGCTGAGGCATAGGGGCACATGTACTCCAATGTTCATAGCAGCACTCTCCACAACAGCTAAAACATGGAAAGAGCCTAAGTGTCCATCAATGGACAGATAGATCAAGAAGATGTGGTTTATCTATACCATGGAATCTATACCATGGAATACTACATGGCAATGAGAAACAATGAAATCTGGCCATGTGGAGCAACATGGATGGACCTTGAGGGTGTTATGCTGAGCGAAATAAGTCAGGCAGAGAAGGACAAATATCATATGTGTGCACGTATAGGAGGATTAGGAGGAACTTAACAGAGGACCAAGGGGGAGAAGAAGGGCGGAAATGGTGGGGGAAAGGGAGAGAGGCAAACCATGAGAGACTCTTGAATGCTGACAAAAACTGAGGACTGATGGATGTGGGGGGAGGGGGGATGGGCATGGAGGAGGACACTTGTGGGGATGAGCACTGAGTGCTATGTGGAAACTAATTTGACAATAAACTATTTGTAAAAAAAATAAAATAAAGGTACTCTAAATGTTGTAATTGGATCCCGCCAAAAGTAATGAATACTCTAGACAATGTGTATGGTTAAACCCGCTGTCAATAATGTTGAATAATTATGATTGGATCACTGTTCCCATGTCACAACTTCCGTAACTCCCCCATCACAAACCCCATAGGAACCCTACTCTGCCTTTGCTCGGGGCTCTCAGCATGGATCCACTGTGCTGGTGAGGTCTGGGAGCCTGAGCTTAAGCCCAAATAAATGCCCTTTGCTTTTGCATACGTGACTTAGACTCCTTGGTGGTCTTGGGATTTTGGGGAGATCGCGATCTGGGCATAACACATTAAGAGTGATTCTGGTAAGAGCTCAGAAAGAAAAAGAAGAGCTGCTGGTGAAAACTCTCAGTCTTCTTAGAGAGTACGTATGTAATCCTGAAGAAAATATTAGTAGAAATAGGGACAGCAAAGACCATTCTGATGAAGTCTCAGATGGAAATGGGACACATGATATTGGACAGTGGAGGTAAGGCCATCTTTGTTATAATGTAGCAAAGAACATGCCTGGATTGTGTTCATGCTCTAGTGTTTTGAGGCAAGCAAAACATGCAAGTAACAAAGTGATATATTTAGCTGGAAGCTATTTCTAAGCAAAGTGTTAAAGGTGTGTGTGCTTTGGCTTCTCCTCACTGCTTACAGTAAAATGTGAGAAGAGAGAAATGGTTTAAAAACAGAATTGTTAATTAAAAGGGAAGCATAACTTAAAAGATTTAGAAAATTCTCAGACTATCCACCTGGTAAGAACGCTAAGGGTGTGGGGCGCCTGGGTGGCTCAGTCAGTTAAGCGTCCAACGTCAGCTCAGGTCATGATCTCACGGTTCGTGGTTTCAAGACCCGCATCAGGCTCTGTGCTGACAGCTCAGAGCATGGAGCCTGCTTTGGATTCTGCATCTCCCTCTCTCTCTGACCCTCCCCTGCTCGCACTGTCTCTCTCTGTCTCTCAAAAAAAAAAAAAAGAACACTAAGGGTGTGGCCAAGAGACCAACAAGAAGGACATTAGTATGGATAAACCATCTCAACAGGAGGCAAGAGCTATTCTCCAGGACAAAGAAGAAATGACCCTGAAGGCCATTCAGAGATTATCAGGGCTATTTCTTCCATCACAGTTGCAAAGCACAAGGCCTGGGAGCAGAGGAGTTTCAGAGGAGGGGATCCTCACGCGTGCAGGACGTTGGAGCTCACCGTTTAGGACATCTCACCACACGGGCTGTGATTCCCACACTATGCTCCATTGCCTTGCTTCTTGGCTGCACAGCTATAGCTCTGGGGGACCTCAGTAAAGCACAGACCATGATGGCACCCCTCTGGAGGACATGGGAAGCAAACTTGGGAGGCTTCCATATTCCATACTGTGTTGTCTCCACCGGTGCACAGGGTGCCCAGGCTCTGGGGGCATATCTGCCTCCACTTAGATTTTAAAGACCTGGACCAACATCCATTGGGGTTGAGTCCCAGACAAAAAGGTCTCACAAGGACGGGCCATCCAAAGTTGTGGTGACAGGATGGCCCAATGCTGTGTGGAGAGAGCTGCCTAGAGCCCTCTGGAACTCAACCACTGGCAAAACTGAAGGGAATGGACTGCTGTCCCTTTGGGTCCAGGAAGTGTGACCATTGTCCCAGCATGTCTGGAAAGCAGGATCTGAGCCCAAATATATCTGGAATGCAGGACCCTCTGCCCTAGTGGGCTAGAGAGCAGAGCATTGAGTCAAAGAAAATTATAAGGGAGTTCTAGGGATTAGTGGTGTTTGCCCTGCTGGGTTAGGACTTGCTCAGGACCTGTAAATTCTTTCTTCTTTCTTATTTCTCCCTTTGGGAATGGAAGTAAATATCCTATGCCTGTTCCACCATTGTATTTTGGAAGCATATACCTTGTTTGATTTCACAGATTTACGTTGGAGAGCAATTTGCATCAGGATGAAAAGTATCTTAGGTCTCACTCACGTCTTATTTAGAGGATATTTGGATGAGACTTTAGATTTAAAGTTAATGCTATAATAGATTAAGACTTCTGAGGCCATTGGAATGGAATGTATTTTTCATGCAAGAAGGACACAAATTTTGGAAAACTAAGAGCAGAATCTAATGACTAAAGTTTGTGTCCCCCATAAATTTGTACATTGAAATCTAACCCCCATTGTGACAGGATTAGGGGGTGGGGCTTTGGGAGGTAATTAGGTCATGAGGGTGGAGCTCTTATGAATGAAATTAGTGTCCTTATAAAAGAGATCTCAGAGAGATTCTCACTGCATGAAGTAAGAAGATGCCTATTTACAAAAACCAGGAAGGGGATCTCATCAGATAAGAAATCTATTCACTCCTTAATCTTGGACGTATCAGCCTGAGGAACTATGATAAATAAATTTTTGTTGTTTATAAGCCAGCCAATCTATGGTATTTTAGTTATAGCAGCCCAAATGGACGAAGACAGCAACTAAATTCATAGATGTACTGACTCAATATTATTTAGAATCATCTATAAATTCAATGCAATGCACAATCCCAATAGAGTTTTTCATGGAATCTGACCAACTATAAGCCAAGATAATTATGACATAATATTCCTGGCAATTTTGAGAAACAAGTCCAAAGAATTTATCTAATGAAATATCAAATTATCATAAAGCTATAATAATTAAGACAATATAGAATCAGCATAGTGATACAGAAATAGACTAAATGAGGAGAAAAGAAAACTCAGATCCAGACCCATACAAATAAGGAAATACATGAAAGAGGCAATGGTACAGATTAGTGGAGAAAGAGACTATTCAACAAAATGTACTGATATATTTGGTTATTGACATAAAAAAAACCTATTACTTTACCGTACCACAAATATATATAAAGTGATGTTTTAATTGTGAAATATAAAATATTTAGAGGTAGATATTAGGGAATAGTTTTTTTATGCTCAGTCTAGGGAAGGAAATTATCTCATTTCTCTTTCCTCTAAAATTCTCCCTCTAGGGGTACCTGGAAGCCTCACTTGGTTAAGCGTCTGACTTCAGCTCAGGTCATGATCTCACGGTTTGTGAGTCTGAGCTCCATATTGGGCTCTGTGCTGACAGCTCAGAGCCTGGAGCCTGCTTAGGATTCTGTGTCCCTCTCTCTCTGCCCCTCCCCTTCCTGGGCTCTGTTTGTCTCTGTCTCTCAAAAATAAGTAAATGTAAAAAAAATTAAATAAATAAAAAATATAAAATTCTCCATCTATCACAAGCAAGCAAACGGATCAACTTCTATCTCCACTGTTGTTAACAAGTAAATTTTCTGCATTTTTGGCTCTAGACTCCTCTACCTTTTCCCTTCATTACTTTGATATAAAGAACAGTTTATTTCAATATTTTCTCACTGTCCATTTTTGCATCCACAAAATATATTCTATTTTCCATCCACACACCCATTAAAAAGATTGGATGACAAAGAATCCTCCTTAATTTCCTTACTATTAAAGCAGCATAAAGCTATAAATAGAATTCTCCATCTGAAACTTGGGGGAAAAAATTCCTGACCAAAATGCAAAAAAAAAAAAAAAAAGCAAACAGAAATTGAACTACTTTTAGAAAACAAATAGTAATAAGACAAAAACAACTATACATAAGCACAGTACTCTAGTTGATAAAGTTGAATTCCTATGGGAACATAAGTTAAGAATTCTGAAATCACTATGTATATATACTGTAATTGAACAATTTAGTCAATGGATGGGGAGTAGGGGATCCAGCTGTCTCACTGTTGAAGCTGGATGTCATAGACTTTGAGTCTAGAGCTTCCTCTTGTCCAGCAAGAGGGTGGATGCAGGCTTAAAATGAGAGTGAGGCTCATGTCCAGGAGGAGACAAGACCCCCAAATAAGGGTCCCTGCTTCGTTTTTATTAGGACCAGAAAGCTTACAAGCACAATGGACATGAACGAAGAGACAATGAAACAATGAAACAAGTTAATGAAACATTAACTCATGGGCATGAGGGAAAGGGGGTTTTGAAGATATGTGGTGTTAGGGGTTTGGATCAATATAAAACAAAATCCTGGCACAGGGCAGATGGTTGTTTATAGCAAGCATGAGGAGCCACCTCTGTTTACCTAAACTTGCCAAGGGAACAAGAAAGACAGAGCATGCTACTTCAGGGTCAATAAGGTACCTTTCTTTTGCGAATTAGCTCCACTTAGGGTGACTTCACCCTACTGCGGTCTATAGCCCTGTTTACCTGTTTAACTATTTTGGTCCTTTGTTCCTGTGAAAACAGCTTTCTCCTAGTATACTAAATCCGGGGGGTGGGACGGGGGGGGGCACACTTCTGCCCTGAATACCTAATCTTATTTAACTAATCTTGGATGTTTTCATCCTCAGATTTCCTATTCCTATATCTTTGTCCTATACTGGGGGCCTTTGCCCTTTTTACCTAATCTGTTTTACCTAATCTTGGATGCAGTCATCTAGTGGCTTTCTCTTTCTTTATGCCTTGATAACCCATTGGTGCAAGCTCAGGGAATTCCTAAGCTTATTCCCCACAGTTGGAGTTTTCATATAAGTGAGGAGATGAGGTTTGAGAAATCCATATGACAATGGATAATTAGATAACGGATAATTAGAGTTGGAAACATCAGCATGAACTCAGGTATAACAGCATACACACAAACGGTTACACAGAGAAATATTTATAGATGTGGGCCTATGTGCATGCATTAGCTAACCACACATATATGTCCTCACTGTGTCAACCAGAGGGGGTAGAAGCAACAACACCCCGTAGCAATCAGTACACCTGGCACCCAGATCTTAGTTTTGAATACTATTAAAAGAACCAGGCCCTCTTAGAGAAAGGGCTAGTTTAACAACTACAGGAGAAAATACAAGATCAGCCTGGAGCACCTTAAAGTACCAGAAGGTAAGGAAGTTAAAAAAATTTCGCACAATGATGGCAATATGTCAAGGGAACGCAAAAAAACCAACTGTAAGATCTCCCAGTAGCCAAAGCAGAAAAAAATTAAGAAACAAAATAAACAGGGGCACCTGGGTGGCTTAGTCGGTTAAGCGTCCGACTTTTGCTTAGGTCATGATCTCATGGTTTGAGGGTTCGAGCCCCGCGTCGGGCTCTGTGCTGACTCCCAGCTCAGAGCCTGGAGCCTGTTTCAGAGTCTGTGACTCCCTCTCTCTCTGACCCTCCCCTGCTCAAGCTGTCTCTCTCTCTCTCTCCTAGAAATAAACAAAAAAAAGAAAAAAAAATGGATTATAATTGGAATATCAACTAAATACCCTTAAGTTCATGCTTATATAAATGATTGAATAGTTAAATGAGACAGAACAGACAATGCCCCAGACTGAATTCCAAATAAATTATGTACATGCTCCACCTTCAAGGAGGCAAAGCCTAACTCCCCATTCTTTACATGTGGGCTACACATAGTGACTTCCGAATAACAGAGTGGAGAAATCTCACAGATACTAATTCAGTCAGGTGACCATGGTGGCATCAACGGTGATAACTCCATTGCTTATGGGTTGTTGATATTATATATATAATATGAGATATATAGATATAGATATAGATATATCTCATTATATATAATGAGAATCGTTGTTGACTTCTGTAGCCTCCTCCCAAAACATGTAACACCTGTTCAATCATGAGAAAGACCATCAGACGAATGCTGGTTTGAGGGCCACTGTCCACAATACATGTTCAGTACTTTATAGTATTGTTAAGGGTGTCAAAAACAAGAAAATCTGAGAAATTGCCACAGCCTACTAGCCCCAAAGGAGACATGGTAAAAAAATGTAATTGGTATCCTGGATGGGATCTTGGAATAGAAAAAATAAGATTAGGTAAAAACTAAGAAATATAGTATGGGCTTTAGTTAATAATAATGTGTCAATATTGGTTCATTAATTGTGACAAAGGCACCCCACTAACTTCAGATGTGAACAGTAGAGGATATTGGTGTGAGGCATGTGGGAATTCTCTGAACTATTTTCAGTTTTTTCTGTACATCTGAAGCTATTCTGGAATATAAAGTTTACTGAAAATAAGCAAACAAAAGAACTCCAGAATCACAGTTGAATATCTTAGGCTCTTTGACAAAGGCCTGATGGAAGTAATGGGCAGAGGGGTCCTCTAGGGTCAAGTGTAGCCCAAATGTCATCTGCTCAGAATGACCCCTACAATTTGATCTAACATAGTCTCTACGTTTCTTGCTGCCACAGTTCTTCATTTTATTTTCTTCTCAGAACTTAGCACAACCTGCGCAGTCCTGCTTACTTGTTTCCTGTATCTTCTGTCTCCTGAAGTAGAATGTAAATTCCATGAGACCAGGAACCTTGTCTATTTTGTTTAATCCCATGCTTTGCACAGTCCTGGCATTTAGTGGGTATTCATCAGATATTAGCTGGATAGATGATCTTTAAAACCCCCTGGAATCATGAAATTATATGCCCACATAAGATGAAACCAAACTACTTACCATTTCACCTTAGGAGTGTGGTATGCTAGCAAGCTTCTTACCCTCCCAGGAATACTGAATCCCAGACACATATGTCATTTTGTAAATGGGATGTACAAATAAGAAATCACGCTTTCTAATATCTTTGACCTTAGAGAAAGAAATATCATTGTATTAATAATAAGACTAGTGGGATTCAAAGTGTACTCCTAACCATGAATTCAAGGGGAAAGAGGAGTAAATAATTATTGCTATTTATATTTCAGTGTGTCCGCTGCAGTATACAATACCATATAAACAGGGAACAAGGAGGGATAAATCTTACGAGATTAAACCAGACCAACTTTCTGAGCTCAGTTATGAGATTCTTTCCCTATATTTCCTGAGAGTGAGAAGTGAGATTTATAAATAAAATAATTTAGCCACTGAAATCTGTAATCTATTTTTGTTATTGGAAATTGTGTTTGTCCATTTAAAGAATAAAATATGTTTTTATGAGAATTAAGTTTTCTCACTTACACTGCTCAATGAATTCTCTAGCCTCGTGTTAATGCATCGTCTACTCTGTGTATTACATGATGCGCTTGCTAGCTAAAACAAAACACACACACAAACCAACAATCCGACAAACTGACCAACCGACCTCTGAATCTTTCTCTTTACAGAACTGCAAATCATAACCAATTCAAACCCAGACACAAGACAGTTTTTCCTTTTCCCACAAAGGGGGAAAAATAATATCCTCGGCATTCACTGAAGGCTTACTATGAGCCGAACACTGTTCTCAACATTTTATTGCTATTTTTACATTTAATCTTCACAGCAGTCCTATGGAGCAGGTTCAATAATTATTCCTATTTAAAAGTAAGTGAATTAAAAACCAGAAAGTGTAAGTAACCTGTTCCAAGTCACACATCGAGCAAGTGATAGGATTCAGAACCAGACTTTCTGATCCTACCGAATAAATGCTTAACCAGTATATGCCTAACTTGTTTGGACCTAATCTGACTGTAATGATGAGAAAGCCACAAGAATAAAAATAGAGTCTTATTGAAGGTTAAGTTCACGATCTTCCTTGCAATGCCTTCCTCAAGTAAATACATGTCTCCTATCAATGCAACTCTGAGTGTTTACCAATCTGATTTTTTAAAAAAGGATAGTAATGAGCATTATAAACAGAAAGAAACAAGTTATTTGTTATTGGCAAATTTCTGATGATCAATCAAGATATTTAAAAATAGGGGTCTTCTTCCTCCGGACATCCCACAAGGTACTGCTAGACTGATTCTCTTATGCACAAATTAGTTACATTAGTACCCTATTCAAATGCTACAGCCTTTTCAGTTTATTGAAAGACTATTGAACAGAGTGTAGGATTCATAGGATTGAGGGTCCCTATATGTTGACCCCAATCCACCTCTGTGCTAATATTAACTTATGTATAAATTATGCTATTGGCAATCCAAACTGGTAGTCATCTTCCAAACATGCTTTTCAATCTTGCATTTCTATCCCATTGCTTGGGGGCAGATCCTCTACCCAAAATACCTCCTTCCAATTTCCATCTGAAAGAATACCCCCTAGCCCAAACAAAATCTAATTTCATTTGATTAGGTGTCTGAAATCAGAAGCAATGTCACCCTCCTCCTAACTCTCACAGAGCTATGTTCACACTTACTTTATGTTACTTGCATATCACACAGAGTAAGATGGTATGTAAATATCACCCATTTTAAGACAAGATCTTCAAAAGAATGAATTGTGAGAGTGCATACCTCATATAATTGTTCTGTGGATATCTGTGAGGAAATTAATGAAATATGCATAGTTGGATGCACTATCATGGTCATCTCTATCTGATGAATACTATATTAAAAGTTATAAGGTCAAAGAATGAAGAATATGGAATGAAGAAATTTCTTACCATCTTCATATTCTTTATCATATCAGTGTTCATCTCTCTTTTGATAAAAATTATCAATGTTAAATTAACTATTAATGAGACTCAAAGCTGCCTATTAATTCCCATTGTGGAACTAAGAAAACATGTGGATACAAACTGAAGATAAGTAAGTCTTCATATAAATAAAAAGCAAAATGCAATCCAAAGCTAACATATTAGCAAAAGAAAACTGATGTAATCTAAAGTTTGGTGGGGTCTTATCTTAGGCAGTTTCAGGCCATATATTAATATGAGAGATGTTCAGCTAGTATATAAGAAGCACACAATTTTATGTGGTTACAGCATTTGGTATTATTTATTTTTATTGCCATTGTGATTTAAAATTCAGATAGAGTCCTTTGAGTGGTAAATCCCTTAGCCTATTTTTTTTAATCTTTCTAAAATTTTTTATTGTTTTAATTCCAGTAATAGCTAATATACAGTGTTCTATTAAGTTTAGTGTACAAAATAGTGATCTAACAGTTCTATATATTACTCAGTGCTCATCATGGTAACTATACTCTTAATCCCTTCACTCGTTTCACCCATCCCCTCTTTCCCCTCTGGCAACCACCAGTTGGTTTCTATAGTTGAGTCTGTTTTCTGATTTGTCTCTTTTTTCTCTTTGTTCATCTGTTTTGTTTCTTAAATTCCACATATGAGTGAAATCGTATGGTATTTGTCTTTCTCTGACTTATTTCACTTAGCATCATACACTCTAGTTCTACCCACGTTGTTGCAAATGGCAAGACTGCATTCTTTCTGATGGCTGAGTACTATTACATCCATCTTACAAGTAATTCATGTTTGTTTATAGTGGAAGAAACTAGAAAATGTGAACAAACAACATGTTCCAGAAAAGAAAGGAATTATTATGTCTATTACACAAAGAAAATCGCTGGGCACATCTTATTCTACATTCTTACATTTTACATGTGTTATCTATATCAAAAACTAGGATCACTTCACAAATATTGTTTTGTAAAGTGTTTTTCTCACATAACACATGAATATTTATATGGATATTGACATTTTAATTTTAATGGCTGAAAATTCACTTGACTTTTTTTTGTACACTGAAGGGCTCAGTTTTTAACTGTCGTAAATAACACTGATATGAATATCCTTTACATGCATCTTTGTATATTTTTCCAAATATCCCCTTAAGAAAAATGATTTGATATGGAATTGTTGCTTGTATATATGTTGATATTTTAACAAAGTTTGAAATGTTGTAAAACTGGGCAGGCGTAAAACTGCCCATTTGGCTCCTTGCTAACACTAGATATTAACTCTACATTTAATGTGTGCTTATTGAAAGAAATACTCTCATAGCTATTTTAATGGAGACACAGTTGTTTAGCCAAGTTAATATCATGAGTGCTTCTAGTTATGAGGGATAAGACCCAAATCAGACCCTTCAGCTCCCAAACAGCAGGAATGATTGCCAAGTGGCATTTTCACACTTCAACCCAGACTTTAATTAACTCTACTGGAAAAGACATCCTATTTTTTTTCTTTAATCAAATAACAACAAAAAAACTAAGCCATGAATTGGAGGCTTGCCTCACAGCCAAGCTCATTTCAATGAGACCGGCATGGACTCTTTCTCAGTCTTTGTCTGTGTTCTTACACCTTTGTGCTTCTGAGACTTCTTGTTTTACACGCGTCTCATCCTTGGAACTTGCTCAGTCGGAAGGGAGGTTATGATTAAAGGAAAACTTGGCCCCTCCATCTTGTTGGCTATATACCTTTCCTGGTGCTGTCTCTCTATCCACTTTAATGATCTTCTCCCAGCAGGTGAGAGAGGGCAAGGATAAGCCAGGCCACTGTAGAATTCAAGGAACAGAATCTGTCAATATAATTGGCACCCTATCTGTCAGAGGATCTCTTAGGAACTGACAAGTAAGAGACTTATAATTACCGGGCACAATCTTCTCCTTGAAAGTAAAGAAGAACTTAATAAACATAATATCCACAGGGTGCACAGACAAAAGCATCATTCCCGGTTCCCCTCTGCATGTTTCATTGCCACCTCCCACCCCATGCGTCCCGTAATAAAGTGACCCCTCAAACAAGGATGAATGATTTATTATGTTTTTCAAGTTGTCAAAAGGTAGAATTGCCAGTTGTACCTAACGCAGAGTGGCAAAGTGAAGTCTAACTTTGGGGAAGCTAACACTGCACTCAGATGCTGTTTCTTTGCCTTGTGCTTCAGGCATTCTTTGGATTCAACCCTGCTCCTACACTCCCTCAAATTCTAAAAAGGAAAACAACAGTGGAAATACTCTGTGCAGGATAGAAGTGGGCACCAAGACATCGGAGCAATGCCCATTATGAAAAAACAAGTAGTCAGTCAGACAGAAACCTTTACTTAAGCAGGCAAAGGATTGGAAATTGAAAGGCAAATGAGACCAAATGAATGATAGATGAAGCCAGATCTAAGTGTCACTTCTCAGCTGTGTGACTTTGGACAAGTTAATTATCTTTACAATGTACTTCCCTATGAAATGCAATGATAACAGATAAGGATTATATTTAAAAAACTAGATGAGCAATTTATGGCATTCTCTATTCACTTAAGGCGAGCTATCTTTGGCTTCTGATGGTCAATTCTGCTTTTCTCTTCAATATTATTTTTCCATAGGTTATATATTCACATGGCACACAATGTGAAAAGTACAAAAGGAAGAATGCACAGGGAAAATTCTCCCTCCGGTTCTAAACTGCAGACACCCAGTTTCCCTCCTCTGTGTCAAAAACAATTATAATTTTCCTTTACATTATTCCAGACATAAATCATGCATACACAGTAAAACCACAGTTTGCAATAATAATTTGTTCCAATAACATGCTTGCAATCCAGAGCACCTGTATATCAAAGCGAATTTCAAGAGCCATTCATTCATGCATTGTGATCATGTGACATTCAGCATCACATAGTATTGCAAGACAGCACTCATTTATCAAGTTCAAATTTATTAGAAATGTTTGCTCGTCTTGCGCAACACTTGCAAACTCGCAATCCAAGGTTTTACTGTACAAGGAACATACATGCAAACATATTTAATCTTTTAAATCCCATATCATATAAATATCAGGATACCTGTTTGCACCTTGACTTTTTCGGTTAACGTGGAGATCTGTCTACATGAGGACTTAAAAAACTCTTCCTTTGCCTTTATACAGTTTCAAATATTCCATTGTTGGGATACTCCATGATTTCTCCCCATTGGTAGAAACTTAGGTTGTTTCTAATGTTTCTCTGTTTCAAAAAAAATCACCGTGTATAAACCTAGATATATCATTTCACATATGCAAAGAATATCTTTAGATATACATTCTGAGAAGTAGAATTGTTGACTAAAGGGCATATTCTATTTTAGCTTTTTTCCAAATTGCTCTCCCTTAGAAATTACAACAATATACATTCCTATCCTAAACATCTGAAAGTGCCTGGTCACCCAATTCCTCATCAACAGTGTTATATAGGCCAAACTGGCATGTGGAATTCATATCTCAGTATAGCTTTGACTTGTATTTTTCATATCATGAGTGAGGCTGTGCCTCATATTTCACATATTTGAGCCATATATATTTCTTTTCTGGAACTGTGTGTTGCTCATTTGTTCTACTGGGTTATTTTAGAGTTTTTATTCCACTGGAAAATCAATATTAGAAAAATTAGTCTTTGTGGCTTTTTTATTTATTGTTTGCCTTTTGATTTTTATTTGTAGATGGTGATGTTGATCATAATCTCATTGAATTGATCAGACTTTTCCCTTATGCATTGGGGCTTTAGGTTTTACATATAAATTTGAGTAAGTAATACATATATATAATTCTTTTCAGGTATCTTCTAAAAATTAGGGTTTGGCTCTTTATATTACATCTATGATACACTTGTAGTTTTTTTGATGTTCAGTTGTGAAGTTGGAATCAAATTTCACTTTATTTTTCCAAATGGCCACTCAATTGACCTAGTACCATTAACTAAATCTTGGTTATTTTTCTGCTTAAAAATTGACAATAGTTTCACAACACATATAATATTCTCTTTCTGGTACAAATGCTCCAACTATCTGTCAGGTGACCTCTCTGATATTGCATTTTCAATTTAAATTTTAGCAAATTTAATTATATACCATATCTTTCTGAGAAGAATACATACTCTGTGAGGGGAAGGGCTGAAAACCTCATCTATCATATTTGAATATATGATAGGTATTAAAAAATACATTATCAAACTAAAGTTAATTCTCTTGTTATCTATTCATCTAATGCCTTTCTGTGTAACTCTTTTAGCCAGACTCTTAAACATCAGGTCCTGTACTTGCAGAAGGGGATTGGGTAATTACACCTGCCGCCTATCTATCTTACAAGGAAGAATACTGGCTAAAATATTTATTTATAGCCTTGCAATATGAAGACGGCTATCAGAAATTCCATAATCATACACAAAGATTAAAAAAGAAAGACTGTTCCCTTAGATGTAGACTTTTTAATATCTTATACATATAGTGAGAGTAGTAATATTTTTCAGTCTCCTAGTGACTGACGAAAAGAATCACATTTCAGATAAGATGAATATGCAAATATCCTCAAATAGACATTATCAGTAGCCTAATGGGTTACAGAATAACCATGGAAATGTAGCAACTACAAATCAGATGTTCTGAACGTGAAATCTGCATTAATTTTCCAGACTGCTGCTTCCAGGCAATCTCAGAAGGCTGCTATCTTATATTCTGTCTCAGGTCACCCAGTTATCACTTGTTCTTTGGATGAAGAGCTGGGACATGCTGAACCATTTCATCCTTTTGCTTGATCTGTGAACAGTTTTAACTGAATGACAGGACACCACAACAAGCCAGTTTCTCTAGGACAGATGGCCACATGGTCCCTGCCAGCACAGCTGAGAACGCATGTTATTGCCAAGGAATCTGGGCTGCAGGGGAGGCTCATGAGCTGTTATTCCAGGGTCCTGTCACCTTGCAGTCTGTCTGAGTTTCCATTCTAATCACAACTGCCAGTTAGTGAATAAGCTACAATTCATCTGCTTCACTTGATATCTACTCCCCACCCCCCCATCAGATAGAAAAGGCTACAGTGATTGAACTAATACACTGTATTTATTTTGACTTCCACCTGGCATCAGACTCCACTGACATATGCAGGGAAGCCACCAATCCAGAGGGGTTCACACAGGCTTGATTCTTGCCATAACAAAAACATTAAGCCAAATAACGCGCTTTCTAGAGGGAAAAGGCAAGTGGAAGAAAAGACACACAAATTGTCATGCCACCTTTTGAATTACTGTGGATTCTTTACTTTAAAACCCATAATACAGAGGCACCTGGGTGGCTCAGCAGGTTGAGCATCCAACTCCTGATTTCGGCTCAGGTCATGATCTCACAGTTTGTGGGTTCAAGCCCACATCCAGCTCTGTGCTGACAGTGTGGAGCTTGCTTTAAAAAAGCCCATAGTACATACAAAGTTTAAGTTTTCAATTAGTAGACTTTTTCTTTTGATCGGACTATATTATTCCTCTACTTAAAATTCAATGATTGCAATTAGAATAGAATGCAAAATCTTCAACATAAATATAGACCAACTGGTCAGCATCATCTTGAACTCTCCCCCTGTTTTCTATACTCCAATATCACTGGTTTTCCTTCTTTTGCTTAAATATTTGAAGAGCACGTATGTCTCCTCTGCTTCCAGCACCTGTTGCTTATACTTTCTGTGTGTTTTTCTCATTATTCAGAACTCGAGTCAAATTTGATTTCAGCTTCCTTTTATTACCTTGTCTAAAACAGCCCTCTTCCTCAAGTCTCTAATTGCTCTCCATGCATCATGTCACTCATGGAGCTTGGTGTGTGCATGCACGTGCACACACACACACACACACACACACACACACACACACACACACAGCACCACCACCACCACCAGACATGCAGTGGGCACTCGTTAATGCTAAATCAATGAAATCGATGTATCAGTAACAAATATATGTAATATTCCATTTAGACAAACACATATTTCCAAGAAATGAGATGGGTAAACACAAGGCACTGGTATGTTTGAAAAGGACAGAGGGTTCCTTAAAAGGGCACAGAGTCTAGTGGTAAAACCGAAGTGGCCACTGAATTCATATGCCGGGCAGCTCACTTCCCTTTTCACTTTCTTCAGCTTTTCCTTTCAGACGGCTCATAACCAGAAGTTAGTGAGAAACAAGATACAATAATAAAACTTAATGTGTTCAAGTATTTCAAGTCATTACTCTAAAAAAATTATATATGTAATATATACATATATTATATATATATATATAACAACAACATATAGTTTCAAAAACCCAGAGCATATTTCTATTCTACTAACAATTTCTATACAAAGAATGAGTTCTTTTTTTAAAAGCATTTCAAATCACAGCCACTATTTTTAGTTCCAAGGGTGATAATAAAGTTCCGCTCTTTCTAATAATGTTTTCTTGGTCTTCATGATTTCAAAAGTACATTTGTTTTTATCAAATTAAATGTAACAGGTCAGTGAGCCTATAATGTAGTCCTTTGCATGCCAGACAGGAAATAGAAATGGACAGGTTATTAATGGCTGAAAATTAGTTCACTTGGCCTGTCTGAAGCAACTCTTCTCCTACTTCAAGCACTAAACCCATACACACATCACAGTGATAAATCACAGAGTGATCACTGAAAACATGAGGAAGCATCATATTAGCAAGCAGTTCACTGAGAAAGAAAGAGCCATGATATCCTCAGTAGATCTTGTGGACTTCTCTCCACAATGTTGATAGTTAGCTTTATACAGCAAACATTCTGTCTTCCTTCCTCTCAGATGGGCATGCAAGTGAGGACAATGACCCCTGGTATACACAAAAACAAGGACTCTTAAAGATATGGCAGAGTAAATCACCAAAAGGCTACTAGATAAGAAATCAGGACATAAAGGTTCAAATCCTGGCCGTCCTTGTTATTAGATGACTGGGCTAGGGCAAGTGATGTAACTTCTCTAAAAAGCAGTCTGTCTACACATCTCCAAAGGCAAGGGAATTAAAAGCAAAAATGAACTATTGGGGCCTCATCAAAATAAAAAGCATCTGCATGGCCAAGGAAACAATCAACAAAACTAAAAGGCAAACGACGGAATAGGAAAAGATATTTGCAAATGACATATTGGATAAAGGGATAGTATCAAAAATCTATAAGGAACTCACCAAACTCAACATCCAAAAATAATAATAATAATAATAATAATAATAATAATAATAATCCAGTGAAGAGGGGCGCCCGGGTGGCTTAGTGGGTTGAGCGTCCGACTTTCGCTTGGGTCATGATCTCACGGTTCGTGGGTTCGAGCCCCGCATCGGGCTCTGTGCTGACTGCCAGCTCAGAGCCTGGAGCCTGTTTCAGAGTCTGTGTCTCCCTCTCTCTGACCCTCCCCTGCTCACGCTGTCTCTCTCTCTCTCTCCTAGAAATAAATAAAAACATTACAAAAAATTTAAAAAAGTAATAATCCAGTGAAGAAATGGGCAGAAGACACGAATAGACACTTTTCCGAAGAAGACATCCAGATGGCCAACAGGCACATGAAACAATGCTTCAACATCACTCATCATAAGGGAAGTACAAAACCACACTGAGATACCACCTCACACCAGTCAGAGTGGCTAAAATGAATAAATCAGGAAACTACATACGCTAGCAAGGATGTGGAGAAACCCTCTTGTACTGTTGGTGGGAATGTAAACTGGTGCAGCTGCTCTGGAAAACAATGTGGAGGTTCCTCAAAAAAGTTAAAAATAGAACTGCCCTATGATCCACCAATAGCACTGCTAGGAATTTGCCCAAGGGATATAGGAGTGCTGATGCATAGGGGTACATGTACCCCAGTACAAATAGCAGCACTTTCAACAATAACCAAATTATGGAAAGAGCTTAAATGTCCATCAACTGATGAATGGATCAAGAAGATGTGGTTCATATACACAATGGGACACTACTTTTCAATAAGAAAGAATAAAATCCTGCCATTTGCAGCAATGTGGATGAAATTGGGGGGTATTGTGCTAAGTGAAATAAGTCAGTCAGAGAAAGACAGATATCATGTTTTCACTCATATGTGGATCAGGAGAAACTTAACAGAAGACCATGAAGGATGGGAAGGGGGAAAATAGTTACAGAGAGAGAAGGAGGGAGGCAAACCATAAGAGACTCTTAAATACAGAGAACAAACTAAGGGTTGGTGGGGAGTGGGTGAGAGGAGAAAGTGGGTGGTGGGCATTGAGGAGGGCACGTGTTGGGATGAGCACTGGGTGTTATATGGAAGCCAATGTGACAATAAATTATATTTATAAATAAAACAATAAAAACCAGCCTGTTTACAAAAACATATTAGGAAAGGTTTCAAAGGGAATGAAATAAGACAATGAAAAATACTAAGAGTCTAGTAAATAGATTATCATTAAAAGGTTTCTTTCCTCTTTACTTTTTTCTTTCCATCCCTTCTTCAAAACAGAATCTGTGTACCTAATATGAAATTGGGGATTTTAAAACAGTAAGTAGATTTTAAAACAATAAGTGTAAAATCAGTAGAATTTCATAAATTTGTAATGAATATTTGAGGTTGCACCTCCTATATTTGAAAATGACCTTTTTGTATAAGTAGAAAACCATTATACCTTAAAATTATCATCCTTTTCCTTCTTTTTACCCATACTTGTTGTCTTATAGAGATTTCCAGTGAGCAGACATGTAGATTTTTCTAAAACTGTGATAATATTTATGTTTGAATCCAATATTAGTTTTGCCCTCCCATCATTTCAGCAAATATTTAATTTAATTTCAGAACATGACTGTGTGCCCCATTCTGTATCACAGTCTCGGAAATAAGAAGTCCTTACTCTCCAGGAGATCAGGTCTAGTGGTGAAAAGCACACATAAATTAGCAACTTTATTGAAGTGAAGTCACGATTATAAATAAGGGCATGGAAAAGATGATACTGAAGCAGAATGGGAACATGTAACTTTGGCTGGACAAGTGCAGAGGGGAAGGATTTAGGAAACTTTCCTTGGAACGACCTTTGATCCAAGGTTGGCAGACAGAAGTATGGGTCGGAAGCTCAGAAGAAACACAAAAGTTTGAAAGACATTTAACATCCCCAATATTTTAGTGTTAAGAGCATTGATAATACAGCTCAACGTCAGTGTGCAGAATGAGAATAAAAACACCCAAAGATTAGATTATTAATTAACTGGTCAGTTTTTCTTGTCATTTTTACAAATAACCCTAATATATCAGTAACATATGTGGTGAGGAACTTATTTCTTGCCCATTCACCTTGTAATTAGGGCTATGGCTGACCTCAGCTCTGCTGGTCATTACTGAACTGGGCTGGACTTGACTGGGCCCATTCAATCATTTCGCCCCAGGATTCAGAATGAAGGAGAACCCATAACCTATAACATCTTTTCTCTTGGTGGAGGGCGGTTGTAAAGAGGCATAGTCAACTCACACAAACACAATTAATTCTTGTGCTTAGATGTGACAAATGCCATATCCTGTTGCCAAAGCATGTCAATGCTCATGATCAAAGTCATGGAGGCAGAGGCAGATGGACACAAATAAACAGGCAAGTCAAAAGTGATGGGTGGAGATGTAGAAACGTTGAAGAGGAGAATCATTAGAAACAGTAATGCTTTAAAAAAAATCATGTTCTACATTTTTTTAGGTTCCTTTTCTGTTATGAAGCTTTTATTTGTACCTTTTTCTTCCTGCTTATTAACAATTTTGACCTGCCAACTGAACATAGCACTTCAAATATAGATTTTAGGGCCCCATTCCTAAATACTGATTAGACAAGCAAGGGCCATCAGATACATGTCTAACACATGAAAAAGTCAACACAAATCAGAAAAAAGGAATTCAGGGAAAATAGAATGCCAATATTAGGAAACATTTTTAAAGGTATAACTTCAAGTTATAAAATAAGTAAGTTACGGAAATGTAGGTCATGTACAACACAGTGACAATAGTTAAAACTACTGTATTGTATATATGCAAGATACTAAGAGACACATTTAAAAAAACTATTAATCTTCTCAAAAAGCAACTACTCCATTTATGAAACAAAGGTTGCTAAAAAAGGAACACTCCAAAGGAAAAAAGAAAAAAGAGCGCTTTAAAAAGTGTCCTTTAAATAGTACCTGAAATTAATGTGATGGTAAAAGTGTGTGTTGTACTCAAAAATAGTGTTTGAGAGAATTTCTCGGTTTAGCATATTACTGTTTGCTCTGGGTGTTACCTTATGTATGCATCACCTAACACAGTCCACTAGTACTATCATTTTACCATTTTGAGTGAAATGTAGAAAGCTGATCCTAATTTATGCCCCTTAATTCTCCCCATTTATAATATACTTGTCTTAAACATTTCCTTCACATACACTTTAAGACCATATCAAAGAATGTTCACTTCAACTGCTGATCATAATTGAGAAGACTTGAGAGGAAAAGGAGAAGATACTGTATTTGCCCATATGTTAACTCTTCCCATTGTTCTTTCTGTGTCCTGACCTTCCTAAATTCTCTTATTGTGTTATTTCTGTTTTCCTGAAGTTTAACTATCATGTATCTTGCTGTGAATTTCTTTAGCGAAGAAATTAGGGAATGCTTCATTTAGGATTTGCTTGGTCTTTTGGATCTGTAGGTTTATACCTTTTGCCAAATTTGGGAAGTCTTCAGGCATTATTTCTTTGGGCACTTTTTCCAAATCCCAACCTCTTTCATCCTTCCTTTCTGGACTCTGATGAAATAAATGTTAGATCTTTTGATATATTCCCATAGCTATCAGAAGCTGGTTTACTTTTTTCAGTCTGTTTTCTGTCTATTGCTCAGATTGAGATGATCTTGATTTTCCATCTTCCAGTTCACTGATTCTTTCCACTAGCACCTGCAAGTCTGTTGTTGAGCACAGCCACTGAGGGTTTTGTCTTTTTGTTTTTTAGTTATTTTTCTGTTCTAAACATTCCATGTGTTGTGTGTGTGTGTGTCTATGTATGTCTTCTATTCTTTACTGAGACTATTTTTGACTTGTTTCAAGTATATCCACAGCTGCTCATGATGCATGTTTTACAATGGCTACTTTAAATGCTTTGTCAGAGAATTCTAACATCTCTGTCATGTTGGTGCTGGCAGCCTTTGTTGTGGGTGGCAGGGCTGTTTCTGTGTAATTTGAAATTTTTCTGGCTCTTGGCATGACTACACACACACACACACACACACACACACACACACACACACACACACATATAATTGAAACCTGGAGATTTGGGTATTATGTTATGACACTTTGGATCTTAACCCTTCTATTTTACCTGGCTTCCTTTGTTATGGCTCCAACAAGGGAAGTGGCCAGCAAGTGATTGTAGAAGTCTGGGTTCCCCACTCACCTCTAATGGCATCTGGACTGAGGACTCATCATTACTACTTGTCAGGGTAGGGTTCTGGCTCCCCAGATAGCCTCTATTGACCTCATGGTGAGAGTAAGGTGGCCTTACTACCACATGGTACTGGTAAGAGGTTTGATTCTCCACTAGGTATCCCCTGACAGACTTCTAGCAGAGAGGGGGAGGGACACCTCATCATTACTGACAGTAGGGGGAATCCAGATTCCCCATGTGGTCTCCACTGACATCACGGGAACAAGGGGCTCATTATCACACAATGGGGATGAATGTCTCAACTCAATCTTCTCTGACTCCACCCCAGTGAGTGTGACTGGGGTTCCTACTTAGAGCCTGATGAGGGTGAAAGTCTAAGGCACCCACTCAACCTTTACAAGGGTGGGGCGGTGTGGACACGTTTTTGTGTGGTGTTTAACTGGGGTAGAATTCTTGCTGTCTAAAAGTTTTCTGTCTTGTAGTCTGTACCTTTCTTGGTCCTCTGACCAGAGAGGAGGCTTTTGTCTGAGTTTTTATTGTCTATAACCATTGACATTTCAAGGTTTCTTTTTTTTTAATGCTTTATTATTTATTTTTGATAGAGAGAGAGAGTGAGCAGGGGAGGGACAGAGAGAGAGGGATACACAGAATCCATAGCAGGCCTCAGGCTCTGAGCTGTCAACTCAGACTCATGAACCATAAGATCATGACCTGAGCAGAAGTTGGATGCTTAACTGACTGAGCCACCCAGGCACCCCAACATTTCTAGGCTTCTAATTTCTTTAGCTCCAAGTATGAGATACAGAAGCAAAAAGAAAATAAACCTTAGGAATTCACCAAGATGTCGTTCTTTGGGCCCCAAGGATTCTAGCCTATCTGCCTTCTTTCCATCTTTCCAAATTATCTTATGATATATTCTTATTTTTTAATGTTTATTTATTTATTTTGAGAGAGAGAGAGACTGAGACAGAGCATGAGCAGGGGAGGGGGAGAGAGAGAGGGCGAAAGATAATCCCAAGCAGGGCTTGCTCTCACAAAATGTGAGATCATGACCTGAGCTGAAACCAAGAATCTGATGCTTAACTGACTGAGTCAATTAGGTGTACCTCTTATGATATATTCTTTTGATATATATTATAATAAGATCTAATACTATATATACATATATATTACACATGCTTATTTTCATTCTAGGATTTTTAGCTGTATTAAGAAGAATAGGGAAAGTACATCTACTGCATCTTTCCAGAATGGAAGCCTCCATTGAGTTTTTAATTTCTGTTATCATTTTCTCTCTTTTTTTTTTTTTTTTAAATATTTTTTATTTATTTCTAGGAGAGAGAGAGACAGCGTGAGCAGGGGAGGGTCAGAGAGAGAGGGAGTCACAGACTGAAACAGGCTCCAGGCTCTGAGCTGGCAGTCAGCACAGAGCCCGACGCGGGGCTCAAACCCACGAACCGCGAGATCATGACCTAAGCGAAAGTCGGACGCTTAACCGACTAAGCCACCTAGGCGCCCCATCATTTTCTCTTTTAAAACTTCCTTGGTTTTCTTTAATTTTTAATGACTACCCTTTTCTTGCATTTTTATCTATTTTAACTTTTTGACTATTTTTACATATTTATCTTTTCAGATTATTTTACTCACTCAAGTTCTTAGAATATTAATCCTGCAATTCATTGTATCTGCTGATTCCTTTCATTATGATTCATTTCCTCTTGTGGTTTGTAATTTTTGAATGAGTGTTTATTTCAGCCTGACTATACTCCCTTAGTGAATCCCTTTCCTCCTGTATTATAGAAACCCTAAAGAACAATTTTGTTTCACTTCTATTGGGCACCACTGAGAATTCACCTGTCCAGGATCAGCATTTACATTTTTAATTTACCAGCTTAGAATTCATGTCTGTACCTGGAGAATGAATTTGTATGCTATATCTGGGCATGGTGTGACCTCTGAGGTTCAGTTCCTTAATTAGGGGTTTTTTATTCTTATCCTAAACCTAAAGGAAATAGGTTTCCATGTCATTTCTTGGGGCTTACGATGTTTTCTTATTCACCTGACAAACTGGGCAGCTCTTAAGGGATCTCAGCTTTTTACTGGTGCCTGTATCCATCTCCCATGGGCCTCCAGCCACACTCTCTTATCCTATATGGACATTAAAATCCTAGTGTGTAGGCACTATGCCTTACACCTATATCTTGGTTCAGTTTGACATTTTATTTGTATGGCTGTAAATTATTTATGGCACCTTGGGATTGTGTTAATGTTTGCTGAAGCCAGTTTATACAGGTTGACAAGGGTTAATAGTTAAATGTTCTGCAATTTGTAAACTGATCATTATAAATATGCTGATTCAAATGTGCATTTTTAAGTATTTGTGTTAGAAATTTTGCATTAGTTCAGAATGCCGTGATGCTGAGATTAGAATTTTGTCATTGATTTAACAAAGTCAGAAATTACTTAGATGTGCTCAGTCGGTTGAGCATCCAACTTTGACTCAGGTCATGATCTTGCAGTTTGTGGGTTTGAGCCCCACATCAGGTTCTGTGCTGACAGTTCAGAGCCTGTAGCCTGTTTCAGATTCCGTGTCTCCCTCTCTCTCTGTACCCCTCCTCAGCTTGCACTCTGTCTCTCTCTGTCTCAAAAATAAATAAACATTAAAAAAAGAAATTACTTAGAAAGTTATTTTACTTTTCATCCAAGGCAATATCCTTCTACTCTCCCTCCCCCCCCCCCCACTTACAGAGATGAGAGAAAGAAGGCTCCAATATCAAATGGCAAGTGTCTATACAAGTATTTTCCTCACTCTATTTCTCCACTGCTCTTTCTACTGCTTCATCCTGTGGTCTTGCCTGTGCTTGTGTAGGTAAAAGATCATTTCTTCACTTTTCTTTTTTAAAAAGTTCCAATAAAAGGATGGAGATGGTGAGCCTCGTACTTCCAAGTGTCAGAATAATGGAAAGTACCATCAGAAGTTGTCCAGACCCTGGTATCTCCCTTGAGATGCCCCTGCTGGATCAATCAGAGAAGCCACTTTTGGAAGACAGATATCTTCCCACATTTCCCCACAGGACACCAACACTTTCCAAAGAGCCCCCATGTCAATGGAAGTTTCCAGAAGTCAGCTTCATCAAGCCTTTATATACCCAAACAGATATCATTTTGAACCACTTCTATTTTTTCTCCTTTTCTACCTTTCCCCTTCCCTCTCTTTCCATCTCTTTCCCTTTGTACTTTCTTCTCCATTGCATGGGTCCTATTATTATTATTATTATTATCATTGTTATTATTAGTTTACTAAAGAAATCATCATTGAAATACCTAGCTAAACATCCATTAACATCCCACATGAACGTGTTATTTCCCAAATGCTGTGTTTTGTAATAAAATGGTAGATTTCCAATTATCTTACCTAGGATCAAAAAAAGGGAAGTGGCTTAAGATATATGTAAAGAATATATAGAAAATAAACCCCCCCAAATACTATCAATTAGTAGTACATTTGTTATCCTCATTATAGCTAACCCTCAAATAGCTTTGGATCAACATGCAATTATGATGCCGATGAGAATTAGACTTTGGACTGTTGAGGAATCAGGGATTAATTATTCAGTTCAATGCCCTCTTCTGAAAAATGAGGAAGGAAAGCTAAAAAGGCAAGACACAATTCTATCTTCAAACTCACAGATTGTGCCACTCCGTGCTACCTTCTTAAAGCATGTAATAAAATCTCCTTGTCGCTTTAATGATACAAGCTGAATGTATCATTTGCATGCCACTTCTATGACTAAAGAGTTTAAGAGGTCATGCTTTGTGATCCAGAGAACCAGCACTAACCAACAAGTAATATATTGGTCAGTATTTGATCCTTCTGTTCCTCTATGAAAATAAGGCCTCTATGGTGAGCTCTCACAAGGTCATCCTCATAAAAAGAAATTTTCTGAACAGAAATAGTGTAAGGGTTATAGTTACAATCTCTGGAGCCAGACTGCCTGGGTGTGGATATTATTTTCATCACTTCCAAGCCATGTGACTTTGGGGACATCTGTGATGCTCTCTGTACATTTTTCTCATCTACAAAATATGGATAATGAAAATAAATACTTGGCTTTGAATATCAAGTGGGTCATACATCTAGAACACTTAGAAGACTTTGTGGTGCAAAGTAAATGCTACTTGAGGATTAGCTGTTTTCCTAGATCTTTTTTTTAAATGGCTGCCATTATCCTTCTTTCTATCCCGATGCTCCTCACAGAGTAATGGTACAAGTCCATTTAGGGATGGAGTCTGTTTCCCCACCCCTGGAATCTGACCTGGTTTTACCACCTGGTTTGGGTGGCAGAAGTGACGGTGTGACAGTTTTGTACATCAGCCTCAAGAGGGTGTGTTTCCATACCCCCAGACCTTTCTTCCACCAAAGAAACAGTCTCAGTGTAGCCTGTGAGAGGCTGGGATCCACATGGACCAGAACCACGTCTGCCCAAACTGAGGCACTAGAGATACCAGACAAAGTTAACACAGTTGCCCACAGATGCATGAGGCAGCCCAGCAAATCATGTTCAATTCACAGCCTCCAAGTATTTGGCTTGTGTTTCCAAGGAAACCCACCTGAAGAGTTCTCTCAGGATACAAGGATCCATGGAGGAGAAAAGGAAACAGAATGTCATGCAGAAATACCTTGGTGTTTGCTTTATAAACTCCACCCAGCTGAAGAAAGTTTCGAGATTGTATTTTTAGATTCCTTTCCTATTACACAGAACTACTGGTCACTAAACATCAGAGTTTGAGGGCAAAGAACTGGGCTCATTTGATATCCCTTCTGCTGCTTTCTCTTTTGGTGCTAAGTTCCCAAATCCTTCACGGGGACAAATCCCTTAAAACACTCCACCAGAATGCCAGACACGTGTTAAACATCCTTCATGGTGGGCTATGTTTTTGTGCATTTTCCCACTAATGGAAGTAACTTTAGAAGAGGGTTTGTCATCTAGCTTTGCACCTATTAGTTTGAAGAAGATGGGACAGAGCATATGTTCTGAGATCACACAGAGCTGGGTCCTATCACCATTAACTCACCACAGGATTTAGGACAAATCATGTAATTATATATGCTTCATTTCCTCATCTATAAAATGTGAGCAATAATATTTATCTTGAGAGACCCAGGTAAGAGAGAGTATGTAAAAGTAACTAGGACCACATCACATAGAGGAATTGTTCACTTCTCATCAGAACTTACTTTTTTGAGAGAAAGAGAGAGAGAGAGAGAGAGAGGTGTGCATGTACAAGTGGGGGAGGGGCAGAGGAGAGGGAGAGAGAGAATCTCAAGCAGGCTCTGCACTATCAGCACAGAGACCAATGTGGAGCTCAATCTCATAACCGTGAGATCATGACCTGAGTTGAAACCAAGAGTTGGACACTTATGTGACTGAGCCACTCAAGTGCCCCCAGGGCTTACATTTAAAACCAACCATGTTGGGACACCTGGGTGGCTCATTTGGAGCATCTGGGTGGCTCAGTCAGTGGAGGGTCCTACTTTGGCTCAGGTCATGATCTCACTGTCTATGAGTTTGAGCCCAACCTCAGGTTCTGTGCTGGAAGCTCAGAGCCTGGAGCCTGCTTCACATTCTGTATCTCCCTCTCTCTCTGACCCTCCCCCTCTCATACTCTCTGTCTCTCAAAAAATGGATGAATGTTAAAAAAAATTTTAAACCAACCAAGTTGCTCATTGGTCTAGTTACCTGGATAAATTATCCCCACCCCCATCTTAGTGGATCCAATGATAAAACAAGATTTTAAAAGCCATTGTATAGTTCCAATGCAAACTTACGTGAAAGCATTTTTAAAAATATAAGGTGCGCTACAGATGAATTGGAGATAGTGGCAATGATGATCGTGATTGTGAAAATTAATGATGATAATGATATTATTAGGGAATTATTTGGGAATCTCCCATAAGCTTTAAGCTTTAAGCGAGCTTCTTAAATGTCTTTTGGAAAGATGTCTTTAGATACCATTGTTACTAAATAAAAATGTTAAAGCAGGGATCCAATCTGAACAAGAATAAAGGGGTAAGGTCTGTCATTATAAATACCACCTAAACAGACATGGACTTGCAGCTTCCCAGACTTAACAAACACAAACACAAGCACTTGCTGTTCTGTTGTATTTACCCTTTCTTTTTTCACTTTCCCCCCATTCGGTACCCACACCGGCTCCAATGTACCCATAGTTTCTCATCGTGTTCTGAGGCTTTTCTATCTGGAGAGTCACACACTTGAGTGGAGACTAATAGTGCATTTCTAGGTGTGATGTAACGTGAGATATTGTGGCACCTCTGGTAGAGTGTGAAATTCGTAAACTGAAGATCTCGGAACACACTGCATTGGCTGGGGAATGAAGTGGAAGGAAGGTGGTAGAAAGGAGACACGGCATTTCAAGAAGTTTAGGTGAGGAGGAGAAGGGAGAGCTTGGGAGAAAAGAAAGGGATCCTTGTTCCTGACTAATGCTTAACAGTTAACAAAGTAACCTGAATGTTCACCCTGCTTTAGCTGCCCTGTGGACCAGTGATGGCAGGATCGTTGAGCCCTTTGCAAGAGTATTGTACTTTCTGACCCTCTGCTTTCACCTCCATAAAATAGGAATAGCTACATACAGTCATGTGCTGGTCAATGTTTAACAATCAGCTTTCTGGGGCGAACACCCTGATTTGTAATATTTGCCCATTTTTGTCATGTAAATAGACTCACAATGACCAATGTCAGGCTACCAATAGTACCTTCGGGAACACAGAGTTGGGAAGAGATGCACCATGGAACACCACTGCATAGTATTTCTACCATACATAAGAAATAGACTTAAATAGCCTAGAAAGCATAGATAATAGTAAAATATAGTAAAATAATTAGGAAGTAATGAGTTTGAGTTTTCATTACCATTGCTTTCATATAATTCATTTTGAGTTAAGTTTCTGTAATAATTTAATTTTTAATAATGTCTGTATTTTACAACCTGCTCTCAAAACAATCAGCCCCTTGTTCACTGTTACACACCACCTCCAGCAAATCACTGATCCTATTTGCTTCAAAGGCTCTTTTGAGAATTATCATGCCACATTTTTATTGAAATCTTAAAGAAACCATATTCAAAGCTATTACTTTATATCTTTCCAAATTAGTCATCTCAAATAACCTTATCAGGAACTCTGGATGTTGAAGAAATTAGTGTTACTCGGATGTTAATTGTGTTCTCCCAGTGGTTCAATCCAGATGCCCAACATCTTATCGGGGTAACGGCAGCAACTTTAACCTCTGGTTAGGTGACTAGACAGTGTGACAGTGGTAGCATCAAAGGCAACAAGAGTTTGAGGGGAGAGAATAAATCATTGTGGCCCATGTCTACGTTCCTTTTGCTGACATACCATATGCCTTTGGGACACAGGGGAAGCTAGGAACAGAGGGAATGAGCTGGAAATTCTGGTGATTTGGCTACTAGAAACCCCTAGAATTGTCGTGATGGATTTGTACCTATCATATCCAGAAGGGCTTCAGTGGGGCACCTGGGTGGCTCAGTCAGTTAAGCGTCTGACTTCAGCTCAGGTCATGATCTCACTGTCCATGAGCCCACATCGGGCTCTGTGCTGACAGCTCAGAGCCTGGAACCTATGTCTCCCTCTCTCTGCCCCCCACCCCCCGCCCCTAGCTCATGTTCTCTCTTTCTTTCAAAAACAAATAAACACTAAAAATTATTTCTTAATGGCTTCAGAAGTTCCCTATGTCAGGCAGGTGGATTGAAGACACTTGTTATCAGATTCAAACGAGGAAGATAATAGATCAGAGAAATAATTTAGTAGCAGGAAAGAAAATCTGAGAAGTGGAGAAAGGAAGAGAAAAGACTGGAAAGAGAGAGACCTATAGAGAGAAGATTCATTTACTTCCTCTCCTGAGACTAAAATCTGATCAAGTTTATTAAATGGAAGAAATCTATTATTGGAATCAGGTTTCTGGGAAAATTCTTCAGAGTAAAATTGTATCTTACCCAAGTAACACCTTTCTGTCTGGATGAAATAAGCATTAACAAAGATCCAAAGATGGGAAACAATGAAAGATCTTTGGTCAATTTAAGAGATTCCTTTCATCCTTTTACTGTTAATACTAACAAAAGAAGCCTTTTCTTGGACAGGCAGGGATAACATTTTAATTTTTTTTAAGTAATAGAATATGCATTTTAAGACAAAAGGCAAAAGCTTTGACAAATGTCATATGTAAGCATTTGACAAGGTGTGTGTGTTGAGCGTTAATGCCAATTTATTTCTTTTTCTTGCTATCCAGACACTTTCCCAAGTTTTGAGGAAAAGTCACCCATAGGTTGATGGGGAAAGAAAAATCTCCAACTAGGTTAGTGTGGAAGGCAGCTTATCCAGGCAGCTGGAAGGAAGACTGAGAAGCTCAATCAGAGCACTCCCTTTTATTTCTACCAGAAAATGTGTAGAGTCAAGTCTGAAGGTCTGGACACATCTGAAAGATAGGTAAGGACAGAAAAGAGCAAGCATTAGAAGGTCCACAAGCAAAACAGAGGTAAACCGTGTTCAGAAACAGGTCAAGGCGACTGCTCTTAATGTAATGTGTGCACATGCTGAGGTAGGAGAAGAAGAAACTCCCCTTTCCCCCACTACCCAGTAAAGAATTCTTGTAGCTGGTTTAGGAATAACATTGGCATGAGGCAGATTAACAGGGGGAAAAAACATGAAGTTTTATTATGTGCACACAGAGGTCCAACTGGAATTGTTAACCGAAGAAGTGACTTGGTAGGTGGTTTTTATACATTTTATTTACTTTTTAAGTTTATTTATTAACTTTGAGAGAGGGGGGGAGTGAGAGAGAGAGAGAGAGAGAGAGAGAGAGAGAGAATCCCAAGCAGCATCCACATCGTCAATGCAGAGCATAATGTGGGGCTCAAACTCACTACCGGTGAGATCGTGACCTGAGGTGAAATCCAGAGTCAGAC